>CM077589.1:27500000-28750000 GCA_039657365.1 Stephania yunnanensis | reverse complement strand
AGATTTATGAATATTATGATCAATTATTGCATGTATAACAAAGAGAAGATCACTTGGTCTATGAGATGGATTCCCTTCGGTGACTTCCAATGAACTTTAAGGGATAAGGTGGCAACATTTGGTGCTAATGCTGTAAAAATGCAATTGATGATGGTTGTTCTGGAAGGGAAATGATGGTATTTTTTGATGCACTTGTTTCATTTTTGTCTCATCAAATGCAATGTTGTTCTTTAGGCTATTTTTCGACGTTTAATCCTTTTACTTTTTATAGGTCCGCGACCATGCAAGAAAGCTTATGGAGAAGCACTTGAAAAAGCCATTCTTTAGTGCTGGGTAGGTTCAAGTACATTATTTTCTTCTTTGTTCCTCAACTTTTTCGGCATAGGCACTTTTTTTTTATTATTTCTTGGCTGCTCTTTAGCTTTAAGCTAACACCAACAATGTAGTTGCAGATATAAAACAAATAAGATTCTACAAAAGCCTCAAATAGTTTTCAGTGTTCTCTTTTTTCCCTCCAAATAAAAAATGTACCTTTAAAGAAGCATTTTCATTAGTTTTCTTCCCTTTTGCACCTTAAACAAGTGTTTGATGTAAATCATGAATTAGGAAGATTAAGTCACACACCACTGCTTCTCTCAGGTGTACTAGGGATTAGATGGTAATTCTCACAATCAAATTTTGTAGAAAATTATTGAAGGTACAAGTTTTTCTTGAAAAATTGATGCGACTTGCACAAATTAATAGCTAAAAAAAATTTTCCTAGGCTAAGATACGCACTAATTTGAGCCTAAGCATTGGAATCTTGCCCCAGAAAGGCGCATTGGAATCTTGCCCCAGAAGGGCACATTGATTGTAGAGAAGCTGTGGATAGACTTCACCTTGCTGTCTTTTCTAAAAATAACTACTGATTTGTAAAATTCAGAAGCTTAATGACCATGTTTTGAATGTTCATGTTTTATCACAAATTTAAGTCCTTTATAGTTTATTACATATTTAATCTTAATATTTTGCTAATAATTTACTCAACCCAATTATTAATTCGTTAATCCTTGAACTGTAGTCAAGACGCTCCAATAAATGCCACCATTTTTTCAGTTGTTTATAAATAGATAAATACTGCAAAATCCTAAAAATGTAATTGATTTAAAACTTCACAAGTTTCTTTTTTTTGCTCTTTCTTGATGTAACTCTTCAAAAAGAGAACTAAACTTAGTGATATGTACAACTTTTTTGGGATAAGAAAGTGTTATGTGCATATGTAATTTCAGTGCTCAAAATGCACAGTTTTTCCTCAATTTGGTACTTGTTTTTCATGATATTTGTAGTTATCCAGACTCTGTTGAACGACTAAGCGAAGAGGATTTGGCCCGTGGGAAGGAATGGCTCAATAATACATTTCATCTTATCCGGTGAGTCTATAACATCGCTCTCTTTCTCTCTTCCTCCACATCTTATCTAGATGTTTTAGTTAGTCTATGCATTCATGTACTGATTAAGGCACGAGGTTGTTTCGCTGTGTTGTAAATTTGTAATAGCTGGAACTCATTGCGAAAATCAAAGCTAATATGCTCTTTTGGTAAGGGTAAACCTTTCCATTAGCTGCCCAAAAATAAAATGCGGTACATCTTCACAAAGTAGAATAGGGCACACTGCTACAAAGATCTAAAAAACTCATTATCAAATGGTGCTCCAATGCATAATGAGGGACATAAACGCACAACTCCATTGACCATTGGAGTAAAATCTAGCAGTGGTAAATGCAATTACCATTGCATGGAAACTTTCTTTATATACATGCATACGTATTTAGCAATGGGAATTTAAAAAATCTCCACACGATGGGGATCAATGCACAAGAGCAATCACTCACATGGGAGTGTTCTTAATCTTGATTCCAGTGACAAACACTCATGATAGATGGATTATTATAACCTAAGGTTGTAACTTAGAGTTAGGGTCTATAGGGGAAAGCCTTTCTCAACTCTTAAGTATCGGTGGTGAGATCTCATACATCACACCTTCCCAACAAGTTGCGATGGTGGGAGCCTCTTGGATTTTGTAAACCTGCAGTCCTATCCATTTATTTATTGATTAATTTAGATAAGATAATTCTATGATCACAATTTTGATCATGAATAGCATACTGGTAATATTTCCAAATTGAGTCAATTTCTATTCTCTTTTAGGAAAAAGTATGAAAATTCCAATTGAAAATTTGTTGGGCAAGAATCATAAATTTTGGTGCAATTTCATAAAATTAAAATATATATATATATATATATATCTTTTAAGATTTTACTTGCATTTTATTGGTTTTCTTTATTGTTTTTTTCTATTGCATCATCTATCTTGAAAAAGAACTTCTGATCAAGAGAAATCTATCTTGAAAAAAACTATGATTTTTTATGCCAAATTCTGTTGGTTGAAATATCATTCGATTTGATTAGGTGTGAGGATGACTGCCTTCCATCCGTCAAGTGGGTTCTTCAGCTTGCCAAAGCAGCAGTTTTAAGACATGGAGTTCGTGGACTTGTGATTGATCCATACAATGAATTGGATCATCAGCGCCCCCCAAGCATGTTAGTCTTCTATGACCTGCATTTCTAGATTGGGATTGATTCATTCTTTTATCTATTTTCTTTCTTGGCTATTCGACTGTTCAAATTTTGTGTCACTTAGTGTCATTTGGTCTTACTTCTCTCCCTCCCATTCCTTCCATCTCTTTAGTCCTTTACTGGATTTCTCTAACCAAGGGCAACACTGAAGATTAGGTTCTGCGTGTTATATATGTGTTTAGAGTCTTTAGACCAAGAATCGAATGTACGCTTAAGAAGTACACTACATTACATAAGTCCGTGACCACCCAACATAAGCCATCCGGATTAAGTTAGTTGCTTGCTTATTAGCTCGCTAACTTGTGCATATGTTGTTGATAATTTCACCTCAATGCTTTATCCAAAAGCCGTCCTAATCTAAGGGTCCAACTTAAGTGCTGAAACAGCAAGTCTAAAACCGCTAGGATTTATTTAATTCAATTTCCTTATAACCAAGAATTCGATTATCTTTTGAATCCCGTGCCTTCTAAATTTAGAAGCACAAATTTTATAAGCTTCGAGGACACTAGATATTCTACTGTATTATTTAAATTTTGTAATTTTAATTTATTTTACTGCCTAATAATCCACAACTCATATAAGTGAATTTTTATGCATTTTACTTGGTACATGGACATAGTCACACATCTATCCGAATCACATTCACATGATTAAAATCATGTAAAGAACACATGAAAATTCTAGGGAAATTAAATCTCATTGAACATCTAATCAACTGCATTTTGAGGAATTCGTGCATGGTTTGGCCCCTGATTATCAAATTTAGGTGTTGTAAGCATATTATTTATCAAAGAAGTGTACTGCTAATTTGTTTAGAATTTTTTCTTTGTGGTCTTACATTGACGCACAGTTTGTTGGCCACAAACTACTCGTAACTTGTGTTCTTTACATCGAATCGGATAATATAAAATATTTACACATAATTTATAATATTTTGTGCGCTTTTTCCTTTTACATCGGATGTTCAATTGTTGTAAGTACCCTTTCTTGGTGTGACTTATCTTAGTCGAACCAGCAGTTGTGCCTCATCCGAACCTGAGTTTTATGCCCCTATTGTGACTTACGCGCTTTTTATTCCATCTATAACAGGACTGAGACAAAATATGTGAGTCAGATGCTCACCAAGATCAAACGCTTTGCGCAGCATCACTCATGTCATGTATGGTTTGTCGCGCATCCTAGGCAGGTAATGCTCTCCCATAATTCACAAGTTTTTTTCAATTTGGCTGACTTGTGATTTACCCTCTTTAATTAAATTCCTTGATTTTAATTTTTTTTATTTTTCATAAATCCTTTACAGTTGCACCAGTGAAATAGTGGTCCTCCTAGTTTGTATGATATAAGTGGAAGCGCTCACTTCATTAACAAATGTGACAATGGCATTGTAATTCACCGCAATCGAGATCCCAAAACTAGACCTCTAGACCAAGTGCAGGTGGATGTCTTAAATTTTCGTGTTAAATCTTCATTTTTGGGAACTAGTTATCATTCATTTCTACTAATTGTTTGCAGGTATGTGTCCGCAAGGTGCGGAATAAGGTTGTAGGAACTATCGGGGATGCTTTCTTATCTTATAACAGGTTCGCCATCTTGGCCTTTTACTCGTCCTTCGTATGTATTTCCTTGATACCATCAATCGACTAATGCAATCTCCATAGATTCTAATTTTATTCCGTTAATTCAAATATGTGTCGAAGTTTGGATAATCTGTTGCTAACCATTACATGGCGATTTTCTATTAACTAATGAGTCATTATCATCCATCTCCAATTGCAATATGGCAGAATTACAGGTGAATTTATGGACATTGATCAAACTGTCAAGAGGTAGACTGGTTGCATAAAATCGCCAAAAGCAATTAACGCCGGGTTGTATCAGGAGCGAATTCTTGACTTTTCGAACTCCAGAAGCTAACCATGGGTGACCTCTCTTAGTCTCCTGCTGTGAAAAGCTTGGCAGTCACTTTGCTAGAAATATCTGCTCCAATGGAATGACAAGGAACGCCGAAGTGAGTTCAAAAACATCGATGGCATCGGAGGAGAGACATGGATCATGTTGAAGAATTGTAGTTTTGAGCTCCATAGTTCAAAGTCCACATAATTCCCATAGTAGTGTATGCATATGTTGTTATATTACTCAAATGATGGTGTTTCTGTATACCCATTGTTGATTGGAATCTTGAAAGTCCCCATTTTGTTCTTTTTTATATATATATATATGTCATAGTTTTCTCTCATTTGTGTCACATCTTCTGTATGTCCTTACTCTAATATGTTTACAAAATATTAGAACTCCATGTTGTTTACTCTGACTTGTTCATAAAGTGTTGTGTTTGTGTTTTCATTATTGGCTTTGTTTGGTTCACCTTTTGCTATCGTTTATTGTTGACGAGCGCTCAATAAGCAGCTTTTGTAACGTTTGGTTGACAGGACAACCAAAATTACTAAAACCACAGTGATTTTGAAAAGCATCTCCCTGTATGCATTCGCTCTTCTTAAAAGAAAAATGATTTGGTGACCTATATTGAAAAATGATTGGATGACGTTTTTTGGGGACACAATAATTTGTCCCCTTGAGATTGTGCATCAAGATATGTTGTGATTGAGACATGTGAACATGTGCGCGCACAAATCTCAATGAGGTTGAGGGGTCTAGTCTAGGTAATAACTTGGTTAATTAATGTTTATGAACGGGCATGGTGTTGAGCTATTTTGTTCAATCTCAAGGTTCATAATTTTCTATTTCATTGTAAGAGCTCAGAAATGAGGGGTCAATTCTAGTAAAATGTAAGGTTTACAGCATGTTGGGATTTGTATAAGTTGAGACTTGATTAACTATCAACTCTTCAGATTCAACCATATGTAAGATAATAAAGTAATACAGATTGATACCTTCAAATTATCTTTGTGGATCAAACTACATTTTAATAAGATTGGTCCCTTCACATAGGGAAACAATTTTTATGTAATTAAGATTGAATCACAATTGAGCTAGGCAAAAACAAATCCAATGCATACATCATTGTAAAGCATTAGGTAATGTAATATTAGCCTTCCAAGTAAGAGAAATCGAACTTCAACTTCATGAGTCATGACAACCTGACAGTGGTGAAAAAGCTTCTAACATTTAAGACTTTGCTCAAGTAACTAAACAAATTAGCAATTCAGAAGGCAGCCCATGATCGTTGAACGAATACTGGTTATATATGGGAATAACATATAAAAAAGAAATTTTGTTACTATCCCTAGAGGAAACTTTTAAAAAATAATAAGACTCTCCTCCTCAACATTTACACTCAGTGGTCCAAAAAGGCTTGCTATATCGAGATATTTTTTTTCTCAATCGCACAAGTGCGGTTGAGGAGGTTTTTTTTTTCTCAATCGCACAAGTGCACTCGAAGACAAGAATAGAACCGGAAAAAAAAAAAAAACATGAGAGGTGCAGAAGAAACATATTGTGCTTGATGTAACCCATTAAAACTTGCATTTTCATTTCAAACTTGCAACTACAAAATAGGCTATAATGCCTCAAAACCTCATTGAAAATAAAACAAAAATGATAAAAACATGAACTAAATGGCACTGGAAGCGTGTATTGTCGAAATGACAATTACTTCTTTTGTGGGGGGGGGGGGGGGCTTCTTCATCTCTTTCGCAAAGATCGAAAAATATCGTAACAAGCAACGAGTGGTTCATCATCCAAGATGACAAAAAGCCAGCGGTGCTTCCTCATCGATTGAAGCGAGAATCCGCATCATTAGTTCCTTCATCTCAAGACGAAGGGTGTCAAACTTGTCTTCCATTTTAGAAAAAATTGTCTTCATGCATTTCGGAGATGGAGTGGACTGCGAACCTCCGTCCTTGGCGGGAGTACCTCGATCCATTTTCAGCAGATTGAAATAAGGGAAAACCTTCCTTGCCTTGCTATTGACTGCACTTCCTGCAGACCTTTATATAGAGGAAGCAATTCATCTTCAAACCAAACTGTTCATATTCTGCATTCATGGTTTTGCCATCATCAGCCCACATTCTCATCTTCAACCAACTTGATTCTCATCTTCCCAATGCTCCTTCACAGCTGTGCAATCTAGGAATCAAACCAAACTGTTCATATTCTGCATTCATGGTATAGTGCAGGGGATTTACGCCGTGCTAAATTGCTAATGGTCTCCTTGCTCGTTACAGTTTTGCGCTTCATGAAGGAGGTTCTTTGATAATAGTGTACAACATGTCTTTGATTAAATGCAAACCTTCATTAACAAGTTGTACAATAAATGCTTTAAATAGTGTACAACGTGTCTTTCATTAAATGCAAACCTTCATTAACAAGTTGTACAATAAATGCTTTAAATAGTGTACAACTGTCTTTCATTAAATGCAAACCTTCATTAACAAGTTGTACAATATGCTTTAAATAGTGTACAACGTGTCTTTCATTAAATGCAAACCTTCATTAACAAGTTGTACAATAAATGCTTTAAATAGTGTACAACTGTCTTTCATTAAATGCAAACCTTCATTAACAAGTTGTACAATAAATGCTTTAAATAGTGTACAACGTGTCTTTCATTAAATCCCAACCGAAAAATGAGCCATCTTGGAAAATACCATTTTCCTTTTCTCTTTTTAGCCTCCATTTAATAATGATTTGAATTTTCGATTTTTTTTCAAAAATTTGAGTTTTCCCTCTCAAAATACAACAAATTGAAACATTTTTGTAGAACCCTTTAACTTTTGTAAAAATTATTCACACATCCCTCTGAGTCTAGACTCTTGAGTCCATATAGATTAATTGTATATATATATAGAATGAATAAGAAGAGAAAAGTGAAGAACTTCCGCATAATAACATGTAAATTTGAAACTTATTTCATTAAATGCTTAATAAAATCCTTTTAAAAAACTTTGATTCGTAAAGTTCAAAATAAAATAAAATAAGTTCGAAACTTAGCAACATAAAAAAAAGAAATTTATTCTATCAAAGTTCAAAACTATTTTTTATTTTATGATAGATTTGAAGTTTTGGAGATCATGATTTAAAGTATTGTTTTTCATCTCTAGCTTGATTTACATTCAAAAGAGTAAATGATAAAAAAACGTACATGAGTACTAATTAATTAATTTCAATAATTTTTTATCTTATTAAGTCTCTATACATTTATATATTTTGAGTTTCTATTTTGCTTTTGTGGGGATGATTTTTTTATGGTTTTGTATATATAACTTATTTATTTCAATTTCTTTTTTGTGCTGCAAAAAGTCATTTTAAATCGTTTTTTATATATGTGCATGGAGTGGTCATGGCGGCGGTTCAAATCTGCCTTTACCTATTATTAATGAAAAATATCATCCATCATTATCATATCTAAGACGAAAAATGAAAAGAATGGAAGAATAACAACAAAAAAATTACAATTATCATTATTTGTTAGCTTGATTTACCTATTCAATATTACACTCACATGTCAATAAATTAATGATCTAAAAGTTAAAAAGCTCTATGGCTCCAAAAAAAAAAAAAATGGCCCAATTTTATAATTTTGCCCTAACTCCCCCAAATACTTTGGATCGACATTGGTTGGTAGTGATACAAAATCATATATTATGAGTGAAATGAAATGTTGATTATTTATATTTATGAAGGCATTTGCAGGTCGTCTTTAGAGGTATCCTAAACCATCGCAATTGTTATTCCTTAATCTTTCTGTTCGTGAAAAATAATTTATAATTTTCAATTTATTAAGAGATGAGCTAATGCGCTGTAAAAAATCAATCGATTCCTTTTATATTCAACATAAAGTTTTCTCCTAACCCTCTCAATTTGTTCTTTCACTCCGCGAGCTCCCGACATCCGATTTTTGCTCAGTTTCTTTCCTCAAAATCGTAGACTATCATGAGATGGTCAATTTTAGCTAAGTTTATGCGATAGAAATAAGCTATTTGGCCTGCAATTTGATAAATTCTTAATGTCAGGTATTATCCCTCAGTTCAATTTGAATTCTCGCGATTTTTCAATTTCTTTCGCGGGGTTTTAATAGAAATTGGTTAGGATTATTGTTAATTAGTATATTGGATTGATTTACATCAATTTGAGATAAATTCCACTGACGTAGGCTAGGGTATTGATGAGGTAAACCAACGCTATTCAGTTGATAGCTATTTTGGTGATGTTTTAATAATTGATATTGATTATTGGTTTTAATCTAATTTGACTCCACTGACTGTGAAAATATTTTGGTATTGGTATCGGGTGGTTTAATGACGTTTATTGTCGAGTTTTGAGGATTTGATTGCGAAAATATTAATTTGGATAAGTTTTTTTTTTCAAAATATCTGAAGTTGCTGAGTCGACATGCCATATAGGAAAATTCATAACTTCTCCGTCGGTGGTCCCATATGGGTGTTCTTGGAGTCTATGGAAAGTAGGACATAAGTACTACAAGTTCTTTTAAAGTCATCATGATAAATATTGAGGTTTTCAAGGTTAAAAAGTTACCCCAAATTGGCTTGTTGAAAACTAGTTGAAATAATTATAAAAGTTAATATTTTTGGAAACTATTTTAAGCTTACTTTGATCGTGATTTTAATTTCTTTGGGCTTCGTGATATCATCTCACTTGAATCTTGACCCATAATATAATTGGGTATGTAGGGAAGCTATTGAAACCATTTTCAAAGTGATTCGAATCTCCGAGAACCTAAAAATTAAGCTTAAAATTGGTTGTTTGTAAGGTTAAGTAAATCTCATGTTAACCTTTACATTTTCTTATTATATTTCGTATAAATTGCATTGATCCTTGAATTGCATTTTTGTTGTATATGCATGCACGGTTTGGGAGGGTAAGGCATTACGAGTCTCCTTATAGTGTCTATATCGAACATTATATTATACTAGCGATGTTGGATTCACTGATACTTTGCATCACGTGGTTATCATGAGATCACTTTGAGTTAGATCATACTCCCATAGTCTAGAGGAGCGAGACTCGTTTGGTTATCTCCCCCGCGCGTAAGTCCTTATTAATGTTTACTTATCACTTTTCGGATACCGATCATTCGATTGTGGTCGGATAACAGAAATGGGGTGGATTCACGATTGTATTTAAATTCTTCGGATAATATTGTTCGTTTAAATTCCTTGGATTATTATGCATTTGATTACTACAGGTGTACTGGATAGTATGAAGTTTACTTATCTGATATTATCAAGTTTTTATAATTGGATAATGACATGTTTTAGAGGCAACAAAGGAAAGGAAAAGTTTTCCGATTATTGGTGACTTGCTCAGTTTCTTTCTCTTTATGTATGTATTACTTTTAAATATAAAAATATTGTATAAATAGGTTTTTGGGCTCGTGTGAGGTTAGGATATCTTTTGAAAGTGTTGAAATAGTTTTAACAAAGATTGTAAGTTTTTTAATGGTTTTAGGATTGATTAGAATGTCAAGAAGTTAGGGTATTAATGATTTAATAATGTTGAAAGTCTGAGATAGGTTAGAATAAATAAATAATTATTATTAATGTGATATATTTTGTTATAAGGTGGATTATGAGTCCTTCGGCATTACCACTAAGCTGAGCAGGTTTGTTGAAGATTTATGAAGGCCGGGATTTTTGGTGTAGGCATATAAATAGAGGAGATGTTGGCAAAAAAATTTTACAAATATTTAAGGATTATATAATTAATCTTTACTGATTTCGAGGTACAAGATTTGCTTTAGAATCCCTTTGTGATTGATTTTGAATCATATTTGATAATCACTCTGATAGATTTTTAATAATTTATTGATGGAGATGTTGAGGCTGCTAGATTATCAGTGGATTAAGGTAATCTAGGTTGGTCAGATGCCCTAATTAAGTAAGGTCTAACAATACCATTTTAATTATTTTAGAGTCAAATTAAGTGAATTTATAATGTGAAAGCAAAATTTATAATTTTATTCCAAAAAGTTTGATTTTTGTTCACTCTTTTTGAATTATACTGGGGTGTCAAATGCTTGAAAAATCCTCCGAACGCATTTTCTTAGCTTTTTCTAATTTTTCATATTTTTTGGAATTTTCTGGAATTCTCCATAATTTTTATCTATTTTTATCTTTTTATCCATTTTTCTATGATTTATTTTATTTAAAAACCAGTTTTCATTTAATTTTTAAATTAATTAATTTTAATTTTTTTATGGGTTGTGCCCGATCCGATTGGGGTTCGGCCCAAGTCAACCCAACCCGGCCCATCTAGTGGTAGCCAAGCCCACCTGGCTACCCCCTCTCCCCTACCAATTCATCTCCCTTAACGTAGACGAATTGGAAGCCCCCTTTAAAAAAAGAAAAACTAACAACGACAATCAACAACTAACATACAACACAACGCCAACACCAACACCAGCACCGTCACCAACACCATTAACCTATTTCCATGAAAACCCAAATAATTACACAAGATTTCATGAAATTTAAGAGCAAGGGAAACTGAGAAACCTTACTTGGGTTGAATCTTCAAGAACCCTTGTCAAGTTCTCCTTGCTTTGTGAACTCTTTATCCCCTCCTCTTACTCTCAACTTTCCAAACCACCCTTTTTTTGTTAAGGAAAAAAAGAAGAAGAGAATAACGTGAAGGTGAGAGAGGGAGAGTGGGCTTTGTTAGGAGATGAGAGAGAAAAGTGAGGTATGGGATGATGTGATGAGTAGGTGGTGTGTTGTCTCGTCATGAGTTGTCAAGTGTTCTCTAACTGTTATACTACCTTATACACCCGCGTTACGCATACCCTGCAATGACGTACACTCTCGTCACTACTCGCGCACAATGCGACCAATAAAAATATTAACTAGTGTGACACGAGTTAATAAATAATACAACAATTTAACATGTATCACACAAAAATAATTGTTTATACCTTGGTTGGCGTGCCCTAAACTTGTCGACAATGTCCACGTGGGTCCGAGTTATGGGTCCTAATCTGTAATTAATAATTAAATTAAGATTAAATAATGTGGGTCGTTACAACTCTCCTCTAAAATTACAACCCCAAACATTAATTGCAACTAAAATTATTCGATTCTTCAACTCATTTTATCTCAAATAAGTATGGCTTGAACTTGGATATCGTCTCAAAATACTATGAATCTATATTTTTAAAAAATATATAAAATATATGAAGAATGATGTAATTGCAATTCTCATAATAACTAAAAACTATAATCTTCAATTAAAAATATGAAAGATAAAAAAAAAACACATAAACAAATTATGTATAGCTATTATATTTTATTTTAAAAAAATAAAAAAGTTATTATTGTGTAAAAAGAACCAAAAATTGAAAACAATGTACTTAGGCTATTAATTAGGATACTCAAATTAATTGGGATAATGAAAGTATTTGACTATTAATTAGGCAAAGTAATTAATACACCAAAATATTTCAAATCTATGTATAGTTGACATGTGTCAACAATGTACATAGCTTTCTTTTATATATATATATATATATATATATATATACACACACACACACACACACACACACACACACACACACACACACACATATATATATATATATACACACACACACACACACACATATATATACACATATATAGGAAGTTACCATTAGCACTCATATATGTTATATCAACCCCCATTTAATTTAATGTTAATGTTATTTATAGTCTCCAATAAGTTAGTTCATGCTCTAAGCACCCCGTAATTGTTAGTTAAGCTCTACATTGTACCTCTAGTTTATAGTTGTCCCCTCTCTCCCCAAAGAAATCTCTTTTTTCATCTTTGTGATCTTCAACCTTTAACTCCTTGTTGCACATCATTTTTTCTCCCCCTTAACTCAATTTGCTCTATATGCATTTCAAGACTAATTCTTTGATCCTTAAAAGCTAAGATTTAACACAAATAAAATATTTTAACCATTCAAGAATATAAATTAAATCTCAACCAAATACTATAATTTATATGTTATATTTAATGGTGAATTGTTGAGTGCATGGACAAATAGATGAGAAAGAGTGTAGAGATTAAAAAGTAGAAGAGAAAATAAGATGAGTCTATGGTTTGACTTAAGGTGGGATATATAAACTGAAAATTAAGTAGAAGAGGATAAGGTGAGTGTAATGAGTGAGATAGGAGTTGGGGATGAATTTAAGGTTTTATTTAAAGAGGGATGTAGAGAGGGGTTTTTTGCTTGATTGACACATTTGATGGAAATATATATCCCATTAACACACCCAAAGAAATATTTACAAATCTAACACATTTCGTGCCATGTCACTGCCACGTCACTGCCAAGTCATTTTTTTTTTGGGCGAGGAAAACGTGACTTGTAGTCACGACTTGCTTCAAAACTTTCCAAAGTGAGATTTTTTTTTTCTGTTGCATTTGAATTTTTTTTTGTCTTGCACTGAGCATATCAGAAGTGAATTATTATTTTTTTGTCACATAATTGAGTGAGATGTCACAGAATTCCCAAAGCGAAGGACTGAATGAGGATTGCTTATCTCACCAGCTATTTCATCCCTGGGACTCTATTTCCTACTCACAACCTCAGTCACTCCAAGTGCCACTCAAGCCTATACAAGATTTTCGACTTGCTGTTAAAGCATAATCATTAGTGGGCTCACATTGATATATGTACTTCACTTAGAACATCAATTGTGAGCTCATGACATGGGGCAGGAAACAAATAGATTAACTAAGCAACAAAGTATGCTTTCAATTTCAGTCCTATATTTGTCCCTAATAGGTGTGATTTTGCTATGTTTGTTTTTGAGCTGTTGGTCACAAGTGGTGAAGTTGCCCTCTCAAATTGAAATTATTATGTTAAAAAATAGTAATTACCTATGACCATATGGAGGAGGTGGAAATAACTCTTCGTTTGGTATGATGTCGTCTCGAAGATGCCCTCTCATTATTGGTGCAAGAAAAGGCGGTATCCCATGCCCATAATTGCAATAGTATGACCGGACCTGCAATCTATGCTCCATCAACGTCGGCTGCAAGACACAATTGTCTATATAGGTGAGCCAGAGTTGCACTACCCCAACTATATTGTCCCGCCTCCTCAAAATCCTCCAAAAATCGCAAATACGTGATGTGAACTAGATTGTTAGACTTGTCCCCAAATAACGTTCCTCCAAGAGGTTGTAAGATGTATGCTCTTGCGTAGCGTTGTACTTCCACATCATCAGCATTATTTGGAAGGTTTGGAAATCATCTTGATAGTTAGCGAATTTGGATCCGTCCTCCAGTCCTGTTGTTTTCAGGGAATGGGAAGCCTAGTTGTGTCATATATAAGGCATCGTAATCCTGCTCGACACGACCAGTGATTGGTAATCCATCGACAGGTAAGCCTAAGATGATTTGTACATCTTGTAGGGTAATAGTCATCTCGCCAACTGGGAAATGAAACGTGTGCGTTTCTGGCCTCCACCTCTCTACAAGGGCAGTAATGAGATGTCAATCAATTGATATGAAACCTACTCGCGCCATTCCATAAAACCCAGATTCCTGAAGATGCCCAACTATTCGTTGATCCAATGGGACCGATCGATGTAGTGCAGCTGAATTACGCCTGATAGTCAATATACCAGGCTCCTATGGAAAATGAGATTTAAGTTACATTAGTTAAAATGTAGCTACGAAGCTATAAAATTAGAGAAACATGCGAAAAGAAGTACTACCGATCCATTCCAAATGCGAGTAGATCTATGTAAAGCTTGCATAGTCAACACCAAATCATCTATAGGGTCAGGATCCATATCACGCTTGAACCCCAAATCATTAGCAATGTTGTCATTAATTCCATAAACCAATGAAGAAACAATACAAGTGGCGATACATTCCATTCAAGAAACAATAAAGTTAAAACAAAAGTGTGCGAATAATACGAAAACATCTATTCGCAAAGGGAGCAGAGACTGTACTAGTGTAGTGTTGTTTCCATCTTCAGTATGGCATGCAAATATGCAATAAAACATTTTTAGAGCATGCATTGATTAAGGTTACTCATGTCACACTACAGACATTGGAATTTCCAAATTCAATATTTTTAACATTACAGCTTATTCATAATCAAAAAAATAGCTCATACAGCACACCCATGGTCACATTTGATTCCTTTACAAATTTTTTAACATAGGCTACATTCATTGATTTTATAATAAACTTCAAGTGCAGAATTAGAAAGATTTGGTTCCTGAGAAGCTGACTGTCTATTGCATAACCTCATAACTAAACTCACTAGTTTTGGCCAATGTTCTTCGCTTTAGAGTGCATTGAAGACACTTACGTAATAAAAAAGGGTCTTTATCAAATCATTTATCAATTTCTAATGCCTTTTTCTTACATGAAACCTAAAAATGCAGGATCCCTATGTTGCAAAATTTGTCTAGTGATTAGTGAATGTTTACAAATGCAACCTAACTAGCAAATCAATCAATTTTGGCTAGAGTTCTAGCATGAAATTTCATACAAACAAGCCTCAAAATCCATACGTTCAGAGAATCGATCTTCAAAAATATTCTCATCCCAAAGACATCAAATTAATAGGACGCCCCCCTTTCTTTCTTTACCTAACGGTCCTAACCAATTTTTGCCCCTGTCCTATGACAATCAAACACCCTGGCCAACAAATATGTTCAGGCATGCTTAACTAGCAAGCCCATCAAGAAACTCTCCCTCTGGACTTTGATTGGATTGGCATGGTCATTAACTTGCATAAATGAGCTTAGTTATCAACAGATTATGGGATTTAGTCCTAACTTCCAACTCTGCATAGATTGTTGCATGTTGAAATTTAGAGATCTTGACATGTTCAATGTATAACTTTTTATATATTACATACACATCAATCTCTTATCAACAAAATCCACAAGAACAAAAAAAAATTCACATAAACAAAAACGCAACAGTTGAACCGAACCCTTAAAAATCAACACCCTAAAATATCAAAATCTCCAAACAAAATCCACAACAACCCTTAAATTAACAAAATCGACAAGATCAAGAAAAAAACAAAAACAAAAACGCAACAGTTCACAAACCGCAGGAATCCAAAAAAACAAAATCCTCAAACAAGTTGATCTTACAGTATTCGGTTGATTGATTGATTGACCTCCTTTAGCACAACAGTGGAGACGATCTGGACTTGAAGATGGAGAGAAGATGGCGTACCAACAGTGGAGACGAAATGCCACGAAATGGTGAAGCTCGGCTGGTGCCGTGGAGTTGAAGAAGACGTTCTGCTGTGTGTTTTAGTTGAGGCGAAATCGTGACCTTGGGTCACGATTTTCGTTAAGAAAAAAATTGCCACGCCACCTCGCGCGTGATGTGGCAATGACGTGGCGAGAAATGTGTTAGTTTTGAAAATATTTTGGTGGGTGTGTTGGGTTAATAAGTTTTTTCCCTAAATATACTAATCAAGGAAAAAATCCATGTAGAGAGTGAAAAGTAAAGTTGAAGAGGGGTGTAAAGAGTGAAAATTAGAAGAGAAAATGAAATGAAATAGTTTCGTGATTTAGAATGAGATTATTTATGTTAGTTTGTCTAAAGACATTTTAATTTAAAAATGTATTAAATTAAATGGAGGTTGATATAAGGTAGTGGGGGCTAATAGTCGCTCCCTATATATAATAAATATATAAATTATACTCATAATTAAAGGCCGCTTTAATTTGTGTGCTTAATTCAAATTATGATTTTGAGGGGAGGAAGTACACTTAAATATCCTACTTAATTTCCATGAATCTTTTTAAGAAAAAACCTCAAACAATTACGGGCAACCACGTGCAAGCCACTCGTGTGCGAGCAGCACCTCAAACCATGTTCATTCATGTGATTCGAGGCAGATATATCCAACGAGTCATAATTAATGTCAGTTGATGACATGATGGAAGCTGATCATCTACCAAAAAATGAGTACCCCCACGTGACGTTACCAACCAATTTACCAGTACTGATGCACCAACCATTCTCTTATATATCTTGTCATTTGATGATCTTCACCGTGTGGCGTACCAAATCTCTCTTGCAATCACCTTCATTATATACGTCTACACATATACATGTTTTATTATCCAAAAATATAAATGTTTGCCCATCTTTAATTCATGAAAAGATAGAGAACAGATTAATAATGATTAACATGGCTGAAGATCTACAACTTGGTATCACTCCTACTACTACAATCTTTGCATTGCTAGTAGCACTAGCGATCTATTTAATAATTGATAAGCTGATTATTAAGAGGAAGAACCATGTTGATCGTCTCCCTCTTCCTCCTGGCCCAAAACCATGGCCCATAATCGGCAATCTTCCTCATCTAGGCTCGGTACCACACAGCTCCCTTGCCGAGATGGCCCGCAAATATGGTCCTCTCATGCACCTCAAGCTCGGCTCCGTCCACGTCGTGGTGGCAGCCTCGGCCTCCGTCGCGTCCCAGTTCCTCAAGACTCACGACGCCAACTTTGCGTATCGGCCACCAAACGCCGGGGCCAAGTACGTGGGCTACAACTACCAGGACCTCGTCTTCGCTCCCTATAGCCCCCGATGGCGCTTTCTCCGGAAGATATGCTACTCCCACCTCTTTTCTCCGAAAGCCTTGGACAACTTTCACCACATTCGCCAGGTTAATTTGGTGCACATATAGTTAATTTCACATCTAGCTATATTATTAGTCTTCGCTCGATCGATCCAATTAACTACAACAAATATTCATGCTTTTAGCGTGTCAAAGTAAAAATAGGGGTTAATTTTCAATCTATTTATTAATTATGTTTAGGCCCTTAAATTTTAAGTTGCAAGGTAGTCACCTTGCCCTAGAATTAATATACTGGTTTGTTTACTTGGGCTTTTTTTTTTGTTTTTTTTTTTTCTTCTTGACTTCATCGGAGCCGAACTTTTGATCTCTCCAAACTTTATTTTTTGACAAATGATATCTCATCCATCTCACCATAGCTACTTTCACAATTAGACCTCTTATAAATATGAGTTGTAATCTCTAATTTTTTTAGGAGGTGGGAAAATGTGTCTACTTTCACAATTAGACCTCTTATAAATATGAGTTCTAATCTCTAATTTTTTGAGGAGGTGGGAAAATGTGTCTCTTATTAAATGGTAAGGAATAATGAAATTAACAAAAAATGTTAGAATCAAAAGTTAAAATTTTCGTTATATTTAGCAACAAAAGTAACTCTGCAGCTAAAATATGGCCAACTAAAACATGAGAGTTAATTATTATTTTGTCCCTATTTTGTTCCTAAATACTGTAATTAAAATGTTATAGTATCTTTTTTTTGTTATTGCATTAATTAATATGGTGATCAAAATGTGTGTAGGAAGAAGTGACGGTCCTGGCTGAAGCCCTAGCGAGATCGTCGGACGGCAAGGTCGCAGTCAAAATAGGGGATTTGCTCACAGTGTGTGTCACCAACGCTTTAGGGAGAGTGATGCTAGGGTTCAGAGTGTTTGGAGAAGGGGGTGGCAGCGAGGAGTTTAAGCAAATGGTGGTGGAGCTGATGGCATTGTCTGGGGAGTTCAACATTGGAGATTTCATTCCCTGGTTGGAGTGGTTGGACCTTCAAGGTTTGGTTGCAAAGTTGAAAAAAATACATATAAGATTTGATGATTTCTTGAATAAGATCATTGAAGAGCACCAGAGTGGGTGTGGCACGGAGAGTCACAAGGACTTGTTGAGCATACTCATCGGGTTGAAGCGTGATGGCAATGGCGATGGCGAAGGAGACAGCCTTGACGACATTGAAATCAAAGCGTTGCTTCTGGTACGTGTCAAAACGATTTTTTTTACTTTTTATATATCAGAAAGAACCAATTACTTGCCTTGCTGGGATGGATACGCTGGAACCTATAAGTTGGACCTCTTGCTTCCGAATCTCATATCTAATTAGTATTCAGTAATAGGAGCTCAACGGACCCTTATTAACTCTAGCTCGAATTGAGAATATCTTACTTTAATTGGACCGAATTGTATATATATGCTGCTTAATTTTGAGGAAAATTATCTTTTTTGAATAGATTTAAAATACATACAAGTTTAGTACAAAACTATATGATATCACTAAAATATTTTTGACCTTTAATAGAGTTCTTATAACCCCTATTAAATTGAGTGTTATTAAATGTCATGTGAAAATGTGTTATGTTTTAATTTTTAATACAAGTATTACATAAATATTTTTTAAAACTCTTATTAATTAGGTGTTATTTAGTAACACCCCTTTAATAGGGATTTAAAAACTTCTATTAAATACTTAAATTGTTTTAGTGTATATTGTTCATTGAGTGTGCTTATATTTAGATGTTATTATTGTTTTTAATACACGTTTAGATGTGATTCTAAAACTATCTATTGTGACAATTATGACAATGCAACGTATAAAAGTAGGGAAAATGCTAGAATGATACCTTAATTGACATCTCAATGACGTGGCACACGGGCCTATCCATAGAAGTCGTCCGAGTGCATCTCGAGATACATACTATGCGTATTATGCATCAAAAACTATTTTATGCACATTTATTTTTTCGTGAGACTCGCACGCATATAACATGAGTGTCACCTAAAATATCAATTAGGTCTCATTCTAGCATTTTCTTAAAAGTAGGGTGTATGCTTAATTTTGTATTTTTGTTCAGAATTTAATCACAGCTGGAACTGACACGTCATCAAGTACAATAGAGTGGGCCCTAGCAGAACTGATTCGCCATCCACACATCCTCGCCCGAGCCTAACAAGAACTCGACTCGGTGGTCGACCGAGACAGACTCGTCTCCGATTCGGACTTGAGTCGACTCACTTACTTCCAAGCAATCATGAAAGAGACCTTCCGACTCCACCCCTCAACGCCCCTCTCTATCCCACACATGTCTAGGGAGACCTGCGAAGTCAACGGCTACTCAATTCCCAAAGGGTCAACTCTTCTTGTCAACGTGTGGGCCATAGCACGTGACCCCTCTATTTGGTCCGACCCGCTTGAGTTTCGACCCGAACGGTTCTTGCCGGGTGGTGCTCAAGCCAATGTGGACGTAAAAGGCCACGACTTTGAGCTTATTCCATTCGGAGCCGGTCGACGAATATGTGCTGGGATGAGTCTAGGGATTCGGATGATCCAATTGGTGGTGGCCACGTTGGTACACGGGTTCGATTGGGCACTGCCAGACAGACGATCACCGGAGAACTTGAACATGGAGGAAACGTTTGGGCTCACATTGCAAAGGGCCGAGCCGTTGATAGTTCGACCGAGAGCTAGGTTGGCAAACCATGCGTACCGAGATGTGTCATGAATGTTCACGATTAATTTAATGAAAAATAATTTTTTAACATACTTTTGATACATATTCTACACTATACTATTGTGTAGAAGATGTAAGTTTCAAAAGGCTGTTAAAATAAAAGATTATTTGACTTGATTATGAGACTTATTGTAGTAACATATATGCATAGATATAGATATATATATATATATATATATATATATATATATTCATCTTTATATATATTAAATGATATGATAATTTATGTTATTAGGTTGGAGCTTGACAATTGACTCCATTAGAACTTTGAGCAGGCCTAGTGTCAGCCCCCTAAAAGCGAGACCCGAGTAGGCTGGGCTGGGCAGCCGGTAACCTAGCAATGACCGAGTTCAGGAGGGCTTGGTTGGTTCCATCAGGTTCAGTCATGGGTGAACATGTAAAATGGTGCGTTGGTGAAAAGGGGTTACGCCTTGGCACAACGCCTTGGCACGCCTTGGCACAACGCCTTGGCACAATGCCTTGGCACGCCTTGGCACACCGTGGCACGATTGGGCATGCGCCTTGGCGCGAGGCAAGGACCCTGGGCGAGCGCGCGCATGGACGCATGCGGACAGGCGCGCGCATGGTCGAGCTCGTATGGGCGCGTCGCATGAGCGAGCGCGCGCAGACGAGCGCGCGGGACAAGCGCGGGTATTTTCCTTGGCACAACGTCTTGGCACGCCTTGGCACTACGCCTTGGCACGAGCACGGAAAACCTTGGCAAACCTTGGCACATCTTGGCAAGTCTGGGCACGAGCGCGGCACGGGCCAGACTTAAGTGGATTCTTTGGCACGAGCTTGGCACGAGACAAAGGTTGACAAATCTTGACTTGGGCGTTGACCCAAGTCAAAGTACGCTTGGTCGAAATTTTGATGTTTCCTATTGGAGCTGAGCAAACGGCTTAACATCTACTATAAGGAGAGGTGTGCTCTCTCCTTGGGGTGGCATGGGCGGACTAGCAGGGACCCTCGAGCATGCCTTGGGCGCAATGCCAAGGCACGACCCATGGACGGACCATGGCGTCGGCCACCCTTCGAGCGGTGGGACTCAACGGAGCCCCGGCTAGCACGGCGACGCGCCTGGGCACGAACAGGCACGTCCAGACGAGCCCCTGTCCCGTAGAGAACATGGGCCACGCCCCTTGTGGCGTGGCTAGACCAAGTCAAGACGGTTTCCAAGCGGTTAGATAACTACCTTGGTCATGGCTCCAGGTCATGGGCTGGAGCCATGACCAAGGCACGTCCAAGGAAGGCTAAAAACCAGGAGCATGTGTGTTGACCCAGTGATGGAGGCAGTTGTGGAACGTTGTGGCAACAAGGAGAGCAAGGCGGTTGGGTAACTGCCTCAACCACCAAGGAGTGGCGTTTTACCAGGTCTATGGCTTAATGTATGTTGGACATGTGTACTAGTTGGTTGTGTAACTACCTAATGGCTGGTCTATAAAGCCAAGGGCTCTGAGCTTGGGGAGGCACAGAGTTCCACAGTTGTATTCCCAATTCGTGAGCTAGTAAAACGTTTCCTTGTTGCCTATTGCTTGCTGTCCCTTTTAGTTTGAGTATTGGTGTGCTGTACTAAGGTGGCCCTTAGGCACCACAGGTTCGGTTGAGCAAGAGAGAAATTTCCTAGTGAAAAACCCCTCTTCTTTTGGCCCTGTGACACCTAGCTAGGTAGCTTCTACACGCATAGGCTTATTAGACTTGTTGATTAAGTTAATTTTTAAGAAGAAAAATTGACATAAATTTGGACTCAGCTTAATGGTAAGTTTAAGTAATTGCAACTAGGGATCGATTAGATTTCTACGAGAATTTGTTACATTCTTTTTCTTTTGTTGAAATCTCCGCAGGGCGCGAATCTCCGTCCCCTAGTGAAAACTTCCAAGAACATGTGAAGAAGAAGAAAATAGAATCAAAAAGAGGCTCTGAATCTGTTATTCCAACAACTTAAACGACTAGAGTGTTTGTTTACATATGAAGGGCTTTTCATCTAAGCCACTCATCTATACAAAACACATCTCTGTGTCCATTACATGTGACACCTACTGTCCTACAACTGACTACACACGCATAACAATATGATCACGTGTCACATACTCTAGCGTGCTAGTCTAACGCCCCCCCTCAAGCGAGCGAGGAGATATATCACTTCGAGCTTGGTGCGAAAAAATTGAACTGATGCGAAGAAAAGGCTTTAGTCATACAGTCTGCAATCTGATCAACGGTCGGGACATACCGAACTTCAAGCTGTCTGTTAAGAACTTTGTCACACACAAAATGCGCATCGATTTCAATGTATTTAGTGCGGGCATGTAACATTGGATTTGAGGCTAAGGAACCAGCACTAATATTATCACTAGGCCCGCCTCAGTCCCCAAATTAGAAAAGGCCTATGAAATGGTTAAAAAGCATGGTATGGGTACACTACAAAACATTGTGTGTTTAGCGACATTAATTTACTCATTTAACGACATTAATTAGTGTCTCTAAAAATTTTACCGACGCATCATAAAATGTTATCACTTGTGTTGGTAAAAGTGATGTCGCCTCATTTTTTTACGACACAAAATGTATGCGTTGGTAACATTTATTTAAGACACTTTTGCTATAAGCGTCGTTAAACTAGGGACGCTTGTTGTTTATGTGTCTTTAATTTTAGGACATTTATTTCTTATGTGTCTCCAATTTAGAGACACTATTTATATATGCATCCCTAAATTAAGGACACTTGTAAGTTTAGCGTCTTTAAATTGACAACACTTGTGCACTTAGGGTGTGTTTGATAGCAAAAAAATTCTTCAATAATAAAATCTTTTTTTTAGCAAATCTTCTTGAAAGAATTTTAAAAAGAAAATTTTCTCATAGTTGTTTGATTGCGCGAGAAAGAATTTTCTTTTATGGTTCAATCCGTATGCACATCTAAATCATCATCGATGTCGGACGGCTCGACGATGATGTTGGTGACGAAGCCGGAGACGAAGAGAAAAAGAAAAAGTATATATCCGCGAAACAGTAGTAGATGTCAAGTTTGTTTGGGTGGAAGAAATGATCAATTCGTGAGAGAGATTGAGAGATTTTCAATTTTCCACGCTAAAAGATGAGAAAATAAATGAGGAAAATAGGGGAATGTGATTTTTTTTCTCAGTGCAGTTACAAAGCTATCAAACAATGGAAAAAACGGTTATACAAAAAAGTAGACAATTTTCTATGATTTTTTTCATTTTCTTTGCTATCAAACACACCCTTAATGTCTCTAAGTTGACAACTCATGTATACTTAGTGTCTCTAAATTGACAACGCATGTACACTTAGTATCTCCAAATTAACAACGCATGTGCACATAGTGTCTCTAAATTAACAACGCATGTGCACTTAATGTCTCTAAGTTGACAACACATTTATACTTAGTGTCTTTAAATTGGCAACGTATGTACACTTATGGCTTGTTTGGTTCGTGGGATTAGCTCGGATTAGCTACACTGGACTAGTTAATCCGCTGTTTGGTTGGAGGATTAACTAGGCCAGCGGATTAGTTAAGAGGCATGGGAGTGGATTAAACAATAGCACCATTTTTTGTGAGATTAGCTAATCCATTGTAAGTGAAAGAGGAGATTACCACTTTACCCCTTACATTAACACACCACCAAATCACAATTCCCTGATCTCTTCTCTCTTCATCTTCTTCCTTGCCCCTACCTCGCCTCCCTTCATTTTGTTTTTCTTCTACCTAACGCTCACCTCCCTCTTTTCTCTGTTTTCTCTTCTCCTTCCTCCTCTCGCCATTAATGGCCGCGGCAGCATCTCTGCTGCTTTTTTTTTTTTTAAACTGTTTGATTGTTGTTCGTGTTGTTAATCAACTCTCCCTCTCTCTTATTTTCGATTTTACAATCCCCATACCATTTTAATACAAAATCAAATTGAAATTTGATGCTCATCTTTGATCGATGTACCCCTAACAGTCTCAGTTTTGCTCTTTTTCGTTCTCCAGTCCAAACGAGCGAGAGAGACAAGAGACCACAGACACGAGAGAGATATGATTGAGAGAGATGAGAGGGTGAGACAATCAGGAGAGAGACAAGCAGCGATCTTCATTGGAGGAGATGAGAAATGTGTGAAATGGGGGGATTTTTGGTATTACGCCAATCAAAGGGTATTTTGGTAAATGTACATATACAACCTCATTTAATCCCAACCTTAATACTCCCAACCAAACAAGATACACAAATGGGACTAAACTATCTAAACTCATGTGTTAGTCCCATCACTAATTAATCCCATGTGTTAGGATTCACTAAAATGTGAACCAAACAGGTCATTAGTGTCTCTAAGTTGACAACGCATTCATATTTAGCGTCGCCATATATATATAATAATTAATATTAATATTATTGGAAAGAAAATTTTATATATAAATTAAAGAAATTTCTACTTCTACTTACATGAATATGATTTATTTATCAATAAAAAAATTATTTATTTTATTTGAACAAAAATTTAACTAACAAATGTACAAATTCAAGGTGAAAGGAAAAAAATACATACAGTTGAATTTACTTGTTAAAACAAGGCTTTAAAAACTCTATTTTTGATGTTTCAATCAACACGTGTGCAAATCCTACTTCTACTTACAAAAACTCTTGAACTTCTCATTCAAATACTTTTCATTGTTGGATGATGACTCTACCACATCATCTGCAAATGTTTCAATCAACACGTGTGCAAATCTATGGTCTTTCTCTTTCATCAACCTAACCTTGTCTTGCTCCTCAAGTTCCTTTTTCTGCTCCATTTTTGTCTTCTCAGTCTGTAATGAAGAAGATGACCCATACATCAACATGAGAATATCTCAAGAAACGAATATTATTTATATTGCATAGAAGGTGTTCATTCTCTCAATCAAGGGCTTTAGGAAAAGTGAATGTTTGTAATCTGATCCCAACAAAGTTGAGATGATTTTTCGTTTCCAAATCTGCATTGTTGTTTCACCAATGTCCATAGGTCTGGATATATGAAAACTTGCATAAATAATAAAATATAATGTGACAAAAAGACCAGCCATAAGTTCAATGCATTTATATTCCTGAAGTGGTTGACCTCCACTGATACTAAGTAGAAGTGTTGAACATATTGAATAGATGTCTCAAAACTCAAAAGGACATCAACTCTAACAATTCATCATATAATGGCTGCTGAAGATCGCAATGTAAATCATGTTATGGTGATCCACATCCAATCCTTCTCTTTGGTGAGTAAAAATTTAAATTGATTGGATAACCTAACAAGGGCATTATTTAGGGGAGGATCTCATCTCTTGATTCTTCTTAAGATCCTAAAACATAAAAACAATCAAGCAAGTCCGTATAAAATTCTGTTGAATCTCACTAAAATTGGTCCAGGAATTCAAAAAGTAAGGGGGGGGGGTTAATCTTGCTAAAGAAAAGCTAACAAAGAATGAATAGTAATTACTATTAAGATAACTAATAAAAGAAAAGAAAAGAAAAAAAAACATGAAACTCAAGCGCAATTTATAGATATGGCATGAAGAGAAAGGTAAAAACTAGTAAAAGAATGCCCAAAGATTTTCAAACCATTTAATGAAGTTGGATAATAAGTAACACGCCTTACAACAGATTAGAATCTGACCTTAACAAACTGGAGTCTGCTTATGGCAATCTGTAATAGAAACCAAAGAGAAAATAAATTAACTGAAGCCATTGAGTTTAAATAAAACTTCTATATCATACTTGACAACTTCATAAATCTTAGGAAGTCCACATGTAATGACAAACATGAGAACGTCCACGCACAAATGACAATTATAAACAAACATATCTTCACACAATGACGCCTAATATTCCCAACATCCATGCTACAGCATAAATCTTCATGTCTCCGCCACATGACATACTAGCTCGGTAGTTCTCAGGCTTAACAGCTATAAACCATGTAAAGAAACGTTCAGTAATTATAAGTTACATGTGTTGTGTCTATAACAGGCATGAACAAAAATAATCATGACATTTTGACACCTCTAAAACACGTAATATATGGGTTAAATGTGTTTGTGTACAACAGTAGCAGAAATCCTTCATGTCACCTATAAACTGCCACACTTCACACTAGTTCTCAAGCTTAATAGCCAGAAATCATGTAAAAAGGGATGTATTATGAGGTAAAGTTTGCTTTATTTGAAATAGCAAAAGGATGAACACAAATTACATTGAGACGAAGCAAATATGATCAGTACTAATTAAGTTGTTTTTAAGTAAAAACTTTTCAGAAAGTATCATCCACACAAAAATTCCATAGCAATGATGGTGGCTAAGGATCAATACATGTCAGATGTAATAAACATTCATTGCAAGAGAGACAAGACTACATTAGCATCAAGCCATCAACATCACATTATAATCAAGGCTGCATAATCCTCAACTTTACTTAAAGTCTCAGATTTTACCCAAACAAATACTTCAAAATTTTCAAGTCTGCAACAAAGGATATTGCGACCAAAGTAAGTGGTCCTTTAAATAATTTTTAGGCCCTTCCCTTAGCTGACTCAACAATTCATCCCAATCACCACCACCTTTACCAATTTGTGCCGCCATGTAAATCGAAACTTCATTCCAATTCGCGTAGGGATAAAATTGAGATCAAATAACTTAGTTCGAGATAGTTCAGACGAAATCTTTTGTTCGAGATAAATGTGAGACTTCCAACAAAGTTTTGGACTATTTTGTCCATTTATGCTATGATTAGTTTCATACTTGAAAGTAGAAAAATTCCTTATGTATAAAGACTCAATACTATAAATAATATAATGTACAATAACTATATGCTTAAAGGTTAAATTGCCAAATAATCCTGCCCAAAGGAGTAATAAAAAGGGACAGCATGCCCTCATTAGACAACCAAGACAAGAAATTAGAAAATTTAAAACAACTTGATGACCACAATTTTGTCACTGGTTTTCCCTAAAGCTCAACTTAGCTATATAAAGCTCAAACCTTCAGCATATAAAGCTCAACTTAGCTATATAAAGAATACGCCACCGCTATCAATTCTACGTATAATAAAGAATGTACTTCACTTACTCTTAATCTATCATAAACCTAATTAACAACAAAATTCACCAAAACAAAACCTAATAAGCTCAAGATCACAGCCAAGAACCGGAACGAAACACAAATGTGCACCAGGAATTTCGATGGCTACTCAGGAAGATCAACTAGAAAGCTCGATTTAGAAGCAGAGACAGTTGCAGAGATAAGATATGTACCTTTAACGAGAATCCAAATGTGGAGTTGATTGCGAATTGTTGGGGTTCTTCTCCAATCGGCTCTCGAGTGCGTCACGGAGAGTTCGAATGTCGCTGCCGCGTCGCTGTCGTCGCCGCGTCGCTGTCGTCGCCGCGCCGCTGCCACTCGCCAGCGCTGCCACTGTCGCTCGCCGGCGCAGCCGCTGCTGCAGCTAGTCCGCTGCTGAGACGTCGACGCCGATGCCGCCGCTGCTGCCGTGCCGATCCCGCGAGCCGCTGCTAGGGTCGCGTTGCTGCCGACCGATCCCGTCGTTCGCCGCGGCTTCCACGTAACCATCGCCACGCTGCTGGTCCGCCATCCGCCATCTACTGTCGGTCGACGCGGCCGTCGCGCCTGCCATGGGAGTCGCCATCTGCGGTTGGAGCTCCACCCTTTTCATCCGCGCTGGCCGTCCGCGGCTGCCACGCTGGAGCTCTCTCACCGCCGTCTCTTTCTTCTCTCTATTGTCGATCTCTCATTCTCTCCTCTTCTCTCTCTCTGATCTCCCCCCTCTTCCTCTCTTTTCCTCTCTCTCTCTCTCCTGTCGATCTCTCTCTTTGATTTCTTCCTCGAGAAAGTAAACGTGTCCTCGAGATTCGTACGTAGCGGAACTCGAGGCACATCAAAGACATATTTATTCAATGTTTCCTAAAGAATTGTGCAGCACGCATCTCGAGACACTATAAATGTTCACACCACTACCACCTCATTTCACAATCTCAAAACTCACGCCACACGCATCACGAGGCACATCCAATGTACATTTTTTCTTTTATTCTTAATGTGACCACATAGCCACTATAGCCACATTAAACCGCTACCTCGTTCCCACATCGACACGCGACTCGATGCGCGTCCCCGTTCGTGTTTCGGCCTACCGAATTCTCCGCATATACCACAATGAGCATTATACTCTCAAATTGGATCTTACATACACACATCATAGAAAAATATCGTACATTGGTATCTCCACCTGAGATTCGGACATACGTGTTTCGACGAGTGGGTCCCACATACGACTTTGACTTTGCACGTAGCACAAGTCAAATTTTTGAGCCGTTACACCTAATTAATTTGGGGATTTAGGCTTTGTTGTTGACGTTTGCTAAATTTCCATTAACAACTAGATTGGCTAAACAATTATAACTTCTTTACAATCAATATAATATTTATATATGATGAGCAGAGCTGTAAATTTCTTATGTTTCCACAGAAATGGCTGCTGGGTTATATTTAGGGATCACATATTGACTAATAGTTTTTTTTTTAAGAAGTTAATCTAATTGTTTTAGTTATACATTTAACATTTAATTAATTTTTTTTTTCGCGGTGTCCCGCACCAAATGCATCGACTAATCCACGCTTAAGCGATGTCGAGTTATGTACGAGAGGCAACCCTCTCAATTTTATTTTTTTCATTCACGAAACTTAAACTCGAGTCATGTTTAACCTAACTTTAATAACAAATCTTGATTTAGAATTTACCAACACTTGTAAATTATGTGTCTCTAGATTTAAAATCTAATAACACTTGTAAATTATGTGTCTTTAGATTTAAAATCTAATAACACTTGTAAATTATGTATCCTTAAATTTGAAATATAACAACATTTATAAATTATGTGTCTATATATTTAAAATCTAACAACGCTTGTAAATTATATGTCCTGAAACTTGAAATCTAACGACACTTGTAAATTATGTGTCTTTAAATTTGAAATTTAACAACACTTATAATTTATGTGTCTTTAGATTTGAGATTTAACAACACTTTGTAACTTATGTGTCTTGAGATTTAAAATTTAACAATACTTGTAAATTATGTGTCTTTAGATTTAAAATCTAACAACACTTGTAAGTTGTGTCTTTAGATTTAAAGTCTAACAACACTTGTAAATTATGTGTCTTTAATTTTTTTAATCTAACAACACTTGTAAATTATGTGTCTTTAAATTTAAAATTTACCAACACTTGTAAATTATGTGTCTTTAGATTTAAAATTTAACAATAGATTTAAAGTCTAACAACACTTGTAAATTATGTGTCTTTAAATTTAAAACTTAACAACACTAATAAATTATATGTCATTAAATTTAAAGTCTAACAACACTTCTAAATTATGTGTCTTTATATTTAAAGTCTAACAACACTTGTAAATTATGTGTCCTTAGATTTGAAATTTAACAACACTTGTAAATTATGTGTCTTTAAATTTAAAACTTAACAACACATGTAAATTAGGGTCCCCAAATTTTAAATTTGGTGTCACTAATTTACCAAGCGTCTTTAATATATGAGACACTTATAAATTATGCGTCTTTAAATATTGAAATTGACAACACTTATTGTTTGTGTCCTCATTTTTAATTTTAGCAATACTTATAAACTATGTGTCTTTAAAATTAAAACTTAACAACACTTTTAAATTAGTGTCTCCAAATTTTAAAATTGGCAACATTTTTTTAACAAGTGTCCTTAATTTTGAGACACTTGTACATTATACGTCTCGAGATTTTGAATTTGACGACGTTTTAATATCAAGTGTCCTTAATTTGGAGACACTTGTATGTTAAGCGTCTCAAAATTTTAAACTTGACAACACTTATATATCATGTGTCTCTAAAATTAAAATTTGAAGACATTTTTTATTAGTGTTGGCAAAAAAGTGTTGCTATAGACCCACTTTGTTGTAGTGTTATATGTATATAATTTCATTTGTTTTCCCTCACCCCAACAAACATTAGAACAATTTGAGCTTTTAATAGCACTTAATAGATAGAGGTTTTAATTAACCCAAATGAATTAGACAATTTGAGCTTTTAATAGCACTTAATAGATAGATGTTTTAATTAACCCCCATGAATTATACAATTAGGCTTTTCATAGCACTAATTCATAGAGGTTAAAAAAACCTTTATGGAAATTTTGGCCCAAACAACAAACGAATGCCCAACACTCACTCGCTCGTCTCACTCGCACTCGCTCGTCTCGCTCATCCGTCATCGTCATCGTCAACACTCACTCGCAATCGCCATTGTTGGGGTGGCTGAGCTCGGATTCAGTCCATCTCTCTCTCTCTCTCTCTCTCTCTCTCTCTCTCTCTCTCTCTCTCTCTCTCTCTCGTAGTCTCCACGCTCTAACACTACGGCCTCGTCTCCTCCCCCAACTATGTCGTCCTCACCTTCGTCACCTCATCGACTGTCTCTCGCAGGGATGAAGACCACGTCTAGGGCGGTCGTGGAGTTGTCTCTACAGTGATTTGTTGCGTTTGATTCAATATTCGTTTTTTGATGATTTTGGCTGTCGAATTTGTTGTTTGGTTCAGATCTGTCGATTTGTTGCGTTTGTGGTTTCAGCTTGTAAGGCAAGAGGTTCAGATCTCAGTCTTCACTTTAAGGTGCTTTGGTTTCAGATCTGGTGTTGGTGATCAATTTCGCGATTCAATTTCTTCCACTTTTCGCATAATTGCATGATTGCTTTTCAATTCTTGTGGTTTTCTGGTTTCAAAGTGTTTAATTTTGTGCATTTCTGGTTTCAAAGTGTTTAATTTTGTTGCAGGAGTCAAAACATTCTTCAATTCATCCGTGGGTTGTAGTGATTTTGTTTTATTTGATTTGTAGGTATTGCAAATGTGAAATGTCGTATAATCAGGATGACCTTATGGTCCAATGTGAAGATTGCAAAGACTGGTAAAACTTTGTTGATTCAATTTATTTGATTTCATTAATCCAATATGCCAAGCACAACATGCCTCGATTTCCCGAAGTATTCTTTTTTTTTTGTTCAGTTTCATTTTCCTTTGAGTTTAAGCAATGGTTTGATTAACGTTTCGTTCTAAACTTAAGACTTTGCAAATGATACAAGTAATAGGGTTAAAATCTGTTAGAATGAATGCAATTTTTTGGTTATGCGAATAGGTCTATAAATATTTACTGGTACCCATACTTTCCCCTTTATTGTGAGTTAGTGGCCCATTCTTAACATTACATCCGTTACATTACACATACTTGCATTCGACACTTGTACTTGAGTTCGGGTAACATAGGTGGTACCAATCCATAGTCTCAATCCACATTTACCATTGGAGATGCTCTAAAATCTTTTGTTCCTTGAAGGTGCCTCATCACTTTTTTTTTGCAGCCTTCCAATGCTTCATTCCTGGATTACTTTGATTCAATTACTTTCTGTTTAGTGATTTGTTGTGTGTTTATTATTATGTTTGTTTAGCCATATTAGTGTCATTGGAATTATGTCATACTATTTTCATCTCCATAGTGCTTTATAATTGCTCATCCCACAGCTTGAGCTTTATAACCTCTTTAAGGTGTTAAGATAAAAATGAGTATTGCAATTATCTCTTTCTATGGTGTTCTGTTCTTGTTGTTGCTCTTGCCTGCATTGTGTGTGTCCCAGGATACTTACACTTGCTCAAGAGCAACATATTACTGAAGCCCTGACTGCTTAGGGACTCCAAGTATGATTTCTCATCACCTCTCCCATACTCCTTAATTAGTTGGGGCCATGTGTGTTTAAATGTAGAAGGTCCTTATGAGGATTTGGTGCCAACATATCACCTTAAAGTTTTGTGATCTTAATGAACTAGTACGGTTCATAATGATACATTTCCTATATGTAGGGATCGATCCCTATATGTAGATAGCTTCCAAGCTTTGTGATCTTTTTAATTAAAAAAGGATCATTAAGTAAATTTACTTAATAATTTGTAAAATTAATTAAATTCATGCCAAATATCTCTAGTAAATGTTACTGTTCTTCAACTTTAACATAGCAAGGATTACAATCTCAGGATGGATAAAGGTTGGGCCAGACATTCGAGGTTAATATTATCATATCATCTTTTTATAGTGATAGAAACATTTATATTTTTTGTAAGGTTGAAACTTACTATTCAAAGTTTTTTTTTTGTTATTAGAGTTTCAAAAGAATATTATAAAGGAGCAAATGTATTCGTTCTTCAAGCTCAAGCTAGAGGACACCCAGAAGGAAGTAGGTGTCTTTGTCAAAATTGTCGAAACGTGTCTCGTGTGAAGTGTGATATTGCTTACAACCATCTAATCATATATGAATTGGATCCTATATATACAATTTGGTTCCATCATGGAGAGAGTAGCCCCATTGTAAGGAATGAAGTCGCAAATGATGAAGGAGATGAAGTTACTACGGATGAAGGGGATGAAATTACTACGGATGAAGAGGATGATGGGGATGGAGTTGTTATGGATGAAGGGGATGAAGGGAATGGAGTTGTTAGGGATGATGGGGATGGAGTTGCTACGGATGAAGGGGATGAAATGGATAATGGGGATGGAGTTGATAGGGATGAAGGAGATGGAGTTGCTAGGGATGAAGAGGACAGAACTCCACCTCTCTATTCAGGTTACACAAAGTACACCAGATTTTCTGCCGCCGTGATTTTGTATAAGCATAAAGCTATTTATGGTCTAGCTAATAATGATTTTAATGAACTATTGAAGATTATGGTAGACATGTTGCCACAAGAAAATATTCTCCCTAAGTCGTTGCAAGAGGTGAGGAAGTTGTTAAAGGAGTATGAGCTTCATTATGAAAAGATTCATGCTTGTGTGAATGATTGTTGCTTATTTAGGAAGGAAAATGAAGCTTTAGATGCATGTCCTAAATGCAAGTCATCTAAATGGAAAGTAAGTAAATCGAGCAAGGCCAGAGGGATACATGTCAAAATGTTATATTGCCGATGAGTGCATGCGATTTTGCAGTAGAAAGTTAGAACAATCAACTGATATTGGAGATCAAGAACGCTAGGGGTAAGTATGATAGTTAATTAGATCATTTTGTTGATTTGAGTTCCTGATCCGATTTCTTAATTTATATGTTTAGAATGCATATCAATGAGTTAAAGCGTAGAGACAAACGCCTTGGAAGGAGTGCAAGCCAATTATGGATAAAACATACAAAAACATTTAGTGAATGGTTTGAAGAAAAGGTTGTAAGGTCTTCAACTATATTTTTAGGTTCAATTCCAACAATTATTTTAAAACTTGTATATTTTTTTCTTACAACTTATCGTGTATATCTCTACAAGTTAAGTCTCAGAATGTTGATGTGTCAAATATGTTGCATTGGATTTCTCGTAAACCAAGAAAAAATGCACTTTCTTGTTCAGGTTACTCAATTAATGGATTATAGTTTCACACAAGAGATGTTGAAAGAGTTAATCAGAATTCTGGCGTGTTTGTTGAAGGTGCCAATAGCCTTTGTAGATCAAGTTCACGGGACAATGCACAAAGAAAAAGTGAAGTTGATTATTACGGGTCGTAAGAGAGATAATTATATCGGATTATTTTGTATATCGGTTTCCCTTATTCTTGTGTGACTTTGTTAACGAGGAAAACGGTATAAAAGTTGAAGATGGGTTTACCCTAGTAAACTTTAATCAATGTCACAATCATAATGATCCATTTATTTTGGCAACTCAGGCCAAACAAGTGTTTTATTCTAGTGAAAATGACTCATCAAACTGGTGCGTTGTGTTAAGGGCACCTCCTCGAGGATTGTATGATATTGCAATATACGGCGAGAATGCGCAATGTTTTCTGCTGTTGACATATCGCGTGTAGATTTGGACACTTGCGATGAAGATGAAAGTTATGTTAGAATGAATTATTAGGGTCAATTTGTGTAATGGAGTTAAGTTGTAGCCTTATTCATTAATGACTGATCAAATGCTTATATTAATCACTTTATGACTGATTAAGTTGTAGCAATATTATTATCTTCTTTTATTCTTGTACTAATAATTTCTCTTTTGCTTTTCTTTGTCTTTTCACATGTTCTAACTGGAGCATTTGCAGACGTTTTTTACAACCATCATATTGTGTTGTTGACATAGCATGTGTAGATTTGAGGAAAACAAATGTATAAAGAAGAGCTAAAAAGTGATTTTGTTAATCACTTTATATGTTGTGAATTTATTTGTGCTCGTTTACTAATTATAATATTTTCTTTGGCTGAATGAATAGAGTTCAAAAGCTGTAAAAGGAGAGCAAGAAAAGAAAAGCAAGCTATAGAAGCATTGATGAGTCGAAACTCAAATGTTGGTGTGAGGATAAGGTGTCCGCAAAGTTCTACATATGAAGCACCACCTTCATCATGTGACTCTTGTCCTCAATCAATAACTAGGAGCTTCAATCAACAACAACGAGAACAACAAGAAGAAGAGGAACAAGAAGAACTAGAAGAAGAACAAGAACAAGAACAAGAAGATCGACAAGATGAACAACAACAAAGGAAGAAAAGAGGTCCAACCAAGCTTCCTTCACTTGCCAGAAAGAAAAAAGTACTCGTTACTTTCAATGACAGAAATCAGCCCATTGGTGAAAATGCAGATGTCTTTTCTTCTTTCTTGTGAATCGTGTCACGCGAAATGGTGCCAATTACTTTGTCAGATTGACGCCAACTCAAGGGAGATAATAAGAAAAGAATATGGAAGTTTATTGAGGTTAAACTTCTATTTTTTATATAAAAGTATAAAAAGTACTCTATTTGATTGTGAAAGATTTATAATTATGGATAAAACATCTCATGAAAAACATATATTAAAAAGAATTAGGCAATTGTTTGGAGCATGGAAATCAAGGCTTACTAAGGAATTAGAAAATGGCAACGACGAAAAGCCTGCCACAATTGATGAAAAGTTATAGAAATAGTTCAAAAAACAAAGGGGATCTAGCAACTTTCGTGAACAAAGCAATAAAGCTAAGGAAATTAGAGCAAAGCAAACGATTCAGCATACGACAAGTCGAAAAGGATATGCTCGCCTTGAATATGAGATGGCAAGTTTTATTCATTTATTCTATTACTTATACCTATATTTTAATCTTGTATTATTTATTGTTTTTATGCTTATAGATTGAAGAAAAAGACGGTGCTAGTGTTTCCAGAGCTTAGGTGTGGATTAGAGGGCATTCAGATAAAAACGAAAAACCATACAATGCCGAAATTGCCGAAATTATGGTGAATTAACTAATAGATCTTTGATATTTTATATTATTAAGTTTTTCTTCCATTTGATGAAAATAGTAGTTGTTTGTTTTGAAGGATAAAATCAATGCATGTAATCAAAGTCAATGCTCAGAATCTACCGCTCAATCAATTAACAATGACCCTATCTCACAAGTTTTTGGTACTGAACACCAAGGTCGAGTGAGAGGTCTTGGTTTTGGAGTAACTCCTACCGGTGTAGGTGCAACAACTCAGAATAACGCTATCATCAAAGAACTTATGGGTTTGAGAGAGAAGTATAAAGATTTATCTTCCTATGTTTACAATCAACATAAACAGGTACAAATTGATATTTTCACTATACACATGTATATTTATTTATATCCTGAACAATATTCATTCTTAAATTGTGTTGGTTATTTTTTATGATAGGGTCAACAAGGGGGAGACGGACACACTTGTACATGACAGGTAAAAAAAATATTAATCTATTGAACGTAAGTGTTACGGATGATGAAACTTCATAATTTTTTATTGAAGCCACAGAATGGGAACTCTTCGAATAAGTGTGGAATGAAGTGCAAGTTGATCAATTGGGTTGTTGGTACCCATATAGTGGCAGAAGGAGAGATTGCAATAGATGACCCGCTACATGTTGTGGAGGGTGCTCCTATTGGGGTTGGATCTTACATGGTGTGGGTGCAAACAGCCATTGGCCACAATGCTTTGATATGGAGGACTCAAGCTAATATGAGGACAATATAGCAAGCTTTAGGGGAATTGATTCTATGGCCCAAACAACATGTCTTCATACCTAGCACTTGAGGAAAGTACATTTCAACCATTTAGTTTTATTTTTTGACTCATCTTATGTCTCTGAATTTAATTTTTTTGTGCTTGTAGATGATGGGAAGAGCGTATAAATGGTGCTAGAAACTTGATGAGTTTCAATGTTTCATATTTGTTTCAATATATTCTTTTATGTTACTTTTGCTCGTATATAGAAAAGGAACTTATTTTGTCTAGTTTTAAGTGCTTTGTATGACACTAAGCTTTCTTACTTTAGTGTTTCTTTAAACACATTCTGCTTTGCTCTCACTTCTCTATACATACATGCGTGTATCTCTAACATATAGTTGATGCTTGTAACATGGACATAACATCTAAAAGGGTGGACTAAGGACACTGCTCTTCATCAAATTCTTACATTTTCATGTCTATTATCACTTAATTGTGATGGAATAAGTCCATGTTATGTTGGTTTTTGAATCGGTGTAGGTTGATGCAAAACAACAGTGTAAACTCAGAAAGCCCGCGTCGCATGACCACATATAAAATCAGGTACAGGGTTCTCCAAAGTAAGATTTTTAGTTTTGATTCTTGGACTAAGTTTCTCTCATTTTCTAATACTTTTCTTGTTAGTTTGCACTTGCGGCTAGGAGCATCATATAAGATTTTTGTATAGTTGAAGCAATTGTAATCGAAGAGGGAAAGGGTACTTCATTCTGCAGTATTCTTGTAAGTAAAATCTGTTTGTTAATTAGATCCTTCACAATTCACCTAAATTGATTTGATATATATAAACAGTCATTAATTTGCAGTATTCTCTTCAATTTTTGTTTTGATTATGTAGATTCAGTAGTAGTTATTGTTGTTGTTGTATGTTGAGGTTTTGAGCGATTGTGATGGAGATTGATGCCTTTATCTAGTTGTTTTGAAGAGAAAGGCATTGACAGGTGATCATCAGACCCTTAATTAATTTTACTTGACTGATTATCTTTGATTTATGGTATTTAATTACTATGTATGAGATCTATGATTCCTGATAAAGATATATTTGTTTTGTGATTTGTTTCTATGTTTAGTTTTGATAAAATGTATTCAAGACTAGTTACTTTTAATGTGTCCAACATGTAAGTTGTGATCTTTTAAGGAATTTGCCAAAATGAGTTATGAACTTATGTAGACAAGGCTGCCACGAGATTGGATGAGTTTTTAACTTGCATGAAAGCAACAGAGAAATCTAATGATAATATGAAATTAGATCCTTGATATATATTACTGTTGGAGCACAGTGTTGGCAGTCTTTTTTAATTGCTAATGCTCAAGACTTAGCATGTTAAACCCTTAAAAAATAATGTATTAAATAAATTCTACAACTATTGTTGTTATTATTGTCATCGTCTTCTAGTGTTAAGTAGCTTATAAGCTCTCATACTTTAATGTTGAACAGGTAACTAGCATGGAATCAAATCTTTCTCAAATTAGAGTTAACCTCGAAATGATCCAGAACATGGTATTTGTATTGGTAAGTTAAATTATAAAAGGTTCAAAGATGGTCGTGCAGTCTTTTATTATTGATCTGAATAAACCTCTCGTCTTCCAGGTCAGATTCTGGTTCTGTTAAGTTCTTTTTTTTTTTCTTCTTGTTTTGTCATTTTATAATTATTTTGTTGGCATTATTTGTACTACAATTACCGTGGTCTCACTTCTCTAATTTGAGAGGTAAGTTAGCATGTTTTGCTAGTGAACTTCCTTTTGCAATGCTATAGTCTTATTCTATATGCAAGTTACAAATATGCTTTTGTATCGTTTCTCATCCTAATGGAACAGAAGTTCCTTAGTGCCTTGTGTCTCTATATTGTGCATAATTACCACTTTTCTTATGACTGCATGTAATGCGAAATATCTTATTCTATTCCTTTCCTTCTATATGCATTTACTAGTGTCTTGTCAGTTATTTATTTAACTATTGTTAGCTTCTGAATAAAAATCTTATTTTTAAACCATCTTGACACAGTTCATTCATGAAATCAGGGTATAGGCGTCACACACATTGCCACCAAACTAGTTTTCTGTGGATGTGGTATATGTTCTTATGATGGCTTGAAATGCTAAATATGTTCTTCTATTCCTTTTATATGCATCTGCTAGTGTCTTGTCAGTTATTTATTTACTACTGTTGGCTTCAGAATGAAAATTTTATTTTTAGACCATCTTCGCATAGTTCATTCATGAAATTAGGGGTATAGGTGACATACGCATTGCCACCGAATCAATTTTCTTTGGATGTGGTATATGTGATTGCTGCTCTAATTTGCTAGAGTTCCGCTGAGTAGTGCCATTCTTTAATCTGAGTTATAATATCATAAATATTTACAGGTTGGTCATCTAGGTGAAGCATATGAGGAACTTTGGGATTTGGTTATCTGTGGGTAGAAACTTGATGACTTTGGGATTTAGGATTTGGTTATCTGTAGGTAGAAACTTGATCAAACGTTGTCATTTTTATATATGAATGTGGATGCAAAACTTACTCTATGATTACCATATTTTTGCTGGATTTTATTATACTTCATGTGTTAAATAGTCCTCTATATTTCAGCTACTCATGCACGGTGTTGCTGAATCGAAACCAAATGTAAGCACTTAATATCTTTGGGATTTTAAAGGCATTGATGGAAATACCGTTGTAGTATAGAGCAATTTTAGAGTTACAATTCTCAAGGCATTTCTCTTACAATTAATATTAGTCTTCAGTTTTATAAACATTCTGCAAATGAAAAAGAAATTACTGATGCAGTCTTTTATGTATAGGATGCAAGAAAGTAGTATTGCGTACAATGGGGGTCCGCGATAGTTCCACTTCCTATAGCAGATGGGGAATCTAATTTCACCAATCTTAGTTTAAGAAACTCATTGTCAAGCAATATCCAAAGGGGCATTAGTTTTGATCATGTTGCATCTGCCCCTCCAAACGATTTGATTCCCAGATCCGAGGTGTGCTTGAATCAGGATACCGTCGGACATCTGATCTTTAAACTATCATTAATTGCATGTTTAGATTCCCTATCAAGCTTATGAATGCCATGAAAAAAGTACATTTTTCTTATTTTGATGCCATGAAAGTAAGATTTAATCACGAATCATTATAGTTTGCGACAACCGATTCATTTGATGTTCACTTTGTGAATGCAGAAAAGAGTAATACAGATAAAAAGTGTTGAATTCATGCCTTTCTCCCTATCCTTGTTCTCATTCCTTGCTAGTTCTCTTTGGACTGCATATGGGCTACTAAACAATGATCTTCTCCTCACAGTTAGTTACTCCAACTTCATATTATAGGTATCAATTATATTGCTTGATTTCAGACATTTATTATTGAATATAAATCCTGAACATGAATTTCTTTTGTGCAGTTCCCCAATACTCTAGGCTACCCATTAGGCCTACTATAACTTTTGCTGTATTTCAAATATAGTGGAAAACGTGGACAGCTCGAAGAGCCATTAATCAAAGTAGATATCAGGGAAGCATGCGCGCCCTTTCTTATCCATACAAAAGCCTATCAGATTTGATGTTGTTGTAGAAGACATTGAAACACCATCTTTGATGCTAAATGTTCAACATACTGGTTCTTTCATAGATGATCATATTAGTGAGATAAGAGTGGATCTTAGCAGTCCAATACTTGTAAGCGTATGCGCGTAGAGTGGAAGATCACAAGCTTTAGTTTGTTTGGTACAGTTCTGTTCTAGGTAGGATCAGGATTCAGGATGATGTTCTACGAGTTGAGTGGTTGTAATTAATGATATTTCAAAGTTTTTTGATGGAATAATAATATTGCGAGTGGAATGTAGATTTGTATATTTTCAATTAAAAATGGAAATGGAAATTAATTCTGGGCATTTTCAGTTATTAATTTTTTTAAATTACATTTGATAGGGGTTTGAAACCCCTATGTAAGCCTTTGACGATAACATAGAGGTTTCAAACCCCTATGAAATTATTACAATTGATAGGGGTTTGAAACCCCTATGTAAGCCTCTGAAGATATTATAGAGGTTTTAAACCCTATGAAATAGCCAAGATTTGATAGAGGTTTGAAACCCTTATGTAAGCTTTGAATATACGATAACGCCTTAAAAGATAACACTTTTCATAGATGTCAAAAATCTCTATGAAAAGTCTTTCATAGAGGTTCAAAACCTCTATCAAAAGTCAAATTTGTTCTAGTGAAATCTGGCCCCACCACTTCATGTTGACTCTCTCTTTCTCTTTCTCTTTTTTTTTTTCTCTCTCTCTCTCTTACACACACCAAACAACAACACCACAAATAAATACACCACCGAAACACCAACACCACAAAACAAATTATTAAACTTTTCAAAACTATTATCTTTTTTTTGTTATAATTAACTATTATCCTTGCACACAAATTAAAACTATTACTCACTTACTTCTCACATTTAAAATCTTGCAACGTTCTAACTTAGAATTCAAAAAAAAAAGACTTGAATTGTGCATTAGTGCTAAATTTAACTATTACTTTTATCTCTTTAATAATATACATGATATATATTGAATAAATAATAAATCGACCGACTTATTGTTAAATATCGATTCTAACAAAAATATTGAATAAATTATCCAAGCTATACATAAAGAAGATTATAATCAAATATTAATTATGTAGAGATTATAAAAAAAAATTGCTTCATCTAATAATGTAATGTAAATTTATAACTTCAATTATCCAAAAATAATGTAATGCATGCATAGGGTAATTTTACAATAATGTAATAAGACTTGAACTTATTTAATTGTTATTTCTTATGCTATAATTTATTTATTTAAGTTAATTCTTGTTTTCTTTAGTTACCGATTTCATTTTAATTATTTTGCTAATTTCTTGTTAATTAATTCATGTCTTTTTTTATTACTAGCTCATTTTTAACTTCCATCAATGACAAGCGATATACTTTTCATTACTAACTCCAAATTAAGAGAAAAGTGAAGGAAAGAAATCTCATAATCTTTGATTGAGATTAACAAAAAAACTATATAGGAGGCCAGTTCTTAAATTTCGCCCCAGGCCTCCAAAATGATAGGACCAGCCCTGATTCTCACACCATAGAACTGGAACCAAAGTAGAAGTAAAATAAAGTTAATGTAAGAGAAACTGCTAAATGAGCAAGTGCCCAATACTCTGCTTCCGTACTAGTGTGTGTTAAAACTTGTTTTGTTGAACTGCCAAGAAATAAGATAATCACCAAAGTAGATATTGTAACCAGGAATAGACCGCATGTCAGAAGGGGATGAGGCCCAATCAGCATCTGTAAATGCAATGAGAGCAAGCTGAGAAGACCCTTTGATATGTAGAGAACCAAATTGAGTACCTTGAAGATATCTCATAACCCTTTTGAGAGTTTGCCAGTGAGTATGAGTAGGTGACTGTTGAAATTGATTTAGCTTATTGATGATATAAGCTAAACCAGGCCTGGTGTGAGTTATGTACTGCAAACCACCTAACAAGCTGTGATAAAGAGTCACATCTTCGAAAGGAGGACCATCATGAAGCTACGATTGTTTTGATGTGATAGCAGAGGTATTGGCAAGCTTTAGCCCTTGTAAACCCAATTTCTGAACAAGCTTGTTGAAATATGAAGCTCGATTCAAGTAAAAACTTGAAGAATCTCTAGAAACCTCAATGTCCATAAACAAATTTAAGTCACCTAAGTCTTTTAAAGCAGAAACAATATTCAGCTTCTTAATGAACTGATGGACAAGATGAGAGGAGTTGCCAGTAATTAATATGTCATCTACATATATCAACATGTAAACAAGAGAATTCCCTTCATGATGTATGAACAAAGAAAATTCAGCCTTGGAGTTAACAAACTTCCAAGACACCAATGTAGATTTAAGTCTATCAAACCATGCCCTGATAGATTATCTCAAGCCATAAATTGCCTTGTTAATTTTACACACATAATCAGGAAACTGAAGATTTTGAAACCCTTCTAGTTAAAGCATGTAGACAACTTCAGAGAGCAAATCGTGTAAGAAGGCATTATTAATGTCCAACTGTCTAACATACCACTTAAAAGATGCAGCAAGAGTAAGAATAACTCTTATTGTGGATGATTTAATTACTAGACTAAATTTAGTAGAAAAATCCACCCTAGGTATTTGTGTATACCCTTTGGCTACTAGCCTAGCCCTATCTTTGTTCACAGTACCATTGGTGTTGTGTTTGAGTTTGAATAATCATTTGTTCCCCCACTAACTTCTTATCAGCATTTGGAGAAACTAATGTCCAAGTATTATTATTCTGAAGAGCCTTAAACTCAAACTTCATAACATCCACCCATGAAGCAGATTTAAGAGCTTCTTTCATAGTTTTAGGTTTATAATTTATATGAGAATTTGCATTATGAATAGCAGATAACACTTTGTGTTTGAGAATACCATCCTTTGCTCGTGTGACCAAAGGGTGGGTGGACATAATAGAAGGACCAGTATGTATTGAGTTAGGAATATGAGGTACAGAACTAGAACTTGGAGTAGTACTAGTACTTGGAGCACAAGTAGAGTAGAAGAAGAATGATCAGATGAAGGATGAGATGAAATAGTAGGTAAAAGAGTTGGTAAACTAGGTTGAGAAAATGAGACTACTGCATAAGGAGTAGGTAGCTCAGTCACTATAGATGGAGAAATAGTATACATTTCTATGATCGAAAACTAAACTTGTGTTTATATTATGATCGTGAATATGGAAAACATGAACGACCAATTGTAATGACCCATTTTTTAATGTCATTAAGTATCTTGAAATTACAGACGTGGATGCTATCTTAGATCTATGTGGACGCCGTGATAGGCTAGGACATACGGGGACCTAGGTATGATAGTTTATTGTGTGTTGGTTGCTTATTTGTTATGCAATTTATTGAAATACATCACATATGTGTAAGTTGCATAACAATACGTGCGAGATTGTGTGAGCTATATTATCCTCGATATGCATGTCGATGTGGGTATCAGGTAGTTGACGGGACCGAATATTGTCAGGGAAACTAAAACACACAAATTAAATAAAAATTGGCCAAGTAACTAATATGGGATGGGTATTAGGTGGCTAGTGACGTGGCGGTACACATATGTCACGGTTCAGACGTGAAACCGGGCGTCGAAACGCCCGAAAATGGCATTTTTGTGTTTAAAAACAGGCGAGTGTCCTAAACGTGCCACAACTAGGTTGGAGTAAATAGAGGGTTAAGGATGCATAGAGATGCACATTTAAGTAGAGATGTTCCTATAAGTCAACACAACTTATCATTTCTCCACCACATTTTCTCTCACCATTCTCACTCACACAACTGATTGAGAGGCTGAGAAGAAGAAAAAACGGAGAGGACGAGGAGAAGAAGAAGCCGGGAAGGAGAGGAGAAAGGGTGGAAACATCAGGATCAAAGTGTGTCATAGTTGATTTTGTTACGTATTGTTGATTCAGCCATGGTGACCGAGAGGGCCGGCCATGGAGGCGTTAAGGTCGAGGGTGGAGATGGCAGGGGCGTCTCCCCTGCCATCAATTCCACTTGGGGTTCGGGCGAGAGCCAACCTCAACTTAACAACAGAGAAAAAAACTCTTCTCTTGCAATCGAACCAGGGAAGTCCCTGGTTCGATCGCACGAAGGGGGTGCACAGGCGTGCGCGTGTGCACGCATGTGCACCCACCCAATTGGGCCAGGCCAGAATTGGACAGGCTCGGCCTATGGGGCGAGCCTGGACCAATTCTGGTTTAGGGTCGACCCGACCCAAACTAATAAAAAAATAAGAAAAGAAAGGAAAAAAATTGTGGAAAAAACTCTGAAAAATTATATTTCAATAAAATAAATAGAAATTTATGAATTTCTATGAAAAATAAAATATTTGGAAATTTCAGATGCGACTTTTGCGGGGTATTTGCCTCGAAAAGCGTGAAATTGGCAAATTGGCATAAAATGTTAGAAATTGGGCGTATATTGTCATGCTAAATCAAAATTATTGATAAATGGACGTAGGTGGACACGGGTGATCAATTGGCGACCAAAAACTCAGTGGACTTGGACTCAAGGTTTGATTACGGGGTATTGGAGTGCGTTGTGAGGTTTGTAAAACTCAATTGAAAAATTTTGAGTATTTATTTCGCGTTGTGTTTTCATTCAGTTCCAGTATTCCTTGTGGTATTCTTACATCTATATCTTGTCGTTGTTTGGACGGTTAGTTGAGTTACTCCCGCCGGATTTTTCGTTGTGTGTTTATGCATTCTAGACCATAGCACATATATCAGGAGTTCTCGGTGGATAACGACCCAAGCTAATGAACTCCTACATATGTCGGTGCGTCGTAAGTCTACGCCGGCCACTGAGAAGGACCAAGTGATAGCTAGTGGGTGTGCCCACTAGTGGGATCCTGGAAAGGTATTCTGAAGTATGGTTTAGTCTGACTGGAACATGAACATACATTTGCACTTTATTGTTATATATGCATGTGATGCCCTAATTACAGTTGTCTGTTTACATTCCGCATGTTTATTTAATAGTATTTATTGAATTCCACTTGTTTATTTAAATGCTCAGATGAGTTCCTTGAGGTTTTGCTTACTGGACTCGTCATCCATTTTCTTCTGTGATGATTGAGTGCAGATCCGAGTATAAGTAAGGGCAAGGGGAACTTAGGCAACGACCTATGACTGCATGCTGTCGAGGACTACTTGTATGTGTTGTTTTGATATTTTGATTTCTTTTGGAAACTGGGGGTACTTTTCAGGGTTTTTCCACAATAGGATTTGTTTATTTGATTTTAATATTTCTTGAGTTAATGGTATAAGTACGACTTCTGCTGAAAATGCCATTTATATGTTGTACACACAAGTGGATATGAATGTCGAGACAGAAAAAGGACGGACAGGTGCCATACACGTGTAGTAGGGGTTAGTTGGCAAGGAGTACACAGAGACACGTCACCCCGGGGGAGCGAGAGCTGCCACACAAATACTTTCAAAATGGAATAATCAGGAGAACAATTTCATAGTACTTCATAAGAAGAAGAATCTTGAAGAACAGGTGTGGGAAGTCTATTTATCAAGAAAACAACAATATGACAAGCTTCCCACCAAAAAGAATAAGAAAGATGAGCATGAGCTAATAATGTGAGAGTAGTTTCAATGATGTGTCTATATTTTCTTTTAGCTCTACCATTTTGTTGTTGAGTATATGGGCAGGGTTGCTAAAAATGAATGTCGTTTTGAAGTAAGAAAATTCTAAAATGGTCGGTATTGACCTCCCCAGGCAGATTGAACCCATTTAATTTAAAAAAAAAAATTGATTTTCGACCAGAGATTTAAACTGTTGAAAAATGGAATAAGCCTCATTTTTAGCTTTCATTGGGTAAATCCATATAAACCTAGAGAAATCATCAATGAAGTGTATATAGTATTGAAAACCATCACGAGATTTATATGGGGAAGGACCTCATACATTCGTATGAATCAAAGTAAGAGGCATAGTTGCATGTGATGAAGATTTAGGATATGAAGATAGTGAATCTTTCCCATTTTACATGCATTACAAAAATCAGAAGCACAAGACTCATTGAAGGAAACATTTAAAGAATTCAATACCTGAGTAAGGACCTTAAGTGATGGATGCCCAATGCGAGAATGCCAATGAGAAAAGGAATTTACTGGTGCAATAGCCATCAAAGCTTTATTTGCTATGACAATGGAATTATATGGAAAACAGGGAAACATGTGGAGACAATTTTTAAGACTCATTTTGAGAATAATCACTCTGGTGTTGAGATCCTTGATTAGACAATGATCTGAATGAAATTCCATAAAAATATGATTATCATTAGTTAATTTGGACACACTAAGCATATTCTCATTGATTTCAGGAACACATAATGCATCAAAAAAACTTAATGATGAATGCAAATTCTCAGCCTTAATAAAACCAATATGTAAAATAGGAAGACAAGAACCATTGCCAATAACAAGTTGATCATTACCTGCATATATGATGATCGAGAACATCTGATTTGAATCATTTGTGAAATGAGAAAATGCTCCACTGTCGGCTTACCACGACTGATCTGGCACAGATTCAGGAGATGCAAAGAACGCATTGGGAGTAGCATATAAAGCATTTTGTTGAGGAAGTCGAAAACCTTGTGGAGGAGGAATGAATGGAGTCGCTGCACTAGATTGTTGAGGAACTGCTCCAATATATGAATAATCTGATCGATAGTAACACATAGCTCCGACGTGACCAGTCTTTCCATATATTTGACAAATTGGTTTATTGTTCAAGCCATGTCCACGTCCTCATGGACCTCTCTGGAAACGAGTTCCATTATGATCACGACCTTGATTTTCTTGACCTTTGTAGACATAGTTAGGATTTTTCACAAACGCTGCGTTTGCAGCAAGAGTGACATTCACACTTGACAAATTTACTGTTATTTCTTAGATTTGTTTCAACCGAGCTTTAAAGCTTAGGAGATCTACATGTAGTTCTGGCCACGACAATTCTTACTTCACTAAAATAGTTGTAATGGGCGAATACTCTCTATCTAGACCATTTAACACATAAGACACCAGATCTGTATGTGCCAATGGAGATCCAGCCGTAACAAGACAATCGATGTTTTCGTTAATCTTCTGAGTATATTGAGAGATAGTTTGAGTGCCTTTTCAAGCATTCAGGATGTTAGATCTACAAACTTGAATCTTCGCCTTGTTTAAGCACCACGGAGAGACTCAATCGCTTTCCAAGTGTGACGTCGCCAATTTCCAGGCCTATTGGGACCCGCCATGTTGCATTCCACATCACCAAGCCCTGCCACGTCATGGCGCGCTTATCCTTGACGCTCCGCGACCTAACTGGTTGCTTACACTTTTTCATTTAACCCTAACTTAGCTAGTTAATCTCTATATAAATATTAATGATATCATTAGCCAGTTAATTGAGTTATCAAGTTATAATGAAATTCTACAGCAAAAGTCTTAAACGAGTAAATTATGCAACATTTAACAATCCTAAGTAATGGAAAACTCGGCAAAAGATATCATGTATATATATATATCAAGGCAATATAAGTATAACAAAAGGTTTCATATACATGTAATCAGAGTTCTACAATCCCCAAAACCTAATAAAAATATAAATACATGCATATTGTAGTCACACACGAGCTGGCTCTACAATCTTAGAAGTAGTCGCCCAGTACCTCCTTGCCCTTACCCTTGCTCGTCGAAGGATCTGCACTCAGTCACCCAACAAATATAGTGACGAGTCTAGTGAGTAAAATCCCAAGAGAAGTTCACACAATATTCATGAAATAAAATTGATAATCTACGAGACATGCGAATATAACACCTAGCAACAGTACGTCATATTCTCATGAATGTAAGCAGCAAACAATAAGCAAAATAAGTAGTGTGAAATAAATAAATAGCATATACAAATTAAACGTGTTTGGAAATAATGCAAGATTAAATATACAACTGTATAATCACGAGAAAACTCATACCCAAACCAGCCAGTAATCAATAAAATATAATAAGAACCACGTATATACTTACAAACTTACAGTGACTAAGTCCCAACTTCAGTAATCGACATGATCCCTTCCCGACGCTGTTACACATCAGGACCGCCCTAATCCCTCCCAACGGTCGTAAGCATATCCTACTGATGTCGAAAAAAGCACTACCACAAGTAACCTATGCACTCGATTTAGCCACAACCAATATATATGCAAACAGAAATAAGAGTAAAAAACCCCATGTGTGCCCACCAGTAGTCACACATGTAATCCGATATCGATAAATACAACCATGAATTCTGTGAGGCATTCCAATGGGTTTACACATCTCAAATACGCGCTTCAAAACCTTGCTCGTGAAGCTCTTAAACTGACCTCGACCTTGTTCCTGACACCCACCTATAGACTCCTAGGTCCCTGGCGTCACTTTGATAAATTCTTGGTGTTTAGATATTTGTTTTATTGCATAACTGAAATAAATCTATAATCACAATTCATGTGGTTTCAAACGTCCACTTGGGTATAGACTTCCCTATGAGTATATACATCTCTGTGAGTACAGACGTCCTTGTATGTACAGACCTATATGTGAGTACAAACATCTATGTGGGTACTGACGCGTGTCGTTCGTGCCAAATATAACCCGTAATCGAGTTACCAACCGCAAGGGTGTAGTAGTGGTAAATACGGGGTCGAATCCGCAGGACTTGAGTTTACTCTAAGTTAACTAAATATGAGGGTTTTCAAGAAAATTAATAAAACAATTAATTAAACTAGCAATAATAAAAAAGTTCACAAAAATTAATATCAAGAATGAAAAGTTCACCCAAATCTCTAGTTCCACAAATCAGAATCAAGATTCAATAGCAATTATGGTCTTCAATCTTTCCCAAAAAGTTATTAATTCAATTCTCCTAGATTAGCTATAGAAAATCGACAACCGCCAGAAATTCCTAGTTACCCTAATCTCGATAGCCAGGACATCCGCCACTAACTACTTCCCTAATTAATGTATAACCCTAGACATACGCCAATCAGGTTTAACACATTAACCGCAGTAATATAGATCTATAGGAACACTAATCCTAGATAACCGGATCGCATCCGCTCCCGATTTAACCTAGATTCAATTGTTGCACATTCAAACACCGAAAGGGTTTTACGGCAAACGGGTGAATGTTTGTTACTTTATTGGTATAAAAGCACAATTACACGGATACTAATATTTCAAATAACTATAGATTGTCAATCTAAAAACATGCATTGATCACATACATACCATAGATCTAAATCATAACCATTAAATCAACAACAATGAAATAGGAGAAATTAAATTAATTAAATAATAAAATAAAAAGATCTCACAAAGAATGCCATGAATCCATGATTTCAACTTGCTTCCCCTTCGACTTAGGCGAGAAATCAATTACTCGGCCTTCATCTTCAAAAATCTATACTAAAAACTAATCTAAAATTATACTAATTAATTCATATTCTAATAATACCTAGGTTCATAATATATAAAAATACTCCAAATTGGTCTCGGATACTAATTTTAGGGGTTAGGTACGTGACTCGTGCGTCGAGGAGCATCGTATGGGTGTTTTTGGCTTGAAAAACCGACTCTGCCATGTGTAAATAGCCGATAGGCTGCAAATCTGGGTCCGCTCCACGTGTCCCACTGTGATTCGTCTGTCCCTGTCACCGCGCCGATTTGTCGCCGCGTGATTCGCGTAGAAACTATGCGTTCCGTTGTGTCAGTGATGACTCAGCGCCGAGTGTCGCTTCCGGATTGGCTGAACCCCTTATATTGACGTGTCTGGGCCAATGAGACACCGCCACGTGGCACCCACGTGGCTCAGAGAAGAAAATCGCAACTCGCGTGAATAACTGGGAGTCTGTGCTGTCGCGCATCCCGAGGCCGATCGATGGTGTCTGAAACGAAAAGAAGTTTGATCTCTGTTGACATGTATCTCCTGCTGACGTGTCGACGCGCGGCGTCCCCTGATTGGTGGCGGTAATAAGAATGCTGACGTGGCGACACCCGATTGGTCGCGCTGGCGTGTTGACGTGCTGTTGGCTTTGAAAGCCCAAGTGGCAGCGTCTGATTGGTCCTGAGGTACTTTCTCGCTGACGTGGCATGCTTTGATTGGCTGGAACACCATGTCCGCTATTCGACCCACCGCGCAACGCGTATTTCGAGGCAAACTGTCCGACATCCGATCACTGCAAGTAAATACTCCATTTTGAGTATTTTTCCGCCACAAATTCAACAGTGCACTCCGTTTCACCTAAAAATGACCAAAAAATATAATTAAATATATATTTTAAATACTTTAAAAATTAAACATATTAAAATAGACTATTAAATATATAAAAATACTAACTTATCAAATACCCCCAAACTTAAGACTTTGCACGTCCCGTGCAAAGGTGTAAATGACAACACAAACTAAACTAGACTCCTAATATAATAATAAATCCTATACCCGACCCAAATTCATGGAGTTCCTTTGGTTTACATAGTCACCAAATTAACAAGAAACTCAGAAAATTTCAGAGTTATGATATGTCGAGCCTCGCAACCCAAACACAATTAAGATCTCACTTTCAAAACATAGAATCGGTCAATACAAAGGCCGTCAACTAATCACAAGTTTTATTAGTCTATACATTCAAGCACGCAAGTTCAAAATATTACTTAATATAGTGAAAGCACTCGAACTAAATCTTTTATTTGAGGAGTTTCACAACTTCCGCCTTTATTCATTTTTATTTTCTTTTTTTATTATTTTTTTTTCTTCTCCAATTTTTTTTTCTTTTTTCAAGTAGTACGATCCCTGCTCCATTTCCTGTGGAAACTTGTAGGACACTCTACACTAATAAAACTCATGTTAGTACTTCTCACTTTCACTATAATCAAGCAAATCCCCCAATGTGGGTTAAAACAATACAACTTGCATAAATTTGACCTTCTACTCATTTTCGTTATCTAGCACAAAGTCTAACCATCATCTAAGTCTCTAATCATGAAATCATAAAAATGTTGAGCTACGAACTTGATTAAATGTTTCTCCTAATTTTCTCTAAGTTTCAAGTTAAAAAGGCAACTACAGTTTACTCATCCACAATCAAAGGCATGAACAAAGTTTCGGGTGACTCTAAATAAATAATAACATACTAAATATATACATGAAAGTGTATCAAATCCTAATGAAATGAGAATGGAATGTGAATGGACAAGAAATGAAAGAAATGAAAGAAATGATATAAAACACCACCATTACCATCCAATACCCGCATATAACCGCATAAAAATTAAACGATCTCACCTGCGGTCTTTCGCAAAAATTCATCCAAAACAATCTTCAATCCCTAAAGCACCCCCAAACTTATTCCAAACCTTGTCCTCAAGGTTTAAAACAAGTCAAGGCATCCTTATGACAAAAAGAAAAAGATAGTGGTGAAGAAAGACATGGATAAGAAATGATACAAATGCATGCATAACAAAAAGTCTCTAAAAACTAGTGAACGCACAAAACCTCTTATGTGTTGGTGACTAAGGAAACTATGAAATAACAATCATAAGAAGAGCAAGAACTAGTAAGCATTGGAGTTAACTAAAAAGATTCCAATCAAGTCTTGCGAGCCCGAAATCTGTCAACTAAGGGTAAAATCAACAAGATGATGGAATGAAATTTAGGGTTTTGGGTCTACTCAAAAACCTGCCACTAATGTAGCGACTTAAGTTAGGTATATCCAACCAAGTCTCAAAACACCTAAAATCCTATAAACATGTTAATTCCTAAAAAATAATAATGCTCAAATTATGTTAAAAATGTAATCCAAAGTCAAACCTACAAAACTTAACGCTCCAACCCTCTATCACCTGTAAAAAATAAAGGAACCAAATTAGAATGCTATTAAAAATAATAATAAATAAAAAAAAAACTAAAAAGAAAATAAATGCAAGAAATAAATAAAATAAAATAAAAATAAAGTTGGGCTGCCTCCCAACGAGCCGCCTTTCTTTTAAGTCTTTGGCTAGACTTAGGATGATTGATCACGTGATGCCCTCTCCTTTAGAGATGTCGACAACGAATGGCGCATCTACGTAATTGGGCAATGAAGCATGCACACCCTCTTTCAGATTTAGGAGCTCATCCGGAACTTCCAACACGAATGAATCAATCCTATCAGGATCGTCCAACTCAAAGGTGTCGGCAGTGTAGAAGATCTTCAAACGCTCCCTTACTTCTACCCCTTATAAGGTGTACCATATGTGTATGGGAGGGTGGGTGGTCATACCAACACCAGAGGTTGGTCTTCCTTGCTCTCTATCTGCTGCATCTCCGGCTTGTCTGAATCGACATCGATTTTCATCTCATTTTCTCCCTCATTTAAGGCAATGACAATCTCGGGCTCAATTTGAAAGACTTCACATTCTTTTGATATTTCCATCACATAGTCTTCCGGTTGTATATCCTCTCTCACCTCAAGATTTGTCAACGTATCATCACTCACATCCTCCTCTGGGGTAAAAGTGAAGGAAGTTTGCACGTCCGTCAAGGCTGGCAAACTGAAATCGATATTTTGAATCTCATTGCGAGTTCGCCAATTTTCAGGCAAACTTTCCATCACTTGCATCATCATATCGTTAAAGGAGAGGCTTTGATGACACCGTTGATTTCGTTCATGTTGAGGAGCTTGTGTGTGTGACATGAATCCAGCGAAGCCAGGTTGTGGTGGTGCATAGCTAGAGTAGTGGTAATTCTCATACTGTGGATTATATGGACAATTATGTGAGGAATGAGAATAATCTCCACAAATTTCGCAAACCTCGACCTGTTGCACAAAAGAATTCAAGTTAATATTTTGATATCTATTTTGTGGCATACCTACCCCATTCACATTATAATAATGTGAATCTTCGTATCGATCATAATTATGGAGGTAGGAGGAGTCCATGTCGGGGTTGACTTGCACTTTACAAGAGGAGAAGAAGTGTTCCATTATGGAGAGTAGTCGGTCAAGTTTCTGGTCGGTGGAACTCGACATATTGCCTGCATACATGTTAAGAGCATGGGACTAGACAGACAAAATAAAATAAGAAAAATAAATAAATAAATAAATAAATAAACAAAGTAAACTAATAAAGAAAAGAAAAAAATAATAATTACTAATCTAACTAACAAAGTAAAATAGTAAAGTAATAAAATAGTAAAATAGTAAGTATTCCCGCCTGTCACGCGGGTGACCCGGGTTCGATCCCCGGCAACGGCGCCAAAATTTGACGCGTGTCGTTCGTGCCAAATATAACCCGTAATCGAGTTACCAACCGCAAGGGTGTAGTAGTGGTAAATACGGGGTCGAATCTGCAGGACTTGAGTTTACTCTAAGTTAACTAAATATGGGGGTTTTCAAGAAAATCAATAAAACAATTAATTAAACTAGCAATAATAAAAAGTTCACAAAAATTAATATCAAGAATGAAAAGTTCACCCAAATCTCCAGTTCCACAAATTAGAATCAAGATTCAATAGCAATTATGGTCTTCAATCTTTCCCCAAAAGTTATTAATTCAATTCTCCTAGATTAGCTATAGAAAATCGACAACCGCCAGAAATTCCTAGTTACCCTAATCTCGATAGCCATGACATCCGCCACTAACTACTTCCCTAATTAATGTATAACCCTAGACATCTGCCAATCAGGTTTAACACATTAACCGCAGTAATATAGATCTATGGGAACACTAATCCTAGATAACCGGATCGCATCCGCTCCCGATTTAACCTATATTCAATTGTTGCACATTCAAACACCGAAAGGGTTTTACGGCAAACGGGTGAATGTTTGTTACTTTATTGGTATAAAAACACAATTACACGGATACTAATATTCCAAATAACTATAGATTGTCAATCTAAAAACATGCATTGATCACATACATACCATAGATCTAAATCATAACCATTAAATCAACAACAATGAAATAGGAGAAATTAAATTAATTAAATAATAAAATAAAAAGATCTCACAAAGAATGCCATGAATCCATGATTCCAACTTGCTTCCCCTTCGACTTAGGCGAGAAATCAATTACTCGGACTTCATCTTCAAAAATCTATACTAAAAATTAATCTAAAATTATATTAATTAATTCATATTCTAATAATACCTAGATTCCTAATATATAAAAATACTCCAAATTGATCTTGGATACTAATTTTAGGGGTTAGGTACGTGACTCGTGCGTCGAGGAGCATCGTAAGGGTGTTTTGGCTTGAAAAATCGACTCTGCCATGTGTAAATAGCCGATTGGCTGCAAATCTGGGTCCGCTCCACGTGTCCCGCTGTGATTCGTCCGTCCCTGTCACAGCGTCAATTTGTCGCCGCGTGATTCGCGGAGAAACTATGTGTTCCGTTGTGTGAGTGATGACTCAGCGCCGCGTGTCGCTTCCGGATTGGCTGAACCCCTTATATTGACGTGTCTGGGCCAATGAGATACCGCCACGTGGTACCCAGTGGCTCGCAACTCGCGCGAATAACTGGGAGTCTGTGCTGTCGCGCATCCCGAGGCCGATCGATGGTGTCTGAAACGAAGAGAAGTTTGATCTCTGGTGACATGTATCTCCTGCTGACGTGTCGACGCGCGGCGTCCCCTGATTGGTGGCGGTAATAAGAATGCTGACGTGGCGACACCCGATTGGTCGCGCTGCCGTGTTGACGTGCTGTTGGCTTTGAATGCCCAAGTGGCAGCGTCTGATTGGTCCTGAGGTACTTTCTCGCTGACGTGGCATGCTTTGATTGGCTGGAACACCATGTCCGCTATTCGACCTACCGCGCAACGCGTATTTCGAGGCAAACTGTCCGACATCCGATCACTGCAAGTAAATACTCCATTTTGAGTATTTTTCCGCCACAAATTCAACAGTGCACTCCGTTTCACCTAAAAATGACCAAAAAATATAATTAAATATATATTTTAAATACTTTTAATAATTAAACATATTAAAATAGACTATTAAATATATAAAAATACTAACTTATCAGGTACAACATTGTTCATCATCTTCTCCAACGGCCCAATAAGCACAAAAAAAACGATAACCCAAACATCAAATCTCGATCTGAATCATGAAACTCTTGCTCACCATGAGACTATTTGACCTCAATTACTCCCAATCAACCTAAGGCAACTATAATGACCATCTATATTGATAGAATTAAGGGTTTTTAACATGCATTTTCTTGACATTAAAATTGAAGAAAGACATGAAATCTATACCTTGTAAATGTCTTTGCTCACTTGAATCCTTAGTTTGAACTCGCCATAGCTTGAACCCGCCATCAATTTGGTTCAAATCCTCCTAGATCTTAAAATCTCAGCCACCAAACTTTCTATTTCTTCTCTTCAACAACTTTTTTCTTCTCCAAGATTTGTAAATGAAAATGGTTTCATTTGGATGTGTTGATTTTATATATTAAGGTGTGTTTGATTTCTAGCCATTGATCTCCATGTTTTTACGTATCCCAAAGTTCATCTAATGGTCCACACCTTTCCAATTATCCCACTAACTCAATCCAAGTGACACTAATTGGCTACTTACATGGTTTCTAGATGTGTTAATACATATCTTTAGGAAAATCTTATGATTCCAATTTATTAACCAAACTATAGGCCTTGATTTAATTGATTTAATTACATTAGCTTAGGCCCATTATAATACAAATGGTTAGTGTTTTTATTCACCAAATTGATAAATTTGTGATCCCACTAACCCTCAACTACTCGGCACTCGATGCCCCGCGTCTCGACACGCATTTCGAGGTACGTCATAGCCTATTGTTTTAATTTAATTAACTTAGCTATTGTTACATTACCCTTTTTAATTGACTAACTAGTCATCCTAACATGAATTAGTCGAGTTTCCTAGTGTACCTATAGTTCGCCTACTCGATACTTACGTTAACACGCCTTCTGAGGCAAACACTTGTCACACCAACTCGCTCGATAACAACATACACAAATGTAGTGCAATACACTACTAATGATCTTAAACACCACATATACACAACCACCATTCATAAATAATATATTCTCTCGGTTCTCATGTCTGAGTCAACCGAGTTATCTACATAACGCCTGAATTACGACCGTTAATCTCAGAGATTAATGCTATTCCCAATTTAATTAATTTGGGTTGTTACAATTCTTCCCAACTAAGAGAATTTTATCCTCGAAATTTAAACTCGAGTAAATTCTTGTGCATCTAACCTATCCCCGTGTGACTAAACCTCACACCTTGATAGTACCTTTCTACAGTCCCTTGAACAACCCACTACTCCCATCGTAGGGAACGTAGTGTTACCCTAAGACACAGATGAATGTTTCCAAGGTGGTCAAATCAGTTACTCTCTTTTCAACATCTCTGCAAACTATTCTCAATTCGATTTCCGCATTCAAGTTCCCTAACCCAGTAAACTAACACCAGTAATTGTAAACCTCTCCTATCATGTATCCCAACATAATAGTCATAAACAACATAACTTACCATGAAAATCTCATGTCATGCCATAACCTACCTTAGTTCACCATGACAATCCCATGTCATGCCACGACCCACTCTTACTCACCATGAAAATCCCATAACATGCTACGACCTATGACAATCCCATGCCATAAAACAATAATATACCATGATACATCTATAATATACTACCGTACGACCATGCATGCATAAACTTAAATTATGATTATTAAGAATTTAAACTTACATACCCTGAACTCGCTAGTGGGACATTACCCTGCTTGGCTCAGTCACCACATGCACTGGCTCTTGAGTCTGCATTGGTGTCACTATTGTTGGAGTCACTGATCTTAATAGACAGTTCCTCCAGTCCTCATCGAAAACGTCTAACCCTGTCTCCTGGTTATACCTGACCACTACTTGATCCATGGCTCTGACCTTGATCCTGAGATCCTTGTTCTCAACCTCTTTGGTATTGAGTATGTCCTTGCTGTAGTGTTGGGAATATTGGTAATACATAAAATTTATCTATCTGGACGTCATATTTACGGTATCAATCGTATTTTCTATCCTTTTTGTTAGATTGCTCTCTCTATCTTTTCAGCCTAATGCTTTGCTCTGACTGTCCATCGCCAACTGTAGATGTCTGCAAATCAGTTCTGGCAATCATTGGTATGTCATCCCTCAGCCTCAGGTAAATCTCGATCAGAATGTACTTGTCGTAGAAGACTCGTTTATGCTCTGCACCTTTGTACCTCTCCCTTTAGTCCTCGAACTCCACTCGATAGGCATCACTCTATTAAAAATGGATATTTGTCATTGCATAAGCCAAAACTACTCTTGTAAATCAAAGTACTCTTAAAGAAAATTACCGCATATCTCCATAAGTTTTTGCTCTGGCGTAGTGTACCGCATCACGCAAGTAGTCCAATTGTTTGAAATAATCAGATCATTTGTCCATCTTGATCAAATAGCACATGTCATACTGTATTCAATATACGTGTATATAACATTTACAATCAAAACATAACACGTATATAATCCCTATCACTACCCGACTCATATTTGCTTCCCAACAAAAGTTCTATGGTAATAACATCGGGTTTCCACATCTAAGTTTATTTGTTAAAGTTTTATCCTCTTTTATTTAATTTAAACTATTCTCGAGGCTTCCTCAAACCTTGCGCTAATACCAAACTGGGATGTCGATATCAGGTTAAGGACAACTACGCTTCCTCCCATAGGCTCAACCTCGCTCTGATACTAAGCTGTGACGTCCCCAATTTGCGGGCCGCCTTGGGATTTGCCATGTTGCATTCCACTCCACCAAGCCCTGCCACGTCATGGCTCGCTTATCTTTGATGCCCCGTGACCTAACTGGTTGCTCATACTTTTCCATTTAACTAAACTTAATTAATTAATCTCCATATAAATATTAATGATTTCATTAGCCAGTTAATCGATTTATCAAGTTATAATGAAATTTTATAGTGGAAGTCTTAAACGAGTGAATTATGCAACATTTAACAATCTTAGTAGTGAAAAACTCGGCAAAAGATATCATGTATATATCAAGGCGAGATAAGTATACAAAGGTTCCATATACATGTAATCAGTGTTCTACAGTCTCAAAAACTCGATAAAAAATAAATACGTACATACTGTAGTTACACACGAGCTGACTCCACAATGTCAATGGTAGTCGCCCAGTACTTCCTTGCCTTTGCCCTTGCTCGTCGAAAGATTTGCACTCGGTCACCCAACAAATAAAGTGACGAGTTCAGTGAGTAAATTCCCAAGAGAAGTCCACACAATATTCATGAAATAAAACTAACAATCTATGAGATATGCGAATATAACACCTAGCAATAGCACGTCGTATTCTCATGAATGTAGGCAGCACACGACAAGCAAAATTAGTAGTGTGAAATAAATAAACAACATATACCAATTAAACGTGCTAAAAAATAAAGCAAGATTAAAGCAACAACAATTACATAAAGTGAACGTAGCAGAAATGAGGATGCTTAGGTGGATGTGTGGTAAAACTCGTAAAGATAAAATAAGAAATATAAAAATTCAAAGACAAGTAGGAGTAGCACCAATTGATACAAAGATTAGGGAAGGGCAGTTGCGATGGTTTAGTCACCTGCGAAGACGGCCTACAAATGCCCCAACTAGAAAACTTGACTCAATAGAAACTATAGAAATTCGGCGAGGTAGGGGCAGACTAAAGTTAACATGGGATGCATTAATTAAGAGAGATTTAAATGGTTTGCAAAGCTCACCATCAATTGCACTTAATCGAGCACAATGGAAAAGTTTGATCCATGTAGTCGACCTCAGTTAATTTGGGACTGAGGCTATGTTGTTGTTGTTGTTGTTGTTGAAAATAAAGCAAGATTAAATAAACAACCGTATAATCACGAGAAAACCTAGACCCAAACCAACCAGGAATCGATAAAATCGAATAAGAACCACGTATATACTTACAGGCTTACAGTGACTAAATCCTAACTTCAATAAATGACATGGTCCATTCATGACGCTGTTACACATCAGGACCACCCTAATCCTTCCTGACGGTCACAAGTATATCCTACTGCCATCGACATGAGCACTACAACAAGTGACCCGTGCAAGCGATTTAGCCACAACCAATATATACGCAAACCGAAATAGGAATAGAAAACCCCATGTGTGCCCACCTGCAGTCACATATGTAATTCGATATCGATAAAACCAACCATGATTTCTATGAGGCATTCCAATGAGTCTACGCACTTCAAAACCTTACTCGTGAAGCTCATCAACTGACCCTAACCTCGTTCACAACACCTGCCTATCGACTATTAGGTCCCTGGTGTCGCTTTGATAAATTTTCGGTGTTTAGATATCCGTTTTATTGCATAGTTGAAATAAAATTATAATCACAATTCTTGTGGTTGCAAAAGTCCCCGAAAGACGTCCCTATAGGTACTAACATCCCAGTGGGTATAGACGTCTCTATGAGTACACACATTTATGTGAGTACTGATGTCCCTATAGGTACAGACGTCCCTGTGGGTACAGACCTCTCTGTAAGTACAAACATCTCTGTGGGTACAACATTATTCATCATCTTCTCCAACAGCCCAATATGCATGAAAAAAACCATAATCCAAATATCAAATCCTTATCCGAATCATGAAATTCTAGCTCACATGAGCCTATTTGACCTTAATTACTGCCAATCAACCCAAAGCAAGTATAATGACCATCTATATTGATAGAATTAAGGGTTTTTAACATGCATTTTAATGAAATTGGAATTGAAGAAAGACATGAAATTTATACCTTGTAAATGTCTTTGCTCGCTTGAATCCTTAGCTTGAACTCGCCATCAATTTGGTTCAAATCCTCAAAGGTCTCAAAATCTCAGCCACCAAACTTTCTATTTCTTCTCTTCAACAACTTTTTTCTTTTCCAAGATTTGTAAATGAAAATGGTTTCATTTGCATGTACTGATTTTATATATTAAGGTGTGTTTGATTTCTAGCAATTGATCTCCATGTTTTTACGTATCCCGAAGTTTATCTAATGGTCCACACCTTGCCACTTATCCCACTACTCCCACTAACTTAATCCAAGTAGCACTAATTGGCTACTCACATGGTTCCTAAATGTGTCAATACATATCTTTAGGAAAATCGTATGATTCCAATTTATTAACCAAACTATAGGCCTTGATTTATTTAATTTAATTACATTAGCTTAGGCCCATTATAATACATATTGTTAGTGTTTTTGTTCACCAAATTGATAAAATTTGTGACCCCACTAACCTTTGACTACCTAGCCAATGCCTCGTGTCTCAGCATGCATTTCGATGTACGTCATAGCCTATTGTTTTAATTTAATCAACTTAGCCTATGGTTACATTATCCTTTTTAATTAATTAACTAGTCATCCTAATGGGAATTAGTCGAGTTTCCTAGTGTACCTGTAGTTCGCCTACCCGATACCCACGTTGACACACCTTTTGATGCGAACATCCATCACACCAACTCACCCGATAGTAACGTACGCACATGTGATGCAATACACTACTAATGATTTTAAACACCACATATACACAAACACCATTTGCAAATAATATATTCCCTCAGTTCTCGTTTCCGAGTCAACCGAGTTATCCACGTCACGTTCAAATTACGACCGTTAATCCCCGAGATTAACACTAATCCTAATTTAATTAATTTAGAGCGTTACACAAGTTTTATGAGATGTGACGATGTCCTCTTCTTTTCCACGAATCGCTCCTGCAACAACTGGTGACAGAGAACCCAAGATCCATCCAATGAGTGATTGATCTCGCAAGAACCACTCTTCGTACTTAGGATTTAGTACTACGGTGACCAGATCTATTATATCTGGATATTTTTTAGTATCGAGAAGGATTCCATCCAATTTGTTTCCTCGAAGCAATGGTAGAATCAACGATCGCCACAAAATATAGTTGTTTGAGTCTAGTTTCACAGTCATGTGATGATTCATCGAGTGATTGAACAGGGCGATAGAGGATTCGTCATCGTCGAGGATGACGATGACGTTGCCATTGTTGTCACAGAGGGATCCCCATGAACAACGAATTCATAGCTCTAATACCATGAAAACTTCCAAGAACATGTGAGGAAGAAAACATAATCAAGAATAGCTCAGGCTCCAAACTTGTTATTCTAACAACTTAAACGGCTACACTGTTTGTTTACAGTTTATATAGGAAGGGGCTTTTCATCTAAGCCACTCATCTATACAACACACATCTCTATGTTCATTACATGTGACACCTACTGTCCTACAACTGACTTTACACACATGACAACATAATTATGTGTCACATCCTCTAGTGTGCTAGTCTAACACCTAGGACCTTCAATCGCTTTAAGTCCACCAATAAGATAGAACCCACGACCTCCGATCAATAAAGTACTATGATCTACCACTACATCAATCTCACATTTTATATTATAATATGTTTGTATAATCACCAAATTCATATTTACTTATATTTCTACTAAATTAAATATGGTTCCATATATATATTTAGAGCCTATGGGATACTCACACAGATTCCCTGCTAGGATACTTGCGCTGATGAGGATTTCTCTTGAGGGCCGCTAAGGGCACCCCACCGTTTCATGAAGGCACTCAATTAAAATGTAAAAATTCCAGCAAAAATGGAAAAGATCATTTTGCCCCTATATATATATATTGATTCAAACCCCACAAAACCATTTTAACAAAGAAAAAGGGGCACCCCACCACCAAGATTGAACCATAAAGCGACATTGCATTTGGCGAGCGTTTATCGATTTTTGTTGTTTGACATCATCCGACAGCGAGGTAACAATGTTTGACAACCATATGATGCTTTGTTGGAACTGTTAATTTGAGTAAAACTGTAAAAATGATGATATCTTTGTCAACGTAAGGTTGGGTAATTTCGACAAATCCGAACTTGTTTGCACTATATAATGGAGGATTGTACTGCTACGGTGCAAGAGGAGGTTGAACTTGAGGTAATTTTTCAAATTTATTGTGTTTTTTATGCAGTTATCTGAAGTTTTTGTCGATGCGCGCGAGTGATTCGGCCTCGCAGGACTGAGATGTATCGCAATGTCTCGGTCATAGAGGACCGAGATGTGTACGTAGTTCCCGGTATGGGACGACCGAGAGTTATGAGTAACTCTCGGTCGTACGTGAGTGAGACTCTGAATAAAGTATCGGACCTGTACAACCGAGAACCAATTTTTTGGGGTTTTTTCGTGATTGTGCTGTATATTTTGGTTGATTATAATGTTACACTGTTTGTATTGCAGGTAATGCCGGTTTCTACCCTACTTCAAGACTACAAGGACACGTTTACACCTTGTAGGTCATTCCCCTCTGGAGAAGCGGCTATTTCATGGCTTCAATTGATAGGCCGTGATAACATGTTTGTGCTAGTGATAAAACACTCTGATGTCGGGGGCATTAAGCGCAGGGGGGGTGAAACTAGCGTGTGAGAGGTCTGGAACATATAGGGGAATGTCTCAAAGAGTAGGGAAGGGGAAAGCGGCCAAGATTTCTTTGAAAGAAAGAAATGATGAAGAAGAGGAAAATGCGAGGACTCAAACTGGTACGAAGAAATGTGGATGCCTCTTCCTTATCAACGTAAAGGAAAATGCTGACTCCTTATGGTATGTCACTGTCATATGTGGGAGGCACAATCACGACCCCGCAAAAAATTTGGACGACCATTCATTTGCCGGAAGATTGTATAAGGGGGAGCAGGATGTTGTGGTGCAAATGACAAATAGGAATGTCAAGCCTAGAGACATCCTAAATACGTTGAAGCAAAGAGATGTTAGAAACGTATCGATAATGAGGACAATATATAATGCAAGACAAAAAGTTCGAAATGAGGATGCGGGTGGGAGGACTCAAATGCAACAAATGTTGTACATCTTGAAGAAGAATAAGTGGATGTCCTGACATAGGAAGCATCCCGATACGAATGTTGTCACCGATTTATTTTGGTCACATCCCGACTCAATAAAGTTGCTAAGGTGTTTCTCATCGGTAATTTTGATGGATTGCACGTACAAGACAAATCGGTACCGAATGCCTATGTTGGAGATTGTTGGCATCACTTCGACGCACTTGACGTTCTCCGTTGGGTTTGCATTCATATCATCAGAGAGTCATGCGAATTACGTTTGGGCACTTGAGAACTTGAGATCCATATTGGATGGGTGGCCTAAACCTGACGTGTTTGTTACCGATAGGGACTTAGCCCTTATTAGTGTCATTGAAGAAGTTTTTCCGTCATCGTCTTACCTCCTTTGCTCTTGGCACATCAACAAAGTAGTATTGGCGAAGACTAATAAGATGTTTGGGGAGAACGATGGTTTTGCGCGTTTCATGGATAGGTGGACGAGCGTGATGTATGCCAACTCAGAGGCCTTATTCGAAGTTAGGATGAATGACTTGCGTTGTGAGTTTGGAAATGTCAAGGGTCTTACTGAGTACTTGGACAACACATGGGTAAAGAACTACAAGGAGAAGTTTGTCCCCGCTTGGACAAATAGAATTATGCACTTTGGGGAAACAACAACGCAGAGGGTGGAGTCTGCGCATTCCATTCTGAAGCTACACCTTGGCAATAGTCAGGCCAATTTTGAGACTTTGTGGAATGTGGTTGATGGCCTCCTTAGAATCCAACACAACAATATCAAGGCATCGTTTGAGCAAAGTTTGAATGTGGTCCAACATGAGTATATTGATGAGTTATATCGACGATTGCGTGGTTATGCATCTCAACGGATGCTTAGGCTAATTAGAGATGAATTGACACGTGGAGATGATGTTGGTCATGACTCCATTCGTTGTGGTTGCGAGATACGTACCACACATGGCCTTCCTTGTGCACATGAGCTAAATCATCATATATTTGCTGGGTCGCTCATCCCTCTCGAGGACATTCATGTTTACTGGCGAAAGTTGAGTATGATACATGAGAATCCAGTGGATCCGTCTGGCTACAACGTGCACGATGAGATTGAACGGGTGTTGGAAAAGTTTCATGCTTGCACTGATGAGGACGATGGACTCAGGATTATTCAGCAGCTCAGGGAGATCCGTCTGGCCCAAATTTACCTTCTGTCTCGGCCATGCTTGGCCGTGACAGTAAACACACTCTCTGACCTATGTGGCCGAGAACCACGATTTTCCAATAATGGAACCATTGAACACACCGCCACACACACATTACAACTACTCTACCAAATGTAACTTAATTAGACTATAAACGTACCTTCAAACGATCGATTTCGCCCCACATGTGTGTGTTCGACAAACTTCAACCGAGCCCTAATTTGGAGATGAAATGGCCCAACACTCGGAGCCTACAAAATGGAAAAACCTCCTACAACGAAAGAGAAACACACGAAAATGGACGGAAAACACGATTTCCAGGAATCCTCGCAATGGTCGATCCTCAGCGAATGGGTTCTTCCACAAGGAGTTCGCTGGTAGTGGTAGTGGGGGTGGTGGGGTGCGTGAGTTTTGAACGAGGGGTATTTTGGTTATTTCGGGTCCAATTTTTGGGTACCCCGGGTAAATTGGTTAGTGCCCTCATTAACTGTGTGCCTTCATGAAACGCACTACAAAAAAATAGCAAATCAGAAACGGAATTAGAAACGGAAATAATATCCGTTTCTAAATCAGAAACGGAATTAGAAACGGAATAAGTTCCGTTTCTAAATTAAAAAGTTAGCGACGGAATTGAGACGAAAACATTCAGAGACGGATTTGAGACGGATCAGAGACGGAATTAGAGACGGAATTAGAGACGGAATTAAATTCCGTCTCTGAAAAATGGCGCCAACATTCCCACCAAAACCTTATTTTGTTATACCCGTTCATCAAATCTCGAGATTTGTGACAACAAATCTCGAGATTTCTCTTTACCCCCTCCAAAACCCCCCTCGTCTCGTCCTCCCCACCACCGAAAGCCACCGAAAGCCACCGAAAGCCCTAACCAAGCAAACCCACTGCGCGATTCGATCTCATCGTCTTCGTCGTCTCTCCTCTATACTCTCGTCTCTCTCTCTCGGTCGCGCCGTCTCTCCCGTCACCGGCCCCCAAATCTCCAACCCTCAACAAATCGGCGTCTCTGTTCGTTGCTCTCAACTCTCTCTCTCTGGTCTCTCCGTCTCTCTCCGTCACCGCCCCCAAATCCCAACCCCCAACAAGTCGTCCTCGCACTACATTGCTCCCCTGGTAGCGCGCCTGCTCTGGTCTGTTCGGTTGTCTTGCACCATTTCGGTCCGCGCCTCTGCTCCTCTCGGGTCTCACTTCGTGCTCTCATTCGGTCCCCTCTTCGATCTCTGTTCGGTGGTATTGTGCTCTTATTCATTCCGCGCTCTTTGTGTTTGATTGGTGAGTTCTCCCTCTTTCCTCTCGAACCATTGTTTTTGGTGAATTGGCGGTGACATGTTATGTAGGTGTTCCTTGCTATTTTATCATATCTTGATGTTGGTTTACCTATTTAAATGTATAATTTAAATAAATTTGATTTGGTTGTAACTTTACCAAGTATGTCTCCCTTGCTATTGTATGATATCTTGATGTGTATAACTATTCGGCTATCATAAGTGATATATTGATGTCTTTGTTATATGTTCGGTGTCTCTCTTGATGTGTTATGTAGGTGTTCAACTAACATTTATAAAAAGAACAAGTTTCCACACTTCCTTTCAGTCTAATAAAATCAAGAATTTTCGTTCAGTATTTTTGTTCAAATTTATCATGTTAGACATTGTTTTTTATTCCTTGCTATTTTATTATGTTTGGTTATGCTATTCTGAAATGCCAAAAAATTGATAATAGGTGCAATGATCTGAAATATGAAAATCTAATTCTGAATATATTAGGTATTACTTTGATCATAGTTCTTTGCATGATTCTTGATCTCATTCAAGAGCTTAGTGAACGAAGTGATGGTTGTGGCTATGTCTTCATCGGAGCCAACTCTGAAAGTCTCATAGTGCCCCTCGATTATCAACTTTTTTCTTCACTTGATGTTTACCTTTATAATGTACCCTAAGCTTCTCCTTCACTTCCTTAGTTGTTTGACAAGCCCTAACTCTGTTAAATTTGTTCTCATAAAGCGAGGAAAAAAAATTATTCATGCCTTGATCATTGGAGAGCTGTATCTTGGTCTCCTCAATGATGTATTCTCTCATGGCCCTGTTCGGTGGATTGTACCTATTCTCAATTGACTCCCACAAAAGTCTAATTTTCACCCTAATGTAGAACTTCATCCTTACTTTCCAATATAGATAAAAAATACTTTGAATTTTCAACTCCCTATCCTTAGTTCAATGAAAAGTTAAAACAATTATTTTCTAATCCAGGCATCTTACATATTTATGATGAGGTAAATAATCCAGTTAGAGGAATATCGAATAAATATTGTTGTACTTTGCATTTCGTGCCTTGAATTGCATTCAAACATTAATACTTAGCAAGATAATAATTAAGGACAACATTAGATATTAAAGTAAATTTGATCTATCACCATTCTAGCATTTCTTAATAAAACCTATAATTATATAAGTCATTCCATGACTAGAGTGATCTAATTACATCTATCATCATATGAAAAGAGACATTACATTACAATACGATCATAAATGAAACACGAGACATCGTGTAACGCTTGACTAGTTAGAAAATTAATGACTTTCTAACTTTGTCAATTTATTCTCTATTCATGAGTTCAACAAGAACCTCGTTCTTTCACTTAGCTATCAATTTCTTCTAGATTGTCTTGATCGCTATTCCGATTTACACTATTCTCCAATTAGTGAGATTTCCTATCATCTTAATCATTATGGTTTCATTACTTAAATAGACAACCAGCTCGACAATGGTTACGTTAGAATAGGAATGTCGTCTACAAGTAGAGACTGGATGTACAACCGGCTCGACAACGGTTACGTTCGAATTGAATTCGCGGCGAAGGTTAAAGAATTCATATCATTTGCCAAACAACATTGTCCTACATACCAAAGTGAAAGGAAGATTAGATGTCCGTGCAATTTTAAGAAATGTCGACTTGTACCGTACCTGGACGTCGAAACGGTTGAGTACCACATATGTAGGTATGGATTTGTCCCAGGATATCACTGTTGGTACGAACATGGTGAGAACGGAGATGAAGGCCCGCAAAACTTTTACGAAATGGATAGCCATATTGATGATGCTGATGCGGGAGGATACGATCCGACACCTTACCGCGAGATGCTACACAACGTGGCAGGTCCAAGTTTCAATTGGAATGACGTGGAAAAATCTCCAAACCCCCAAGCACGGCAACTATATGACATGATTGATGCAAGTAGGGAACAATTGTGGCCTGGTTGCGAAACCATGACAACGTTGTCCGCAATGGCAAGATTACTTGCGATCAAGTCTGAACATCATATATCTGAACGAGGGTATAATGAAATCATTAAACTCATGAAGGATTGTTTGCCAAATGACGACTCATTGGTTGAAAATTTTTATGCCACTAAAAGACTAATGCGAGGTCTAGGTCTACCTGTTGAGAAAATAGATTGTTGTGAGGACCAATGTATGATTTATCGGGGAGTGGACTCTGAGTTGACGTCATGTAAATTTTGTGGGAAATCACGATACATTGCACATCGACGAGGTCGTGGTCGGAACACAAAAAACCGCTCTTGCAAAAGAATGTACTACTTCCCTTTGGGCCCTCGGTTGCAACGATTGTATGCGTCCGAGTCAACCGCAAAACATATGCGATGGCATGGAGATCATTCATCGCCAGAAGATGTTATGCAACATTGTTGTGATTCGATTGCTTGGAGAAATTTTAATGACGTCAATAGAGACTTCGCCGCCGAGGTTCGGAATGTTCGTTTAGGATTGTGCACTGATGGTTTTCAAGTATTTGGGCTTTCCGGGAAATCGTACTCGTCGTGGCCCGTGATTTTGACTCCTTACAACCTTCCACCGTCAATGTGCATGAAATCTGAGTTTATGTTCTTAACGGTTATCGTTCCTGGACCGACCAGCCCAAAGCAGAAAATCGACGTGTTCCTTCAGCCGCTTGTGAAAGAGTTGCAAGATTTATGGAACAATGGGGTGATTACATACGACGTCTCCACCAAGACAAATTTTCTCATGCGAGTTGCCCTTTTACTGACTGTTAGTGATTTCCTTGCATATAGCATGTTGTCCGGTTGGAGCACACACACGGTAAGTACGCTTGTCCATATTGTATGGAGGATACAAATGCATTTCAATTGCGAAATGGTGGTAAGACATCGTGGTTATTTGTCATCGTCGTTTCTTGGCGAAGTCATCACCATTAAGGAAAGACAAAAAAATTTCATTAGAGGCAAAATGGTCATAAATGATGATACGCCCGCTTTGCGTTACGGTGAAGAAATTTTGGTAGAAATTGAATCGTTTGGCTTGATGAAGGTGACGAAATCGGAGTGAATCGTGAATGGGCGGATAGCTAAGAATTCGGGATGGAGGAAGAAAAGCATATTACGGGACTTGCCGTATTGGAAGACAAACTTGATCCGCCACAACTTAGATGTCATGCACATTGAGAAAAATGTTTTTGACAACATATTCAACACTATTATGTGTGTACGGGCAAGAGTAAGGACAATGCAAAATCGAGGCAAGATATTCGTGAATATTGTCACCGACCTTCTCTACACATTGATTCGGCGAAAAATACTTACGTCCTTGGGTGCTATGCTCTTGATACATCAAAAAAACAAAAATTGTGCGAGTGGGTTGAAAAATTGCGTTTTCCTGATGGTTACGCATCGAATCTTGGTCGATGTGTAGATCCAAAGAAAGCTGCGAATGTTCGGCATGAAGAGCCATGATTGTCATATATTCATGCAACGGTTGATACCAATTGCATTCAGAGAACTCCTCCCAAACCCGGTTTGGGTTCCAATTAGCGAATTAAGCCTTTTTTCCGATCCCTAAGCTGCGAAATGTGTCGGTATTCAAGATATGGAGGTCTTAGAGTCGAAATACCAAAAATCATTTGCAAGTTGGAAAAAATATTCCCTCCAAGCTTATTTGACTCTATGGAACACCTACCAATCTACTTGGCCTACGAGGCCCGTCTGGCGGTCCGTTCAATTTCGATGGATGTATCCATTTGAGAGGTACTATCTTGAGCCCTTGAAATTATTTTCCCATTCAATAGGTTTTATATCAACATTTCCTATAACATTCATACAGGTACCTTAAACATTTGAAGAACAATGTGCGAAACAAAGCGAAGGTTGAGGGCTCCATGTGTAATGCTTATTTGGTCGAAGAGGTCACATCCTTTTGTTCTTACTACTTCGAAGATCACGTCTTTACGTTGCATGACAAAGTGCCACGTAACGACGATGGCGGTCTCGGGCCCACACCGAACTTCGTCGGCAATTTCTCAATTTTCACTTATCCTGGTCGACCCATGGGCAAGTCGAAGGAGCGGTACTTAACAGAGCAGGAGTATAATGCCGTTCATTCGTACATACCGCTCAATTGTCCAGAGATCGCTCCTTACGTTCAGTATGGCCGTCACTTTCATTCAATAATGCAGTACATTCATTGTTCATATTTTAGTAAGACAACCTACTTACATGTTCGTTTCTTCTAGGATATTCGTCGATGAAATCACTCAAGCAATGGGGAGTCGGAAGTTGATAGTAGTCTAGAGCACAACTTCCCCATTTGGTTTCAAACATATGTAAGGTCATTACTTTTGTACGTTATAGATTCATAAATTTCTTCCATAAGTAATGTGTCATATTGCATTTCTAATTTTTTTGAATAGGCTCGGAATTCTATAGTTGACGAGACGCTCGTTGATCTTTCTGTTGGTCCTAGTCGATCATGTACTGTCTACCCTGGTTACCTTGTTAATGGGTATAAGTTCCACTCCGCAACATATGACGTTAATAGATCGACGCAGAGCAGCGGTGTTTTGGTGAAGGGTTCAAACTACGCCGATGTTTCCCATAACTATTATGGAGTACTGCAAGAGGTTGTGGAGATTGAGTATACCGGCCTCAAGCGTGTGGTCTTGTTTAAGTGTGAATGGTATGACCCTACACCGAATCATGGTGTGAGGACTCACCCAACACTTCAATTGGTAGAGGTTCATCGAAGTCGACGATATAACAACTACGAGCCATTTGTACTAGCAATGCAAGCCACTCAAGTGTACAACGACCGACAAGAATGGCTAGCAGTTTGTTGCTGTCAGCCAAAATTCGCTGACGAGGAAACTAGCAAAGACGATAATGACCAGGGCTCGGCAGAGATTGCTTTCCAAGATGGGATGCCCACCACGTGCGTAGTCGATGATGCAATCGCCGATATCAACAATCTGGATGATCCGACTGGGACTCGATTCATTGTTGAAGCGGGTCCAAGTGAAGAAGTTTATAGTGGAGATGATTCAGAAGAAGAATCCTCACCTTCTACTCATGAGAGTGAATTTGAAACGAATGATAGCGAATAATGTATGTATATGATATGTCAACGTCCAATAATGTAGTTACTTTTATTAGCATGGATCCTGTGTTATTAAGTCCAATCATTTAGACTTAATTTCTAATTTTTGTATGCCCTCCTTCTCTGATGTTTTATTGCTATATTGTTAGGTTTCATGGCGGGAGGTGGTCATCCCCCACGTCGAGGATTCCCATTAGGAGGACATCGTCCAGGCGGAAGAGGTGCTGCACCGACCTCTGGCGGCGAAATACCGACTGGGCCTCATGGTCAGGCCACACGAGGGGTCCATAGAGGTCGTGGCGGTCGAGGTCGTGGGTCGATACTTGCATTATCGATTCCGACTTCTCGGTCTCTCGCGCACGAGACAGCCGCAGCGTCACCTTCCCCTTCCATACCGTCGGCGTCGTCTGTACCATCATCGTCGTCATCAAGGACTATACCAAATATGCACTTCCAGTCACCATCTCCGACATCAAGGACTCCTTTACCTACGAGGCCTGCACCCCCAGCCACAACATCACCGGCAGCATCCGCACAAGACGACGTAAGAGCAGGGTTGGAGGTGACAGGCCCTCCACGGCCACCTCAGAGGACAGGGATGGAGCCCCCTCGCGTGTAGGGGATCCCTATCAGACTGATTGCCAATGATACGTAAGTTTGTGTTTGACTCTTATATGTCGTTTTAAATATGGATGTCAATTATTGAAGAAATAGTTAAGGTGATATGCATGTTCATGAAACACAGGGAGTTGCATCCTTCGCATTTTTGTGCAAGGAGGATGACAAAAGTTTTCAAACGATGGATGATTCCTGAAGGGTATTGTTGGAAGTCGGTACCGCCTCATCATAAAGACCAATACTGGCGCCAATGGAAGGTAAACAAGACTACAATGCCTTATGATTTATACTATTTTCTCAATGTCTCGTAACAATAGCAATCGCCAATTTGTAGGTATTTTCTAGATGGGATGACGCGATTCCCGAGGATCTCGTGCGGCGGCGTACGACGACAGAGCTTGCGAGCACAAGGTACACCGCATTGATGCACAAGTTAAAGAAGAGTCGTGTGCGGCCGGTTTTTGTTACGAGATGAGGCATGGAGGAGATACTTGGAGTGCGGGAGAGCGAGGACTTCCGGGCCAGGTCTAGGCAAGCGATGGAGAATAGGAACACGAGGTCGAAGGCCCTGGGGATTTGGACCTCGAAGCACGGTGGTGGTTCGTGTCTTTTGTGACTACCCAAGAAAGATTGGTAAGTTTTTTGTAACATCTTGGATATTTTTTACATTTATACACTTGTTCACTATGCTTGGTCTCGCACGCATGACCGATTCATCCGAGACGCCACCGACTGTGAATGACTTGTATTTGCATCTCCACACCGTAAATCACGACAGGATGACATTCATCGATACTAGATCAGAGCGGTTCTATGTAAGTATAGAAATTATATGTAAAATAGTATTAAGTTTACTTTAACCCATATCATGTATTTTGTTTGTTGTTCATATCGCGGGATAGGCTCCAGGCGAGACGTCGGGAGGCGACCCAGGCTACACCAGACCAATCGGTGGATGATGAGGCGGTGTACCTCAATGTGGCGGGTGAGTGTTCCAAAGGACGTGTCTACGGACTCGGGTCCGTAGGGAGAAAGAAGAGGAGATACGAAGATCCTGGTGCTAGCACGTCGGAGATGCCGGATGTGGTGCCGCGGGCAGAGTTCAATGTCGTTGCGGAGCAATTGCGAAAGGTTATGGAGTTCATGCAGCAGCATCTCGGGATGAACATGGACGAAGCAGGCCTAGCTCAGCAACAACCACCACCACCGCCACCACCACCACCACCACCACCTCATGACCAGCAACAGCTGCCGCAAATAGATCCGGTCGATCCACCACAACAAGGGGACAATGTTGAGCGTGAGACGTAAGCGTGGCTCTCGAGAGATGAGCAGGTTGGTGATACATAGGTATTTCACTTGTTGTTTGTGTAAATTCTTAGATTAAACGTTTGCCTTTGTAGACAACTTTAGCAATTCTTCGAATTACTTTATGATTGACACTTCTTTTTGTGCATATTTAGATTGATATTCCATAATTTATCGTGGATTTTACTTTTTGACCTTTTAGTCTTTGCTAGAAAAATTCTTATGTAAAGAAAAATATACTATATATACGAGAATGTTTGCGAGAATATTTGGGAGAAGAAAACATCTTGGTTGTTGTGTGTAGTCTTATGCGTTGCGGGTTCTCTCGAGTGCGATGATGAAGAAAGTGGTAGAATTGACGAGGGAGCAACATTTTCATGCCATAGCAAATGAATTTGGGAAATCGATAAAGGCTCGTTTTTCGGTCATCTGTGTTGAGAACATGTAGGCTCTTGTTCTTCTAGAATTAGCTTTGTGTTGCCGATCATGCACGCTCTTGTTCTTCTATAAAAGCTAATTCTAGAAGAACAAGAGCCTACATATTCTCAACGCAGATGACCGAAAAATGACCCTTTATCGATTTCCCAAATTCATTTGCTATGGCATGATCCGAATGGCTCCCTGTCAATTCTACCACTTTCTTCATCATAGCACTCGAGAGAACCTGCAACGGCATAAGACTTGCACACAACAGCCAGCATGTTTTCTTCTCCCAAATATTCTGCAACCATTCTGTAGATATAGATAAACTTCTTTAAATAAGAATTTTTCTAGCAAAGGAAAAGGTCAAAAAAGTAAACAGCATGATAGATTATGTATGAACTGGGATTCAAAGGTAACTAAGATATACAGAGGATAAAGGAAGAAAACATTTACTTGCAATTCATGGTGGGCTCGTTCATCTCAAAGGTATGCATCCAATAATCTAAGCAACACACTGAGTTTTTGCTAGGAAGTGAAACAATTGTCGTACAACAATTGTCATACTTTGTTTGGCATAACTAACGAATGCAGGGGTTTATACACAATATTGAACCTTATAACTGGGATAAGAATTGATTTGGAATGCTTTTTTTATGTGAAAGTTGATGATTCTTAGGTCTAAGTGTTGAGTTGATCTTGTGCATCACCGTGGCATTTGTTAGTTTCTTATAATTGATTGCATTGCTCTATTAGCATTCATTTATTAGTGTTCATATCTGCTTATTTTTTTTTGCTTGTATGTTTAAGTTGTATACAATAGTTTAGTCTCACACATCCTCCATTAAAATCGGATTTTTCATATATTTGTCTCCTAAACTAACAAAATTCCATGTGGTTAGGTCCCTTGACATTTCATTATTAGTATGGAAAATGGTATCCTATTAGAGTTTTATTTTATCTCGTCAGACATTTGTGAAAATATATCACATTATATCATTCTTATTGCTTAATATTCTAAGTCTTATCGTGACTCGTTACTATGGAACTTCTATTTCAATAAACATGAGATAATTTTCTAGTCAAATCATTTGTCTATAGTTAAACATTTAATTGAATCATGGGATATTGTTCTTCACCAATTCATTCAAATATTTCAAGATAATAAGACGGGTCGCACCTATTTTTTATATTGTGATTGAATCATGATTATGATATTGAGTTGCTTAGACTTTTAGTCTTGCTCAACTACTCTAGTGCATTCCTTACATTGATTAAATGAGTCTTTTCCTTCCATTTCCATCAATCACAATTAATCTCTACATCTCCTTTTTTTATGCAAAGTTTACTCAATTTCAATTCTTGTATCTAAGCTATTCTAATGTTTATATCACCTTGTCGTCCCTTTTACAAATTTCTCAAGGCTTTGCTGTCCACTTAGACCACTTAAATTCTTTTTGTCTTAATTGACACAAGTTTATGTTCTTAACTCTTATATTTTGAATTGGCTATGAACAATATAAATTCGTAGAATCTTGTAATCAATTGAAGTCTTACGTAGCTAATTCTTATTCAAAATAGATAAACTTTGATATTTAAAGCTTACTAATATTCAGTGGTCTGCCCAAGCCACCCGATTTCCCTATAAACCAAGGTCCAGAGGTCTTCAAAGGAGTGGTGGTACATTGAATGGACTACTCGGCCATAGAGGATGCCACTCTCTTTGGTTGATATAAGCGAACGAGGTAGTGAAGTATCTTTATTTTTCTGTGTGGATTACTTCATTCTCATACCATGATTGTTCACCATTTGTAGAACTCAATTCAAGTATGATATAAAGGCTATAAACATGATTATTCTCATACCATAGATCCCAATTGCTCCCCTTATATGAAAAAGCTGGATGTCTTGCAATGACACTTTGTCAATTCTTTGAAGAATTCTCAAGCAAATGTCTTGAGAATTCAATCAAGGCAATATTTGGCCCATATCTATTTACAAATAAAATAGTGCAAGGTTCGGGAGTATTTGTATATGGAGCAAGCGAAGTTAGCTAATTTTCTCAATCATGTTTTATGCTAATATACTTTTTTGGTGGTGAAACAACTTCTTTATATGTGGATTCCTGTTTTGCATACTCATATGAATCTGGATGATAATAGGTGGGAATTCTGCTCATGAACATGGAGAGCAACAGGAGTCACTGTGCTTACATCTTTACAGTTCAGCGGGAGTCAGTGAGGGATACTAGGTGGGAATTCTTATAACCTACGCAATTGGATACCTCTTTGAATTTGAATTGTGAAACACGGCTCATTCTACGAGAATTTTCTGATTAAAAGCTGGAAAGCGATTCTTACGGACTTGGTGGATCGAAAAAATAGAGAAAAGCTGGAGTGAAGGAAAAATTCTTGAAGAAGCAAAAACCATCAACAAGTCCTTTCTGCTCCTGGTAATTCCTTGGCCAGCTTTATTTGGGATTTTGCAAGATGCTCCTGGTAATTACTAGGATTCTGCGAGATGCTCTTGTAAGCCATTTTCCCTTTCCTCGATTTCTCCATGTTCAATATGCCTTATACTTGCTTTTATGGTATATGCTTTGCTCACACAACTAATTGATCTATCCATGAGACTCGGGAAATGCATTTGAGTGCCATATAGTGTCATATTAATCATAGGGAATTTGATAATTTGTTTTTGTAGCAACATTGTATGTGAAGAGTGAAGGCCTTTGCTAAATGGCTACTTGATGAGATAGCTCATGAGAGAGACAGACGCCGAGAGATCATTAATGCACGGTGAGAGCCTCAAGCATCTCACTTGTTGATGCTTTGGCATGTCAATGTCTTTACGAGATGAGAGCGGTTGTGTGATAATTCTTGTTTGCTATTTGTTATCTTGCCTCGATTACTAGGTTTCATTTTTTTTTCTGAATCGCCTTGTGCTTGTTTTGATCTTTTTGTTCCAATTTTCTTGAACTTAATTAACGTTTGTGATGATATTGTTTTTGAGCAGATTCAAAATGAATATGCATGGTAACGTCAATTGCACGCTATGGTGCATTTGTTAAGCCCTACATCAAATGGCCGGCCTCCATGGCTACATCTTTAGATACAGGGGTTCCATGGGTTATGTGCCAGCAATCAGATGCCCCTGATCCAGTAGTGAGTTCATATTTTTCAGTTCTATGTTTGTTTTTGATGAAAGCATGCTTAGGTTGTCCATGTAGTATGAATTCATCATGTATCCGAATCTTAGAGTTAAGACAACCAGGGAAAGATTTTATAGTTCCAGTCAATAGCAGTTCCTCTTACTTCTTTAATGCTTACTTTCCTCAACATTGACACATTACGAGGAACCTTGCAGATCACTTTTTTTTTGACAGCTAGTTTATGTTCTAAACAGGAGTATGCAGCAGAACTCATAACGGGAAGGGAGTTGTCGTTGTGGGGAACCAAAAATCAGGACTTGACATTGTAGTTGAATGTGCATCATTGGTAATGTACAAATTAATATTTCACTGTCTGTTTTTGGCTTGTTCATGAGTTTATTATTGATTCATTGTTGCTCAACTCTGATAGCTTTTGAATGCCAAAGTTTGTCTTTGTTCTTTAGATTCTTACAGCTTCAGATTCTCCAGCTGGGAAGAGTACGAATAGCCTCATTCGAGAACCAGGGGAGCTCGTTAAGATCAAATATACTGATGTGCCTCTTTTATACTACACCGAAATTCTTAGGTAAAATGCTTTAATTAGTTTCATTGACTAATCACCAAGATTGTCTGACTGTTTATGGTTGCTTGATAGGTATGCCTGGTTTGACTCCTACGTTGATTTCCATGAAATCGCTTTTATGCAAAGAATTTACCTCAACTAACCTGATCATAGAGAGATTATTAGATTAATTATGGCAAGTTGTTGGACGTGGTGGGCACGGTGATCTAAAGCGAGAGAATTCGCGATGAAATACTTCTTATTCGGGTTTCTCCTTCACTTTTTTTTACATCTGTCTTATACATCATGGTTTTTTTTTTTTTTTTTTGGGATTGCTATCAGCTGTTGGTTTTTTTCTTTTATTGGGACAACTCCTCTTGCTTTACCTTTACTAGTGTTTCTAATAACATTCAAGTAAGCAAAGAAAACAAAGATTTTTCAACTCATTGAAGAAAAATCACATATTTCTAGCAAAGAAAGCTCTTTATTTTGTTAGTGAAACACAAAAACAAAACAACAAAAGCCTCAAACCATTGAAATAGGTAACAGCCTATTTGTCACATGTAATTCGATTACAACGCCAGTGACCTTGTTTTACTTTGAATGGAATACTAGTGACTATGCTTGAAAGAATTCTAATGCAGTTCACATAAATCCACGATTTTGCGATCTTATAGCACCAATTTGTTTTGCTTCCTTTATATACTTTTTTTATTTTGTGCCATATAAATGCAAATAACTAGGACTTCGACTATTATGGCATTGCAAGAACTAGATCTTTGTAAGAATTTTTGCATATATTGCCACAACTCTTTATCTGTTGTAAATTTGGTAAACTTTTTCAATCTTACCCAATTGATTTGCATGGTTGATGTATATAATATCAAGTTTCCGAAACATTTGTATGCTTATAAAATGTAGAGAGTAGCGCGATAAGAATTTTAGATTTTATATTGATCTCGTCGCTCTTTGTTTTTACGGGGCCTCTCTGCTCTTTTGTTTGTGCAGGGCCATGATGGCAGAGCGTGGCCCTATTAGTAGGTGGTTGGTTCTTCGATCGAGTGGGAGTTAGTGCCATTGATTGCCCATATCCCTGTGACAATACCTGCCATAATCTAGTTTCCAAGTGAGAGATGAGGAATTTAAAGCATATCATGTAACTTTTATAGTTGCTTACATTACTTTTAGATTGATAATTCTTTTTGTGCATATTTATAGGATTGTAAGTTTTTTTTGTGGTTGTTGAACAATAGAATTGGTGGTTTTTATGAATACTTAGAAATTTGGAGCTTTTGTAATACAAGACAATTTTTCGTGGATATATAAATCTTTTTCAAATTTTGATTTTTACATTTTTTTTTCTCTTTTGAATCTTTGTTGATATATATTGTCGATGTATGAATGTCAAATTTGGCTTTTCGGTGGGATGTTAGCACCCCCGAGGAGTTGTTGGAGGGGGTGCGGGCGATGGAGGAGGTCTATGGTTGTAACTTCAAGTTATAAGTTGGAGAACAAATTGGATTATGCTTATGTTTGAAAATAAAACGAAAAGGAAAATTACAGACGGATTAGCAACGAATTCAAAAATTCCGTTGCTATTCCGTCTCTATTTTCGGGAATATATGCATGAATCACAAACGGAATCGAGACGGAAATAAGAATTTCGTCTCGATTCGTTGCTAATCGAAACGGAAACGGAATCGAGACGGAATCGAAATGGAATATTCGTCGTCTCGATTCCGTCTCTCGATTCCGTTTCGATTAACAACGGAATCGAGACGGAATGCAATTACAAATGTACCATTTCGAAAAAAATTCCATTTACGTTCGTCTCATTCGTTTCTAATTTCCGTCTCTAAATCCGTCTCTAATCGAAACGGAATTTTTTCGTCTCTATTCGTCTCTAATCAGAAACGGAATCAGTTTTCCGTTTCTGATCGAATCAGCGACGACGTTTTCAGAGACGAAATTGATTCCGTCTCTTTTCCGTTTCTGATTGCAATTAGAGACGGAATTTTTGCAAATCAGAGACGAAAAATTCCGTTTCTGATTTGCTGTTTTTTTGTAGTGACGGTGGGGTGCCCTTAGCGGCCCTCTTTCTCTTTCCTTCCTGATCATTCTCATTCTTGCGTAGGAAATCCATTTTCTCTCATCTTTGTTTGAATTCTCAGTCCCGTTCTAGTAGTCATAGGAGATCCTGGCCCTGCAGCCTCCTTTCATCCTTAGTTGCAACTGCCTCCTTTTCATCCTTAGTTGCAACTATTCACTAAGGAGACTAAAGTTTAAAGCTTGCTTCCAACAACGTTTTTTAAGTGAATACTTAAGTGAATACTTGCATATTTTATGAGTTCTACACAGGTCAAGCCTAGAAATTACACATACATTTAAAACCCAACCTCCTCCCTAATTAGATTTTCTAGTTCGCCACTCCATGTATAAGTGCTGAGTTTTGGTTCAATCCCCATGTCATAATCTGATAAGACTAGAACAATTAGGGTTTTTAGTAACACATAATTCATAGAGGTTTGCAAGTAACCTTCATGTATTAGGTGATTATGCTTTTTATAACACTTAATTCATATGGGGTTTTAGTAACCTCTATGTATTACACTATTAAAACTGAAAACTCAAAAGCACAATCAATCACTTCCATCTCAGTTCGTCTCACCGACTCACTTTCATCGTCTCTAACCCAAGCTTCGATTTCCTTTCGATGTCAATTTGTCGAGCCTCATCTAGGGTACAAGCACTCCTTCAATCACTTCCATCTCAGTTCCTTCGCAATCACGTCCTCTCATTCATTCCACTGACCGATCGACGATCGATCTCTCACTTTTGTGAGTCGTTGGTTGGTTGGTTCGTTTGTTCGTTCATTGGTCGATATCTGCCGGTGCAGCTAAGGTGAGTACACGAATCGATTCCGCTTTAATTGGTTTTCTAAGTTTCGGTTCCACTTCGATCTCAAACCAAGCTTGAAAACTTGAATCGATTTGTAGAAGATAAGTTAGGGCATAGTTTGATTAGAGAAATGGTGCATTCACGCGTCTTCACATCTGCTTTAGCTCTTCGATTCAAGACCTTCTAGCCTTTTTCAAACCCTAGATCTTCATTATAATCGATCAAAGATTCAACCATGTCAGTTGTTTCAGGTTTGGACACTCTCTTCATCGATTTCGTTAAATGCAAAAAGCTATTCGAAGACTCGAACTGTTTGGAGAATACTTGGGGTTGGGGAAGAGGAGCATTTGATAATAAATTGAGTGTTAATTCTTTGGTTGGATCAATTTGATTACTTGGTGTGATCTTCTGAGAGATCTTAGTTTTGTGTTGACGTTGTGTGTTTGTGTTGGATTTGGATTTGGAGTGATGCGATCTTGGTTGTTTACGTTTGTTCTGTAAATAGTAGCGGGGATTGCAATGGTTATAACTGGATAAATTGTATGCTGAGTTTTGGATAAATTGTATGCTTGTCTTTAGATGAATAATTACCTTATTGTATTTGATTGCATATATGAAGGGGAAGGTACGGCTGTGATGGGGGTGGATTGCCAGGACATTTGATTTGGGATTCAAGACTTGTTATGTTTAGTCCATATGTGAAATTTTGAATTTTTATTGGTGTGTATGTATGTTTCACAATTACTTTGTGTTTTTTTTTGTTCAAGCTCTTCTTTTACTTGTAGTATCTCTTTGATTTCTCTACTATCAATGTTGATCAATAAAAGTCTTGTCTTTTATATGCGAAAAAAATTAGTGATTTGTTGTGTGTTTATTATTATGTTTGTTTAATTGTGTTGTACTTTTGCTCATCCTATATTATTTGGCAATCAAAGGTGGCACAAAGGACTATAAAGTTCTCATGGACCAGTTTCATGATCTTTCAATTACCTTTCTAGAGCTTGGAATAGGGTATATCTATCACAGTGCTTTACTTTGAGATAACTAGTTGAAGAGATTTCACAAATCATGATTTGTTTTGACTAAGTTTTTTTATGTTATCTTTCTTATATAATTATCTTTGTACTGGAATTATGTCGTAGTACTTTCATCTCCATAGTGCTTTATAATTGCCCCATCCCACAGCTTAAGCTTTATAACCTCTTTAAGGTGCTAAGACAAAAATGAGTATTGCAATTATCTCTTCATATGGTGTTATGTTTTTGTTGTTGCTCTTGCTTGCGTTGTGTGTATCCCAGGATACTTACACTTGCTTAAGAGCAACCTATTATGGAAGCCCTGACCACTTAGGGACTCCAAGTATGATTTCTCATCACCTCTTTCATACTCCTTAATTGGTTAGGGCCATGTATGTTTGAATGTAGAAGGACCCTATGAGGATTTGGTGCCAACATATCACCTTACTAGTACGGTTCATAATGATACATTTCCTATATGTAGATAGCTTCCAAGCTTTGTGATCTTTTGTGATCTTTTTAATTAAAAAAGGATCATAAAGTAAAATTTACTTAATAATTTGTAATATTAATTAAATTCATGCCTAATATCTCTAGTACATATTACCGTTCTTCAACTTTAACAAAGCAAGGATTACAATCTTAGGATGGATAAAGGTTAGACCCAAATGAGTACATGGTTAGAGATGGAGAGACCAACAAAGGCATCTACTTCATTTGGGACTGATAGGTAATCAAGTATTTGAATTATGCGTGTTTGATTGTGATTTTGGTACGAATGCGAGGAATTTAAGAATTATGCGTCAAATTTGGGAATTATGCGGGCCACATAGCGCCGTCGGATTACTCGTGCGAGCCTCCTCGACATCTGTGCTTGCATGTGAACTCCAAGGTCTTCTTCTTCTGCCTTTTAGAAAAGTAGTTTTTATTCATACAAAAATGGCAAAGCAAAGTAGTCTTTATGTTAAGTTACTTTGTTATATGTTCTTTTTTTTTCAACTTTCTTTTGATATGGTTCAATGACATTGTTTAATAATATTCTAGAGCATCATGTTTATCTTCTCTTTTTTCAAAAGGAGAAAAAGATTAGGAATCAAAAATTGTGGGCTAACATTTTTAATTGATTTTGCTTTACAGGCTAGAACAAGAATTGCTTCCACTGCCAAAACAATTGTGGATGAGAGAATTGGCAATGGTGAAGTTTCAAACAAGCAGGGTGACTTTCTACAGATACTTCTCTCTGCTAACACATTGTCTGACAATGAAAAACTAAGTTTTGTTCTCGATTCCCTACTGGGTGGCTATGAAACCACTTCTTTGTTGATGGTCATGGTTGTGCAGTTTCTAGGCCAAACACCAGCAACAATGGCACAACTTAAAGTACAACACTAGTTCTCTTTCAAGTTTCATCTTGTCTTATACATAATAACTGAAATTCACTTCAATGTTATTTTCACAGATTGAACATGAAAACATAAGAAGGGACAAGGGGGAAGGAGAGCATTTGAACTAGGAAGACTATAAAAAGATGGAATTTACTCAAAATGTATATATCTTCTATTAGATTAACTTTTACGCTGTTAAATTGTTAATACAAGTAATGTGTGTGTCTTGTTTTATTTTTCAAATGTAGGTGATCAATGAAGCTCTTAGATATGAAAATGTGGTCAAGTTTGTGTACCGAAAGGCTATTAAGGATGTCAGATTTAAAGGTTTTTCTCTACAAATTTGGCTTGTTTCATTTATAATCCTACATGTTTAATTAATATATATTCCTAATATATTTATATAGTTTGTACGATCATGCATGCATGAGCTCAAAAATATAATAATAATTTTCTGAGACATGACCTATCAATTTGGATAGATGTACATTTGTTTATGATAGGCAAAGAAGTGTTGGGTCCAACATTATCAATTTCAAGCTCTTCTGAGGTAAAATCTTTATATTGTATGACTGAAATAGGTTACCTTACCTAAGTTTTATCGAACATGATATGTGATGCCTCTTTTATCAATGTGTGGAAATGCTTAGTTAGTTCTTTCTTAATTTCATCTCCTTTCCAATGTAAATACAGGGAATACGTTGATGGCTAATGGAGATGAAGAGCAAAGGTGAATTAGTCACTGATTTAAGGTGCGTTTTTGGTTCGAAATATTATTTTATTTTGAGAATCCAGTGATAATTGAGTGATGGATGACGATGATGCTGCTATCATTAATGTTGAGATTGATAGATATGGGAGTTGTTTTGTAGCGGCCCCAAAATCCTGAGATCGCCACGTGGAGAGGCGCTGCCCCAGCGATCTTGTCGGATCCTTGACCCACTGGGTCGCACGCGCTACTGACGCCCTTTGCTACAACACAACTCCTCGATATGCGTGTTAACTCCCTTCGTTAAGCAATTTAGTTCGACAGTTTAATCATTAAAACAACAGCGGAAGTCTTACATTTAAGGCAAGTAAAACAATTAAATTCATTGTCATATAAAACATCATTTATAAGAGCAACTCCTATTGTGGAAAACCCGGGAAAAGTACTTTGTATATATGCGACAATATTAAACAGTAATATATACAAGTACAGTGTCTATTTAGTCACCCAATTCCCGAAAGTAAAGCAAAATAGCAAAATTCGCACATACTAGTAAGTCCTTGACCGCGGGCAGTCAGATAAAGTCGCCCAAAATGTCATTGCCTCTACTAGCAGGGTCTGCACTCAACCATCACAAAAAGCCAGATGGAGAGTACAGTTAGTAAGATTCCAACATAGTACACCGAGCATTTATAAGAGAAATAAACAGATATCAATCAACATGTCAAGTACTCATGCGGAAACTAAACAGGCAACTGTACTAAGATCATCACATGAATAAATAACACGAGAGAAACAAATCGTGTACTCCTCCCGGTCACACTTAACTGTACGTCGAACACCCAGGATCCTTTCGGTGGGTGCCTCACTACCTTTCACCTAGTTTCCATACCCCCAGGATCCTTTCAGTGGAAGCCCCCACTTCCTTTCACCTGATAACCCGCGTACAGCCTAGTGTACCATAAGTACAACACGAATATCAAAAGTCTCAACCCCCAACCCAAATGCGTCACGAAAATCAATAACAAAGAATAAGGGGAATAACATCCAATAATCACGAACATGAAATCAATGATAGAAAAGTAAACCCTCAGTGACTTTCAAATGGAATCTTACGTACCACAAAAACGCACTAGCACGCATCTCGATATGCGCACCCGACACCTGACTATAGCATCATATGTCTCTGGTGTCTATTTGTACCATTTAGCTAGTAAATCATGCAAATCACAATTAAAAATAAGTGAAATACACCTCACCTCCATCGCGTCGTCGACATTCGTCGATTCACGCCTCCGACCAGTCCAACAACGCTATCGCGTCGTTCACCGCGCCGTTGCCGCTGCCGAGCTGACGTCGCTGCCGCGCCGACGCCGCCATCGTCACCGTCGCGCCACCGCCAGCCGCTCGCCGGCGCCGCCAACTCCGCCGCCGGCCGCCGCTGCCCCTCGTCTCCACCACGCCGCCGCGCAGTCCCGCAGCGCGCCTGCTGGTCCGCACATGCCGCCGTCGCTGCTCGCTCAGCCGCGGCCGTGGCCGCTGCTGCTGCTCACGCCGCTGCTGGTTTGCTGGCCTTCCGCCGGCGTCCGCGAGCTCCCCTGTGCGTTGCCCTCTGCCGATGGACGGCGTCGTCGAGCCGTGCGCAGCCGCTGCTGGGCTGCTCCGATCTCGCCATCCGCCGTCTCCGCGAGCCGCGCCTCCTCGCCGCGCCGCCGCTGCTCGCTGGCCGTCCGTCGTCGCGCAGCTCCGCCATCGGCCACCACTGCCGCGACCCCTGCCGCTCCGTCGCGCCCCGCCACCGCTGCCGATCAGCCACCGCGTCTGCTGTCCGCCACCGCCGCCGCCGCGCTGGCCTCCGTCGTCGCGAGCTGCTCGGAGTCGTCGTCGCTCCCTTTCTTCCCGATCTCTCACTCTCTCCCTCCATTTCTCTCTTCTCTCTCATATCTCTTTTTTTCTTCTCTCTGGTTTTTCTCTATCTCTTTCTTACTTTTCTTTTCTTTTCTCACTCTTCTTATATATATATATACATTTATTTTTTTTATTTCAAAATCAAAAGTGTCTTCGAGATTCGTGTTACACGAATATCGAGACAACCTCCATAATTTCACCTCTTTGTCCACCGCCTCTATGCTTGACCAAAATTGTCTCGAGTCTCGCAAATTTACGTATTTCGAGACACATCCAAAAACATATTTGTTTTTATGCTTTCCTTAAAAATCTGTGTGGCGCTCATCTCGAGGCACCAACTCGCCTCATTTCCAAAATTTTGATACTCGTACTACACGCATCACGAGACATATCCAATGTACACATTAAAACCACATAACGCGACTATCTCGGTCACATGTTGGCACGCGACTCGAGACGCATCCCCGTTCGTGTTTCGGCTCCCCGAATTCTCCGCGTATACGTTTCTCAACAATTAGCATCTGCACTCGAGATTTGGACATACGTATTCCGGCAAGTGGGTCCCACATACGACCCTAAAATGACACGTGACACAAGTCGAATTTTCGAGCCGTTACATGTTTGGTCTCGATAGGGGAGGTATATGAGGTTGAATTGGGTTGCGGAATTGCGTAAGAACAATATTTTGTGTATCATTCATTGTTTTATTAAGTTTGTGCTCTGAACTTTCTGCTCCTTCTTGTCCTCTTCTTATTGTTACATTACATACACACAATATTTTGTGTTATTTTCAATTTTTGTAGGAATTTAAAGATATTAAGTTTATATATGTTTGATCATATTGGGTTCTCTATTCAGTTTTACTTCATGAATGAAATAAATTACCAGGATTAATATGATATTTTAGTACGATGTTTTTTTTCATTTGAGAGTTCTCTTATCTGAGAAGTTTGATCTATGTAGCCGACCCCAATTAATTTGGGACTGAGGCTATGTTGTTGTTGTAGAGTTCTCTTATCTAGTATTTTTTAACTTTTATGTTGGAAACTTAATTTGTTATTAAATCTACGCTTTCATAATTTTGAGGGAAAACTAGTGCCTATTTGCATACACGAGTGATCTTTTTGTTTAATATTTTGCATTTTTCTTATTGCCCATCTAATTATTTTGATTGGCTTTTTGGGTGTGTGACTGACTTAATGCCTTTGCAAATAATGAAAATCAATTATCTTGATAGTTTTTAGCTCCTGACTTGTAAAAATAATTCAGCCTGGGGGTATGAATGGGCATGTTTGTCATCTTCATTGCCTTAAATATATTTTTTTGTCTCCATAACTACAACTGTGTTTCAACAACCATTAATTGTTTTCCATTATATTTTTCCCAATTCTATTTTATTTGTGTATAAATTTGTTCCAATTCTTTCATTTGCAGGTTGATTTGCAATTTCTTGCTACAATATTTGATCAAGCCCCATGTTAGGCTTCTTTATTGCAATGGTACATATTATGTGCTTCTTAAAAGGGGATGAAAACTTGTTTTCTTTTGGGTTCATAGTCATTGGTTGAAATGGGTGAGTTTTCTGATCTATTATGGTTCTTGATCTTGTTTGTTTTCTTGTTCATAGTAGGATATATCCTTCAAAATCAGATGTTCTTTCCCCGCCTCTCTTGCTTAATTTCCATTTCTCTTTGCACTCAGTTTTCTACTTTTTGTAGTTTGTTTCACTACTCTTATGTCTGCTTAGAACAATGCCTTCTTTTTTCATTTCTGCATTCATGTTGTTCTTTCTTCAGTACCCACATGTCTACTTAGAACAATTTCTTATTCTTTCTCAATTGTGTGCAAAAATTGGGTTTTGGGTACACTGATATCAATAATTCTACCATTTTGGAGGCACAAATAGGCACCCATGCTGGCTCTTAAAAGTAAGATAAATGTTCATATAATAGGAAAAGATCCATTGATGAGGTCAACTGTTTATTGATGTGTTTGTAACTTTGAATTGATATGTATAGAGGAGGTTGTAATGGTGGTAGAGACCATCAATGTCGTTACAAAGGTGGTGGAAAAGGTGGCGGAGGGGGTGGAGGAGAATTTTTAATCATACAGTCAGAAGCATTGTAGATTATAGGGTTGGTATTCAAACTCACTAAACAAGTACATTTTATGTTGAAGGAGTCACTGATGTTCTTCCATTGCGCTTGTTTCTCGATATGCTGGTGTTATTACTGTTGAAGGAATCACTTATGTTCTTGATGTTCCTGCTTCCCTTTTTGTTGAAGGAATCATTGTTGTTCGAGATTCAATATTTATTTGATTTTCGTCCATTTTAGCTGGTTTCGTGAAATGTGTGGCTGCCGATTTGTTGTTTTATTGATTGTTTGTAGAATACTGCGAATTTCTTGATGGAATAATAATATTGCGAGTGGAATGTAGATTTTTTATATTTTCAATTAAAAATGAAAATGGAAATTAATTATGGGCATTTTCAGCTATTATTTTTTTAAAATTACATTTGATAGGGGTTTGAAACCCCTATGTAAGCCTTTGACGATAATATAGAGGTTTCAAACCCCTATGAAATCACTACAATTGATAGAGGTTCGAAACCCCTATGTAAGCCTCTGAAGATATTATAGAAGTTTCAAACCCCTAAGAAATAACCAAGATTTGATAGAGGTTTGAAACCCCTATGTAAACTTTGAAGATACGATAACGCCTTAAAAGATAACACTTTTTATAGAGGTTCAAAACCTCTATCAAAAGTTAAATTTGTTCTAGTGTAAGGAATTAGAGTTTTATTAGTTGGTGTTTGATTATTATGATGAGTTTTAATAAGATGCGATTGTTTTTAGATAAGATTGGTGAAAAGGGTTCAGAATGTTAAAGCATCACTAATAAAATGTTGATTGAATGTTAATGTGCATCACCTAGAATTAAATTGACATTGACATGAAAAAAATTCTTCAATGTGAATGTATATTTAGAATGTCATGCTGATGTGAAATAAAAAACTGACATCGTCAATTTCGGATGTGAACTCTAGACGGTCAAATCGACAGCCACATAGGATTCAGTTTCTTTTTTATATTTATTACTTATTTTGTTTAGATTTTTATTTTCGCATTTTAATTAACAAAGTTATAAAAATAAATGTATCCACATTAATTGAGGCTCAATCCACATCTATCGTTGGAGATCAGTTATGGAGTCCAATGCCTATTGGAGTTCACGTTGATGACGTAGCAAAAATACATGCTTACAATCCATATTTACCATTTGGAGATGCTCTTAGATTTGTGTCTGAGTGTGCACCCATGCCCACACATAGGCGTGAGCTTATGGACCTTTACTAGTACCGATATTGTCCTTAACTTAACCACTTTCAACTCATAGGTGTGGGAATTTAACTCAAAAGGCCTTAGTACATTTGAAGAGACATCGGCACTCACTAGCGGAACTATATGGGGGCAAGGTGGGCGGTTGTCCCCCTTCGCCTCAGGACCCCCTTGTAGTATCCTGCCCCAGGGCACCTCTCTTGCCCTCTGCTCCTTTCCCGACCTTCCTTATGGTGGACGCGCTTCCTATAGACTACAAATATAACATAAACAATATAGGTGCTAATACGAACAAGTTGGAGTGTATTAGGTGGATAATTTATCATTTAAATAATGTATACATAGTTAAAACCAAAAAAATAAGTTTCTTCATTATTGAGGAATATTGATTTTTAAGTGATTACTTATAAAAATCATAAAATTTTGGGTTAATAACCCAAAAAAAAAAAAAATAGACACACACACACACACACACACAAAAACAAGCTATTAGTTTTTTTGCAAATCTAGAACAAACTTTGAGATTTTTCAAATATATCATAGAATTTACTTTTTTGCAAATCTATTACAATCCCTATTTTGGTTTCAACCTCTCTCATGAAACATAAAAAACCCTTAAAAAAGACTCTAACCAATTGCATAATTCATCACATCATGCCTTAGATTGTTCTCTTATTTTTTATCTGCTTAGAGATATAACTATGTGTATATGTAAGCTCAATTTTTCAAATTTTGATAACAAACATCAACTTTTGTTTGTAATTCATTAGATCCATGATTGCACAACCACTATTTGATCAAGCCACACTTTCTTAATTTCAAAATATGAAGCGCATCATGCTTCAAAAATGTCTTCCTTTAAAGTTTAGATTAAATTGAACAAAGCACGAAATCTATTTTTTGAGTCATTTAGATCCTTAATTAGTTATATATGGTGATATAGGACAATGGTCAAAATGAGATGAAATAAAAACATCAAAATATGGTAAAGTGGATCAGAAAGTGAAAGTAAATATAGGGTTTGTGATAGATTTGTAAAAACAAGTAAAGTTTGTTATATATTTGAAAAATATCAAAGTTTATTTTAGATTTGCAAAAAACTCAACAGTTTGTGTTTTTTGTAGGTATTAACCCTAAAATCTTTTAATAACTCTAAGTGGGTCACATAAGCACTTTTTGGAAAGGTATTAGTGTGTATTTTCATCAGAGTTTTACAAAACTCAATTTCGAGTTGCAGTTAAAATGTTATGAAAAAACATACTCCATTAATTAGGGACAAAATTATAAGTAATCACAAAATGCCCTGTGAAAGTAAAACTTTTAAAGCTTTTTGCCTCATTTTCATTATTTTTAAGCCTTAAAACTTAGGAGAAGAGGATATTATTAAGAAGTCAATCTAATATTATTTTTTTCTTGTTTTGTATATGTGATAAAAAGAGTTTATGTCAAAATTGAAGATAAAAATATGAATTAGCCAATAAACTTTACTAAGTTGGAAAGAATACTTCTTTGACTATAGTGAAAGTGAGAAGAGCTAACAAGAGTTTTTAAATGAAAAAATAGAGAGACCCACATATTTCAAAGGAAATGGAGTAAAGAATCTAGTGGTGGAAAAAATGAGAGGAAGAATTCATATAAAAAGAAGAACAATGGATTCCAAAGGAAATGGAGTAGAGAACCAATACAATATAAAAAAGAAAATGAATATATACTTGAAGAAAAAAGAAAAAGAGATATAAAAACTATGAAAGGAAGTTTATGAAAAACTCTTTAAATAAAAGATTTAGCTCGAGTGCTTATAGCTAAATTAAGTGAAGTAAATCTTTTTATTCCAACAAATGAATATAAAATGATGATTATTGGTGAATAAAAATTCCTATCGACTTTGATTGCAGTGTTATTTTAAATATTGTTTGAAAAGAGATTGATTTAGTGATTTTTTGTATCTTGAGATTCTATATTAGTTGTCATAAGTTTGATGCTTGTTTGTAGAGATTGAGAAAACCTATTTAGTGCTTTGACCTTAGTGATTGATTTAACTTTGAATTTTGAAGTATATTGATATCAATAACCACTAAATACAAATCCTTTTTTCTTGTACTTATAATCAAAGGATTTAGTACCGTAACTATTTTTTGTGGTTAAAAACCCTTTTTCTTGTAATGAAAAAATCGTATATTTCAACTCCTTTCTCGTAAAAAAATTTACTAAATAACCAAAACAAAAGTATTTTACTATCTCAAAAAAATTATGTATTGTATATGAAAATTAAGAGGCCCCATTTTATAACTTTGCCCCGGGCCCCCAAATACTTCTGACTGGCCCTTGTTCAAGTTCACCCCCCTAATTAAGTTTTTTGGTTACACCACCATACGTCAGCACTTATGTGCTTCATGAAGTTGACCTTAATCGATGTGGGACTATATTTCGGTCCCCGCATCAACAACCATGTTGGGAGAGTTTAGGTGTAAATACATGTGGTATTGAATAAAGATTGCCTCTACTCTACATAATCCCATGGAGGCGGGATTGGCCGCTTTCATCATCGAACCCATTTTCAGCCTAACGCTTCTATATGGTCTCCTCCAATACTTCATCCCTCTTTTAGGTACTTAGATAACTAGCTTCAATCTTTTTCAAAAAAAAAAAAAGTAGCTTCAACCTCTTCTTAAATTGTTTGTTGTCTTTAGCCAACAATAGAAGAACGGCTCTTTGCGCATACCTCCATAAGTGTCCATAAGTAATGTCAGCTGAACCAGACTGACAACGAGGAGTTTATAATGAAATAACTTCGAGGAATATCAAGACATGCCAACCAAGTAACAAAGTCCAACACTACTCTCTCTCCTTTTAATTAATTTGTTTCTCAAAAAAAGAAAAACACCACTTGTTTGGTTTCATGCGTGTCCCACTAGGTAATGAAAAAGCGCTGGACTAACGTTCTTGCTTTGATCCTTGATTTTCCTTCAATATACATTGATGGAAAATGAGTGGGAGACCCACTTTGGTCATCGATCTATAGCTGGTCTCCGTGTGATGCACCTCAAGATGCGTGTGTGGACGTCTCAAAGTGTATCGCATAACAATCGAGGTGCGATTAGCAAGGTCCTACATTCATTAATTACTCTTTATGTTGGTATCTACTCCAAAAGGTTGTAACGTAGTGGTTGTTTAAATAGGAGATCCATTTAGATTTGCACCGCGAGAAGCAAATAGAGTTGCTCAGCGACTAGCTCAACTAGAGCATCTCCAATATACCACCATGGATTGAGATGAAAATTGATGTCATGCACCTAAGATGAATAGACATTCAACCCAAAAAGAGGTTCTCATAACATCTCCAATTTTATCATGAATTGAGGTGAAAATGAATCCACCTAAGGCGCAATATTCCACGTTCAACCCAAAAATTGCTATCTAATAAGACCATGAATTGTGAATGTCCAAGTGATGTAGCAAAAAACAAAGTCGAGAGTGTCTAGTCACCCTATTGTCTAATTTTAGACATTGCAGTAGACATTTCCACTGTCACCTCATCACTTATATTTAATAGAACAAAGAAATTAAAGACAAAATAAAGATCCTAGTCCACATGAAGACAAAAGAAAAAGCAAAGCAAAGTTCCTAGTCCACCTCATCACTTTTAGTTGGAATGTTTATCTAGTCTCAGATACGATGGACATCGTTCTCATATCAAGGAGGTGACACCAATCATTGGTCTAAATCCACCTTATCATTGGAGATGCTCTCAAAAACAACTATGAATTTTGAAATTGTATGATGTGTCAAGAATCGAACTAGAGGATATCTATCGCCTACTTTTATTTAGAAATTAAAGTAAACATTGTCTCCAATGTCACATTATCATTTTTTATGATAAAAAACAAAAACAAAGGTCACAACTCACATAAAGACCAAAAAAAATAAAAAATCCAAAAGAAAAAAAGCCCCACTCCACATTAAGCATTAGAGAGTAAATTTGAGTTTGAATATCTACTCATGAAAATGGATGTTGCATAAGATAAACATTCTCCCATTGTCCATAAAATGACACCAATCATGGTCTCATTCCACATTTACCATTGAAGATGCTCAACGATCTAAGTCCATTATAATTTTCAAATGGGGAAAATATATATCGAGTCATGCTCATACGCGCTTTTTTTTTTTTTTTTTTTTTTTTTTTTTTTTTTTTTTTTTTTTTTTTTTTTTAGGGGGGGGGGGGGGGGGAATCTTAACGAGTCATACTAATTCCTCTACAGAATTTTGGTGACTTGCAATTTCAACACCAACAGGACCTGATTAGTACTCGTAAAAAAAAAAAAAAGAAAAAAAAAAAAAACTAGAACTGCAAAAACTCAAACTAATTCAAAAGCCTTCTCGGAGATTAACTCCAAATGAAACAATATCAATTACAGATTTTGAACAAACCCATACACAGAGTGGACGGTGAGTGATTACAATTTAGAAACGCATTTTGTAAACATGACATGAACAAGTCATTCACTCTACTTTCACATCAGTACTGGTTAGCCCTCTCACAAGTACATAACCAAACTTATGTACAAAGATGATATTGCCACAACTAAACTAGCATCACTCCCAATCGCCGTCGAAGAACCCGGCGTCTTTCATTTCAGAGTAGTATATATTCTCCAAACTCAAGTCATCCTCCTACATCCAAGTAAGAAACCCAAATTTATCTAAAATCATAAAATTTGTTAGGTCTTAACTGAGTCATCAATGTCAATAAGGAGGTGACCTGGAAAAAGTCGGCTAGAAACGTTACGTATAGAAGTGGAAGATAGAAGGCATGATAACAAATCATGGTGAAATTGTACAACCTGAAATAAAAATAACAAAACAAGAAACTACTGCTTCAAATAGAATAAGATCCGGAGGAAAAAAAAGGTTCAGAATCGCTGAGATTCCAGTCGAGTCTTCAGTTGAGCAAGACATACCAGAAACCAAGACCTGCTCCGCCAGTTGTGATGATTACACATGCAAATAATGCAATTGCATTCAAGCAGAACATCATGATCACATAGTTGTAGAAAGATGGCCTTGCTGACAGGAGGTAAAAAAAAAGGGAAGTTAGGTTTAACGCAGAAGAGATACGAATGCAGAAACATCAAAGGTGAGATGGAGATGTAACCTGGTAATCTCTCTTTCCATTTTGAATGATACATGAATAATACAAAGCCATATACCGTGGTAAGCAACACCTTATGAACAACCAACAGACCCCACTTCGCTTGATTTATTTTTACATCATGGTCAATGAACACGGGTACGCCAAAGCCAAACAAATATGTTGCCTGGATGGAGAAAATGCCAAGTAATTTGAGAAAACAACCAACTAACCAAGTAAAAAAAGACAGTAACAATTACTCTAGCAACCCTCAAAGGTACATCGCCGAGAGAATTATAACTTCAAATAAGTGGAACAATATAAATATGCGCATATGTATTTGGTGCCAACTATACCAATTAAGGGAATGAAATTTAAAAAAAAAAAAGAACAAGGACACTGAGGTTGGTGGTCACAGACTGAGGCCATAAACGGCTCATAAAGTACTCATTACTCAGTGATAAGATGCAACAGTTCGGTTGCATTGTTGCTCAAGACATGAAAACTGTATCCATGGGCAGCTAGTTAACAGCTCACTGATGGATTCTAAAATTTTGTTGAACCATTCGTCAAGGAATGAAGGGCTAATGGATTATAGACTAATGCCATGAACAGCTCATTATGCGCTCACCAATAGATTCAATAGTTTCATTGGAATGTTGCTCAAATAACAAAGGACTAGCTTTTAAATGGTCTCTCATGCTTTCCATATTTATTGGAAACAATCCTCCAAAATGTTGTTCCACTTGAGCTAATTTCAACAACAATTCACATAAAAGAACCTTCTTTGTACTTGCTCATCCCAAACTGACACATGGACCCATTTGTTAGACAACGCCAGATTGGGAATCCCCCCTCTTGATCTCTTCCGGCAGGCTTTGTGACTTTAAACCAAGAAAAAAGCTCTTCGTCAAAACTTTTCAGGAATTCTTTCTATGACTTTCACCAAAATGGCAAAATGCTCACTAGCAACGAAACCTCATTAAGCAAAACTATTTATGCACAGATCATGGAGTGCCCCTTGTAGCCTTGTCCAGATCAATTTCTTTTCAAATTGACTAGTTGATTTTTCTCATAGCACAGGAAAAACTCTATGAAATGTATACATCCACTTACCTATCAAGAATCCTCACTTACACCTTGTAGTGATACTGTGATACCATGTTCCATAACCAGAAGGAGTCAAGCCTCATCGCGCCTCATGTCGAACCACATGGTAGCATCACCGTTTTGGTTCTAAACCATAATAGGTTGCCTCCACTCCAAAAATGTTTGTTGAGTTTAAGGGTTCCTACTTGTCACCTTGATGCAAACAGGCCTATTGAGTCTACAGCAAATAGGATGCTGAAAATTCGACCATTTATAAGTTGAATCATGAAAAAGCTCTAATCATAAAAAGGCAATCAAACAACATCTGCATGCGATACTTGCTAGTAGCTCGACTACTACCTTTCTTCAAAGAAAGTATGTGAACTATACTAAAATCTCCTCGGAAAACCCAATGTCTACCACTTATAGCACTTGAATCAGCCACCTCATGATGTAGGATGTGTGAAGCCTTATCCAAAACATTACAAGTGTAGAAGTTAAGATTGATTTAGATTAGAAGTTTCTTTGTTGGAGTCCTTATAAGATTAGAAGTTTAGTTTCTATTTTGATTAGGATTAAAACCTTCTATTTTACTAGAAGTTCTGTGTCATTAGAAATAGTAAGTTTTAATTATTTTCGTCACTTTATTTAATGTAAATTTAAAAGATCATTAGGACTTCAAATTCCTAATTGTATTACGAGTTTTAGGACCTTGGTCGTATATATAGGTGTTTAGGTTAAATTTTATGATATTAAACATTGAATAAGACTGACATTTATTGAAATGCTCTCTTCTTCTACTTGATATCTTTCCTCTATTCCTCCATTACCTTGCTTGTCTGAAGCGTACACCGTCTTCATACACCCACGTAAACCACCGGAACCTCTCTTTACTCCCTTTCACATGAACAAAAACCAAAAAGCTCCCTATGAAATTTTGTGATGCCATGACCATACTAGGGTCCCCTATCGCCACAAAACCTCCCAAACAATCCAATTGAAGGAAGAAACACCCACACAATAAATCTTTTCTTTTTCAAAAAAAAAGAAAAAAAAGAAAGAAACCAACACTGACTCAATGAGTTAAACCCATAACCTGCATATCACTACTAAAATGAACCTATTTTGGCAAATGCTCTACCAAGCTGCACATCTGCAACATTCGTTGCCGACATATCAGGTTATTTTTTATTTTCATTTTTTTTTGCCTGTTTTGTTTCCTTTTTTGTCTGTCAGAATTTTTTTCAGTCGTAATTAGCTATTTTTAGGCATTAAAAAACCATTAGTATTAGCTGTTTTTTTGGGATGCGATCAACTAGAATTATTTCTGCAATACTCTTACTGGGTGTAATTAGCTATTTTCAGGGTCCGCTTAATTAGAATCATTTCAAGAGTCAATTAGAAATATATTTTTTTTGGCAAGCTCAATTAGAAATATTTCGATTCTAAGTATAACAAATTAGTTCGATTATTTTCAGTCTATTCATCATTATATATCAGAGGAATGTACAATTAAAACACAATCAAAGTAATGTAAATATAAAACAATCCGTCATCCTAATCGGAATTTAACACGGAAGGTGTGATGCATTTTTTAAAAAAAAGGATATAAATTTTTTATAGGAAAAAAAATATAAATTACATAATACTTTTGTAACTTGTATAGTATTTTTTCGTTTATTGGAGAAAAAAATAGATATTTCTCTCTTCAGTGGCTCCTTAGGTATAAAAAAATTATTTTTCAAGTTTTATATAATTTTTTCCTTTATAGGGAAATTAGATGATATTGTTCTTGGCTTCGAGTCCATTCAAAATTACATAATACTTTTTTTTAGTTTTTTCTCATCAATTTTTTTGATCTAATATATTGATACTTGGATTTACCCGCGCGTTAAGTGTGAGATGTCGACTAGTGATTGCATATGTACTAATTCAGGGTGTTTTGTATTATATAATACTTTTGAAGTTGAATATTATTTTTTCAGAGAAAAAATAGATATTTCTCTCTTAAGTAGCTCCTTTGGTATAAAGAAATAATTTTTTCAGTTGCATATATTTTTTTTCCTTTATAGGAAAATTAGATGATATTGTTTTTGGCTTCGAGTCCATTCAAAATTACATAATACTTTTATTAGGTTTTTTTTCCCATCAACTTTTTTGATATAATATATTGATACTTGGATTTGCTCATGCGCAAAGCACGAGATGCCGACAAGTGATTGAATATGTAATAATTCAGGGCGTTTTGTATGCATAACAAGCTAAAAAGTCATAAAGAGGGTTTGTACAACAAGGAGTCAAAGGAGCACACAAGGAGACGGAGAACCAAAACGAGTGACAGAGGAAAATAAAAATGTTTGCGGCGCCTAGACGCCATAAATAGTGAGCAAAGACACGAACTCATGCCATGCCTACTCCCGATGTTGGGGTTTGGAGCTTAAGCGCCGCCCCATTGCCAAAAGCAGCAGAAAAATGTTATTGAGCAACAGTGACGCCTACTTGACGCCTAGGCGTCTGCTGCTAGAACCTGTTGCCGGAGGCCAACGTTGCGTATGAAAGTGCGTATTTTGACATATTTTTAGGGTTTTGAGCCAATTTTTCGGACAAAAATACCCCTGTGATAAAAATAGGACGGTAATACAACAACAATGCCTCAATTCCAAATAAATTGGGATCGACTATAAATAGGATGGTACTATGAGATGAAAACTAACTTTTGCTTTGGACAACACTTGGGGAGGAGCTTTGGAGACTAGGGTTTTAAAGATAAACTAGTGGATTCTTTGTTGAACTTGAGGTTTGATTCCATAATTTTTTTAGTTTTCTTCATGTATTATGTTGTTCCTTGCCCCACTATGGGGTAATCGACTTTGTCCCAGAGATCGACGGATCCCGGGTTGGATTTATTACAATTCCAAAGTAAATTTTATTTGTTCTCTTCAATTTGTGGTGTTGATTTGTGTTTAATTGAACATAATGCTATGCTTGCCTTGATCACATAGGTGTATAACTTAGGGTTTGAATTCCACCTTGACGGTCAACCCGGAAATAAGAAACGCAACCCTTGGAGATGCCGCTTATCGACCGATGGCCGTTGAAAAGAGAGGCTTTAGAATTTGGAGTCTAATGCCGCGTTACACATACGCTACTATCGCCGACCGATGAAGTGTGAGTGAAACGCTAGAATCTCTACCGCCGTGACCTCGAGGTGGAGTACTAATTAGGGAAATTTACCTATCTTCACTTGAATTAAGGACTTTGAGGAGAAATCGGATAGAGAGAACACAACCTCAGTGAAATCAACTCCCTTGGACTCTCTCTCCATAGCAAAACCTCAATTCAAATTTCTTGCAATTAGATAGAATAATTTAGTTGAAACTTTATCTCTTAATTAGAGGATAGATTAACATTTAAACCGACCTTGTGGATTTGATAACCCAACACCAACGCTAGCTTAGTGCCACTATTACATGCATCGAGTCTTATACTTGGGGCGTGTCTCAGCAACATAACCACAATTTTCCTCTATGATCATAGTTATTGTGAACTTAAAAAAAAAAGCAAAAAGAACTCTACACTATATCGTGAAGACCTTTTGTACAATCATTTCTTGTCTTGTTTGCAAATATTTGCTTGGTGACCAAGTTGTCTAGATTACAAATATCTTCTATGTGATCAAGTTGCTCACAGAGAACATTTCTGATCCTCTACAATCAAATTGATTAGAAAAAGGACATATAAAATTCTCAATGATTATTTGTCATGAAAATGAGTTTCAATGGGATCAACTGATCACAGAACTTCAAGATATTTATCCTTTTGCAATCAAAGTTTTTTTTCTTTCTTTTTAGAAAAAAAAATGTTGCAATAATGTTATACTTTTCCTTCTAATCCAATTTTAATATATTTTTTCTCTAAACGTGATGGAAAGGTGTTAGCTAGAAGTTTTGAGAAGAAATCACCAATGTGAACCACTAGGTGAACATAGGGCTTTTAAGCATTTTGCATTTTCTCACAAAAATGGAGGAGCTTGTTGCCAATATGTTACTTAACAATAACATTAATACAAAGCCCTAGCCTATTCCTCTCACAAATTCACCCTCCACCATGAACCGTGACTTTTCTGACAACCACCGACTCCTTTGCAATTCTTTTGACGACCGGTGCCTCCTTTGGCAACAAGAATTACTAGTTTCATATACATGTTGAATATGGATGAAATGACTAGTTGGCTATTAATATTTTGTAGGGAGAGATAAATGACATAATTTCCTGATCAAGAACAACCAAATTAATATTTTTTTTTTATCACATATGGGTGTCAACTCACACTTTAGTCTGCCACCAAGACATCACCTTAATTCCTCATTATCCTTGTCTTCTAACTAGGCTTCTACTTTCTTATATGATATAATAATAATCAAGGATTGCATGACAAGAGCATCCTTAGGTGATTTCCCTAGTCTAGGCGATGTGTAGGCGGACAAAATAATATTTATTTAGAGGTCCCTGGATAACCGTTTATTTATGTATAGGTTGTTAAGTAACGTTAATTGTCTATTAGTCACTGTAATTCTTATTTAGTATACACTTCAAAAATACTAATAAGTCTTTTAGTCCTTATATAACATTAATAGAGAATTCGCTTGGATTAACTAGATTAGTCAGTCCGCGGCTAAGGTTCTAAGATGTTGTTCGCATTACAGTCATGTTAGTTGTCCGAATTAACAACTTATGAAGTCAGAAAATTAAAAAAAGTATGCCTCCCCCTCTAGTCGATAAGTCCGCTATTCAAAGGAATGCCACATTACCAAAATGCCCCTCCTAATTATAAACCAAGTATGCCCTAATCTTCTTCCATTTCATTGAACCGAACTTGCTACTTCAATTTCTTCAAACTGAACCCGCTACTTCCACCTTTTCCAACTTCAACTCTCCATTTCTTGCCCTAATATTGCAATTTCCTCAACCAGAGGTCGACCTCACCATCGAAGAACACCTTGGTAACTTTGGTTCTCCATCCCTCGCCCATCCGACAATAGAGAACTTTGCTTTTGATGTGCAAACAAAGATTGAGAAAGAGAGTGCTTCGAAGGGAAATGGGAAGTCCAAATTAGCAGTTAAGAGAACTTGATCAGAGTCAACATAGAAAGAAAGACGAGGTTGCAAAGTTGAGAAGACAAAGAACAAAACTCGAAACCCTAACTCGTGATTGCATTTGGATATATATTTGGAACAAGGGTATCTAGGTGATTCTGCCTTAGTCCACTTATTCTCTCCAAGCCCTTAGTGTGGCCACGCGAACAAGTGTCGTCTTTCAGATAAATTGCTAACACGAAACTCGCACTCTCATCTACACAAATCAGTTGCACTCCTCTACCTGTAGTTAGACCATTCGAACACACCATAACTATGTCAAAGTTTTGTTCTTGGGTAGGTATTCTTATAAAAATTATTTTGAAGGACACCACTCGCCTAAGCTACCGTCTAGGTGACGCCTTGCAACAACATAGCCTCAGTCTCAAATTAATTGGGGTCAATTACATGGATCAAACTCTTTCATTGTGCTCGATTTAGTGCAATTGATCATTACAATCTATATACTATATATATTGCCAATCATCCCTACGTTCCTATTAAAGCCAACTTTCCTTTATTAGCGAATGTACCCCTACTTCCTTTTTTTTTGTCATTGACTAGAATAATAATAATAATAATAATAATTATTATTATTATTATTATTATTTCCAACCTCAGAACGATTTAGAAGCAAATCCAAGAAAGAAAAACGCAGCCTCCCTCCTCTCATAGATTCATACATACGTAGTTATATTACATCATGTTCAATGAGGACATTAGCATCATTCAAGCAAAATAAGGGCGATGGTTTGTGAAGTTATTCATCAACATGTATCTTCTTTTATGTCGTAAATTTGTTGATTTTTTTTGGTATGATGTAGTTGATTTGTTTTTAAAGAAGTATGGTTAGATTGATTTGTAAATTTATTAGCGAATTTCATTTTTATTAGTGGAATTGGATTAGATATTTTAAAAGATCTTTGTTTCCTTTACTATATTTCTATGTCAGTCATTTTCTTTTGTAAGATGGAAAGTGTTCTTTTCTAAGTAACAATTAATAAAACATAAATAAAGTTTCCTAATGGGAACATGGTTTAAAAAATCGACAAACTTCGCCGAAGTTCGAGCGAAGTTTGTCGATGTTGAGGTGAGCAAAGCGAAGTTCAAGGGCAGTTGAAAAATTGCAAAACTTCGACTTGACTTGGGCTAACTTCGACTGAACTTCGACTTCGATGGAAGTTCATAAAACATGACGTAAAATTGTTATGTTTCGTGGAAGTTGAACAAACTTCGACTGAAACTTAGGAAACTTCGATGGAAGATGATAAAACCATATTTATGCATTATTGTTTTATGATTAGTATATTCCTAGCATCTCTACGAAAAAACTTGAGTTTTTTAACTTTAAAGTGAAATTTCGTAAACTTCCATACACCAGCGAATTTTTGTCAAACTTCCATCGTCGAAGTTAACTTCCTCGAATTAATTCCGAATTTTAAGTGAGCGAAGTCATAGGCGAAGTCGAAGTTTCGAACCTTAATTTATTGTATGAAATTTGAGTATAAATAATTGCATGATGATGTTGGACCTCAATGAAGTTGTTTTTAAGCCAATGGACTGAGTTTGAAGTGATTTAAATATTTTTAGACTCAAAATCGAAAGCTTTAGAGTTGCATACAATTCATTCTTTGCAGTTTTGAGCAGACTCAAAAGATGATAAATTTCTAATGAGCTCGATGATAATTAAGACTATTATAAGTTTAGTTTTGAGCTTGCTTAATAGAAATAAAACAGTTATGGATTTTCGAGCTTGCTTATTTGGATTAAGACTGTTTGATTTAGTTTGTGTTTTGCTCAAAGTTCAAATGTTAGTATTTTAAAACATACTGAACGTTATTATTTAGAGCATATTAAATGTTATAATTGAGCAGACTCAAAGATAGCTTGAAGCAACCTCAATAAATGCAGTTAGCTAAACTATAATTAATCACAAGTATTCAAATAAGATCCTAACACACCTAAACTAATACAAAACGATACCAAGAACTAAGAGAACTAGTGTTAGGTATCGGGTACGCATCACGAGGTACGAGACGCGCGGGCAGGTTTCGGCACGCCACACGCAAGGATTGTGAACACTGGGAATTTATAAAATTTATTACGCATCATATTATGATCGCATAAGTTAGTTGTGCATCGCATCATGATTATTTGTGACTATGAATATAGACATAAGGACCTATAAGAGTCGTCTTTTAGAATTAAATGGAGCAGTTTCGACGGTGAAGAGTCTCCCATCCGGCCAGTCGGATAGATTCAAGGGATGATTATACGACAATCTTCTACCCTCCAGCCAGTGTGGCAGTTGGAGGAGGTTTTCGCCCTCCAACCTTTCCTACGATAGAGTTAGAGTATGTCGGTGCTGCTTGGGTTAACGAATTCACGTGACGGGATCTCCCCTGATCGTAGATGCTGAATGCCACCGGGCCAATGGGATTCAGTCTAGGTCCTTGCATATGGAATTCATGGGAAACCACCTGTTCATACTAGAAAAGGATTGAATCACGTTTAATTCCTGCCAATTATTTATATTATTCCTTGTACAATTACATTATGTTGTAATTTATATAAAACCTAATTGTTCACTTACTGGGGGCCTTATGGAACCCAGATCCATCCTCCAATGATCGAGGGAATGGCAAGGCGCACCAATGAGACAACGATTTCTGACTGCCCTAATCTTCACAGTAGAATTGATCTCTTATGTGTATCTATTTTGTTTTATATATCGAACTTACACATTTTTGTTCATGTATGGATTATGGGATACTTTTGGACGTGTTCCTCGACTTGGATTTACAGGACTGATGATACGACAGGTGTTTTCCCCAATTAAGTATTATACATTTAGGAGTATCATACCAAAAAAAGGAGATATAGACTTTTCAATAAAAAAAAAGTTTCGAGAGAGAAACAGGGTTTAAAAAATCGACAAGTCGATTTTGAGGTAAGCGAAGCGAAGTTTAGAGGCAGTAGAAAAATTGCAAAAATTAGACTCAACTTCGGCTAACTTCGATCGAACTTCGAAAACATCGATGAAAGTTAGTAAAACATTAACATGGGTGTATTCAATTGAGATTTTAATAGACTTTTGGTTACTTTTATAAGTGAATGACTTTTATGAACTTTGTAGATTTTCGTAGACTTTTAATGACTTTGATAAACTTTTATGTAAACTTCATTTTGATGACTTTTATTAACTTTGAAATTTTTAGTAACTTGTGTAGTTCTTAAACATAATTTTGATTTATACTAGAAAATTTTTGTGATTTTTATATTGAAACAAATATTTTGCACTTTATTATAAAAAAATAGATAAATACTTATATTTCTTTTTCTTAAGAACTATTACTGATTTTTTTAAAAATATTTTGTATATTAATAAAAAAATCATATATATATATATATATATATTAATGAATTACTATCAAGAGAGTAACATAACAAATAAGCAAATAAATATCAACAAATTAAATAGGTAAATGAATCATCTTTTAGTGGCAAAAAAAGAACCAAGATCATTGTGTAAAAATTTTGCACTTTTTTTGACTTAAATTAAAAAAAAAAAAAAAACTTATATTTTTTCCTTAAAAATGATAGTTTAAATTTCTTAAAATGCACTTCTTGCATTTGGAAAAAAATATATACGATTATTTTCTCCAAAAATAATAATATTACACTTTTTGAGATTATAATTATACACTTAATAAACGAAACTTTTTTGTAAAAAAATCTTATAAAAAATGTACAATGGTGCAAGAATAAGATCTTGTTAATAACGGCATCATTTTCATTTTCATCAACATAGACATTAGAGTATAATGAGTGAGCAATGAAATCCATGAGTTGTGGAGTGGTTGGAGAAGTTGATAAAAATAATTAATAAGAAAATACCTTACGAACAATTAAGTCCTTATAGAATAAGGGAACCAACAAAAATTAAAGTCTTTAAAAGTTTTTGGGTTGAGATAAGGAGAAGTTGAAGATTTCTTTATGTTTATTTTTATACAAAAAGTCTATAAAAGTCGAGATTTGTAACCAAACTACAAAATTCACCAAAAAATTAAATAAATGTTACTTTTATAAACTTTCTAAAAGTTTAAATTGAATACCTTAAAACTTTTATAAACTTTTAAAAAGTTTATAAAAGTTCAAATAGAATATACCTTACTTTCATAAACTCTCTAAAAGTTTTAAACTTTTTAGTGACTTTTGTGAACTTCTTAAACATGATTTTGATTGATACTAGTAGATTTTTGTGACTTTAATATTGAAACAAATATTTTGCACTTTATTATAAAAAGACGAATAATTATATTTCTTTTTCTTAAGAACTATTATTAATTTTTTTAAAAGTATTTTTATATTTTAATAAAAAAATTATATAGACATATTATTGAATTACGACTATCAAGATAGTAACATAATAAATAAGTAAATAAATATCAACAAAATAAATATGCAAATGAATTATCTTTTAGTGGTAGAAAAGAACCAAGTAAGATCATTATGTGTAAAAAATTTGTACTTTTTTTCTTAAGTAAAAAAACTTATATCTTTTTCTTTAAGAATGATAGTTTAAATTTTTTAAAACGTACTTCTTGCATTTGAAAAAAAAATATACGATTATTTTCTCCAAAAATAATATATTACATTTTTTGAGATTATAATTATACACTTAATAAATTAAACTTCTTTGTAAAAAATCCTATAAAATGTACAATGATGCAAAAACGAGATCTTGTTAATAACGACATTTTTTTATTTTCATCAACTTAAACATTAGAATATAATGAGTGAGCAATGAAATTCACGAGTTGTGGAGTGATTGGAGAAGTTGATAAAAACAATTGATAAGAAAAGATTGTGAATAATGAAGTCCTTATAAATAAGGGAACCAGCAAAAATTAGAAGTCTCTAAAAGTTTTTGGGTTGAGGTGAAGAGAAATTGGAGATTTGTTTATGTGTATTTTTATACAAAAAGTCTATAAAAGTCGAGATTTGTAACCAAATTACAAAAGTCATCAAAAAATTAAATACACCTTACTTTTATAAACTCTCTAAAAGTTTAAAATGAATACCCCAAAACTTTTATAAACTTTTAAAAAGTTTATAAAAGTTCACATTGAATACACCTTACTTTTAGAAACTCGCTAAAAGTTTTAATTGAATACACCTAAACTTTTTTAGTAATTAAAAGTAACCAAAAGTCTATTAAAATCTCAATTGAATACACCCCTGTAAATGTTAATCGAAGTCATCAAAAAGAAGTTTACTTAAAAGTTTATCAAAGTTTTTAAAAATCTACAAAAATCTACAAACTTCAGAAAAGTCATCCACTTATAAAAGTAACCAAAAGTTTATTAAAATTTCAATTGAATACACCCCTATTAATTAAATACAATTAAACTTTTTTAGTAATTAAAAGTAACCAAAAGTCTACTAAAATCTCAATTGAATACACCCTTATAAGTAAATTTGTTACGTTTCGTGGAAGTTGAGCAAACTTCGACTGAAACTTCGCTTATGCTAGAAATATACTTAAAATTTGGAATATCCTCCGGTGACATGAGTTTTTTGCATTATTGTTGTATGATTAAGTATAGTTCTAGCATCTCTAAGAAGAAACTTGAATTTTTCAGCATTTAAAGTGAACTTCCGTAAACTTCCATACATCGGCGAAGTTTTGTCAAACTTCCATCGTCGAAGTTAACTTCCTCGAATTAATATCAAATTTTAAGTGAGTGACGTCATAGACGAAGTCGAAGTTTCGAACCTTGGCCAAGGAATGAAAATTCGATAAAATTAGCCGAAGTTTAGGCGAAGTTTATCGAAATTGAAGGGATCGAAACGAAGTTCACGAGCAGTTTAAAAATTACAAAACTTCTACGAAGTTTATATTAAAAATCGACAACATTGATACAAATTGATATGGATTGCTAAAAACAAAGAGAAATTGCAAACTTTTCGGTAAAAAAATAAATAAACATCAAATAAGTGTTTAGGAGACGGAAGGTTTGAAGGTTGTAATTGATGGTGACTTTTGGAGGTTATTGAGAATTTGAGGGTGGCTCACTTTTGTACACATATCTCTACATCGATCATGTGATCCCTTAATTTTCCATCAAGATTCATTGTATCCATCGAGATTCACTTTTGCACACACATCCCTACAATGCTTTGTAGTTTTTTTAATCAATGCATAATGTCAAAAAATTGATGTTTTCTTTTGCTTTAAATAAATACTGACCCATATAAAAAAACATGTTTCACAATTTTAATTTTACTTGTGTGAATGTGCTATTAATAAATGGTTAGAGTATCAAATTAAGTGCAATTATTATCACTAAAAAGTGATCTACCATAGACATTATGCATGACTAGTGCCAATAAAATTGACTTGAAACCATTAAATTGTAAACTTTTTAGGTATAAATGCATAATTGTGCTTGTTTTGACATCCCATAAAATGAGTTTTAGTTTATTGACACAACGACAACAACAACAACATAGCCTCAGTCCCAAATTAATTGGGGTCAGCTACATGGATCAAACTTTTCCATTGTGTTCGATTAAGTGCAATTGATGGTGAGCTTTCCAAACCATTCGAATCCCTCCTAATTAATGTATCCCATGTTAACTTTGGTCTACCCCTGCCTCGTCGAATTTCTACAGTTTCTATTAAGTCAAGTTTTCTAGTGGGGGCATTTATAGGCCGTCTTTGCAAGTGACCAAACCACCGCAACCGCCTTTCCCTAATCTTTGTATCAATTGGTGCTACTCCTACTTGTCTTTGAATTTCTATATTTCTTATTCTATCTTTACGAGTTTTACCACATCCACCAAGCATCCTCATTTTTGTTACGTTCATTTTATATAATTGTTGTTGTTTTACCGTCCAACATTCACTACCATAGAGCATAGCTGGCCTAATTGCGGTCCTATAAAATTTTCCTTTTAACTTGGTAGGAACATTTCGATCACAAATCACCCATGTTGCACACCGCCATTTCTTCCATCCAGTTTGAATTCTATGTGTGACATCATTCTCAATATCACCATCACTTTGTATGATTGATCCTAGGTATCTAAAGTGGTTCACCTTATGAGCTTCTACTTCCCCTAATTTTACAACTCCATCATTTCAATGTCTAGTGTTTCTAAACTCACAGTGCATGTATTCAGTTTTCGTCCTACTCAACTTAAAGCCTTTAGATTCTAATGTATTCCTCCAAAATTCTAGTATCCTATTCACTCCATCTTTTGTTTCATCCACTAAGACAATATCATCTGCAAATAGCATACACCATGATATATTCTCTTGAATATCTCTAGTTAGTTCATCCATAACTAAAGTAAATAAATATGGACTTAAAGCAGATCCTTGATGTAGTCCTATTGTAATGGGAAATTCTTTTGTAGCTCATACAAATATTTTTATACTCGTTACTACACCATCATTTTAGATAAAAATTTAGTTTATTGACCATTTAAATAAAAATTTCTTTAACTTCTCTAAGTTTGCGAATTTTTACCAAAATTCTCCAGGTCAAATTAAACTTCTCTGAATTAATTCCGATTATCGAGAAGGCGAACTATAAGGCGAAATCACTATTTCGATCCTTAACTGAGGCTATGTTGTTGTGTATAATATTAGTATAATAATTTCTTTTTTGCAAAGGATGTCAAAATACCACATACTGATTAAAAAGTTTATAATTTACACTTTTAGGTTTTGTAAACCAAATAACTTCTTTTGTTTTCTAAAGCAAATAGTCACCGACTTTACTTTTAAAATATCTTTAGGCAACTCATATACAAAACTATCTTTAACTTTTTTTTTTTTAGATTTTTTTGTTTCCTAATATCGTTCTTGATTTTTTTTTTCAGAATTTTATGTTTTCATTAGGTTATTTTCTAATTTATCGAATATTTTTTATAATTAAAATTAAACTTATTAAATTTATTTGTTTATCTAATAAAAAATGTCAAATATACATTGTGAATTCCCACGATAAATTAAAACCAAATGTTGCAGTGTGCTTTCCTTGTAACTAAGTCAAATTGTATTTACAATTCTTATAATCATATTTTTTAGCTTAAGAATTAAGATTTTATTCCAATTCCAACACCCGTTTAAAATAATAATAATAATAATAATACATAAAATAACAAGAATAGGGAATCAAACATGGTAAACATGAAAAGGAAAACATATGCAGATTTTAAGTGTGTGTTAGTATAATAGGTTTTGCATAGCACAAGAATTGGAAGTTGCCAAAATGTTAAAGATATAAAAGCACAATGTTAGGTTTTGAAAAATAAAACAATGGCCATAAAATTAGAACAAAAGAAAGAAAATGAAACTAAATTAGCAGTATATGACTTGTTTTGAATTCGATATTCATGCTTGAATAGCCTAATAACAAAAGTTTGACATCGAACAAAAAAAAAATATAAAAATGCACTTCGTATGTGTAGATCAACCCGAAGTCCCCTAAATTGCTCACCTTAAAGCATCGCCTAGTTAGCTTCAAATCGTCTAGTCTAAGAAATGTCTAGACAACGTGGGGGAAATGAAGCATAACATATGCTTTCAGGCATAACTTCTTTTTAAGGGCTGGTGGTAAATGGGTAACTGGTTCAGTGTTCGTGAGGGTGAGGGTGGGTGTGACGTGCGCGGCGAGGGGGGGGCGGTGGATCTTAAATTTGGACCACAAAATTACAACTTATAGGACACCACTTCAAACACGTACCACCTCCATCAGAATTTAAAATTAGCTTTATTTACCAAATACAATTAACTTAAACCTACTATTTTAAGCTGGGAAAGAATATATGCAAATGGGCCGCCAGTCTAGCATCTTTTAAAACCCAACCACAGCTAAAGAGTTCATATTAAGAGCAAGACACAAAGCAAATACATGAAAAGAATTATTAAATGCTTCTACAATAAGCAAACCCGATTATCATGCATGCAAAATTGCTCAACTATGACAAAAGGACCATATCAACTCAAGTATAAAAACAATTGACAGAGTTAAGTTTACTCAATGATAATGATAATTTTTAGAATAAAGAAATTGTTAGATTAAAGACACCAAAAAACAAATCACACACACACAATGAACATAGAAATTTACGTGGTTCAATTATGCCTAGGTCTACAACAGAGACTATTTTAACTAGGTTTTACTAACGGGGTAAAATAACTGAAACTAAATAGGGCAAAACACAAACTATATTCAACCACTATTAATAGAAATCATATATCAGACGTAATAAAAAAAATAGGAACATTAGATGGAATTGATACAAATTTTGAAAGACTCAAAATGAAAATACCTTGAGGAGTACATCGACACCAACAATGATGCCTGAGACAATGAAAGTCCGTGTTAGTGCTTCCACTCCACTAGCATGGTTCCCTTGAAGTAAGAAAGCCAATAAGCTAACTTCCAAGAAAAGCATTCCAGAAGTGGTGAACAATGATAGAAGGTTCCATGACAAAACTTTTCCCGGAGTGCACTCCCATGCCTATATCAGAAAAATTAGTAAAATTGGTCCACAAAGTCACAATTAAAATCAGTAAAACGTACAGCATTTACACAAAAAACAAAACAAGGCTATGAGGTAACACATGTTTATATACAGACAAGGCTCGAATAAATAATCCACTACTCCATACTTGTGTTAGCACTCAAAGGTTGACTTCGAATACATTTTTATCTCTAGTATTGGAAAGTTGTATCATGTGTACTTCAAGTACAATTTTGAGTCATCACGACAAGACTAACAAACAAAGCTTAAAAACTAAATAAATAACATCACCTTAATAATTGTTATACTAAAAACTAGAACCTTGTATTTATTATTAAACTTTGTTATATTTATGGAATGAATACATGAGGGAGAAAATGAAAATCATGCAATAAGATTATAAGAATATGCTAAAACTTTGAGTTAACTGTAACCCTAAATCAAACATAAATGGTGAGGGATTCACCCGAGTTTACAAAGCTTGCCCGCAAACTATGGAGGTGAAGGGAGTATGGATACTTAACACGAGCTCATGTATATGCATCAGGTAGCATTAGAACTTTTACCTATTAATCAATTTTTCACATTTGACACAACTTTATATGCAAGGGCGACAGCAAATCAAGAAGGAACAAACTCCAATGGTTAGCAGGAAATAGACACTAAATAGCTTAACATGTCAAATTTTATGCAGAGTCCATTGTCTTCTCTTTTTCTTCTTCTAATATCTTTATTTGGGTAACAAACACCGAACTTCATTTATCTAGCTAGGGCAGATTGTAGAGAAGTACCAATAAGAAAATTCGAAATAGGTCTTCCGTGATTGCAAAGGTCCTAATATATAGCTTCAATGAAGTTTTAATTCCCTATATCGGTATATCTTGCTAATTTTCTCACTGAATCGCCTGAATATACTGTTTCGATCTTGCTTATCGGTGAAATGGAGAGAAATCACTGGTTAAAGATTGAAACGAAATAGAAAAAGCCCTTTGATATGATAACGCAAAGCACAATTGGCTAAAGCCCTAATGGTTTTCTCGAATGAAACAGTGATTATAGACACAAAAGCAAATCCAGACCAACCTGCAGGGCGCACCAAGTGAGGTTAAGGACGCTGACGAGCCAGAGGAGTCCGTAATAGGCGACGATAATATAGGATCGGCCATGAGAGAGCTTCCTGAAGCTCTTCCTGGCTTGAAACGCCAAGAAGACAATGAAGAGCAAGGATGGAAGAATCAAAGCTATGTCGTACCAGAACCCATTGCAGTGCGGAAGCGAAAGCCCCCAATCCGAAACCCTAGAACCATAACCCTCTACTTTGGATGCAAAATCAGAGGGGATCGGCGCGATTGTGAGCGCTGCGATTTGCTCTAATTCTCTCATTTCCAATCAGGGCTGGAAACGAAGCATAATGCTTCAGTTGCAGATGAATTGGAATTCGAAAATAAAAAAACACTAGAAATGAGAGAGAGAGAGAGAGAGAGAGAGAGAGAGAGATGGATATAGAGATCTCTAAAAGCAAACCCTATGATCAACTGTCAATTGATGATTGAATTTGCTGTGGTTGATTTTGGAAGAACTGGAATCACTTGATCGAGGCAGTGCCGATTCATTTTCCACGTCTTATCTTTCCGTCGTTGAAGATGAGGACACTAGCGCACGTAGGATTGGGCCCATTTTATTATTAGCATAGAATATTTTATTTCAATGTGCCGGTATGCGCACCCCACAAAATGATCAGGGCACCCAGAGAATTTTTGTAAAAATTGAATTTGGAAGAAAATGTCAAAAATGCCTTTCCAAATCCTACGAATTCACCACATTCCAAGCTCTTCCTTCTCGCGTGCCCCATTTTTATACAACTGCTAAATTTCTTTTAAGCACAATCGATCCCACGACCACTGGAGTGTGTTTGTCGATCAAAGGGGCTTCTAGACATTGTAAGTATGTTGTTTCTGATTTTTTTTTGTGATTGTATGAATTCTTAGAGTCATTTTTGGAAGAGAAAATAAAGTGAATTTTATATTGCAGGGTTTGTTAGATTTGGTGTGTTTACATCACGGTTAACGTATAATGGATGAAGAGAATAAGTGAGAGGCAGACGTAGTACAAGATAAGGTTTGTTTTCTCCATTTTTATGTTTTTTTCATTTTTCAAACTATATAAAAGATGTGAAGTGATCGGCCACACAGGACCGAGACACTACATATGGTCTTACTTGTATGTAGCCGACACTCGTGCATGAGTATCAGACTAGTACAACCAAAACTATGCAATTACTTTATTTAAATAGTCATAATCAATGGGTACTGAGACTTGATACATAGTCTCGGACATGTTTAACGACCCTAAAATATAACTCGTGTCATGTGTCATTTTAGAGTCATACGTGGGACTCACTTGTCGTGATATGTTTGTCTAAACCTCGGGAGTCAACATCAAGGTATGCTATTTTTTTATTTGATGTGTGTATTATGTATTATATAGTATATATGATTGAACAATTTAAACTGATCAATTTTGGAAATGTATGCGTACAGTATACACGGGCGTATCGATGTCGAGGCAAACGGAGACATACCTTGAGTTGTGTGTCGACGTAGGACCGAGGTAGCGGTTTATGGGGTAAGTTTTATATGAGCTAATTAAAGTTTAATACTAGCTTTAATGTGGTCAAGTTAATGTGAAAATAGGTGGGCCTAAGTTAAAAAAATAAATGAATTGGTCACATGATATGCATCGAGACACATGTTGAGCTATCTAGAGATTGGATGAGTCAACTTGCGATGTCATTTGTGCATGACTTAGGTAAATGACTGAGTGAAGGTGGACCACTAGACATGCAGTGAGATTTGTGTGCACACAAGATCAATGGCTAACATTTAAACCTATCCAATACATATAAGTCAACAATTTGATTTTCATTTTCACATCAAAATCATTGAATAGGAAGGAAAGGAAGAAGAAGAGTTGTCGGAGTGCTCTTGGGAAGGAGGAAAGTGAGCAATTCTTAGATGGTGTGCTGAAGAAGAAGATTGAAACATCAAGTTAGGTAACTCCATAACTTAGCTTAATCAAATTCTTCAATTTGATGTTGTTGTTGTTGTTTATACGTTGGGATTAATGTTAGGGACACCTAGTGGGGTGTATGAGGGGTCCCAAACCATTAACAAGGCCTATGTGTAGAGGAAACCCATAATTCGAAGTGCAGAATTTTGGGTTCTATTGCACATAGCTCGTTAGGTGGATAATCTTGCGCGCTAGATATTAGATGTAACGTGCCAATGTTCAAATTAGTGCGCTAATATTGATTAGCGAGCTAAAGGTTTAAAGTAGAGCGCTAAAGTTGGAAATTAGCACATTAATGTAAGAATTAGCGCGCTAATTACTCTGGCAGTACAAAAATCTGCAATGTTCAAAAGTTCCTTAAGCACTCTAAATTGGTGTAATATTCCAAGTAAAGGTTCCAATGCACTTCAAAACCTATAATATGATATCAGGAAGCTAAGGAAGAGTTACGGGGATTCAAAATCATGTTTAGGAGTATCGAGAAAGCCGGATAGGCTAGGAACAAATTTGTGGATCGAGGTAAGTGAACCAACTAGGAAATGCACAATATTTCATTTTAAGCTATTGAATATTGTTGTTCATTGTTTTGTTATCTATCCTTGGGAATCTCATTCTGATTGAGTTGTCCGAGGGCAAGTGAGTCAACGATGATCCTTGGAATGAGTGGTTGGCTGAGGTAACATACCAGAGTCATGACCTCGGAATGCACTGCACCGGTTAATGATTGTTAACGGGGTGTGAGTTCTTAGCGTGGTTGTTCCAGGAAGTCTCGTTATCTCGTGGGTTTAGGACTTGTGAGTGTACCAAGTCCTAGAACCCGAGTCTCGATGATTTGCCAAGACTCAACGACCTAATAGTCGGGACTACTTGCGCCTTTCTGTATGTATTCCTGGACACTCATGTATCGGTTCCTTTTTGGTTTATTTACATTCTCTTATTTACTCATGCGTTCTTCATAACTTTCTTTCCATCTACATCAATATAAACTGATTTATTTATTTTGTAACGTTATTTAGTATCCTACTGACGTTACTTACCTGCATTCGTTATTCTTGTGTTTAATTGAGTGCAGATCCGCAATCGAGTAAGAGAAAGGGGCCAGTGCTAGGAGATTTATTGTGAGGACTTTGGAGTAGCTTTCCCTGTCATATTTTTGTGTAGGTTTTGTATTATTTATGTATATTGTTTTGACATGGGATATATGGGCTTTGTGAGATATTTACATGGAGTATACATGGGGTTTCCACACTCTAGGTTGTCTTAACTTATTTGTGTAGAATTGTTAATCGCTTCCGCATAAAACTTTGATAACTTACAGATTTGAATAACTCATTATAAATGATAAATTATGCTACCTTGTAATGAAAAATAGTTAGGAAAGCTGACTAGGTTTGCATTGACGTTGCGATGATTGACTCTAGGTCCACGTAAGTCTAGGCCGGGCGGGACCCAGTTGGGGTTGTGGAACTGGGGCCGCCACAGTTGGTATCAGAGCCCAATTTACGCCTAACTCAAGGACAACCCACAACCAACATAAGACACAAATTAATAGTAGAGTTATGATAAGTTTGGAACTTAGAGTGGAACCATGTGATCTTAACTTAATTCTTAGTTGGGAAGTGATGAGAGTTGGGGAAATTAAAATTAGACTATATGAGCTATTTAATGTGTAGTATATTATTACTATCAATAGCTTTATCATGATCAAGAAATTGTATTATTTGCAAATTGCGATGGCCGATCAACCCGAGATCAGTGATACTAGTCCGAGTGATGTTCACGAGAGCTTGGATGAGATGTCTCAGTTGGTCACCTCACATGACCATAAACTTCAGAAGATTCTTTGACTATTGAGGGCACATGCTACAACATCGCCTTCTACATCCGCAACTGCAGCACCAACTACTCAGGGCGATAGTGCACCAATAGTATAGGCCGTTGTTACGACTCCTATAGTGCCGACCAGACCTGAGGGAGTACAGGTTCAGGCTGAGAGAGTACCATCTACTCCTGATACACCGACAAATGATAGCCGAACACGCCCACTGACAGGAGTACTCGAGCGACGGCTGAGGCGAGGCAGTCCTGCGAGTTTCAGAGACATCACTTGGAGAAGTTTCACGGGGGGTACATATCTCTGAGTAGCCGAGAAATTTATGATGAGTCACGAGAAGATCCATGTTGTCTTAGCTACACTATAGTATATGAGGCCGAGCATCTTATCAGCTTCATTGTTCGGAGAGGCTGACGTGTGGTGGCGTAGCATGGTGGCTACATAGGGGAAACCCAAAGACTGGGCCGAATTCAATTAGAGGTTCAATCAAAAGTATTTCCCTCCCTCGGTCAGGAATATGAAGAGGACCGAGTTTCAGAACATCCAAAAGGCGACTGACGAGATAGTGATGCAATATATGGGCCGATATTTTGCGGATGATGGACTATGCCGGAGCCATGTGATCGGGTGAGATCGGGTCTATGGTGGTGACCACAACTCCATGAACTTTACAGGAGGCATATGAGAGGAGTTTGGCCAGTGAGGCTTTTCTGAGCACGCGCACTAGTCTAGTAGCCGCAGCTCCACCACCAGAACAGTCAGACATCAGACCGGGTGGTGACGGAAGGAGGTAGAGACCTAGATAATGGAGGTCGAGGATCGAGCTCGGAGTGTGGGGTTTGTTGCATCTCCACCTCCTGTAGCGCATATTGTGTCAATACCATCTGCTCTAGTTCGGAGTTATATCAACACACCACAATTGCTGGCACCGTCAGGTTCTCGGCGACAATAATATCAAAGGGCTGAGGGTAGTGGCAGGGGCAGAGGTAGTGGTCAGGGGCAAAGGTATAGACGGGGACAGAGTGTTCCATTTGGAACATGATCGCAGCGTATGTGTTGGGAGTGCGGACAACCAGGTCATTTTGTCAGTTCGTGTCTACGATTGAGCAGAGGGCAGCCACAACAGAGTTAGGAGTAGGTTCATGCTGTTGTCGCACTAGATTTGGATGCTATCCATAACCTGATTGAGGATATGATCTACATTTGCAGCCGTTTTATGTATAACATGTTAGATTATAGTTCTACATTATCTTTTATTTTTGGTCGCATGGTAGATAAGTTGGGTTTGAAACCCATTAGACTAGAGACACTCTTGATCTTTAGTATAGCTGCTGCGGACAAAATACCAAACTTGTTGTGTGTTGATTGTTCGATAAAGATAGAGGGTCATGTATTGCCAATAGATCTGAGAGTGTTGGAGTTCCTAGAGCTTGATGCATTGCAGGGCATGGATTGGTTGAGTGCTCATGCACAGATCCATTGCTTCGGTAAGATAGTTACGTTTCAGCTTCTCGGTTATCCTGAGTTCATTTTTCTGGGGACTTCGACTAGTTTACTTGTTACTAGAGGCAGATTAGCTTCTAGCGTGGAAGTCGAGACATTCACTAGTGTTTTGAGTACGATGGAGAGGGTCAAGACTAGGTCGAAAGAGGTACCTGTTGTGTACGGGTTCCCATATGTTTTTCCTATAGAGTTATCAGGATTGCTATTACCTAGGGAGATCGACTTCATCATTGATTTGGTCCATGGGACTAAACCTATATCTATTCCACCAGACAGGATGGATCCGAAGGAGTTAGAGGAACTGAGGAGACGGTTTGATGAATTGTTGGAGTTAGGGTTCATACACCCGAACATGTCACCTTGGGGTGTGCCAGTATTGTTTGTTAAGAAGAAAGATGGTAGCTTGAGATTACGCATTGACTATAAATAGCTTAACAGGGTGACAGTGAAGAATAAATATCCACTTCATTGCATTGATGACTTGTTCGATCAACTGACTGAAGCACAGTGGTTCTCAAAGATTGATTTGAGATATGGGTGCCATCGGCTGAGGATTAGAGCAGAGGACAGGGAGAAGACTGCATTTCGCACTCGATACAAACATTATCAGTTTACAGTCATGCCTTTTAGGTTGACTAATGCCCTAATGATGTTCATGGATCTCATGCGTCGAGTGTTGAGAGAGGACTTGGATAGGTTCGTCATTGTATTCATTGATGACATTCTTATTTACTCCAAGACTCGTGAGGATCATGACGAGCACCTCAAGATGATTTTGCAAACATTGAGGATGTACAGACTATATGCAAAATTCAGTAAGTGTGAATCTTGGCTTATAGAGATCGGATTTCTTGGGCACATGGAGCCAGCGAAGTGTTAGTGGACCCCGCTAAGGTCGACCCTACTAAGGTCAGAGCTGTGATTGATTGGCCTACACTATGGTCAGTGACAGATGTCCATGATTTCTTGGGGTTGGCAGGCTATTACAGGAGTTTTGTTCAAGACTTCTCAAAGATTGCAGCACCAATGATGCAATTGACGAAGAGGGATACGTGTTTTCAATGGAACGACAACTGTGATCAAGCCTTTAGGACTTTGAAGGAAATATTGACTACCACACCAGTTTTAGCACTACCTGAGTCAGGGAAGGGTTTTGATGTGAACGCCTATACTTCTAAGGTCGGTTTAGGCTGTGTTTTGATGCAGGACAGTAGGGTGATTGCCTACGTGTCCCGACGGTTGAAAATTCAAGAGAATAACTACCCTACATATGACTTGGAGTTAGCGGCAGTGGTATTTGCATTAAATATTTGGCGTCATTATCTCTATAGAGAGAAGTTCGTGTTGTTTATTGACCATAAGAGTTTGAAGTACCTCTTCACTCAAAAAGAGTTGAACATGCGATAGAGGCGTTGGCTTGAGTTCCTTAAGGACTATGATTTCTCATTAGAGTACCACCTAGGGAAGGTCAACGTTGTTGCAGACACATTGAGCTGCAAAGGGGCCGACTCAGAGATTATCACTTTAATCGAAGCGGTCTAGTCGATGTATTCTGTTGATATCCCGACCAATACCAGAGTGTTGATTTATGGGCAAATGAGAACTCAAACAATGTCGATTCAAAGTGTACTTGAAGTCAGCACGCAGATGAGCAATACTAGAGATTCTTGGAGTTTGCTCAGAGTTCGGATCATCAAGATTGGAGTCAGTCGACAAACTCGTGCCTGAGATTTAAAGGTCAATTGTGGATTCCATAAGTGGTTGAGTTACGTGATAATATACTTGATAAGGCTCACTGCTCACGTTTTACGGTTCATCCGGGTCAGACCAAGATGTATGCTAATGTGCGTTGTCTTTTTTGATGGCTTGGGATGAAGACCAATGTTTCAGATTACGTTCGAGCGCGCGAAGTATGCCAGCGAGTTAAGGCTGAGCATCCGAGACTTTGTGGGTTATTACATCCACTTGCCATTCCTCGGTGGAAGTGGGAGCATATTGTCATAGATTTTGTTAGTGGCTTACCTTAATCTCAGCGTGAACATGATAGTATCTGGGGAATTGTGGACAGGTTGACGAATTCCGCGCACTTTTTATCGATCTCTACCGCACATCGGGTTGATAGGTTGGTGAGTTTGTATGAACGAGAGATTGTGCGGTTACATGGAGTTCCGTTACCGATTGTGTCTGACAGAGGGCCACAATTTACGTATTAAGTTTAGTGGAGCATGTAGGCATAGTTTGATACGCAGTTAGATCTTAGTACATCCTATCCTATCATCCACAGACCGACAAACAGTCGGAGATACTGGTTCGAGTTCTCGAGGATATGTTAAGGATGTGTATATTAGAGTATGGTGGATCATGAGAAGAGTATTTTCATTTTCTGTCGGTTTGCCTACAATAAAGGTTATCAGGCCAGTATTGGCACGACACCGTTTGAGGCACTCTATGGTAGACCATTCAGATCACCATCTTGTTGGGCGGAGCCTGAAAATGTGGCAGTTATTGGGCCTTAGATTGTAGTGGATCACACAAAGAAGATACGAATGATCGGATTGAGGCTGAAGGGTGCGTAAGAGAGGCAGAAAAATATTATGACATGTATCATGACAAGTTAGAATATGATGCCGGAAATTACGTGTATCTAAAAGTTTCTCTGATGAAGGGTCACAAGAGATTTGGGATTAAAGGAAAGCTTGCGACGAGGTTCATTGGTCCATTCAGAGTGAAGAAAAGAATAGGCAAGGTTATGTATGAGCTGGAGTTGTCACCTCAGTTATCTGGGATTCACCCTGTATTTCATGTTTCTATGCTTCCACTGGATAGGTCGAAAGATGGCAGGCGGCCGATAGTGGATTTGAGTCAGATAGACTTGAAGGAGGACATTACTTTTGACCAACAAGTAACAAAGGGATCCCATCAGTTCTTATTAAATGACAGCATCATGGAGATGAGGAGTTTACGTGGGAACTCGCGTCATATATGCGCAAGTACTTTCCCTATCTCTTCTGAGTTTTGGTAAGTTTTTCTCTTGTGAATTGCTTCAATTTCGAGGATGAAATTCTAATTAGTTGGGAATACTGTAATAACCCAAAAATATAACTCGTGCCACGTGTCATTTTAGGGTAGTACGTGGGACCCACTTTTCGTGATACGTATGTCCAAACCTCGGGAGTCGACAGCGCGGTATGCTATTTTTGTTTGATGTTTGTATTATGTATTATGTAGTATATATTATTGAATGATTTAAACTAATCAATTTCAGAATTGTGATTTTAAGGTATACGCTGGCGTATTGGCGCCGAGGCAAGCGGAGACGTACCTTAAGTTTCGTGTCGATGTAAGACTGAGGTAACGGCTTATGGGGTAAGTTTTATGTGAGCTAATTAAGATTTAATACTTGCTTTAATATGGTCAAGTTAATGTGAAAATAGGTGGGCCTAAGTTAAGAAATAAATGAATTGGCCACATCATGTACATCGAGACACGTGTTGAGCCATCTAGAAATTGGATGAGTCAACTTGTGTGTCATTTGTGCATGACTTGGGTATATGATTGAGTAAAGGTAGACCATAAGACATGCCTCGAGATACGTATGTACATAAGATCAATGGATAAGGTTTAAACATGTCCAATACATATACCTAAAAAATTTGATCTTCATTTTCACATCAAAATCGTTGAATAGGAAGGATAAGAAGAAGAAGAGCTACTGGAATGCTCTTGGGAAGGAAGAAAGTGAGCAATTCTTAGATGGTGTGTTAAAGAAGAAGATCAAAACATCGTGTTAGGTAACTCCATCAACTTAGCTTGATCAAATTCTTCAGTTTGATGTCGTTGTTGCTGTTTATAAGTTGGGATTGATATTAGGGACCCCTAGTGGGGTTTATGAGGGGGTCACAAGCCATTAACAAGGCCTATGTATAGAGGAAACCCAAAATTCAAATTGCAGAATTCTAGGTTCTGTTGCATAAAGCGCGCTAGGTGGATAATCTAGCTCGCTAGATATCAGAGGTAGCGCGCTAATGTTCAAATTAGAGCACTAATGTCAACAACTAGCACACTAATATTGATTAGTGCGCTAAAGGTTTAAGGTAGCGCGCTAAATTTGGAAATTAGTACGCTAATGCAAGAATCAGGGCGCTAACCCTAGCTGTACAAAAACCTGCAATATTCGAAAGTTCCTTAAACACTCTAAATTGGTGTAATATTCCAAGTAAAGGTTCTAATGCACTCAGAAACATATAATATGATATCAGGAAGCTAATGAAAAGGTTCGGGGATTCAAAACCACATTTAGGAGTGTCGGGAAGCCGGATAGGCTAGGAATAAGTTTGTGGATCGAGGTAAGTAAACCAATTAGGACATGCACAATATTTCATTTTAAGCTATTGAATATTATTATTCATTGTTTTGTTATTGTGAGGACTTTGGAACGGCTTTCCCTCTCATTTTTGTGTAGTTTTTATATTATTTATGTATATTGTTTTGACATGGGATATATGGGTTTATTGAGATATTTACATGGAGTATGCACAGAGTTTCCACCATCTTGGTAGTCCTAACTGATTTGTGTAGAATTGTTAATCGCTTCCGCATAAAACTTTGATAACTTGCAGATTTGAATAACTCATTATAAATGCTAAATTATGTTGCCTTGTAATGAAAAATAGATAGGAAGGCTGACTAGGTTTGCGTTGATCTCGCGAGGATTGACTCGGGGTCCATATAAGTCTAGGCCGAGCGAGACCTAGTTGGGGTTGAGGAACCGGGGCCGGCACAACATGTGTAAGTGAAATTTATTGATGTTTCTCGGACTTGTGGGACCAAGACAGTATGCTTTAACTATTTTTCAATTTTTTGATTATTAAATCTTATGATACACATAACTTGTTGCAGGAAAAGCCTTCCAGATCCTCAGCATATTTTTTTGAAGACTACACATATGTTTTTAGTCGTAAAGAACCATTCGAGTCTAGGAAGGAGACTATTGAGTGGGTTTCAAAGTTGGAACGGGAAAGAAAATTTGTGTTGGTTACAAAGAAGTCAAATGCTGGAGGGATTGTTCATAAGGGTAGGTGAAGTTTGCTTGTAAGAGATTTGGTACATATAGGGGTATTTCTCAAAGAATAGGGATATCCAGAGCGGCGAGCCTTGAGAAAAACCACCAAAGTTGAACATAGGAGAGGAAGAGGAGGATAAGACAAGGCCTCACAGTGGCACCAATAAATGCAAGTGACATTTTTTTATTTACATCAAGGAATAGTCGGACCTTTTATGGTATTTGAATGTGTTATGTGAGTGTCACAACCAAGAGACTGCAAAGTACTTGGAGGGCACGCATATGCCGATCGGTTGAATCCGGATGAGAAGGTTGTAGTAGGGAATTGACTAAGGGGAATGTAATGCCAAAACAGATCCTTAACACATTTAGGCAAAGGGATAAAAACAATGCTTCCACTATTCGTACGATTTATAATGCACGACAAAGACAACCATACCAATATGCGGTGAGAGAATGTAAATGCAACAACTGTTGCACTTATTGGAGCAAAATAACTATTTATCGTGGCATAGGAAGGATAATGGTATGAATGTCTTGACCAACTTATTCTGGGTGCATCCTAATTCTATCAATTTGGTGCGGTGTTTCCCTTTGGTGCTTATCATGGACTGCGCATATAAGACCAATAGGTACCGCATGCCATTGTTGGAGATTTATTGGGGTGACTGATAAGTCAGTATTTATAAGTTTTTAGTAGTCTATTTTAGTATATTTAATTAAAGAAAATATTTAAAATATATATTTAATTATATTTTTTTAGTCATTTTTAGGTGAAACGGAGTGCCCGGTTGAATTCGTGGCGGAAAAATACTCAAAATAGAGTATTTATTTGTAGTGATCAGATGCCGGACAGTTTGCCTCGAAATACTCGTTGCGCAGGGTGTCGAATAACCGACATGATATTTCAGCCAATAAGAAGATGCCACGTCAGCAGTTCGCAACACAACAACTAAAGTGTTACGCGCCTATTAGTCCACAGAGTCAACAAAAGCCAGCGCCGCCAATGGGAGAGCCCCACGTCATCCAGAACAGACCACGTCACACACCGCCATTCTTTCTACTCGCATAGCTTCTTTTCGATCTACATCGAGACTCGTGCCCACATAAACTCCTAGAATTTCGGTGATTTTTTGCGCGACTCCAGCGGCTCCAGCGTGCGTCCACGTGGCGAGCTTTCATTCTGTCAGCGCGTCACAAGCAAGTGGTTCCTCCAATAAAATCGTGCCACGCGGAGCTGAGTCATCCTCTCACAATGGAACACACAGTTTTCGACGGATAACGCGACACCAAATCAGCGGTCGGTAGAGCAGGCGGTCCAATGGCGTTCCGACACGTCAGCGCGACGGGAAAAACTAGCGAACCGCGTACAGACACGTGGCAGAGTCACCTCCACAACCCCTAAAATTAGTATACGATTCCAATTTGGAGTACTTTTATATATTAGGAACATAAATATTATTAGAAGAAGAATTAATTAGTATTTTTTAGAGATTAATTATTAGTTTTTAGTATAGATTTTCTACGATGATGTCCGGGTAGTTAATTTCTCGCCTAAGTCAAAGGGGAAGCAAGTCGGGATCATGGATTCAAAGCATATTATGTGAGATCTTTTATTTTATTATTTAATTAACTTAATTTCTCCTATTTTATTGTTGTTGATTTAATGATTACGATTTAGATCTATGGTATGTATATGGCCAATGCATGCTTTTAGATTGACAATCTACTGTTATTTGGAATATTAGTATCCGTGTAATTGTGCTTTTAGACCAATAAAGTAACAAATATTCACCCGTTTGCCGTAAAACCCTTTCGGTTCTTGAATGTGCAACAATTGAATCTAGGTTAAATTGGTAGCGGTTGCGACCTGGTTATCTAGGATTAGTGTTCCCACAGATCTACGTTACTGCGGTTAGTGTGTTAAACCTGATTGGCGGATGTCTAGGATTATACATTAATTAGGGAAATAGTTAGTAGCGGACGTCCTGGCTATCGAGATTAGGGGAACTAGGAATTTCTGGCGGATGTCGATTTTCTATAGCTAATCTAGGAGAATTTAAATTAATAACTTTTTGGGAAAGATTGAAGACCATGATTGTTATTGAATCTTGATTCTGATTTGTGGAGCTGGAGATTTAGGTGTTATTTAGGTTGTGACCCGGTTATCTAGGATTAGTGTTCCCACATATATATTAACGCGGTTAGTGTGTTAAACCTGATTGGCGGATGTCTAGGGTTATACATTAATTAGGGAAATAGTTAGTGGCGGACGCCCTGACTATCGAGATTAGGGGAACTAGGAATTTCTGGCGGATGTCGATTTTCTATAGCTAATATAGGAGAATTTAAATTAATAACTTTTTGGGAAAGATTGAAGACCATGATTGCTATTGAATCTTGATTCTGATTTGTGGAACTGGAGATTTAGTTGTTATTTAGGTTGTGACCCGGTTATCTAGGATTAGTGTTCCCACATATATATATTAATGCGGTTAGTGTGTTAAACCTGATTGGCGGATGTCTAGAGTTATACATTAATTAGGGAAATAGTTAGTGGCGGACGTTCTGACTATCGAGATTAGGGGAACTAGGAATTTCTGGCGGATGTCGATTTTCTATAGCTAATCTAGGAGAATTTAAATTAATAACTTTTTGGGAAAGATTGAAGACCGTGATTGCTATTGAATCTTGATTCTGATTTGTGGAACTGGAGATTTAGGTGTTATTTAGGTGTTAATTAATTATTAATTAATTGTTTTAGAAATTAGTGTAGTTAATTTATTTATTTAGTTTAGTTGGATTAGTTAGTTAAATTAATATTTATTTTAAAACCCCAAATTTTCCTTTTTTGTTGTTTTAACCTAAGAAAGACAACTAGTCTCTGTGGGATCGATCCTTTGCCACTATTCTACAAAATAGTTGGTTTAGGAAACTTTACTTTATTGATGTGTTCGACGCGCGTCAAATTTTTGGCGCCGTTGCCGGGGACTGGTATATTTCTTTCTTTGGTTTATTGTTATTTTTATTTTTTTATTTATTTTTTATTTATTTTTTATTTATTTTTTATTTTGCCTATCTAGTTCCTTGCTTTTAACATGTATCCAAACAATATCTCGAGTCCCACTGACCATAAACTTGACTGACTAATCTCCATGATGGAACATCTTCACTCCTCTGGTGAAGTGCCAGTCAACCCCGCGATGGACTTCTCTTACCCCCAAAATTATGGTCGATATGAAAACTCACATTATTATAATGTGAATGGGATAGGTATGCCACATAATAGATATCAATATTTTAACATGAATTCTTTTGTGCAACAGGTCGAGATTTGCGAAATTTGTGGAGACTATTCTCATTCTGTTCATAATTGTCCATATCATCCACAGTACTAGAATTATCACTATTCTAACTATGCATCGCCACAACCCGACTTCTCTGGATTCATGTCACACTCACAGGTTCCTCGACATGAAGGAAATCAACAGTTTCATCAAAGCCTCTCCTTGGAAGATATATTGATGCAAATGATAGAAAGTGTGCAAGACTGTCGACGAGTTTGTCATAACATACGAAAACTTGATTTTAGTTGTCCAGGCTCGAAGGACTTGGTAATTGACTTAGATCAATATATTGCAGTCGTCAAAGAAAAATTGATGAAGCAAAGTTGTGTAGTACACAACCAACTTTTAACCCAGAGGAGGATGTGAGCGTTAATACGTTGACAAATCTTAAGGTGAAAGAGGATACACAGATGGAAGACTATTTGATAGACACATCCGAAGAATGTGAAGTCTTTAAAATTGAGCGAGAGATTGTCATTGCATTAAATGAGGGAGAAGATGAGATGAACATTGATGTCAATTCAGACAAGCCGAAGATGCCGCAAATAGAGAGTGAGGAAGACCAACCTCTGGTGTTGGTGCAACCACCCACCCTCCCATGCACATTTGGTACACCTTATAAGGGGGTGAAAGTAAGGGAGCGTTCGCAGATCTTCTACACTACCGACACCTTGTATTGGACGATCCTGCCTAAACCACATCTCATATGGTGTGTTATCAATCGCGTAAGAAGGAACATGATTTAGTGTAACCGTAGCAGTTTCTAAGGCAAAACCCCAAAGGAAATAGGAAGATCTACATGACTCGTTATAGACCAAACCATATCCAATAAAGTCATATTTCTCCTATTAGAAACACCATTCCATTATGGAGTTGGTGGAGGAATTAACTATGAGACAATCCCATAGTTTTTAACATGATCATCAAACTTTTGGCTCAAATATTCACCACCTATATATGATCAAATTTGCTTAATAATTTTACCAAGTTTATTTTACACTTCACTCTAAACTATTCGAAACATCTCAAAAGACTCACCTTTATGTTTTATGAGATACACATAACCATATATGCTCAAATCATCAATGGAAGTAATAAAGTATTGATAACCATATCTAGCCATTGTGTTTATATGACCACATACATTAATATGTATTACACCCAATAAATCACTTACCCTTTCACTGTGTCCTATAAAATGACACTTTGTCATCTTGCATAGTAAAAAAGATACAAATGTTTCATATGACTTAAAATCAAATGGATCTAAAAGTACATCTTTATGGAGTTTAGAAATATATTTCTCATTATGTGGCCGAGATAAAAATGCCAAAGTTAGGTTTGATTTAAATCATTTGAGTTGAATCTCTTTGTATTTATGTTATGAATAGAAATATATATGGACCTTTTAATGTTTAGAATATAAATACCATCACACAAATTTGCATTCACATAAAAAACATCTTTACGAGAAATAAAGCATTTATTTTTCATAAAACTAAAATTAAAACCATATAAATCCAAACATTAAAATGAAATGATGCGTTTGCTTAAGGTTTGGACATAATAATAGTTATTTAAAACTAAAACAAGTCCACTAGATAAAATTAACTCAAAGCATCATTCAGTTAATGCAACAACCTTTGCTCCATTCCCAACTCATAGGATGATTTCTCCTTTCTTTAGCTTTGTACTATTGGTGAGACCTTGCACATTAATACGAATGTGAGATCGACATCTGGTGTCCAATACCCATAAATCGCTAGTAAATAAGTTAACTTCAATAAGGTAAATACCTGAAGCAATAGTCGTACTACTCTTATGTTTCTTTAAATATTCAAGATAGAGCTTACAATTTCTAAACTAATAATCGGGAGCATGGAAAAAGACAATTTACTTCTTTTTCCTTTTCCTTCTAGGACTATGAAGTAGAAGCAACATTATGCTTGACTTGTTCTACAGGCTTTGTGACAGTCACAACAACCTTGACAACTTTAGCTTTGCCTTTGCCCTTCTTTTTTAGAGCCATTCCTTTCTGAATATTCTCGATTTAAACATTAAATAAAAATTTCATTAATCAATTCATGGCTTGGTACATGACTAGACATAGAATCATCAATTGTCTTAAGAGTATGCATAATGCCTGTGTAGTGCATGCCGAGCAATTGATTGCTCGCCTAACCATTGCCTCAGTCAACGTTTTAAGCTTGAGCTACCACTACACCACACCACTCGACTGTCCGTAGGGGTAAATTTATAAGGTGCAAAATTTATTAAAATGAGATAGATGCACATAGGAAATGGTACGTGTGGGGTCCATCTAGCCGCTCCTTAATGTTTATCCAAAATCTAAAGCATTGCTTCTTCATTAAACCTAAAGAAATATAAAAACTTAGACTTTGGGGTAAGTTTTGATGATGTAAAAAATGGAGTGATGTAATGTATTTTGGTACGGGTATCGGACCTATATTAACAACAAATGGTTTTTGATCGGTTTTGGAACATCGAGAAATCTAGAGTGACCCGAAAAGTTAGAAAAATTGGAAATGAAATCTAAACCGAGGTAAGTATAGATTCACTTATTTATTGATGTTGCCTGGATATGTTATTGTTTGTAGTAAATAAAGTTTATGGACTGAACGAGGGTCTATGTACTCTGTGATGTGTTCATTAAATGGAAAATTGTGTTTAATGTGATCTTGGCAATGTCCTTTATTACAAATATTTCATGAGCTAACAAAAATGGTTGAAATTTGGAACATCGAACAATTGGTCTCAGGGCTACATCACTACGCCTCAATTCTTCGAGCTAAATTATTAAAATGAGGTAGATGCATGTAGTAAGAAAAAAACCTCTTTAAACGGTCTTCTCTGTAAATAAGTTAAACAAAGGAGTATTCAATGTTGTCTCCACACAATAGTCCTTAAAACTAAGGCCAAATTAAACCTATGCTAAATCACTCTAATAGTGGCTAATAGTTGAATTAGCAAACCAAAACCGTTCAACAATCAATCATATTTGTTGAAGTAAAAAATATGAGGAAATTTATACTCAATATTATTCTAATCACATTTAACCAAATTAATACATTTAGAAACTACATCCTGAATTGTCTAGATGATACTTTATATGATCTATACTCATACTTAATTGGTAGTGTCTCTTTGAAGTAATTGTAAATAGTTGATCGATTAACAGAGAAATACAAAATGACGAAAAAAGACATGCTATGTAATATAAATGATATATATGTATTATTAAATGTAGTACTTATAAACATAACTATTTATTTTGTAATTATTTAATATTAGATATAAAAAAGCAAAAGAAAAAGGGCATTGATATATACCAATCTCATTGCTCACTGGCCCCTTCCCTTTCTCATTCAATAAGTCCACGAAAATGCCCCAAGCTCTATCCTCATCACTCTCACTTCACACACTACAACCCCCCTTAACCAATCACTATCACTAGACCACTTCAAATCAATTAAAAAAAACAAAAAATAGCTACTAAAACCCTAAATTGCAAATCAGAATCACAATAGAACTAAAAAATCCAGTCTTTCTTACCTACCCAGCATTAGGCACGATTAATGAAGTTTTTGGGTTTTTGTTTGAGGTGTCGCCTAAATATTTATCCACACCATACTTTTAACCCATATCAAAATATACTATATCACTCCATTTAATAACATCATCAAAATTCACCATTAAAGACTTGACACCAGTAATTGGGATATCTTCCCAAATAATAAGGAGCTGGTGTGTGTCTGGATCCGCTTGAGTCGACTCAAGAGATGAATATAAAATATTACCATGATTTGAATCAACAAATCCCGATATGATATGTCCCAACGAAGTTAGGGTTTTTAATTACGATTTTAAACCTCAAGTTTCCCTATTTTAGTATCAAGCCATGAATTGATTAATGTCAAGCCTTTAGTATTCCGTTTAATAGCAATATAGATTGAATTCTATATAAAATTCTAGAGAAGAAGACTTTAGTGTTAGGTTTAAATTTTGGATTCTTCTGCGGAGACGTGATTCGATCTTTGTAAGTTTTTATTTAGTTTTTATATTTTACATTCTGAGTTATTGATTGAGTAAATTGTAGTGTTGTTTTTATGATAATAAGTAGCTAAGTTCCACTACCTAGGCCAAAATGTTTGAGTTCTAGGGATTTATTAGATTCATGAGGTTTATGTACTTTAATTCTTAATTTATTTATTACCAATTTTTGTACTTTTAATTGCATTGTTGTTCTGAGGTTTTTAATCACAATTTTAAACCATAAGTTTCCCCTTTTTTATAGGTTTTAAGACGTGGTAAACTCAAAACATATTGACTATTAGCCACCATTAGAGTTAATTAGCATAGGTTTGCTTTAATTTTCAATATTAAGGAGTTCATGTGAAGAAAACATTGAAGACTTCTTTTGCAATTCAAGTTTGGTTTCGTTGATTAAATTCAATGTAATATTTATATTCATATCTAATTTGCAATGATTTCTATTATTAATTGTTATATGTATGTTTTAACGTAAATGCAAGTGTAAGGAATAAATGGATAAACAATATGCTTATCTATGATAGTGTTGATAAGCATACTTACCACTTAAATACAAACAATTTGCAATGATATTTGATTGTAAAAATGTATCTCCAAGGAGGATGTAGATTAACTAAATGGATAAACAATTTACAAATGATTGTTTTTTTTCTCTAATGTTTATCCATTGAATCATTTTGTGTAAGATTATGTGATGACCCCTCCTCAAATTAGCGCACCGCCTGACCTAATCCTGTCATTAAGCCCTAATCTCATCACATAGGACTTAACAATGAATTAGTCAGCCTTATTTCAAAATCTTTTTCCTTACCAATTAACTTTTCAAAGTAAGCATTTACTTATCTTATGTCAATTAATAAATCAAAGGTAATTAAAATTTTACTAACTTAAAATTATTTAATGGAAGTCTTAACAATTTAGCTGAAGCTTTTAATGTAATACCTAGGAATGTGGAACAACAAGAAATAAAGATCAAATGCATATATATAAAACAAAACGACGATAATATATCATCATGTATCTAGTCAAGATACTATCTCTCAACCCCTAATATATATAACCCCAAAAGTATTTGAAAGATATATAAAAGTCATACAACAAAACTAAGACCTACAAAATCCAATGTAGCAGCACTCCACTGACTTAGAGGTAGTTATTAATCCTCTCTTTGTCTGGTCTAATACTCAATGGATCTGCGCCCACCATCATAAAAAGGATGGTGAGTACATGAAAGTAGAAAGTAGCACTGAAAGACATTTGTTCCCATTTCCAAATATACAACAAGTATCTAAAAGAATAAGAATAACAACTATGCTGAAAGAAATCATGTTATAAGATACTTTAATTAAACAAAATGAAACTGACACTCGATTAAGTAGTAATAATCTAGGGCTGGTCGGCAGTGAGTTACATCACATAAGCCTTTATTTCACTATCTTAGGATGAATGTTAGTTTTACATCTCAGTTGAAAGTTAGATCTGAGCTTTATGCCTCTATAATCAATCACAATTGTCAGTCACCTGTGATGTATACTTACTAACAACCTTGGGTCCCATGCCCTATGTGCTGTGCAAAATAGTGGTGTGCTCTCGACAACCCCGAAAGTTTAGTGACCTCATGTGTCATATGCATCTCTATCATTTTATGATCTAAGATACAATAACTACTTTCATACCCAATAAATGACATGGTTTGGGAATCCACAAAGTAATTGCACACAAAGAAAATTCGACTTACAATACCATTAAACATCTAACTAATAACATGCTATTTCATTTGACTAAATGTCTTAACAACCAAAAATGACAAAAAATATGATATGGAGTCAATGAAACTATTTAACTAACAAGTTATACCATGATAGAAAACTCATGAAATGAGAGATGAAACAAGTCATGGTATATAAAGTAGAATAAGCAAATCAGTCCAAATGACTAGAATTGAATAATAAAACATGAATGAAATGTAAATAAATATCTTAATCAGTTTATTTATAATCCATGCAAATTTACTAGTTATTCCGACCTCTTGACATCTCAAAATTCGTATCCGAACCCTTGAGACTCTTCCCTAGATTCCTGATATTATTTAACATATTTTTTTTAGTATGTTTAGACCTTTAGTTAGGGTATTGGACTTGTTTAAAGTGTTTAGGTTATAATTAGAAAATTGTAGATTTTGTGCTTTTAGAGCACCTAGCGTGCTAGGTAGCTTACCTAGCGTGCTAATGACCTCATTAGCGCACTACCAAGTTTTTTTAGCGCGCTAGCTGATCACACTTAGTATGCTATATGCAGGAAAACCAAGAATTTTGCACTTAGAATTTTGAGTTCTCTTCACACATAGACCACTCCAACACCTTTGGATTCATTTCTCTCACCAACTAGAGATCTAAAACAACAACTAAAACCATAGCAACAACCTTACTTCAATTATTTCATAAACTCATCAAATTAAATTAATTTACTAGTGTAAGTAGAATTAGCTAGTATATGAACACCTAGCTTTATCTACACCTACACCAAATTCACTCAGTTGCTGATCTCCTTCACAAATCACTGATTTCCTCTTATTTTTATTTAATTGCTTCTCCAACAAGTTTTCAAATGAAATGGTTTGATTTGCATGAATTGATTGCATACTTTATATATGTAAATGATAAGATTGTTTAATAGCCATTGATCTGAATGTACACTCATATCTCGAGACTAATCTAGTGGCCCACATCTTGCCACCATTTCCACTAACTCTCCAGTAACTCTCTCTAAGTAATACTAAATGGAAACTCAATTGCTCTCAAGATGAGTCAACACGTATCTCGAGAATCATTAAATGACTATTATTATAAATTGCTAACTTAGGTACATTAATATAAAATCAACCATAGGTACATTAACATTAATACTACTATTTAAGCTACATTAAGCCTAAAATAAACTTACCGCATCACTCTCTACCCCTAGTCCCGCGCCACCACATATCTCGAGGCGCGTCCTCATTCACATCTTGACACTTATACACAAGTAGGAGTGATGCGTAGCATATTTTAGTACCTTTATAAGTAGCATTTTGTTGATAATTTAGGCCATTAATAAATGATTTCCTGCTAATCCGATATATTTTGTTGGTTTTTAGGTGTGAAAAGCAAAGTGAGACCATTCATAAGTTATTTTGAAGATTTGAAATTTTTTTTCTTAAAAAGCGCATTTGTGCGGATCATGAGGCGGAAGAAAATGAGACCTGAGGCGAATGATGAAATGATGATATTTAACATGGTTTCATGTGTTTTGAAGTTTTGGGATGAGAATACAAGGTTTGGGTAAAGAACAACATCAAAGTGGCTAAGTTTCAAGAAAGACTATTTTGACCAAGCTTTAGTGTTTTAGCCATAACTCCTTCATTTCAAGTCCAAATGACTTTCTATTTGTTCTGTTGGAAAGTAGATTCAGAGCTGAACATTTTCATATCGTGAGTAAAGGCAAATTTGGTTTCTCAGTGGTCTAAACTCTCATTGCAAATTGAACTATATGTGCAGGATTCTGATCCCGGTGCCGTAGCGCCCAACACAACACCCACTGCGGAAAAGTGCATAAAAGTGATTTTTAAGGGTTTTTGGGTAATTTTGGGACCAAATTGACTTGGTGGTATAAATAGAACTTAAAATTAGATTTTAAATCATCTTTCGCTTTAGAGAACTAAGAGGAACATGTGAAGATTGAAGAATAATGATCAAAAGCTTGGATTTTATATTGTTTTCTTGCTTTATAATCATGAATTTTGTTGAATTGAACCCACTTATGGGGTAATCTCTTTTTTTTTTTCTACGGATATTTGGATCCTAAATTGTATTCTTTTGATTTCAATGAGATTATATTTGTTCTTTCAATTCAATATTTTGATTTGTGTGTTCTTGTGTGCTATATTATACCAAGTAGGTGTAGATTCAAGGATTTGAGAGTAACAATGACCTTTGGGAGTTTTGAACCTGGATAAGGGGAAACACAACCTTAGAACATATGACGCATCGACCGATGGTCATTGACTAGGGAGGCAATTGAATTTGGTTTTTAATGCGGCATCTCACTTATGTTATTCATGCTGATCGGCATAGTCCGAGTGAGATGTTAGAATCTCCATCACCAAGACCTTGTGATGGAATGAATTATATGGAATTCGCCTATCATTGCATGAATTAGGAGACTTTATAATTAAATTAGATTCGAAGGATACAATTTGGGTGAATTAGATTTCCTTTGATATTTTCTTCATTGCTTAAGACCTAATTTAATTACTTGCAATTATTTAGTTTAAGTTAATTAATAATTTGTTTTAACGCAACATGTAAGTGCTTGACTCTATTTCTTAATCAGATTAAATATTAGCACATAACCATCATTATGGATACGATATTCTAGACACCAACATGAGTTGGTGCCACTATTACTTTGATGTTTGCCATACAATTGCAGTTGTTGTCAAGTTTTTGGCGCCGTTGTCGGGGAAGGTTGCTAATTTTAGTTTCATTAGGATAGTTTGTTTAGGATTTTATTTTCGGTCATTTTAATTTTTTTATTTAATTTGAATAACCAAGTTGCACTTGATCTACTTTCTCTTCTTTTTGGTTTTTCATGGATGACAAAAGAGAAAATAAATGCAGAATTATTAGTTGGGGGAAGCAATTAGTGAGATCCTTGCTAGACTTTCTACATTAGCTTATCAAAGATGATTGACTCAAAATGATACAACATATTAAGCTCAACTAGTTACAAACGGCGTGGTATGGAAAGAATATCATTAACCATATTATGATCCATATCAATTTCAAGGATTTGTTGGAAGTCAATGGCATCGCAACTACATGCAAGAAGATGAGTCATAGTATGATCATCAAGGTTCTTAAAATCCTTATATTGAACATGTTTATCAATCACAAAGGAGTTCTCATTATAATTGGCAACCACGACAACATCAAGAGTTCGATGTACTATTGTCTCTCAAATTGCTAGAGAAATTGTTAAAAGAAATGGTTGAGCAGAATGAGCATAACCTCAAAAAGTATGAAGAAAGATTAGAATCTAAACAATCATTTCATGCAAGGAAAGAGGAAGATGATCAATGAGAATTTAGAGCAAATTGCAATATTCACAAATTCAAGACATGAAGTTGAAAAAGTCCAATGAGAAAGAAGTTGAAGAGTTGGTGCCAAATAAAGAAACATGTCATGAAATATTAAAAGAGGTGGAGAAGCCTACTCTAGATGATTGCATCAATATTGGTGCTTCACTTAAATAAGAAGATTCACTTGAGCATGCTAAAAATGTGATTAATACCGAGGACATTGAGTCGCATGATAGTGCTTTTGATTCGGAAAGGTTTAAACCAGGAAAAAGTGAAAAATGTCATGAAAACTTCAGATCACTCAATTTGGGGTTTGCGCAAGGGACGATTAATCTTTTTGATCATTCCTTTGTTGTATCATCGTTATCATATTCCCAAGACTTGCAAGAGCAATGAAATGGTGAACAATTCAGGATTTTTATAGAGATACTTGAAAGGGTTACAAGGAAGATATGTTTTATCGATGCATTGCAAGGAGTGTCAAATGATGTAAGGCTTATGAAGGATGAAGTGACATGCAAGAAAATAATTAGAGGATCTAAGGAACTCCATGAAGATACGAGTTTGAAGTAACCATGATGCACCACGGTGTTCACTTGATAGCCGTGGTGCATACGTCGGACTGAGAATGAGAAACTTAGCGCTATTGGGAGGTGACCCATAGTTCTTTTGTTTATATTTTAATTCTTATTTAGTTGCATTTGCTTGAAAAAAAAGAAAATGACTTGATTATATTATGTGGTTATTGCTTGTTTTAATGTTATTTCAAGTCTAATATCAATTGTCGGGTGATTTTCATCAAATTGATATACCACAGGAGACCACAAAGACCAAAGAAATGTGAACAAGATCCAAGTTTAGGGGAGTACCAAGGGAAGGATAGAACGAAGGAGAGAAACTTAAAAGGCATCAACACTAGTCGGGGAGTATTTGCTTTCAAAACTTTTTATTTTATTTTACTTCTTCAATGTTGTGAATGATTATGTTTTGATGCATGTTATTGTCTTCCTTTTTGCTCATGATTTATTTCATTAAGGACAATGAACATATTAAGTTCGGGGGTGCGTAACACCTATTTTTATTTTAGGGAGGTTGGGTAGTGGAAGCGTTGAGTATTATGCAAGCATTTGCATGTTTGTTAGAGAACTCTTTTGATTCTTTTCCTATATGGCTGACGGTGTATGATACATTTTTTTATCAAACCAATGAGACAATATAACCAAGATGAGTAAAGGGCATATACCTAAGCGTTTAGCTTGGCTAGATCGAGGTTTCTCCAGAGATGTCCGATGTAGGGACAAACTTATGCTAATGCAAAAAGGGGATAAACTTAAATTATGCGGGCTTTAATGAGGATTCAGGGATTTTAGAACTTATTCTAGAGCCACTTGAGGTGATAAACTCCGAACTAAAAGTATTAAGGAAAGGAGTTAGGCCATGTTGGAATGCTTTACACAATATCCTATACTTCTTTCTTATATATTACATCGCTAGTTACCCCGTTGAGCCTTGATTACTATGAATTTCTGGCACCTTTAGTGTCGCAAGCTAAAAAAAGCCTTAGCCTACCTAAAAGTTAGATTGATGAGCAACCCTTATCTATGATGAAAAGAGCTTGTAAAACTTTGAGTGAAAAAATATCAACTCAAAAAAAGGGGAATATCAAAAAAGAGAATAAAAAACCCACCAAATAAAGTCCGAAGAAAAAGCAAAATATGGACTGGTGTGATGAAAAAGAAAAATTTTAAGTGAAATCCTAAGTGAATGTTAGTGATTTATTTTTTGAGAGTTTATTTTTGTTGACGAGCTCTATCTATGTAAGGAAAGGGTTTGTGTATTATATCTAACTTTGTTTGAGCTTAAAAACTCACTTTTCGATACACTGAGCCATGAACCCATTACAACCTATCAAAGACCTAAGGATTCTTGTCCTTCTAGTTCGATGATAGTGGAGAGTGGAGCGAAAAAAAAGCTTATGGAATCTCATGGAAGTTAATGCTTTAAATGAAGAATAGGTTGAAAGGCTGGGTTCGTAGGCAATTGAAGATCCTATGGAATCTTATGGAATCTCATGAAAGTGAGATCTTGTGAAGGTTAGGTTGAAAGGATGGGTTCGTGGGCAATTGAAAATCCTTGAGTTGAGTCAATATTTGGTTTGAATTTAAGAATGGAAGATGCCACAAAGGTAAAGAGATAAAGATAGATACATATTAGAATACATTTTGCTTGTATGTACCAGGTGTGTTTGAACTTTGGGTCGAAGTCGGTAAATAAGTTAAGTAGCTTAGTGTAGTTGATTTAAACAAATTGCATCAATTTTGCTCATGCTTCATTTCTCGGGACTAGCAAAGTCTAAAGTTTGAGGGTATTTGATGCGTAACATATTTTAGTACCTTTATAAGTTACATTTTGTTGACAATTTAGGCCATTAATAAGTGATTTCCTACTAATCCGATATATTTTGTTGGTTTTTAGGTGAGGAAAGCAAAGTGAAACCATTCATAGGTTATTTAGAAGATCCAAGAAGATTTCTTTCAAAAAGCGTATTTGTGCGAATCACGAGGCGGAAGGAAACTAGACTAGTGGCGACTGATGAAATGATGATAATTCACATGGTTTCATTTGTCTTGAAGATGTTTTGAAGTTTCGGGATGAGACTACAAGGTTCGGGCAAAGAACGACGTCGAAGTGGCTAAGTCTCAACAAAGTCTATTTTGACCAAGTTTCATTTTTTTTAGCCATAACTTCTTCATTTCAAGTCCAAATGACTTGCCATTTCTTTCATTGGAAAGTAGACTCAGAGATGAACGTTTTCATATACACGAGCAAAGCAAATTTGGTCTTTAAGTGGTCCAAAATGGTGTTGCAAAGTGAATAATATGTGTAAGATTTTGATCTCGGTGCCGCAACACCCAACACAACACCCACTTTGGAAAAGTGCATAAAAAGTGATTTTTAAGGGTTTTTGGGTAATTTTGTGACAAAATTGACTTTGTGGTATAAGTAGAACTTAAAATTAGGTTTTAAATCATTTTTTGCTCTGGAGAACTAAGAAGAACGTGTGAAGATTGAAGAATAGTGATCAAAATCTTGAATTCTATATTCATTGTAGGTTTGATTTCATGTTTTCTTGCTTTCTAATCATGAATTGTGTTGAATTGAACCCACTTATGGGGTAATCTTGTTTGTTCTAGGTATATTTGCTAAATTGGGTTCTTTTGATTTCAATGTGATTATATCTGTTCTTTCAATTTAATATTTTGATTTGCGTGTTCTTGTGTGCTATACTATACTTACCTTGATTAAGTAGGTCTAAATTCAAGGGTTTGAGAGTCACCATGACCATTGAGACTTTTAAATCCGGATTAGGGAAAACACAACCTTAGAACATATGATGCATCGACCGATGGTCATTGACTAGGGAGACAATTGAATTTGGTTTTTAATGCGGTATCTCACTTACGCTATTCATGTTGACCAACGTAGTCCGAGTGAAATGTTAGAATCTCCATCACCGAGACCTTGGGATGGAGAGAATTATAGGAAACTCACACATAATTGCATGAATTGGGAGACTATAATTAAATTAGATTCGAAAGATACAATTTGGGTGAATTATTTTTCCTCGGATATTTTCTTCATTGCTTAAGACTTAATTTAATTACTTGCAATTAGTTAGTTTAAGATAATTAATAATTTGTTTTAACGCAACATTTAAGTGCTTAACTCTATTTCTTAATTAAACTAAATATCAGCACATAACCGTCCTTGTGGATATGATATTCCCGAAACCAACACTAGTTGGTGCCACTATTAATTTGACGTTTGCCGTACACTTGCGGTTGCTGTCAAGGAGTGACTTTGTAGTCTACACATGTATGATATACTAGGCATACATCATAATAAATCTAACATATACCTCGGCCATCTCGAATCAGTCGGTGCACGTATCTTGATGTGGGTCCCACGTCATGGGTCAATGATCATGATTAATGAATTAAACTGGCATTTAGAAATTTGAGTTGTGATAGATTATACAGAGAAGATTGTTTAAAGAGGTATTTTTTTACTTCATCCTAATTATTTTTTCTTTAATATATATATTTTTTCATTTGATTAACAAAAATGAAAAAATACCTTAACAGTCATCAATTATATTAATTCATTTGACACTAATTCACTCATTTGTGTTGCCATCTGACTTAAGTGGTTTTTCAACTTGGTCTTTTCTAAATATATATGTATCTTCTCCACTTTGAAGTAATTATTAACAATTAGAAAAATCTCTATTTCATGAGCCAACATCCTCTTGTTTAGCTAATATATACATAAGTCACATTTACGTTTTAGTCTTGCTTCTAGGATAGTGTCTAGTGGTTTGCAATGATTTCTCTTTGTTGATTTAAAGAAGTGTCTAGTGGTATATGCAAATCTCTAAGGTAAAATCTATGGTTCTTGTTTTATTCATTGTGAACTTATGCTTATTTATTTAAGCTTACTTTAATAAATCAATTGCCTAAGTAGATTGAGTTACCTAAGTACAAATATTCTTTATATATTTGAAACATAATTAGGTACTTACCACTTCATTTACTGCCCAGTTCTCACGCTCGTACGCATATCGAGGCGTGACTCCACTCATGCGCTTGACTATAAAATTATAAAATTTGCACATGAGTATCGATACGACTAGTACACGTCACCACTGTTACACTAAATTTTACAATTTTGGATGGTCTGTGGTTCGAGAATAAACAACGAAAAAGTGCAAAGGTTGGATATGAGCTTTGAAGACGAGGAAATGTATGAAGCACTGTGAGTCCGAGTAAGACGCTAGGCTTAGATGACATTACAAACAAACTGCTGCAACATAAATGGGGACTACTTAAGGAAGACTTAATGGGAGTGTTCTGGAGGTTTCAATCATCTGACCAATAAGAGGGGGTTTGAATGAGTCTTTATTGTTTTAATTCCTAAAGTTGTCTGTCCATAATCAATCACTAAATATAGACTTATTAGTTTGTGTAATTCAGCTGCAAACTCCGAGTCAAGGTACTCTCAAACCGTTTAAAATTCGTTCTTAAGGTTCTAATCTCTCCATTTCAAAATGCTTTTGTTGCAAGTAGACAACTTTCACACAATATTTTGTTGGCTCATGAAATACTGCATTCCAAAGGGAAAGGGAAGAGGAGATCACTTAATGCAATCCTAAAGCAAGACATTTTCAAAGCAACTATCATAACCACACCACTGCAAGTCGTGCCACAGACCATTCTCTATTGGTGGGTACATTACCACACCACCATTAATCATGGTGCGAACCACTCTTTTTCGATGAACATATTGCCCCATTACCACTTATGATCAAATAACACAATTATTGACATCACATGCATTACATAGATAAGCATATTAATACAATTAACTAAATGCAACCCAAACCCAAACCTTTCGATATAAACGTGATATTTGTATTTATCCCAAACTTTCTTACAACACGACAAATATATATATACTTTCCTTCTCAGCTTCCCTTGCTATTTTTTCTTTTAAATTTTCGTATTTCTCACTCCATTTTTATGAGTTTTACCATACATGCATCTCCATTTCTTCTATATTAATCTTATGTATTTATTGCTTATTTACTACTCGATATTTACATTCATAAAAGCATAACTAGTTTAATTTCAGTTATATGAAATATTTTTTATAGAAATATTTTAATCGACATATATGGATAGATAGAAATAAAGTACATGAGCTAATACTTAATTGAATAATTGTTCCCAATGACTAATAAGCAATCTTACTAAATAATATCAATGCCTAAAACGTAATTGACAATTATAATCCTAATCTAACTAAAAGACTCACATTATCTAATAATTGACAACTACTAAAGTATCCTAAATTAACACCAATTATGATTTCCATCATTTTCTCTCGACTGGAAAATTCGTCCTCGAACTTGATCCATTAATCATGCACGACAAACTAGTAACATATGACCCTAGTTATTTTCCAACTTTTCTACTTCTCATATTAACATTAATGTATTAATTCATTTAAAGGAAACACAAAATGACGTAAAAAGACATGCATCTTCATTTCTTCTATATTCAAAGTAAAAATATCTCCTATGTAATGAGTGATGTGGGAAGTCTAATTTAGTTAAATGTGATTAGAATAATTAATTAATGTGCATATAGTTGAGTTTATGTAAATGTGACCTAAGTTGAACGGTTTTATCCATATATATTAATTAATTTAAATATGACAACTACTTTAGTAAAATGTGATGTTGTCATAACATTATAACTACTTTAGTTAAATGTTAAATGTTGGGACAACTACTTTAGTTAAATGTTTTTTTTGCTAGGAATATCAAAGTTGATGGGCCAACTGAGATGTTACGTTATCTTATTTGAAACATTAGTGCTATGATTACATTACGTTCGATATTGCTGACATTGTTTCCTTTGTAACCATATATATAATAGATTTTAATTAAGTCAGGTACTTGTAAGTCAATCTTGCATTAAATGATCATGATATATATATATATATATATATATATTGTAAACACTAATTGTATACTCAATATGGGAAGTTTGGTGTCTTATTTTTAAGTCTTTCGTTATTTTAATGGTTACAGGCCTTTAGTTATTTTCTCTCTCTTTCTCTTTCTCTCTCTTGGAAATGAATGAAGGGGTATATTTAAGATTACATTTGGTTTTAGTATACAATTCTTTGGAGCCAGGAAGTTGTAAACATGAGAGAAACTTTAAAAAATGTTTGGTTAGCCCTAGCCTAAATTAAATTAACGGTACAAATTGAATGACAAAAATGAGATGTTTTTAGAAACTATTTTTTTCATTCCATATAGAATTCCAGAGAGGAAGAATTTAGTGGTAAGTTTTACTTTTGAATTCTTGTGCGGAGACGTCTTGTTGGGATTCAACGATTCAATCTTTCTAAGTTTTTATTTAGTTTTTATATTTTTCATTTTGATTTATTGATTGAATAGCTTTCAATGTTGTCTTTATGATAATGAGTGGCTAAGTTCCACTATCTAAGCCAAAATGTTTGAGTTCTAAGGATTTATAGGATTGAGGATGTTTATGCACTTTAATTCTTAATTTGTTTGTTACTAATTTTTGTATTTTTAATTGCACCACTATTTTGAGGTTTTTGATTATGGTTTTAAACCTTAAATTTCTACTTTTTGTTGGGACATTTACGTATCATGCGATCCTAACCCAAACACACGATCCTTGTTTACACTCGCTACTTCATAGAACAAGTCGAGATTGTTGATGGTATAAAATGAAATTTTAATTCCCATCTCATCTGTGCTGCTATCTCTTTCCCATATCGTGCTCATAACTTAGCATGGCTGCATGGTATTATGCCCTATCCTCCTCGTACTATCTCCTCATCTTTGCTATCCACAGCCTTTGCTGTTGTGGATTCAAATCCTCAGGTGGTGGTATAGGTGCATGTGGTGGAGGAGGTGGTGGAAAGACTTTAGACTGTCCAAGTCTTGCTCTTCTATTTTTGGGTCTACAAACTCGTAGCCCTCAACAAATCGTTGATGTAGTTGCTCATCCTCTTCTTTATTTTCCTCATTTTCCAGCTCATGGGCTAGTTTTACTGCATGATATAAAGCAACCTAATTATATTTTTTTTACTTCGTTTAGTTCTAAACCTATAAGAATTACTGGTATTTATTACCAACCACTGCATTTTCTTTAAAAGAATCAATAAAGTAATGCTAATGTGGGAAGTAGAACAATTAGAAAGCGACTCGGGTCCTATGTTACTAGTTCGTTGTGCATGATTCATGGATCAAATTCGAAGATGAATTTTCTCAATCGAAAGAGAATGATGGAGATCATAATTGGTGTTAGTTTAGGATACTTTAGTAGTTGTCAATTATTAGATAATGTGAGTCTTTTAGTTAGATTAGGATTACTATTATCAATTAAGTTTTAGGCATTGATATTATTCAGCAAGATTGCTTATTAGTCATTGGGAACAATTATTCAACTAAGTACTAGTTGATGTCCTTTATTTCTATTTATGCATATATGTCAATCAAAATACTTATATTAAAAAATATTTCTTATAATAGCTATTAAACTAGTTATGCTTTGATGAATGTAAATATCAAATGGTAAATAAACAATAAATACATGATATGAATATAGAAGAAATGAAGATGCATGTATGGTAAAACTCGTAAAGACAGAGAGAGAAATACAAAAATCAAAAGAAAAAAATAGCAGAGGCAGCTGAGATCGACATTTGGTATCTAATACCTAGGAATCACGAGTAGATAAGTTAACTTCAATAATGTAAATACCTTAAGCAGTAGTCGCACCACTCTTCTTTTTCTTTAGATATTCAAGATAGAGCTTAAAATTTCTTTTCTTTTTGGGACTATGAAGCAGAAGTACCATTATGCTTGACTTGTTCCACAGGCTTTGTGACAGCCACAACAACCTTGTTAACTTTCAATTGCCTTTGCCGTTATTCTTTATAGCCTTTCCTTTATGAACCATCAACACATTAGCAGAGGTTTCTTGATATTCTGCTCAGTAGTCAATGAATTATATATGTTATAGCTCGTCATAAATTATGAATAACTTTTAGGCAATGAATTTAGGATCAAATCCATAGCCAACTCTTAGCTTATGGGAAATCCAAGTTTGTCAAGGTAATCAATATTGATGGGGCATGTGCCCTAGGAAAATCCATTAACAATCTTTATGAATACTTTTAGTTAATAAAATAGAGGATTTCATTTGCTGTTTATTATAATTAATTTGCATGTTTTCATTATAATAAGATCCATGGGTATTTACATAAATATCCTAAATGTCCCTAGTCGATCATTATACTGGGAACTATAATGAATTAAGACTTGTGTGAGTCTTGATTGGTGATCATATGATGATTATACGTATAGGGATACGAATCAAGATCACGAGTACTTGTTAGGGAACAAAGTACTGGATCGACCCGCTATGAGAACATCACATGGATTAAGTCATAGTTGTTTCTCATGATAGGTATATTTTTCGGTCCTCTGACTTGAGATTGCCAGAGACTTCAACATTAGGAACATAGTGATTTGACACTATCAAAAGTTATCTTTAACCGGACGATTATAAAGGTTGTGATTGGTTACTATGTGAGCAATGTGATGAAGTTGTGTAATCGAGATATAATTTGTCCCTCTCATATAAAGAGAGATATCTAGTGGATCCCTCGATGTGCTAGACTGTTAAAAGACCTAGTCTAAGTGAATTGATATTGATCAATGTCACTTGGATGTTTTCAGTCTACCTAGAGATCGAGACTAGTACGATTTAACATGTTGGATGACAATTCCATGCCTTATGTTTGATCAAAAGGATATCGTGTGACAAAATGATGTTATAGACACTATTGATTAGGTTGTATCGATTTGATATTCGTACAACTTGGGTAGTCATAATGTCTTGCTAGAGACTGCTTATGACTTGTATACCAAAATGTGTTTTGGTACACTGCCAACGTTGTATGAGCCTATTGGGTCGCACACTAAGAATGGTTTTGCGAGATTTTAAGATGGTTCAGAAAAATGAATTTTATATGATAAAATTCATGACGGAAACGTCCTTGTGGTGTATTACACTTATACTTCTTTAAGTAGGGGTATATGTGTAATTTACTTAACCGCTATATACAAGGGTTGAATAAATAGACGCTTTAAGTTAGAACACAAGGACGAAAAAAAAGAAGCCAAAACTCTATTTTCGTTTTAGAAACGACTTAGGGTTTTTGGTATGCTCTGGATCGTTTTGGAGAGAAACAAAAAGGTTTGGTATTCTCTCAAAGCTATCACTTCAAATCTCGGCCGCCGTTCATGTGTGGACTGCTGATAGAGGGCGTTCGTCGTTGGCAACGCCTTAGAGATCGATCAACCTTCAGAAAGGTATATTGCGACTGAGGTATGATTAAGTTTTTCATGGTTTAAACGTTTTTAATGGAATTAGATTCGGATCCTGTTGGGGTTTTTGTCAAAATTGTTTTGTAATCTCCACTGCGTATGAACCCTAAAACCCAACAAATATAGCCCTTCATTTTCAGAACATGAGGACTAAGCGATGGACCCTCGACCATTATGTAAGATAAAAGGTTCTTAATTGTCTCGAACCTTTCTTTCTTAGTGTAACGGCTTGTTACCTTAATTAGGTGATAAAAATTAATTCGAATTCTAATTAACCCAAGTTAGGCTTGTGGTTAAGCTCGATTTGTCTCTATTAGCGCGTGCATGGATTTGCACGCCATTTTGTGTTTGAATGGTGTGTATTAGTATTTATTAGAAATAATTAGAATTAATGAAATAATTGATAAATTATGGGATGTCTAATATCATGTGTGGGTTAAGGGTAACATACACAAGTCGTGGGGTAGCGTGCACACTTGAGTGAACTCTTTGGTGTGCACAGCAAAATCATATGCATGTTATTATAGGCTTATATATTTATATATAAATTGCATATATAATTACATATTGAAAATTAATAAATAATTAATAATTGGAGGGCGCCTAGTGACATAGGGTGGAGGGTGACATGTGTAGGACGTACAATAGCGTGCATGCCTGAGGGTCGTCGTTGGTGTGCACGATGAATTTATAGGTGCAAAATATATAGTTGTCTATATATATATATATATATATATATATGAAGGAATCCTAAAGTTTAAATGAAATCAAATTATACATTGGATTCACCTAATCTCGAGATACATGTAGCATGAGATTTGAGGAAGTAAAATAGTTGACCGATTGTAGTGGTTGGCATTGTGATGTCTCGAGATGCTTGCAACCACATCTCAAGGATAATCAATGTATATGTATATATTTGTTTCAAATTTGGTGTCACATTAAGGAATGTGACTTTATCTACTATACCTTGGATTGTCCTTAAATGAATCTCGAGAAACCTTGTAGTTGATTTTATGTAAGCCAGTAAGGAGGTGTTAGGTTTATTTATAGCTATTAAGATCGACATTGAGAAATGCAACACATATCTCATGAAAGACTAAAACATTAAAAGAGAATGAAGATAGTTAGATTTGCCTTGAGATTTGTATAATGAAAATCTCGAGGAAATCTTATATTTATTTTGAAAAACCCACATCATCTCATTCGTTTCACGGTGAGATGAATCGAATTTAAAAGAAAGGGAGAGGAGAGAAAGCGAGAGAAGAAGGAGAGGAGGTCGTGATGGAGTTGATGATGAATGCGAGATTTCGTGTTGGTTGTAGTTGTTAGGTTGTTCACTGTTGTGTTGTTATTGAGGTTGTTTTTGTGTCGATTGTGCGGAAATGAAACAAAAGAGAGGGGAGGCTCGACCTGTCCGAGGAAGGAGGTAACAAAGGGTCGTCTCCTCTGTTAAAAGTGTCCTTGAACCCCAATGGAAAATCATAATAAGAAAAAAGGATTTCTGCCAAAACAGAAGCTGTTACGATGAGGAAGAAAAAATGGCTTGGGCTCATACACCAAGTTGGTTTGGATTGGTTGACCCGAACCTAGTTCGATTCGGTTCAGGCCCAAACCTTTTTCCAAATGAAAAAAAAAAATTGCGTGAAAAATAGAAAAAATCTAGAAAAAATAGTAAAAGATACAAAAAAATAATATTTTGACTAAATAAATAGAAATTGATGAACTTCTATGACAATGAAGAATTCAGGATTCATGCGAGACCTCATATCGTGGTTTTTGCTTTGAAAAACTAAAAATGGTCTGATTGACCTAAAAAGTGATAAAATGGTTTTGAATTTAATTAGGATCCATTTAGAGTTCTACTTAATGAGTATTAGGCTCAAATTGATGATAATTAATCTATTTTAGATTTCTGATTGACGTGGAAAGGTATATGGATCTCGAGAATTGTATAAGTCAGTATAAAGTTAGGAAAGCTCGACACATGTAAGTGGGGCTTATATTCTTATCAATTATGCAATGTAATTAATATGTTTAGTTCATATAGTATTATGGACTGATAATGTGTCAATATACTGTGACTTGAACTTATTTTTATGTTAAATTCCTGGAAAGAGGTATGATGGGCAAATCACAATTGAGTGATGATGGAAGTGTTGGATCATTACTAGCACTTTCCCTTAAGAAACCTTGATGTACCCGATTGTTACTTTCCTATTTGAGTTTGCAGCTACACTATGCCTGGATACACCACATAAATCACACGTTGCCTAACGTGTGAGTTTCGTAGACCATAATCCAAGGTAATTGGAATTTACAGCTTAGAATTGAAATGAAAATACAAGACATATGTATATTGAAATGAAATTTAATACTTGCATTTAACTTATGTATTGATTATATTATTTCCAATGCTCCAAATAGTTATAACTTGGATTTATATCGCTTTTCATTTATTCATTGATATTAGTTGATAATTGATACGCTTATGAGTATATCTTACTAAGGAAATTGGAGTGTTCATTCCCCAATTAACATTTTAGGTTGTTGACGTGCGCTTCAACTTAGGAACATAGATGACTAGGAGTTAATAGGATTCTCTACGGTGTATTGATTCCCCTATTATTTATATATTGTATTGAATTACTATTTTATATTAAACAGGTTTGGGATATGATTTTACGACCGAGGTTTATGTTGGGTTTTATCGAAAAAGTTTTAAATTTCATTGCATTATATTTTAATTATCATTCAATTATCAAGATATGCAAATTGTGTTTATTAGGTTTTGGGAAGAGGCTGCTGACTCCAGTTAAGTTTGTCTTGTGTACCCGGGCTTAATTAAAGTTTCAAGCTAAGTATCACCCTAATCGAGATAGGGGATGCTAAAATTGGTATTAAAGCCTATTTAGAGCCTCAATTTTCACTTTCAAATTTCGAAATAAGTGATAACTCTGATACGGTTAGCTATCAAAGCTTGGCTCAAACTTTTCCTTAGTTTTATATTAAGTGATAACTCTACATCGTTCATCGCGCTGGTGTCGGTGCAGCCTCGCCGCCACCGCTGCCGTGTGCTGTCGGTGTCGCTGTCTTGCGCCGCCGGAGCGTCTATTGGTGCGCGTCGGCGCTGCCGACACCGCTGTTGGAGCCACCGCCACTGCTGGAGCGCGTCGCCACTGCTAAAGCCGTCGCCGCTATTGGAGCCTCCGCCTCTGCTCGTTCCCGACCTCCCGCCGCCGCTGCTCGTCGTCCGCTGTTCGTTGCCTCGCTCCTTGCCGCGAGTCGTCCTCGATCTTCTGTCGCTGTTCTGCCACTCCTCGCTTCCGCCTTCCTCGGCTCAAACAGGCTCGACCCTGATCCCCACTACCGGCACCACCCTCGCCACCGCCTCTCTCCCTGCTGGCCGTGACTCTCTCTCTCTCTCTCTCTCTCTCCCTCTCTATCTCTTTCTCTTTCTCTTTCTCCTCTCTTCCTTCTCTCAACGTCCTCTCCCTCTCTCTTTCTCTTTCTCTTTCTCTCTCTACCCGTTTAAATGAGGGAATTTTTTTTTAATCATTTTGGAGAAGAGAGGGAGTAATGATGAGTGATGGGTTTATTATGGTGATTTGATGTGTGATGTGATGGAATGTGTGATGTGGTAATTAAATCTCAGGCTATTCCATACACCAACATTACTGGCTCACCGCGACGTCGTACACTCTCGTCACCACACGCGCACAACGCGACCAATAAAATATCAAATAATGCGACGCGAATTATTTAATAATAGTAAAATAAATAAACACTCACACACAAAAATAACAAGTTTTACCTCGTTAGGCGTGCCCTGGACTTTTTTGCGACATCCACGTAGGTCTGAGCTTAGGATCTTAATATGTAATTTGCCAGTTAATCGGGATTAATTAGAGCGGGCCATTACACTGAATCACCCTAAGCATTCACTATCCATTCTGAACTTAAATATCTGAGCTTGTGTCTTGGAAATGTTTGATAGTTGAAAGAAAATAGATTCCTTTGTGTGAACTCTCTGATAATAAGGTGGATTACATCGTCAAATAATAAAGCTGAATATGCTCAATCTGTTGGGGTATATGCCATAGGTCAATCTATAAATATTGTTTAGCTAATAATTTTAGTTAATGAAATTGAGGTTTTCATTTGTTGTTATATTATGAATGATTGCTTGTTTACCTTATAATAAGATCCCTGAGTATTTGTGGAAATATCTTAAATGGCCTAGTCGATCATTATACTGAAAACTATAATAAATTAAGACTAGTGTGATTCTTGATTGATGGTCATGTGATGATCATGCGTATAAGGATACTAATCAAAATCATAAGTACTTTTTAGGGAACAAGGTACTGGATAGACCCCTATGAGAACACCACATAGATTAAGTCATAGGTGTTACTTATGATAGGTATATCATTTAGACCTTCAACTTGAGATTACCATAGACTTTAATATCAAGAGCATGGTAATTTGACACAAATCAAAAGTTGTATTTAACCGAATGATTATAAAGATTGTGATTGGTTACGGTTTGAATAATATGTGGAGGTGTATAATCATTATAAAATTTGCCACTCTCGTATAGAGAAATATTAGTGGATCCCTCAATATGATGGATTGATAATGTCCAAGTCTATGTGAATCGATATGATTAATATCACTTGGATGTTTTTAGTTTACATAACGATTGAGACAAGTACGATTGAACATTAAAGGTGACTTTCCTTACCTTAGGTTTAATTAAAGGATATCACACGACAAAAGGATATGATATATTTTATTCATTTAGCTATACTGATTTTGATATTCATGTTACTTGGGTAGTCATAATGCCTTACTAAAGACCACTTATGACTTGTGTACCAAAATTGGTTTTTTGGTTCACTGCCAACGTCTCATGAACCTATTAGGTCGCACATAAAGAATGGCTTTGCACAATTTCGATTGGTCCAAAGTAATGAAATTTATATGATAAAATTTAAGACATAAAAGCCTTTATGATTTGTTATATGATAACTTATTAATAGGGGCGTATGTGTAATTTGCTTAAACTGCCTAAATACAATAGTTGTATTACGAATAGGATTTTAAGTGATGGCTTATCTATACAAAAATAAAAGGTGAAACCCTAAAATGAAATAGGATTTTCACTTTCGTTATTTTTGAGTTATCTAGACTTTAGGAGAGAAAGAAAAAAGTTTTCTATCTCTCTTAGGCCTAGCATTTTATACTGTGATCATTGTTTGTGTGTGGATATCTGATAAAGGATGCACACTCGAACGTCTTGGAAATGAAACAATTAAAAAGGAAATCATGGAATAGGTATAGTTTACTTTTCTATATCTAGTTTAATAGAACTTATTTTCGATGCATTTGTGAGTTTTCAAAATGTTTTTGAATTTTCCACTACGCATGAACCCAAAAAATCAAACAGAGGTATCAGAGCGTTAGGCCGAATTTTATTAAACGTGGCCCAGTTTTATTAAACGTTTGCATGTTTTCTCTAATGTATATTTGATATATGTGTGAAAAACATGATCTTGATTAATTTATATATGATGTACATATAGGTTATGTGATAATTCTTATCAAGAATTGGTTTTAAAACATATTGTTAACTCAAATATATTAATACATGTGCATTATTTGATTCAATGATAGTATTCATGTTTATAATATTTCCATTAACATATGTTTTTCATATTGAACGATGCAAATTTTGTATGTTCATGGTAGAAGTCATGTTAAGGTTCGTATGATTCTGGTGTTGAATACATATTTTATTTTTGTTCAATAATTATGTATGTCTCCATAATAGAAATCATGATTAGGTTAATATAATTAATTTAATATGATTTTACTGTTGAATGCATGATTAATATCTCATTTCTCGATTTAATTGTTTTGTTTTATATGAATAAGAACCGAAACTGGTTTTGATCATATATCTCATTATGGTTATCTATCAGTGTATTCCTATTAGATAGGTGATAAACTTTTAATCGAATAAGAATAACAAATCATATAAGATAGGTGAGATGTATTAGAAATTTGTATTGGATAAGAATTCAAAATATAGTGAATTCCGATCGGATTAGGATAAGATATTAAGTTCGAGGTAGGTCCTAGTTAATAAAAAAGATTTTAATTAATATTTTTTAGAATTAAAATAAGGGGTAGTTTTTGTCAATTGAATTGACAAAAAATAATAATTAGAAGTTTTAGGGGATTTTTATTTTTTGGAAGTGTAATTTATTGTCTAAAAAAAATGGGGGCGCTGCTCCCTATACCCCCATCCGTTGATCGGCCAGCGGGATCACCGCTAACTATTCGTAGTACAAAGAAATTTGTGTAATAATCAATATGGTAAAATCTCCTAAGTTGTTTAGTGATTGTACATGTATTGTAATATATGATAATACTTATTTTAAATTATGTTCGTTAAAACAATTAAAAAAAATCCATCTTCCAAGTTTTAAGTCAAGTGTCATCCATTCTCAAACACTTTTTAATGTTTCGATCACATCAATATGGGTCTACCTCCGCAGAGAGTATTGTGTTATCTTAGTTTGGCAAGTTAAGTAATGAGTACTCTATTGTTTGAAATGCTTAGACTTGGTAAAGCTGTCAAAATGATTTTGGGCTTTAAGCACTAGAAGAGATAAAACATGATAAGACATAAGATTTCATAATCTCATAAAAATAACTAAAAGTTACATATGATGTAATTGGTAATTGGTACCTACCTAAATAACCTAATTCGAAGTGTCATGCCTTAGCTATCTTAGAATTTGGTGGAACATAAATTGAAGTCCCTTATATTAACATAGTGTTTTTAGGAGGGTTGGTAATTTAGTAGGAGTTCATTCCTCTACACCAAAATAAACTTTTGCATAATCTTTATTGTAGATCTATGGCCTCTTCAAATCACACTAATCCATTATCTATGCGATCCATCCTTAAGAAGGAGAAGTTTGTCTGTGACAAACTTTATTGATTGGTTCAAAAACTTGAGAATTGTTCTTAAGTATGAATGCAAGTTGTATGTCTTGGATGATCCTATTCCAGAGTTACCACCAGCCAATACTTTAAGACCCGTGAAGGATACACATACTAAGCATGTCGACGACTCAACTAATGTTGCATGCATTATGTTGGCAACTATGGTTCCTTAACTTCCAAATGACATGAAACACATGGAAGGTTACGACTTGGCTATGATGCTGAAGAAAATATTCCAACAACAGGCTAGGTAAGAAAGGTTTGAGACAGTTAATAACCTTCATTCTTGCAAAATGGTTGAATGCGTCAGTTAGTCCTCATCTTCTAAAAATGAAGGGCTATATTGACCATCTTGACAGACTTGGATTTCTCATAAGCTAAGATGGCTACAAATTTGATCTTGAATTCACTGCCTGATAGTTATTCACAATTTTTGATGAACTATAACATGAATAACATGGAGAAGTCTATCTCAGAGTTGCATTCGATGCTTAAAACTGCTAAGCAAAACTTCAAAAAACCCATTGCTAATGTGTTGATGGTGTAGAAAGGAAAGACTATGAAGAAGAATGCCAAAGACAAAGTGAAAAGTAGTAAGGCTGTTATGATTACCACAAAACCTTTGGAACACGTCAAGCCTAAGGCTCCTTCTACTTTGCCATCCTATAAGGAAAAGGAAAAAGAAGAAAATTGTCATTTCTACCATGCACTGGCATTAGTTAAGAAATTGTAAGCTCTATCTTGAAGATCTAAAGAAAAAATGAGTAGTGCAACTACTGCTTCAAGTATTTACATTATTGAAGCTAACTTGTCTACTAGTGATTCATGGGTATTGGATACTGAATGTGGATCTCACATTTATATTAATTTGTAGGGTCTCACTAAAACTAGAAAACTAAAGAAAGGAGAAGTCATCCTATGAGTTGGAAATTGAGCAAAAGGTTGCGGCGCTGGCCGTAGGATGCTATGAGTTTATTTTACCTAATTGACTTCTTTTTGTTTTAAATAATTGATACTATGACCTTGCCTTGAGGCAAAACATCATTTCAGTTTTATGTTTGGATTTGTATCATTTTAATTTCAATATTGGAAATAATAAATGCTCTATTTCTCATAAGGACGTTTCTATGCGAATGCTAATTTGTGTGATCGTCTTTACATTTTAAACGTGAAAAGGTATATTGATACTCTTATTCTTAATGTAAATACAAAGAGATTCAAGTCAAATGCTTTGAATCAAACCTACTTTTGGCAATGTCTTCTTGGCCATATAAATGAGAAACACATTTTTAAACCCCATAAAGATGGAATTTTAGATTCGTTTGATTTTGAATCGTATGAAATATGTGTATCTTTTTTACTAGGCAAGATGAGAAAGAGTCCCTTTATTGGACACCGTGAAAGGGCAAGTGATTTATCAGGTCTAATGCATACTTATGTGTGCAGTCCTATAAACACAATGAAAAGATGTGGTTATCAATACTTTATTACTTTCACTGATGATTTCAGCAAATGTGGTTACGTGTATCTCATGAAACATAATGGTGAATCTTTTGAGATGTTTCAGACATTTCAAAATGAAGTGCAAAATCAACTTGGTAAAACTATTAAAGCACTTTGATCAGATCGAAGTTGTGAATATTTGAGCCAAAAGTTTGATGATCATCTAAGAAACTATGGGATTGTCTCACAGTTAACTCCCCAGCAACTCCACAATGAAATGGTGTTTTTGAGAGGAAAAATTAGATTTTATTTAATATGGTTTGACCAATCACCTGCAAAGACGGCCTACAAATGCCCCAACTAGAAAACTTGACTCAGTAGAAACTGTAGAAATTCGACGAGGTAGGGGCAGATCAAAGTTAACATGGGATGCATTAATTAAGAGGGATTTGAATGGTTTGCAAAGCTCACCATCAATTGCACTTAATTGAGCACAATGGAAAAGTTTGATCCATGTAGCCAACCCCAGTTAATTTGGGACTGAGGCTATGTTGTTGTTGTTGTTGTTGATGGTTTGACCAATGATGAATCATGCAAATTTTTTTATTTCTTTTTAGGGTTATGCCTTAGAAACTGCTGCATTTACATTGAACTGTCTTTATTCTAAAGCAGTTGATAAACACCATATGAGATGTGATTTGAGAAAAGACCAAGTTTGAATTTCCTTAAGATTTGGGGCTGTGAGGTTTTTGTATGATGAAAAATCTCACAAAAAATTATCAACCAAATCTATCAAGTCTATATTTCTCAGTTATCCTTAAAAAATAGAAGATACTAATTTTATAATCCCACTGAGAATACATTGTTTGTTGCTCGGAATGGTATCTTTATGGAAAAAGAGTTTCTTTCAAAAGACGATAATGAGAATAAAGTAAGTCTTTAAAGAAGTTGAAGAACTGCTAATAAACTATCAACGACCAGTAAGTGATCAATAAAGTCTTGAACTAGTTGAACCTCTACAAGTATCACAAGGCCTGCGTAGGTTTAATAGAGAATGTCATCAGCCTAAGAGATTTGGATTTCTTATTATTGATAGTAGTGAAGTGTTACTTATGGATCAAAATGAGCCTATTACTTATCAGGGGGCTATGTCTAGCCCGGAGGCAAATAAATGGCTTAGTGCCATGAATTTTAAGTTGCAATCCATGTATGATAACCAAATTTGGAAGCTGGCTGATTTACCTGAAGGTGGTAAGACCATTGGATGTTAATGGGCTTTTAAGAAGAAAATTGACATGAATGGCAATGTGCATGATTATAAAGCACGACTAGTAGTAATAGGTTTTAGACAGACTGAAGGTGTTGATTATGATGAGATTTTTTCTCATGTAGTCATGCTTAAATCCATTAGAGTTCTAATTGCCATAACCACATAATATGACTATGATATATGGAAAATGGATGTCAAAAAAGCTTTTCTAAATGGAAAGTTACTTGAGGACGTGTATATCATACAGCCTGAAGGGTTTGTTCATCCAAAAATTTTTAGGAAGGTGTGAAAGCTTCAGAGATCTATTTATATATTAAAACAAGCTAATCAAAGTTTGAATCTTCCTTTTGATGAATCAATTAAGGAATTTGGTTTCAGTTAAAATGAAGATGAGCCTTGTGTCAATAAGAAGGTCAATGGAAGCGTGGTTATTTTCATGGTACTGTATGTTGATGATATACTACACATTGGGAATGACATCTCAACCTTGTAGAGTATCAAGTCTTGATTAGGGAAATTCTTCTCAGTGATAGACTTAGAAGATGCAGCCTACATCCTTAGGATTAAGATTTATGATGATAAATCTAAAAGGATGATCGTTCTAAGTTAGAGTGCTTATATAGATGAGGTACTGAATAGGTTCAATACGCAAGAGTCTAAAAGTGGGTCGTTTCCAATGTCTTATGGTATAAGTCTCAGCAAGACTTAATGTCTGAGGACTAATGATGAGTGAGAGCGCGTGAATACGATTCCATATGCATCAGCTATTAGTTATATCAAGTATGTCGTATTATACACCCCACCTAATGTATCATATGCTTTGAGAGCAACAAACAGATATTAGTCTAAACCAGGTGAGAGTCGTTAGATAGTAGTAAAATACATTCTTAAGTACTTGAGAAGGATTAAAGAACTATTTTTGGTATATGAAAACTTGGAAGACGAGCTTGTTGTAAATAGTTTCACAGATGCATGTTTTCAAAGTGATATAGATGACTTAAGATCACAGTCTGGATATGGTTTTACATTGAATAGAGGCACAGTGAGCTAAAAAGTTCGAAGTAAGAAAATGTGGCAGATTCTAGAATAGAAGCCGAGTATATTGTGGTGTCGGATGCAGCTAAGGAGGCAGTTTGGATAAAAAAGTTCATCTTTGAACTTGGTGTGGTTCCAAGTATCTTTTACATTTATTGTGACATCAACGAGGCAATATCATTGGTTTGGGAACCAAGTTTACAACATCGATCCAAACATATACTTTGATGTTCTCATCTCATTTGAGAAATCATTGAGAGTTGAGATGTGAAGATTTATAGAGTTTCTACAAAAGGCAATGTCGCAGATCTTTTGACGAATGCTCTTCCACAAGTGAAACATGATGGTCATGTTAGGTCATAAGGTATTAGATACATGAATGAGGCCTTACTGCAAGTGGGAAACGTTGGGGCTTATGCCCCTAGGTTAATCCACAAACATTATTTTCATTTCATCCGATAAATCTTGATTGATGGTCATGTGATGATCATGCTTATAGGGATACTAATCGAGATCATAAGTACTTGTTAGGTAACAAGATGCTGGACTGAACCACTATGAGAATAAATTCTGATTTAGGTAATCTCCATCTTCTCTTCCTTGGTTTATTCAATTGGAATTGCAACATCATTTTGGTTTTGAATACATTCTTTGATGAAATTGGATCGAACTTGTGGTTTCGAACGAGGTGTTATTTACTATTTTGATTGGATTTGGACTCTTAAAGGTCGGTGTGTGTTGTTTGGGAATTTGGAGTTTGGATTCGGATATGAAATTTTGAATTAGTGCCCGGCGTCGTGCCAATGCCTCGCTCACAGGTGGTACGCCGCTATTGGGACATTTGATGAAGTCGACCTAGCAATTCCCCTACGCCGTGACATGTAACGTATGGCACTGGAAAATTGTTGGGGCTAAATTACAAGTTCTGATTCAAGGCTAGTGATTTTTTCGTAGCGCCCTGTGGGTAAGCCCAAACCGCAAGGACGACGTTAGACACTTTTACAGTTTTAAATCGGAGGTTCTATTTTTGAGAATTAATCAAGTTTTATCGAGATATAAAGCTGAAACAAGGATTGTGGTAGTGGTAGCTAACCCCAAAAACTTTTGTCGTCAGGGCATTGTCGTAGCAAAGGCGTGACATTGATTCAAAATGGTTTTTATAACATTTTCAAAGTATTAATATGAATTAAGTGAACTCATCTCAAACCAAACATATTTAGAATACGAAACGTGAACCTATTCGAATGTAGACATAAGGAGGACTGGGTAGGACCTTTCTAGTAAGGATTTGGATTAGGACTTGCAGCGAATTGAGGTAGGTGGGAGATGCATTTTAATTTCAATTGTGTTATGCTATTAGTATAACTTAGGTCTCACATAAGTTAGAGACTTATGATAGGATGCCATATGCTATTTGACAAGATTTCTTGTTATAATCATTGGTTGCATGCATATAACAAACGTGATAACTCGTAGTTGCAAGAATCACACTTGTTACTCAAATGTGTTAGTTGGTGCTAACACAAGGATACATGAGACGTAGTTGCAAGCATCATGAATCCCTCAAATTACTATTATTTATGTTCGTAGTAGTTTACGTAACTGTGTTAGTGATGCTAACATGAAGGACTCGGGGAGAGTATTGGTCAATGCCAAGCTCTAATAACCATGGGCCAGTTAAGGGTACATGTAATGGTAATGGCTTGGATGAACACTATTTGTGTTGAGAAGCTTAACTGAGCGGCACAAAGGCTAATGTGTTAGTTAGTGGGTCTATCTTCACTAGGAGTAGGAAATCAATCACATGTAATAATGTACATATTGCGTGGGCATAATGGAAAACCATGGCTTGCATTTATATTTATGAATCTTGTTTATCTAAATGCTTATTTCTTGATATCCCTAAGTCAAGATTATTATTCATGTATCTCTTTACTTATTGATGCATGTTAGTTTATATATTGCATTTGGTATTACTTGGATGATTGAAGGTAAATCGGGTCCTCACCTTACTGAGCCTATTGGATCTTTTACTCACACTATTACTTTCCCCTCCAGGTACCACGCCATCTACGTTAAAGAAAAGAAATGAGAATGTCCTAGCATATAATATGTCATTTTCTTATGTGAGTTAGATGTGTTAAGTAATTTATTATGTTTTGCTTGAACATGTAATAAAACAGGGATTTAAATAGGTAGACTTTGCAGCCCGTATAACTTATGTTTAATTGTTCAAGTTGTAATGACTATTTACCTATTATTCTGCACCTTATAGAAATGGAAGGTTTTTATTTCCACACTTTAATACCTTAGTTGTCTATTTGTAGATAGTTGTTGATTTTATTTTGCGGGGTAAGGCTTACTAGATCATCGCCCGACTTGCTAGGTCATCTCGATGGGTCTGACGATGGTCTAGGCCGGGCAGTCTAGGCTCACTGGGGTTTGGGTCGCTACATTAAAACTCTCAAGAAATTATGAAAAATCCCCTGCAACAGCACCAAAAACTGACACATCTCAAGCGTGTATAATAAGTTTCCAGTATATCCTTATTATTTGTAGTAATGATAAGTGAGATCATCTTCACATGGATTTAAACTCCTCTATGAAAAAATCTTTCAAGGGTTTGTATTATTTTTTACTTTAATTTAAAGAATTTAATTTAAACAGTATTTAGAAATCACTAATTCAATTTATAATACTATAATAATTAACTAAACAAACTTAAATAATTAACTTAACTTACACAATTTAAATTCAATAATTTCGAATAAATTCAATTCGATAATAAATAAAATTCTAAACAAACATCTAGAACAATAAAACATCAATCCATTTTGTATCCAAAAATGTAACTCAAATCATATAGTCATAAACATACTTTATATAGCATGGCAGATCATTAAACTCTAATCATATGTAAGTAAACAACCTTTATCAAGCCATTAGTTCTCCTTATACTGGTTGAAAAGTCACATTCTAATTTTATTGAGTTAACCATTTGAATACACAAAGAACTTAGCTTTAGGCAATAAAACCACATTACACGTTGTGAAAAATTTGAACTACTAAATCTAATACCTTCAGAAAGTCACTTTTATACTAGAATTAGATCACAAATTCACCTAGGGCATCTAAATGGTAATAGAATTTTCAAAAACTCATAGTTACTACTTAAAACTAGATGATGAATCCAAATATCACGATACACATTCTAGACTATGCATGCCATACGTTCATGACTAAAATCTGCAAATAATAATCTATTAAATCAATGAATCAAAGAATACGATTGGTTTAAATTATTAATCACAAAATCATATCATCATGACTACATTGCAAAACGATCAAGTTCATTTTCCAACTTTGTTTATATCGATAAACTACACTCATATTCACAAATAACATCGCAATAATGTAAACAAAAGTTATACATAAATACCTCTAGATTAAATACGTCGAATTTCCCAAATTGCCTCCAAAAGAAATGAACAATAAAGCAATAAACTAAAACAATAAGCAATCGCTCTTATAACAATAAAATATTGATCTAAGTACTCATGGGCAACCGATTTCATAGCCCTAAGGTCATATATATAATATTCTAAGTAGTGCATATAATAAACAAACTTAAATGTCTCGTGGTTATCTAAAATTCTCGAAATCGAACGCAACAATTCCTTAGCGATTTGTATTTTAAGTGGAATCACCGAAAAAATCCTTGAAAAATAGACTTAATATTCAGCCGATCTTAGTAATGATTTCCAGTACAAATCAAAAATCGCTCACGAATCGATGGCTGTAATTTTCAATTCTTGATTTGTTGATGATTCTTGGCATACTATATTCACTTGATCAAATCTTCCATATTATTCTTTTTTTACTCCATTTCTTCATATATTTTAATTGTCAGCTAAAATAACAAAAATAAAAGAAAACCCCATTAATATAGTCTTTAACATTTAAAATCATCTTAAAATATACTAAAAAAATACGTCTAATTATTGACTTATCAAGCATTGAGGCAATTTTCCAAGATTTTCTCAGCGATTCCACTTAAAACACGAATTGTTAGGAAATCGTTGGGTTCAATTATGAGAATTTTAGATAACCATGGGATGTTTAAGTTAGTTTGGCATGTGTACTACCTAGAATATTATATATACGACCATAGGATTGCAAAATTAGTTGCCCTTGAGTACTTAGATCTATATATCATTACTCTATGAGCCATAGTTTATTACTCTATTGTTCATTGCTATTAGAAACAATTGGAATATTCAAAGTATTTATTTTAGAGGTATTTATCTGTGTCTTTTATTTACATTATTGCAATGTTATTTATGATTATGAGTGATTACTTTATTAATCTAAAAAAGTCCGAACATGAACATGATCTGTTTTACTATGTAGTCATGATGGAGATGATTTTATGCTTAATGTTTGAGCCAATCATGTTCTTTGATTCACTGATTTAATAGATTATTATTTGTGAATTCTAATCATAAACTTTGTATTGCATGCATAGTCTATTTTAAAGTTTTAGAAACCAGAGGAACTGATGAGAATAACGAATCAGTGATGACCTAATAAATATACATCAAACTTAAACATATAATTGATATCACAGTAAGACTTGAATGTCTTCTTTTGTGTAGGCTCAGCCTAATGAATCAAATTGATAATGTGTACAACCACTATAATGATATCTCATTCTCGCAAAACTCAAGTCATGAATGATATTCCATATAATGGGGATCTTAAGTATTTATATACTCGATCTATCTAATCTATTTAGGAATTCAATTTTAAATACAATAGAACTCGAAAAAACTACTCAGTCTCTAATTGAAAACCCTATTGGAATCATTCAATATTCAACAACTAGGTCTTTTATTCCTTCAAGATTCTTTACTCATTGTTTCCATAAAGTTCTTCAGTCCCTTATGCACCTTTCTCTCGGATTTTATATTTGTAATCCATCTCGAAGTTCTCTGCTTGCAATATCCAACTTGTATTCAATTCCTGCTTTGACTTCATATCTGTCTTCGCCTTCAACTTTGACTTTGATATAGTAATCTTCACTAAAATTTGCATTATAGTCTTTCTCTGAGATGTATCTACTCTCGAACATCTCGCTTAGTCAAACAAGGATAGAATGACCCAAACACAGTAAATTATGGTCTAACAATCTCCCCCTTTGGAGTAGATTAGTAAAAAATAGAAACTTAGCAAGACAACCAAATTTCTGAGGAACTTCAATGTACTATTACCAATAAATTAAAGTAATAAAACAAGATTTGTAACTCCAAAAAGATTATAGTCACCAGTCAATAACTAAAACTCTGAAATGCAGTTATAAAACATCATGTTCATGTAATTACAAAAACAAAAATATAAGTTAACCTTACAGTTTCTCTCTTGCTCACTCCCATTTTTTGACTAAATGACGTCAAAAAGATTAAAGTTAGTTCTAACCAGCCATCTTAATCGATGAAGTTTGCCATTAGCAATGTCCAGCTCTTTTTGCATTGGCTGCATCTGTGCAACTATATCATCTCTGTAAATAGTTAGATTGGTAATACGGTATAAAAAGTAGTCGAACAACGGTGGGAGTGGTCTCATCTCCATATAAGAGTTTTGTTCTTAATGAGGTTCATCCTGAGGTGGAGCAGAGTTGTCTTTAGCAACTTTTATTTGTGTCGTGGCAACAATAGTAGCAGAAGAAGTTGCAGGTTTGACAGTAACATCAGCCATAATTATTAGCTTAGTTGAAGTGGTAAGAAAGCTAGATTATCCTCATGCTCAAGGTGAATAGGAAAATTTACTAACATACTTGGCTCAAATTGCAATGCTCTATTCACTTGAGCCTTAATAGTTTGTCCCATGGTTGTGGTAATTGAAGGAAGTAGAATGCCGATAAGGTTAACAGTAGTTAAGTCCTCAACAGGAGGAATCTTCATTGTTGTCAAAGACTCAACATGTGTAGCAACATTACCACAAGGAACCTCACTTGGTGCTACAACTTCTTTACCATCAGCTCCATAATTTATCATAAAAGAATCAAGCATACTTGACCCCGCAGTAGCAATATAGGTAGCACTTAAATCAAAGTCTAACTTAGTAAAGTTACCTTGATTATCTCCAATCATGTGAAACTCAGTAGGCGGGATGATTTCCTCTAGTCAATTAGGAATTAGAGCATATGAACTTGCATCAGTTCCCAATCCAGTCTATCCTGTAGCAAAAGAAAAAGAATCTTACTCATTTGCAGTTTCCTCTCTTAAAGATTGCACTGTTAGGGCATGTGCCCTAGGTCAATCTATAAACATTGTTTATCTAATAATTTTAGTTAATAAAATAGAGATTTTTGCTTATTGTTTTATTATAAGTGATTACATGTTTACCTTATAATAAGATCCATGTGTATTTGTTGAGATATCCTAAATATCCTTAGTCGGTCATTATACTAGGTACCATAATGAATTAAGAATAGTGTGAATCTTAATTGATGGTCATGCGATAATCATACGTATAGGGATATGAATTAAGATCATGAGTACTCGTTAGAGAACAAGATATTGGACCGACTCGCTATGAGAAAACCACATAGATTAAGTTATAGGTGTTATTCATGATATGTATATCACTTAGTCCTTTGATTTCAGATTACCATGGACATCAATATTATGAGCATGGAAGTTTGACACAATCAAACATTGTCTTTGATCGGATGATTATAAAGGTTATAATTGGTTACCATGTGAATAATGTGTGAAGGTGTGTAATCAAAATAGAATTCGTCACTCTCGTATAGATAGAGAAATCAATGGATCCCTCAATATGATAGACTAATAATGGCCAAGTCCATGTGAATTGATATGATCAATGTTGCTTGGATTTTTCAGTTTAACTAAAGATCGAGACTAGGATGATTGAACATTAAGGGTGACTTTTCATACATTATGTTTAATCAAAGGATATCGCACTACAAAAGGATATGATATATGCTTTTCATAGGTTTTATTTATTTTGATATTAATGTACTTAAGTAGTCATAATGCCTTGTTAAAGATTGCTTATATGTATCAAAATGGTTTTGATTCACTGCCAACATCGCATGAACCTATTAGGTCTCACATAAAGAATGGCTTCGTGCAATTTCAATTGGTTCAGAGTAATAAATTTTATATAATAAAATTTACGACATAAAAGCCCTGATGATTTTTTATTTGATAACTTATTAATATGGGTGTATATGTAATTTGCTTAAACTTCCTAAAATACAATAGTTTTATTATGAATAGGATTTTAAGTGAGGGCTTATCTACACATTTAAATAGAGGTTGAAACCCTAAAATAAAATAAGAATTTTGTTTTTGCTATTTTTGAGTTCTCTGGACTTTGTCAGAGAAAGAAAAACATTTTCTATCTCTCTTGGGGCTAGCACTCCAAATTGTGGTCACCTTTCGTATGTAGGTTTCTGAAATAGGATGCAAACTTGAACATCTTAGAAATCAAACGATCAGATAAGGAAATCACATATTAAGGTATGGTTTACTTTTGTAGATCTGGTTTAGTAGAACTTATTTTTGATCCCATTGGGTTTTCCAAAAATTATTTCGAATTTTCTACTGCGTATGAACCTTAAAACCCAACAGTGGTATTAAAGCCATAGGCTTAGTTCTATTAAATAATTACCTATTTTCTCTAATGCATATATGATATATGTATCAAAAATATGATCTTGATTAGTGTATTTATGATCTACATATAGGTTTTGTGATGATTGTTATCAAGAATTGGTTTTGAAGCAAGTTGTTAATTCATGTATATTGATACATACCCACGATTTGATTCAATAAAAGTATTCATGTTTAGAATATTTTGATTAACATATGTTTTTAATATTGAATGATGCAAATTTTGTATGTTCATGGTAGAAGTCATGTTTAGGTTAATTTGATTATAGTGTTGAACATATTTCATTTTTGTTCAATAATTATGTATGTCTCCATGATAGAAATAATGATTAGGTTAATGCGATTAATGTAATATGATTTTGGTGTTAAATACATGATTAATATTTTGTTTCTTGATTCAATTGCTTGGTTTGTATGAATACGAATCGAGATTGGTTTTGATCATATATCTCATTGTGGTTATCCGTTAGTATATTCCTATTTGATAAGAGATAAACTTCTAATAAGATAAAAATGACAAAACATATATGATGTGTGAGATATATAACAAATTTGTATTGGATAAAGATTCAAAATATCTTAAATTCTAATTCGATTACGATAAGATATTAAGTTAGATGTGGGCACAAATTAATTAAAATGTTTTTATTAATATTTTTAGAATAAAAATAACGGGCAGTTTTGGTTAATTGAATTGGCTAAAATAATGAGAAATTTTAGGCAGAACAACCGCTAACTGTTCATAGCGCAAGGAAATTTATATTGTAGTTAATATTAGTCAAATTTTCTAACTTGTTTAGTGATTGTACATGCATTGTAATATATGATAGTTATCTTGTTTAAATTATGGTCACTAAAACAAATAAAAATCTATATTCAAAATTTTACGTCAAATGTCATCTATTCTCAAATATTTTTCAAGGCTTCAATCACATCAATATGGGTCTGCCTCTGTAGAGTATGTTGTGTTATTTTAGTGAGGCAAGTTGAGTAACTATTACTCTATTATTTAAAATGGTTAGACTTGATAAAACTGTCAAAACGGTTTTGGGCTTTAGACACTAGATAAGATAAAACATGCTATACATAAGATGTCAAAATCTCATAAAAATACCTAAAAGTTACATATGATGTAATTGGTAAAAAAATACCTAACTAAATAACCTAATTCAAAGTGTCATGCCTTAGCTGTCTTTGAATTAGGTGAAACATGGATTTTAGTCCCATAAATAAATATAGTTATTTAAGGAGGGTTGTTAATTTAGTGGGACTAATCCTTTATACTAAAATAAACTTTTGTATAATCTGTGTTGTAGATCTATGGCATCTTCAAGTCACACTAATCCCTTGTCACTGTGATCTATCTTTGAGAAAGATAAGTTGTCTGGGACAAACTTTCTCAATTGGTTCAGAAACTTGAGAATTGTTCTTAAGCATGAACACAAGTTGTATGTTCTGGATAACCCTATTCTTGAGGAACCACCAGCTAATGCTTCAAAAGCCGTAAAGGATGCACATACTAAGCATGTCAACGACTAAACTAATGTTGCATGCATTATGTTAGCAACCATGGTTCCTGAAGTTTAGAAGGACATTGAATACATGGAAGCTTATGGCATGGCTATGATGTTGAAAGAAATTTACTAATAGCAAGCTAGGCAAGAAAGGTTTGAGACAGTCAAGAATCTTCATTTTTTGCAAAAGGGTTGAGGGTGCGTTGTAAGTCCTCATGTTTTGAAAATGAAGGGCTATATTGACCATTTTAACAAACTTGGGTTTCCCATAAGCCAAGTGTTGGCTACGGATTTGATCCTGAATTCATTGCCTGATAGTTATTTACAATTTTTGATGAACTATAACATGAATAACATGAAGAATTCTATTTCAGACATGCATTTGATGCTAAAAACTACTGAGTAGAATGTCATGAAAGCCACTACCAATACGTTGATGATTCAGAAAGGAAAGGCTATGAAGAAGAAGAGCAAATGCAAAGATAAAGTTGGTAAGGCTACTGTGGATGTCACAAAGCCTCTGGAACAATTCAATTCCAAGGCTACTTCTACTTCATAGTCCAAGAAGAAAAAGGAAAGAAAAGGAAATTGGCATTTCTACCATGCACCTGGGCATTAGTTCAGAAATTGCAAGATCTATCTTAAAGATATAAAGAAAAAGAAGAGTAGTGGGACTATTGCTTTAGGTATTTACGTTATTGGGATTAACTTGTCTACTAGTGATTCTTGGGTATTAGATACCAGATGTGGATTTAACATTTGTATAATTATGCAAGGTCTCACCAAAAATTGAAAGCTAGAGAAAAGAGAATACATCATACAAGTTGGAAATGGAGCCAAGTTCGCTGCATTTGCTATAGGATGTTATGAGTTAATTTTACCTAGTGAACTTATTTTAGTTTTAAATAATTATTATCGTATTCTTATTTTAAGCAGAAACATCATTTCAGTCTCATTTTTTGGTTTGGATGGTTTTAATTTCATTATTACGAATAATAAATACTCCATTTTTTTATAAAGATGTTTTTATGCGAATGCTAATTTATGTGATGGTCTTTATATTCTAAAAATGAAAAGGTCCACAGATACTCCTATTCTTAATGTAAATACAAAGAGATTCAAGTCAAATGATTTGAATCAGACCTAATTTTGCCACTGTTGTCTTAGCCACATAAATGAGAAATGCATCTCTAAACTTTATAAAGATGGAATATTAGATTCATTTGATTTTTGAATCATATGAAACATGTGCATCTCGTTTACTAGGCAAGATGATAAAGAGCTCATTTACAGGACATAGTGAAAAGGCAAGTGATTTATTGGGTTTAATGCATACTAATGTATGCGGTTCTATAAACACAATGGCTAAAAGCGGTTATCAGTACTTCATTATTTTCACTGATGATTTCAGCAGATATGGTTACATGTATCTCACGAAACATAAAGGTAAATCTTTTGAGATGTCAAACATTTCAAAATGAAGTCCAAAGTCAACTTGGTAAACCAATTAAAGCACTTCAATCATATCGAGGTGGTGAATATGAGCCAAGAGTTTGATTATTTTTTAAAAATTCTAGGATTGTCTACAGTTAACTCCCCAGTAACTCCATAATGGAATGGTGTTTCTAAGAGGAGTAATCGAACCTTGTTGGATATGGTTCAATTTATGATGAGTCATGTGGATCTTCCAATTTTCTTTTAGGGTTATGTCTTAGAAATTGTTGTGTTTACACTAAATCGTGTTCCTTCTAAAGAGGTTGATAAAATACCACATGAGATGTGGCTTAGGAAAAGACCAAGTTTGTCTTTCCTTAAGGTTTAGGGTTGTCAGGTTTTTGTACGATGACAAATCTCAAAATAGTTATCAAGCAAATCTATCAAGTGTGTATTTGTTGGTTATCCTCAAAAAACTAGACGATACTACTTTTATTTTCTGATTGAGAATAAATTGTTTGTTGATCGAAATGGTGTCTTTATGGAAAAAGAGTTTATTTCAAAAGACAACAATGACAATAAATTAGGTCTCGAAGAAGTTCAAGAACACAAATAAATACTTAACCGCTAATAGGATATCAACAAAGTCTTAAACTAGTTGAACCTCCATAGGTATCATAAGGCTCACAAAGGTATGATATGGTAAGACATGAGCCTGAGTGATTTGGATTTCTTGTTACTGATAGTAGTAAGGTGTTACTTTTGTATCAAAATGAACCTACTACTTATCAGGATGTTGTGTCTAGCCCTGAGGCAGATAAATGGCTTAGTGCCATGAATTCTGAGATGCAATCCATGTATGATAACCAAGTTTAGTACATGGTTGATTTACCTGAAAGTGGTAAGACCATTGGACATAAATAGATTTTCAAAAAGAAAAATGATATAGATGGAGCACAGCAAGTAGCAAAAGGTTTCAGACAGACTTAAGGTGTTGATTATTATGAGACTTTTTTTTCCTGTAGGCATGCTTAAATCAATTAAAATTCTAATTTCCATAGCCACATATTATGTTTGTGAGATATGACAAACAAATGTCAAAACAAATTTTCTAAATGGAAAGTTACTTGAGGACGTGTATATGATACATCACGAAGGGTTTGTTCATCCTAAGAATTCTAGGAAGGTGCACAAGCTTTAAAGATCTATTTATAGATTAAAGCAAGCTTCTCATAGTTGGAATATTTGTTTAGATGAAGCAATTAAGGAATTTGGCTTCATTAAAAATGAAGATGATCTTTTTGTATAAAAGAAAGTCAGTGGGAGCACGGTTGTTTTCTTAGTACTATATGTTGATGATATATTACTCATTGGAAATGACATCCCAACCTTACAGAGTGTCATGTCTTGGTTAGGAAAGTGTTTCGCACAGAAGAACTTAGAAGATGCAGCTTACATCGTTGGGATTAAGATCTATAGGGATAGATCTAAAAAGATGATCGATCTAAGTCAAAGTGCTTATATAGACTAGGTACTATATAGGTTCAGTATACATGACTCTAAAAAAGGGTTGTTGCTAATGTCTCATTGTATAAGTATCAACAAGACTTAATGTCTGAGGACTAATGATGAACGATAGTGCATGAATACGATCCCATAAGTGTAAGCTATTGGATCTATCATGTATGCCACGTTATACACCTGGCCTAATGTATCATATGCTTTGAGCGCAACAAGCAGATATTAGCCTAATCCCAGTAAAGTCACTGTATAGCAGTATAGAACATTCTTAAGTACTTGAGAAAGACTAAAGAAGTGTTCTTGGTCCATGGAAGTTTGGAAGAAGAGCTTGTTGTATATGGTTACACAGATGTAAGTTTTTAAACTAATATAGATGACTTCAGATTGCAGTCTTGATATGTGTTTACTTTGAATGGAGGAGCAATGAGCCGAAAATGTTCAAAGCAAGAAACTATGGTAAATTTACAAGAAGAGCTGAGTATATTGAAGCATCCGATGCAACTAAGGAGGCAGTTTAAATCAAAAAGTTCATCTCCGAACTTGGTAAGGTTTCGAGTAGCTAACCATATTTGCTTGTATTGTGACAACAATGGGGCGATAACATACCCCAAGGAACCAAGATCACCCCACCGATCCAAAAATATACTTAAACGTTTTCATCTCATTCGAGAAATTATTTGGAGGGGAGACATGAAGATTTATAGGGTTCCTATGGAAGATAATATTGCCGATCTTTTGACAAAGGCTTTTCCACAAGCGAAACATGATGATCATGTTAGGTCATTAGGTATTAGATACATGAATGATTGGCCCTAGTGCAAGTGGGAGATGTTGGGCCATGTGCCCTACATCAATGTCCAAACATTATTTATCTTATAAAATAGTTATTAAAATAGAGTTTTCATTTACTGTTTTATTATAAGTGATTACATGTTTACCTTATAATAAGATCAATGGGTATTTATTTAAATATTGTAAATGTCCCTAGTCAGAAACTATATTGGATATTATAATAAATTAAGACAAGTGTGAAACATACTATTGATAGTCATGTGATGATCATGCGTATAGGGATGTGAATTAAGATCATGAGTATTCATTAGGGAACAAGGTATTGGACGGACACACTATAAGAACACCACATTGATTAAGTCATAGGTGTTACTCATGATAGGTATATCATTTAGTCATTTGACTTGAGATCACCATAGACTTCGATATTAGGAGCATGGTAATTTGACACAATCAAAAGTTGTCTTTAATTAGACAACAATAAAGAATATAATTAGTTACCATGTGAATAATACGTGAAGGTGTGTAGTCAAGATATCATCACTCTCGTATAGAGGAAGATATCAATGGATCTCTCAATATGATAGAATGGCCAAGTCCATGTGAATTGATATAATTAATATCACTTGGATGTTTTTAGTTTACTTAAAGATTAAGACTAGTATGATTGAACATTAAAAGTGACTTTCCATGACTTATGTTTAATCAAAATATATCGCACGACAAAAGGAAATATGTTATTCATTAGGTTGTATCGATTTTAATATTTACGCTACTTGTGTTGTCATAATGTCTTGCTAGAAACTGCTTATAACTTGTCTACCAAAATGGTTTTGGTTTACTGCCAGCGTCGCATGAACCTATGGGGTCTTACACAAAGAATGGCTTTACGCAATTTTAATTGGTCCAAAGTAATAAGTTTTATACATAAAAGTCCTTACGATTTGCTATATGATAACTTATTAATAGAGACGTATGTGTAATTTGCTTAAACTGCCTAAAATACAATTGTTGTATTACGAATAAAATTTTAAGTGAAGGCATATCTATACATATAAATAAATGTTGAAACCCTAAAATGAAATAAGATTTTCATTTTTGCTATTTTTGAGTTCTCTGGACTTTGGGAAAGAAAGAAAAATATTTTCTATCTCTTTATGGGCTAGCACTCTAAATTATGGTTCGTTCATGTGTAGATTTCTGATAGAGGACGTGCACTTGGAAATTAAACAACCAGATAAGGAAATGATGGATTAAGGTATGGTTTACTTTTGTAGATATGGTTTAGTAGAACTTATTTTTTGTCCTGTTGGGTTTTTCAAAAATTATTTTGAATTTTTCGCTACATATAAACCCTAAATGCGCTTTGATAAGACTTGTGTCCCCAATTCTAGGAACTTCAGAATCTTTCATTTCAAGATCCTTTTTGACTTTCAGATAGGCTTTGTGACAGGGGAATCAATATGAGCATCGGTAGTTGGCTTGACAACAACAGGAGTTAAAGCAACCGACGACTTCTTTATTAGGCATGAGAAGTCAAGATTAACAATTCTTTGTTAGATTTCATTTGATGAGTCAGTCTAACTTCCTCCACCATCTTTTCCAACTTGTCATTTATTTGATCAATGATAGAATATCTTCCAAATAATGAAGTTAGGAAGCATGGCAAATACAACTTGTTCTCTTTCTTCCCTAAGTGCACCACAGAGTCATATTTTCTTGCCAACATTGAACTTCTTCCCAAGAGCTAGAGCATACAATAGTGAGAACCTCTCTTTGAGCACATGTGTCTGATGAGAAGTAACCATTATGCTTGTCGTTAAGACCTTCCACAACATGTAGACTTTACGAGTAAGCTTTGTACTAGGAAGCCCAAACGTGTTGACATATGGCCATGTTGTAAGTATCCATCCAGTCAACATAGAGACTGTTTCATTAAGCATCAGCGTTGAACTAAGATTATCAATTGCAGTCTTCATTCCAAAAAGTCCAAACATACAGTTGATTAAAGTTGGAGTGAATGGAATTGTTACGCCATAAACAAATACCCAGTACGAAACAGCGTCCCCAAATTTGTCAATAAGATTACTATAAAACTCCTTGACAATGGAGTCGTTGTAGAAGCCACCATGATTCACCAAGTCGTAAATGTTTGTCTGCACTGACAATCTCTCTAGGCCCATGTCATGAAAGTGTAAGACGTTGATTGGTTGATGAAACCAGTATTTCCTCTTTACTATTTCTTTGAATATCTCTATCAAATCCTGAAATTTTTACATTAGTAATTATGGGTAATCAAGGATTAATAGAGATTAATAATGGTTTTATTTGCGAGTTGGGAGTTCAAGACCGGTGAAATTAAGGTTTTTAATTAATTTTATGTTTCTATGATGTGTGCCTAGTGTAATGTATTATATATTATTTTATTTTGCAAAAGTCAAGTCAATCGAATAAAATCAATATTTTACAGGCTTTTCTATCAAGATACGTGTCGAAATGGGTCCCGATAAAGTTAAAATATCAACTTAAACTATTATTTTTAATTTTGCAAAAATTGAGAAAAAATCATTTTAAAAATTCAAATTTGAAGTTTAAATGGACTTAACGAGCCTACGTGGGAATTTTGCCTCAGTTTGCATGCGAGTCAGGATTAGGGGTAGTGTAAAATGAGAACAAAGTTGGTATAAGATATTTTTCGAGTTTTGTGTCAGTTGACGGAGGTCGAGGTTGATATTGGTTCCAAATTGGTACACATTTGGTTAAGTATGAGAAGAGGATTGATCCGAAAGACTTAAGTATGTCAAAGGCAAAGTTAAGATTTTCAAAGTTTTGGTGTGACCAAAATCAGTGCTAAGGACGTTTTATGGAATTGGACTATTTTGTTGAGAGTTTGGTTTAATTTAGTGAAAAATCAGATTGAAAACGAGTGTCGTAAATCAATATACATTAAAATAGGAATTTCAGGAATTAATAAATAAAAAGAAATTCAGGTGTTTACAAGCAGCTAAGGGTTTATATATAAATATAAAAAAAATCAATCAAAAAAATAAAATCAAACGATTCATTTCATTTTGTTTCAACAGAAACGTTCGGAACGAACGTTCTCTAACTTTCTGCGTTGACACCTTTACTTACGGAGCTCCCTACATCTGATTTTTACACGGTTGCTTTTCGCAACTAAGTAGTGCATCGCGATATGATCAGTTCGAGCTAAGTTTCTATGGTGGAAACAAGGTATTCAGCCCGCAACTTGATAAATTCTCAATGTCGAGCATTTTTCCACAATTCAATTTGAATTTCAGGATTTCTCGATTTATTTCATGGGGTTTTGATAGAATTTGGTAGGGATTATTGTTAATTGGTATATTAGGTTGATTTGGATCAATTTGAAATAATTATCACCGACAAAAGTTAGGGTTTTGATGAGTTGAGCTAATGCAATTCAGTTGATAACTATTTTGGAGATATTTTATAGTTGATATCGATTTACATTAGGTTTCTGGATGAATTGATTATTGGTTATGATCCAATTTGACTCAACAGGCTGAGGAAATATTTAGGTGTTGGTATCAAGTGGTTTCGTGGTGTTTGTTGTCGAGTTTTGAGGATTTAATTGTGAGATTGTTGATTTTGAGAATTTTTTCATTTCAAAATAAATAAATTTCACTTAGTTGACATGTCATATGAGAAAATTCATAACTTCTCCATTGGTGATCTGATTTGAGTGTTCTTGGATTCTATGGAAAGTAGGACATGAGTACTACAAGTTTCTTTTAGGTCATGATGACAAAAATGGAGGTTTTCAAAGTCAAGAAGCTACCTTAACTTGGCTAGTTGAAACTATTATATAAATTAATGTTTTTTAATATCGTTCTCATGCATACTTTGATCACATTTTTCGTTGGGTTTTGTAATATAGTTTCACTTGAAGCTTGACCCATTAAGTAATTGTGTATGCAAGGAAGCTATTAGAAATATTTTCAAGGTGATCCGAAGCTCTGAGGACCCCAAAAATTAAGCTCTAAGTTGGTTGTTTGTAAGGTTAAGTAAATCCTTTGGTAACTTTACATCGTATGAGTATTTTTGAATATATTGCATGCACGGTTTATCGCTGCATATTTATTCATCATGCATTCAAAGACACGAGAGGAAGGAGACCCCCACATTGTGTTCATTGGCTATATGTGTTATAGGATGAACATCGTAGCGCTCTGCGACTGGAGTTACTGATCATTGTAGATACTTGTTCTGGATGGGTTATTTTTTTATGTTGGATAGGATCATACTACACGGAGAGTCGAGGGTGTAGCTTCTTGAATGACTTCCTCTCAAACTCATGAATCTTTATTAATGTTTACCCACCATTTTTAGAAAGACGTCTTCTAATTATGGTTGGTAAACATAAACAGGATGGATTGCATACTTGTATATTTATGATTCCTTGTGATATATTATTTGTTTAAATTCTTGGAACACAATGCATTTGATTATTACAAGTGTACTAGATAGTGTGGGATTTACTTATTTGACATTTTTGAATTTTTATAATTGGGTACTGACTGGTGCGAGCAAAAAGAAAGGAAAGGGAAAGTTGCCAGATTAACTGTGACTTGATTACTTCCTTTCTCTATGTATGTATTGTTTTTGCAATACTATTTTGAATAAATAGGTTTTTGGGTTTGTGTGTGGTTATGATCTATTTTGGAATGGTTCGAATGATTTTAGGAAGGATTGAGATTATTTTGGAGTTAGGGTAGTGTTAGCTTAAGGTTTTTGATCTTTTAAATCAAATTAGAATGATTATATATTCAGTTAGTGCAATATATATTATTATGAGTGGATTGTGAGTCCTTCACCTTTTCCACCAAAGCTTAGAAGATTTTGTTGAAGATTTTTGAAATCTGGGATTTCTAGTGCAGGCTTAGAAATAAATGAGGTGTTGTCGAAAAAGATTTTACAAAATCTTGAAGATAATGTATTTAATCTAAATGAACTTTAAAAATTATATAATTAATTTTTACAGAACTTTGAGGTTTAAGATTCACTTTAAAATCTTTCGTGGTTAATAAAATTTTATAATTAATGAGTACAAGATCTTAATCTTAATTATTCATTTATAGAGAGGTTAAGGCTACTAGATTATCAAGGGGTTGAGGTAATCTAGGCCGGTCAGATGCCTTAATTAGGTGGGGTTTGACAATCTTCGCGAACTCTATTAATGGGAATGACCAAAGGTAGATGGAGTTAGTACAACAAAGTATTATGAAATGGAAATGATCTATGTCTTATAAGAGGCTTTACTGATAGCCTCGGCTTCATCTAGAATCCTCTCGTATGAATCAGAGCAAACTTTCTTTTCATCATCAATCTTTTCTTTCCCTTGGCACCAGTTCTAGCTTTCTTGGAAGACCTTGATTGTCCAACAATCTATCTTTGGCGAACAACCCATGTTTTAACCTTTGTGCTCTTTGCGGCATTATGAGGATCTGAAGGCGTACCAATGTAAATTTTATTTGAAGGATTATGATAGTATATGTCACTGTGAGAGGTTGAAGAAGATAAGTGAGATATTCTTGCAATAGCTTGAAAGAGAAAGACACAAAAATGTTAAAGAAAGAAAGGAGGTCACAGTTGAAGAAGAGTTTGAATTGGGAAAACTGATTTATGGGAATAAGATAATCGCATAAAATCATCTAGGATAAACCTAATTTAGAATCAACACTCCCTTAAAGCCTTTAAGAACTAACTCTTTGTGTCTAACGACACAGTAATTACTCCCCCTAACAGGTTTAACGACTAGTTTTTTTACAATCACTTATTATGAACAACACTCGTTGTAGTAAAATACAAGAAGCAACGTCAACATGTAAGTAGCTCACAATAAAATACCAAATACATAAGTATCTACGCACAAAATTGTTAGGTTAGAGTAAGAACCCATACAAGTGGAAGAAAATGCCAATATCATGGCGCGGTCTCTCAAACGTCAGTGTGTCAAAAGCCTTTATAAAGATATCAACTAACTAACATTTCATTGGAACATGTTGAATACTAATCAAACCTTTTTCCACTTAATCTAAGATATAGTGAGGACAAATATCAATATGCTTCATCCTAGAGTGTTGAACTGGATTCTTCGAAATATCGATGGAACTTTTATTATCACAATAAACAATTAACTGAGATAACGCAATACCATCATCTTTGAGCATTTTTTGCATCCATATTACCTATGTACAACAACTGTCAGCAGCAATAAATTCGACTTCGGTGATAAATAGCGAGATGTAGTTTTGTTTCTTGCTATTCCAAGCAATAAGAGTAGAACCCATATAGTGACATCTACCAGTAGTACTCTTTCGATCATCGATATTTCTAGTCCAATCAACATCATTATACCAGATTAAATCACTGACACTGCCCTTAGTAAATAGAAGGGTTAATTTCACAGATGGTCACTGAACTTTGCAGCTTGTAACACTTTAGTCACTAAACTTTTATTTGTCCCAAATATATCACTCAACTTTACAAAACGTTTCAACAATATAACTCCGACCACTCTCCAATCGAAAATCTGGCGATCATGCTGACGTGGCGCCACGTAGGATTGCATGTGAAGTCACCAAACTATTTGAAGTGATGATGTGGCCCCAATTTAAGTGTTCTTTTGGTTTCAATAAAAACACCCCATTATTGTGGGGTGTATTAAAATCAAAACCCACCCGTCGCTGCCCCTGCTCACCATATTTTTCATGCCACTGCACCTCCAAAACCATCATCTTCGTCCTCCGTCATTGCGCCTCGCCTCCGACTGCTCGTCATCGCATTTCGCATTCGGTCTCTTTCTTGCTCGCCTCCGACTGCTCGTCGTCGCATTTCTCGCTTGTCGTCGTCATCGCGCGCGCCCTCTCGCTCTCCCATTCGCCTCACCTGCCCTCCTTGTCGTCCACTCTCTTGCTTTCGCCCGCCCTCTCCCTGTAAGTCTCTCTCTCGTTGTCTAGTTCTATGTAATTTGAAGGGTTCTAGTTAATTATGTTCCTCCATAGTGTCTAAAATCTCATTCTATTTCTGCTTTTCAGGAAGGTGAATTCTTCAACCAAAAAGGCTACCCACGAAACCCATTTCCAAACAGTTGGAAGGGAAAGAAGGGACTTTACAGTGTAGGCTTCACTGGAAGAGGATTATCAACAACGAAAGTGCAAAATTATGGCATAAAACTGAATAATCAATGAGATGGACTCACGAAATAGTGAGCAATCTGTTTTTACTCCTAAATCCACAAATCAAGCTTAAACCCTAAAATCCTCAAATCAAGCAATTAAAGTGCAAAAATTATTCAAATAAATCAAACAATATCACATCGAACCCTTCAAATTACATAGAACTAGACAACGAGAGAGAGACTTACAGGGAGAGGGCGGGCGAAAGCAAGAGAGTGGACGACAAGGAGGGCAGGTGAGGCGAATGGGAGAGCGAGAGGGCGCGCGCAGTGACGACGAGCAGAGAATGCGACGACGAGCAGTCGGAGGCGAGCAAGAAAGAGACCGAATGCGAAATGCGATGACGAGCAGTCGGAGGCGAGGCGCAATGACGGAGGACGAAGATGATGGAGGGTTTTGGAGGTGCAGTGGCATGAAAAATATGGTGAGCAGGGGCAGCGACGGGTGGGTTTTGATTTTAATACACCCCACAATAATGGGGTGTTTTTATTGAAACCAAAAGAACACTTAAATTGGGGCCACATCATCACTTCAAATAGTTTGGTGACTTCACATGCAATCCTACGTGGCGCCACGTCAGCATGATCGCCAGATTTTCGATTGGAGAGTGGTCAGAGTTATATTGTTGAAACGTTTTGTAAAGTTGAGTGATATATTTGGGACAAATAAAAGTTCAGTGACTAAAGTGTTACAAGCTGCAAAGTTTAGTGACCATCTGTGAAATTAATCCGTAAATAGAGTACCAAAATCATTTGTTTCGTGCATATAGCCCATAATCCTTTTTACGGCAACCAAATGAGACTCTTTTGGACATGCCTGATAGCGAGCACAAACAACAATACTGAAAGAAATATATGGTCTGCATGTAGTAAGATATAATAAGCTACCAATTATGCCTTTATATAATGAAGGATTGACCTCAACACCTTTGTCATCGTTATAAATCTTCTCACTGGAGCTCATTGATGTTCGGATATACTTGGCAATGTCCAATCTGAAACACTTAACAAAAGATTTCGCATATTTATTTTGAGATATAAATATACTTTCTTGAGACTCTGTAATCTGTAGAACCAAGAAGTAACCAAAATCTTCAACCAAGCTAATCTCAAATTTTTTTTTTTTCAAATAAACAAATTCTTAAGCTAGCTTTGCAAATGCAGCCCCGAAAATAATATCAACGACATAAATATGCGCAAGTGCAAACTATTTATTTTGTTTTTTGAGAAATAGAGTATGATCAATAGAACCTCTATTATACCCCTTCTACATAAAATAGGTAGTCAACCTTTCATATGAAGCTTACGGTGCTTACTTTAGGCCAGAAAGCGCCTTTTTGAGATGATAAACATCATTAGGTTTATCATGAACCTCAAATCTTTTAGGTTGTGCAACATAAACTTCTTGTTGCAAATACCGATTAAGGAAAGCACTTTTGACATCCGTTTGCTATAACTTGAAATCTCTATTACAATCAATAGCTGACAATAGAAAAATAGATTCCAATCATGCAACTGGAGCAAACATCTCATCAAAATCAATACCTTGAACTTATGTATATATTTGTGCAACCAGTTATGCTTTGTTGCAGACAATAATAACATTCTCATATGTCTTATTGCAGAATACCCACTTTGTACCAATGATATTAACATTACTAGATCATGGAATACGCTCTCATACATCTTTTCTGACAAACTCATTGAGTTCATCTTGCATTGAATTCTTCCAATATTCATCCATAAGAGCCTCCTTGAATTTTTTGGCTCAATCTGATCTGTAAGATAAGCAAAGCGTGTCATGTTCCTATAGTCAACAAGAGGTATCTCTCCAGTTTGCACTGGATCATTAACTGAGTAACAATTTGCTTAATTGGATGCTTTTCGACATCTTTTACTTTGGAGTGACAGATGTAAAAGTAGAACCATGTTTTGTTGTAGATTATTTTAGATCATCATCATCATTATTATCTTTATCATTAGATGGAGTAGTAATATCTGAATGAGGTAGTATTACAGTATGCTAAGTAATATGTGTTAAGCAAATTGATGTTAAAAGCTCATCATTATCTTTTTGAGAAGACAATTGTTTTGTTCTTGCATAGTCATCATCAATTACCATGATAGATTCCATCACGGACATAATTCGCTTATTATATATTCTACAAGCTTAACTATCTTAAGAATATCCAAGAAAAATTCCAACATTGCTTTTCAAATCAAGTTTTTCTGGGTGATCTCTATCATTTAAAATGAAGCAGGTACTATTGAAAACAAGAAGATATTTGAGAAAAGGCTTTTTGCCTTTCCAAATTTCATACGGAGTCTTCGTAGTCTGTGGTCTAAAATAAACTCTATTAATAATGTAGGTAGTAGTGTTTACTGCTTCCTCTAAAACTTCTTAGGCAGATTCTTCTTAGCCAATATGACCATTATCATCTCTTGAATTGCGCAATTTTCCTTTCAACAACACCATTCTATTGTGGTGTCTTAAGAGCAACTCATATTTAAAATTGAGCACAATAATCAGCAAATTGTCGATTCTTAAACTCTTGTCCATAATTATTGTGCAGTCGATCAATGGATACATCCTCATTCCTTTTCTCATTCTGAAGTCGAATAGATCACTTCTTAAACTCATCAAATGTTTATGCTTTACATGCAACAAACAAATCCAAGTAAGCTTTAAGTAGTCATCAATAATAATAAAAACATACTTTTTTCTCCCAAGATTTTTAACTTGCATTGGCCCAAATAAGTCCATATGCAATAATTCCAACACTCGTGATTTTAGTATGTTATTGAGGCTAGCATATGAAGAAGAGCGTTATTTATCCCTTTGACATGGTTCACAAATGGAATCAGACTAAAAGGTTAGTTTAGAGATTCCTCTTATAGCATTATGAGAGAGCACTATGAATTTGAATGAAATTAAAATGATCTAGCATTTTACGTCAAAGCTCTGTATTAGATAAGGAAACAGAGTTGCACATAATTTGCAGTTTGTGAGGTGATAAAAAATGTTGAAGCAGCATAAAGCAATTGGCTGATACCCAGACCCCATACTTGATGCTTTGTCTGATGCTGATCAGATTATATTTTAACCTATCAACATGCATAACTCCTTTGAGATTTGATGGTTCCACAACATTAAGAGTTCTTTTGCCAATAAGCTTGCCTTTCTTCCCGTCACCAAATATAATAGCACCTTCTGTAAATGATTCATAGTTCTTAAGAAAGCTTTCTTACCATTCATATGTCTAGAATATCGACTATCCAAATACAATAAATCAGTAGTAGTTGCTAAGAGTTGCAAATGCAGTGTCAATGCCTTACAGGACTTAATTCTCTATACTTTATTGGATATGTTCTTTTTTTGAAGTGCACTCAATTATCTAAACATCCAATAGCATCTTGGTAAAATATGACCAACAATCCGACAATAATGACATGTATGATGGGTTTGTTGTTAGAAATAGTAGTTATCTTTTTCTTTGTGCTTACAACAACCTTTTACGGAAAAATCATATTTCCCTTTGTCTGTGTGAACTTGAGTCTTGTTTGATTGACTATCGTTGATCATAATGCATTTTATAAATATGGTAGGAGCCTTTACAGATCCATCAGTATAACCAAGACCATGCTTACCATGCAAAGATTGACCAGTTTGCTTTTTTTTTTTTTTTAATTTCTGAAAACCAGAATAGAACTTTGCCGTAACAGCCTCATAATCAGAATAGTTTTCTTTATTATAAATATTTTAATCATACGCTTTTTCAATGCATGACAAGTCTTTTCTTATCTTTCAAGAGTCTTAAACTCCAAGTTGATAGAAAAGAACTTCATCTTTAAATAAAAACTTGGATCATACAGAGATGTCCATTCAGCAAATAATAGATCATAAAAGCTTGAAGATCCTTTGCAGAATCCTCATCATTTACATCAACATATATTCCTTTTCCTTTTTCTTTACCATTTTCCATATCAGGTTTTATGGAATCAAGTTCAGAAACACCAATAGAAGACGAAGAAGCAACAATAGCTGACATTTTCAATATAGTCATGAGTGTAGTGGACTCTTTATCACTCTTTATAGAGTAATCATTACTCTAAGAAACATTCGAGGATGTCTTCTTCTTTCATGTAGGACATTCAATTTGAATATTTCCAACTCCTCTATACTCATGAAACTTGATGCCTTTGATTTTATTTTTGGCATTTCTTTTTTTATCATTAGTTGAAGGCTTGTTTCTATCAGTACTCTTCTTGTAATTTGTTTAGTAGAATTCCTCTTATGATTTTTGAGAAATTTTGAGAACTTCTTCGTCATCATAGCAAACTTATCTCCCATAGCATCATTAGAATCAAATGTCTCAACACGATAAGCATGTAACGACCATATAATCTTAACTCGTGTTACGTGGCATCTCAGGACGGTAACCCGGACCTGTCGTGATGTGGCATACTCGGTTAACCCTGGGGAGTCGATAGCAAGATTAGGACCCGTAGCTCATACCCACATGGACACCATCGATAAGTCCAGGGCACGCCAATCAAGGTATAAATAGTTATTTTTGTATGATGCGTGCTAATTGATTGTATTATTATTTAATTCGCATCGCACTAGTTAAAGTTTTATTTGGTCGCATTGTGAGTGTGTATTGATGAGAGTGTACGACGTTGCGAGGTGCGCCTAACGCGAGTGTATGGGGTAGTCAGGGGTTTATAAGTTACAACAGTGTTAGGTTTCATGGATCATGCATAACGGAAGTTTTTGAAACCTTTTCAAACATCCCCGAACCAAGGTCCTATTGATTCCATTAAATTAATGTGCAGATAAAAATCATACCTTAGCAAAAATAATTCCATGTCTGCCTTTTTTGGTACTGATCGATTCTTTTAAGACGCTGCGATAGACGAACGTCGTCTATCAGAAATCGACACACGAATAGACGATCACGATCCAGAGTGCTAGCCCCAAAAATCCTAGGACAAAAATTCTCACAAAAATTCTCAATGAAAAATCTCTCAGGAATTCTCTACAACAACTGTGACCCTAATATCTTATTTATAGTACACTAGGTCGAGTTGTAAAAGAACTCCACCTCCTAGTCACACTGCAAATAGAGTCCTAGATAAAGTCCAACTCTAAAAAGGATAGAGTCATAAAGAATCTACAATTATTAATCCAATGAGAGTTGTAATTTATCTAAAACTCAAATAAGAATTAAATTCATACTATAATTCCAATTAGAGTCCTATTCAAAATAGGATTTACTAAGAGACAAAATTTCTAGTCACACTAGAAATGTATGAGAATCTTGAATCCTAGTCAAACTAGGACATTTAATGAGAATCTTCAAAATGAATTTTATCAAATAAAACTCATTAACCCAGAAAATGTTAAATCGCGCAAATTCATTATTTATGTGTGACCCAATAGGTTCATACCACATTGTCAGTGAACCAAAACCATTTTGGTACACCACTCATAAGCGATCTCTAGTAAGGAATTATGACTGCCTTAGTAGCATGAAGATCAATAAATCGATACAACCTAATAGAAAGTGTATATCATATCCCTTTGTCACGCGATATCTTTTGATTGAACATAAGACATGGAATGTCGCCCTTATAATTCAATCTATTAATCTCGATCTCCGAGTAGATTGAGATTGTCAAGTGACACTGATCCAATCAATTCACAAGACATTACCATTTATCAGTCTAACATATCGAGGGGCCCTCTCTCTAAAAGAGATGGACAAATTCCGTCTTGATTACACAACATCCACAAAATTAGTCGAATAATGACAAATCACAATCTCTATAATCATCTGGTTAAAGACAAGGGTTAATTGTATCAAATCATTATGCTCCTGATGTTGGAGTCTTTTATGATCTCAAGTCAAAGGACTAAATGATATAACTCTCATGAGAACCACTTATAACATTGACCATGTAGTGTTCTTGTAACGGCCCGGGCTTATTCCGAAAAGACCGCGTCCTCATAGGCAGTGTGGACCTCTTAGAGGAATCCTCCACACCATCCGAAGCACCCGCGGTCTTTCACCCTCCCCAGGACTCGAAACCGAAACAAGGGGCTTTATTTCGGTGCCCTCGTAGGCAGTGTGGCCCGGGCTTATTCCACTTATAGCTCAATTGGTACTCAGGCTCCGAGTTAAAGCCCCTTAACACGATTTCGAAACCTGGGGGGGGGGGGTGAAAGACCACGGGGACTGTGGATGGTGTGGGGTTTCCTCTTAGAGGTCCACACTGCCTATGAGGGCGGTACCGGGGTTCCCTCGGCTTCGTCCAAGAGGTCCGGGCCGTTACAGTTCTCATAGCTGTTCGGTCCAGCACTTGTTCCCAACCGATACCCATAATATTGATCTGTATCCGTATACGTATAATCATCACATGATTATCAAACAAGACTCATACTAGTTTTGATTTATTATTATTCCCACAATAATAACTGACTATGGACATTTAGAATAATATATTAATTATCCATGGATGCTATTATAAAAGAAACATGCATCTACCTATAATAGTAAAACAACGTTTACAGAATTGGCCCACGGCACATAACCCAACGATCACACCTACCCATCACATTACCCCTACCTCATTTTTCTCTCTCACACTTTCTCTCTTCTCCAAACCAAACCCAACGCACCCTCCCCCTCTCCAATGAGCTTCTTCATCTCATCCCTTCCATTTTTCCTCCATCACCAAGCTACCCTCACACTCCACAGTCTCAAGAGGTCGATAATCTCTCTCACGAAGTCTACCCACTTGGCGCCTTTCGCCGGTGGCTTCCAAAATTGAGGTTAGTGACAAGTTTTGTGGTTGGACTTTTTGGAGAATTTTTGGAACTTTAATAGTGTTACTGTTGGTGTTGGGTTGTTGATGTTGTTACTTTAGTAGTTGTGGATAATGTTGTTATTGATGATTTTTTTATTAAAAAAGGTAACGAACGAACAGAGAGCAAAAGCTCTATATTCATTCAAACCGAGTGCAGAAGGGTAGCCAGGCGGGTCGGGCCTGGCTACCCCCGAGTGGGCTGGGTCGGACCAACCCGGGTTCGATTGTACTAGGTCGGGTTGACCTGAGCCCAACCCATTAAAAAATTAAATAAAACTAATTTTTAAATAAAATAAAATATATAAAAATGGATAAATATTATGGAAAAAAATTCTGAAAATTCTAGAAAAATTAGAAAAATTGAAAAAATACTAGAAAAATGAGTTTCGAGGCTTTTTCAGGCATTTGGCATAATTCGAGAAGTGTACCGAGAATCAAACTTTTTGGAATAAAATTACAAATTTGTTGTCTCATACTATAAATTCACTTAATGTGATTCTAAAATAATCAAAATGGTATAATTGGACACCAGAGGACTTAGGAGACCATAATTAGGTGTCGAGTGTGCATCTCGAGGCGCGAGCGAGACATTTTAAGGGTGATTTGCGATTGCTTAAGGTAAGTAAAACCATATAGGAAATGCACAATAGTTCGTTTGAGCTTATATTTTATTGATATTGTATTGTTTCCCTTTCTTGGAGTTTTCACCCATCTATGAGTGTCCAAGGGCCAAGTGAGTCTAACGAGTGTCTCTAATTGGAGTGGTTATCGGCTTGCAACCGGGGCTATGACCTCGAGTCACTAGAGTATTTGGTCGGAATGAGATGTGTTTTAACCGGGGTAACGTCAACATCCCTCATTTGCGACAGTCTAGGTATAGTACGCGATGTCGCATCCTAAGACTCGAGTCTGCTTGGCGTTGTCACGACTCTATGACCCCGACCCTGTGGCACCAGCATTCGATGGTCTTGGTCTACTTGGGCACCTCTTTGTTGTTTCTTTTGGTACTCATTCCTTGTTGTACTTTCATTTTTACGGTCTTATTATCATGCAATCCATATAGTTTTTTTTATCCGCATGACTTTTAGACTGCTTTATTTATTTGGAATTACTATTTAGATCCTACTGGTTTTTACTCACTGGACTCGGTATTCTTATGTTTGACTGAGTGCAGATCTGCAGTTGAGCAAGGGTCAGATGCTGACACTTGAAGATCTACTCGGAGGATATCTGAGCGACCCTCCTCTACATACTTTTATAGGTTTTTGACTTTTGTATTATTTATATATGTTGTTATCACACTTGGGATACTAGTTTGTATTGAGAGATTAAGATGAGCTTAAGTAAATGAAAATAACTTGTTAAAAAAGTTAAACAAGGAAAAATAACAATTTTGGTAAATAACACACATAAAGGATGGACTAGACGTAAACCTAAGGATGGTCCTAGAACTAAAAGAGATTAAGATGAGATGTAGGGCTGATATATATTATATGGACTATCTATGTATTTGAGTATATGGATCATTATGGGAAAACTGATAGAGGAGCGTGCATTAATTATTATTTTTCAATTAATAAGAAGTAATGGGTAGGTTGTGGTGAATAAAGAGAAGGTGACAGTCCGTGAACGCGTTGGTCATAGAATTAATTGATTTTGGTACCAAATGTGAACCAACTTTTTGCTTCTTTTTTTTCTAAACCACCCGGTATCCAGACCTACTCCATCTTCGCCTTGAGTCACGCACCACATAAATGGGGGAGCTCCCATCGTTGGTTAATTTTTTTACTTGGGGAAATAAAAGAATATTTCAAGAATAGTTATTTGACTTTTGTTAGGTTGGGCCGTGTGGTGAATTACTGAGCCACAACTAACTTGGGTTGCGCATGAATAGTGTTAATGATTTTTTAACATTCTTTTGAAACATACATGTGTTGGGGCATGTGCCCTAAGTCAATCTTATCAATATTTTTCTATTACTATTTTAGTTAATAAAATAGATGATTTTATTTGTTGTTCATTATTATAATTGGTTTGCATGTTTACATTATAATAGGATTCATGGATGTTTATTGAAATATTCTAAATATTCATAGTCGGTCATTATACTAATAACTATAGTAAATTAAGACTAATGTGAATCTTGATTGATGGTCACTCTTTCCCTTTCCCTTCACGTCGACGTTCTATTTCTCTTTTCGATAAGAAGAAATTGGGGGTATTCGGCCGCCTCGCCCGCGGTTACCCTCGAAGCATCAACGCCAGCCTCCACCCTAGTCACTAAGGTCTTGGAACGAGCCATACCAGATAAGATAATAACATGTAAGCACTTACTATAGAAACATAAATGAACTTCAAAAAAAAAAAACAAACAAAATTCTACCATTTTTTATAGTCTCGGTCAAGCAGGTTCGAGAAAACAACACTAATCTCAGTGGTCTATAATCGAGACAGTGTTCCAAGTCTCGGTATTCGACAACCGAGATAGTTGGAGCAATCTCGGTTGTACATAATCGAGACTAACCAAATTAAACATTTTGAACTACTCTCGGTATGTAGTGACCGAGAGTAATCCAAGTGTCAATGTACTTGGGATAATACTACATAACCAAAATCTCAGTTATTGTTAACCGAGACAATCGAAGATCACATATACTACAACTTTCGGAGATTATCCCCCGAGCTTATAAGGTGACTCTTGGTAGTAAGTAATCGAGACATTACAATAACTACAAAAAGACCAACGTCTCGGCCTTGCTTAACCGAGATTGTGCTCATCTTCTCGGACCTATGTGGCCGAGAAGCGTGAGTTTGCAAATTCAACAACCTAGTAGACGAAATACACAAAACAAATCAAAATCAAACCAAAAACTATCAAAATCAAGTTTATACATATTTATAAGTTGTCGAATAAATGCCTCCTCTTGACTTGATACCCTAAAAATGAGCCCTAACTTGTCCATACAACTTGAGATCTCTTAAACATGAAGAAAACCACCACTTCAGAGAGCGAGAATAAGATGGGAAGCACAAATGAATCGATTGCACTTGCCAAGGATCGAAAATGTGGTTTAGGGTTCGAAAACTTTTCACTTCCCCGTGCTTGCGTTTTATCAAATTGGTTGTTGTGTGGTGGGATGCACTTAGGGGTAATTTCAGATTTTCATTCAAATTTTTTAGGGGCCTTTGGTAAACCACTTGGTGCCCTCAACAAAGCTATGCCTTTACTAATTGGTGGGGAACCCATTGTGGCGCCCAAATTATTTACTATGTTAAAAAAGGATCTATACAAAAAACAGGTCTTGTATATTTTAAAAACATACGGGTCCAAACATAAAATAAGCGACTGTTTCAAAAACGAGTACGGGTCTAGACACTATTTTTAATTGTTATTAAGAGAGGTGTCTGGATCCGTACCCGTCCAGACCCATTTTTTTTGCCACCCCATCACATACTCAGGAGAGTGAAAATTGTTGAAAGTAGAAAAACATGATATGCATATGCTTGAAAGAGCGGGCAAGTATAATCAAGTGCGTTTGTGTGGAACAAATGAAAGACATTATTGAAGGCATCCATAATGAGAGCAACAATTGAGTAGCTAGCCTTGATTACATATCGCGTGCACATTAATTATTGTATATCTATGTACTATTAGTAACGCTAGCTGGTAACATATAGGCCTAAAAAAACACGTTGGTAACATGCAACAATGTACATTGCCGAACCTACGTACTAAGCATGCTTCCTGGATAAATTAGTAACATATAGGCCTAAAAAAACTTATTAATATTAGATTTATTATTTATTCTAATTATTGTAGCTTTAAAATAAATACAAATTTCTTAATTTTAATAAATTATATAATAACATACATAAAACATTGATTTTAAAAATTAATAATTTTATAATCTGAAAATAGAAATATAAAGACTTTTTGTTAAAATGAATAAGTATAATAAATTATTAACATATTTTGATTAAGTCATATAAATAATTAATTATATAAAAAAAGCTTATTTTTTTACTCAAACAAGTTGATTCATATTGGTACTATTTTCAACCTAAATCAATTGTTGACATATTGTCAAAAAAAAAAAAAAAAAAAAAAAAAAAAATGTCGATATGTATTACAAAGGTGTAGTACATGGTATTAGTATTAATTTGAAACTAAATTAATTGTAATTGTTCTTAATCATTTCCACATGAAATTACTCAACTTATTTTTCAAGGAGCAACAATTTAAAAAAATATGTTGCATTTAATGCATTGGACAATTCTCAAGCATAATTAAATAACAAGAATTAATAATACAAAGGCTCCATGCCATAGGTATCTTTTTTTATGCCCATAGTAAAAGCATATAAATATATATATATAAGAGAAATTTTACAATTGAGCCCAAATATATATTTATGTCATTTTACAATTGAGCCCAAATATATACTTATGTCATTATAACACTTCAAAATGTGTTGTGCATTAAATATTTTATGCATTTATGACTCGTAAATTAATATATTGGATTAGAATCTAACGGTTGTAAAAGAAGTTTTCATGTCATAGGTATTTTTGTGTTTCTTGTGGTAGTAATATCCATTGAAAATTCTACAATGGAACCCATATATATACCCATGTCATGAGTACCTCTCAAAATGTGAAATGCATTAAATGTTTTAAGCATTTATGACTTAGCTTAATTTGTTTGATTAGAATACAATGGTTGTAAATGTGATTTTTATAGCATGAGTATTTTTGTCATTCCATGATAGTAGTATATATATATATGTATAATTTTACAAACTATCTCTATTTTTATTCTTAGTTTATGAGCAGCGTCTAGCACTAACTACATCGGGTAATCTACATCGAGTAATCTACATCTAAATACTATTAGGCGTCATCCTCTCAATCCAGTTTTCACCATTTGTAAGACTCGAACTCGAGACATTGCGTAAAAGAGCACGAGTCCTTTAGCACGGGAACAAACAAATGATTGGCCATATATAATTCTTTAATTAATATGTTCATAAATGTAATATAATATTAAATAAAATTACTTGTATGAGTATATACATATATTTTAAAATAAATTAATTAACAAATAATGTCCTTTTATGACATTTAACAATAATCAACCACTCAATTAATTATTTCTCCCAAACAGTTTCATCGAGAAGCTAAATTATCAGCTTTCATTTAAATTATCAATTATAAGCTAAATTATCAGCTAGTATTGTCAAACAGAGCCTTAATCAGCGAGATTATCACCCATCTCGCTTTCTAATGAATTAGACTATTCAGTCACTACATTATCTTAATATATTTGTCACTCATAGTCAAGTAAATTAAAGGTTGAAAAGTGAGAATGAAATATACAACACAAATATAAATAGGTCATGGCCAATGAATGAAAATTCGATAAAACTAACCGAAGTTTAAGCGAAGTTTATCGAAGTTGAAAGGATCGAAATGAAGTTCACAGGTACTTCAAAAATTACAAAACTTCTCCGAAGTTTATGTTTAAAATCGAAAACATTGAAATAAAATGACATGGATTGCTAAAAACGAACGGAAATTGCAAACATTATGTAAAAAAAAAATCAAACGAGCGCGTTAGAGACGAAAGAGTTGAATGTTGTAATTGATGGTTGCATTTAAGAAATACTGAGAATTTGAGAGTGGTTCACTTTTGTACACACATCTCTACACCAATCATGTGATCCCTTGACTTTGCATTAGGATTCAATGTATGCATCGAGATTCACTTTTGCACACACATCTCTACTGCGCTTTGTAGTTTTTTCAATCAATGCATAATGTCAAAAAGTGAATATTTTCTTTTGCTTTAAATATTGACTCATATAAAAAAACATGTTTCATAATTTTAATTTTACTTACGAGAATGTGCAATTAATAAATGGTTAGAAAATCAAATTAAATGCAATTATTATCACTAAAAAGTGATCTACCATACAGAGTATGTAAGCATGACTAGTGCCAATAAAATTAACTTGAAACCATTAAATTATAAATTCTTTAAGTATAAATGCATAATTGTGTTTGTTTTGACATCCCATACAATGGATTTTAATTTATTGACCATTTAATAAAAATTTCTTAATCTTCTCTAAGTTAGTGAATTTTTACCAAAATTTTTCATGCCGAATTAAACTTCTCCGAATTAATTCCGATTATCAAGAGGGCAAATTATAAGGTAAAATCAAAGTTTCGATCCTTGGTCATGACACGTACAAGTATCGACGACATCAAAAGAAGTTATTCGTTACATGGGCCAACTAAGCTATTTGTGCAACATCTCTAGATTTAGCCAGCAAATGTGTCTTGCACCGACTTGAGCATCTGATGGGAGAATCTCAACGGCATTTTGGGCGAATAGCCTTTCTTCACAGAAAAACAATTGATTTGAAATTCCCACCTCAACAGACTACTCACTGTTGATATCTGAAATCAACTCCTCAATTGAGTGCTCTTGGTCCAATCCAAGATAACAATCCGAAACTACGATCAGTCTCATCCCCTGAAAAGAAAGACATATTTTCCACTGTCAAAAAAAAAGACACGTCTATCTAAATAAATCTGTTGAATTTGCCTTTCTTTTTATCTATTTGTTTTTCCATTCTAATGGTTCTACTTGTCAGGTTTACATAGTTAACTCCTGACTCTTAACAAGAATTGGCAAAAAGGGTAATTCTGAACTCTCAACAGGAAGCCAGAAATCGCCTATATTGATATCTGGTGGAAAAGTAAACAATGTTGCCAGGTTGCATTTCTATGTTTTTTGTTTTTTCTGCATGTTAATTTTCCTATGACTGATTCAATATTGAGATTTTTCTAGAGCCGTCAACTGAGATGAGTAGAGAGAGATGATCCATGTAGCCGACCAAAGCTTAATTGGGATTTTGAGGTTTGTTGTTGTATTAAAGTTGACGATTCTGAAAGAGACCTAGACATCCATTCAAATGCACGTCCTGCTTGATTGAGAAATTTTTGCATTCTTTCAAGTTAAAGAAAGTAAGAATGGATGAAATGCCATGAGGAACGTAAGCATTAGTTTTTTCAAGCGGAGAATTAGGAGAGAAGTTTACCAAGGAACTATAAGTGGTTCTACACTTCAATAAGGGAAAATTTAGAATTATTCAATTAATTGGTTTAATTTGACAACAGAGTTTACCATGGAAATCACAAATTTTATTCATGTACATGGTAAAATATAGCCTAAAATATACTAACACAAACATATATTTTTTATTGCGTCAGACATAATTAAAAACTTTTGATAGAAGTAGCATTATGATTAACAGAAGGTGCTTTTTGAACTGTCATTAAATCATGTAAGAAATTCTTCATGTACGTTCCTTTTTAGTGGGTTTTTTCTCTTGTTGACTTGACAAAATCTGAAGTTTGGAACAATAAAAAATATATGAGAAATATAAATATACCATGGGAAATAAAAATTCAAAATTTGTCACGCATTTGATGATCATTTAATGCATACCACATTAAATGTACAACATTACTCACCATTGGATTAAGATCCAATGGTCAAAACACATAATACCCATGACATGGGAACTTATTTTGGTTCCCATTGTATAATTTCCCTATATACATGCAATATTATTCAAATTCATTGATTAGAAAGGATTTAAGGGATTTTTTTGAGGGCAAGGATCTCATCAAGGGCATCAAATCGAGTGAAATGGAAGAGTTCGATCCATGTAGCCGACCCCAACTAATTTGAGATTGAGGCATTGTTGTTGCTATTGTTGTATAATATTTATTCAAACTATTCAAACAACCAGCAAATGTCCCATTTAGAAAACTAGATGCACACATAATAAAAAAAATTCAAAGAAATCCAATCGTATATGAGTGAAAAGAAAACTAGGGATGCATTAATTAGGAAGGATTTAAAGAATTTTGAATGCACACATCAACTGCACTGATCGAGCGGAGTGGAAAAGTTTGATGCATAAAGCCGATCCCAACTATTTGGGATTGACGCTTTGTTGTTGTATTCTAACCATTCTAATTTTTTAATTTATTATTATTAAGAGGAAACTTTATTCCAACTAGAAGATCAAAACAAGCAATTTCAGAATTACTAAAGTGCAATGGACAAATCTAAGCAATCATAGAAGAAGACTCTCTACCCTCAATGAGCCCGCATAACTATGATCCGTAATGGACTTCAAATATTCTACCTAGACCCACAATGAACTTGGAATACTTATTAACCAAGTTCTAGATATTACTATGCAACCTATAAGACTCGAAACCTATTCTCACTTGTGGATAAAGAAGACCTTAGCCATCATAGCCATTTTACGGTGCTTCTAGATACTTGTACAATAAAAGTAGAAAAAGCAACACATTACAATAGCTCAAACTCATATTCAAAAGAGTTTCTATTCTAAATAGTTTTCCAGATTTTCGCGAAATACTTATTCAAATCATTTCAACCAAAACAACAACAACAAAGCCTCAATCCTAAATTAGTTGGGGTCGACAATATAGATCAAACACTTCCATTGCGCTCGATAAACTTAATTAAATTCGTCAAGATGTATTGTCGTTTTACTATTCCACGTTATCCATCATTTCACCATTTCTAGAATTTCTCGAACTAAATTGATTTTCGCTTCTTCGAAATTTATAAGCAGAAAGGGAACTGCAAGGAATGGCTGGGATAGAGGTTCCTGCTGGTAAAGTGCAACCATCACATATAAAAAATAGCCCATGCCTAAAACTTCATATGTGAACAGATGAAAAATCTGAAAAAAAAAAAAAGAAGAAAAGATAATCCAGATCCAGCAAGAAATACTGTTTTAGTGAGGAAATAGCCTTGGATACTGACCTGAGTCATAAACTCCAATGGTAGCTCCATGTTAGTCACTAAGCGATCTGAAAAAGAAACTCTCTTTAATGCATATAATTCTGAAGTAGATACGTTTCCAAGAATCAACCACCAAGCTTCATCTTTCATCTGTGAGTAAAAAAAAAAATTAGTTCTGATACTCTGCTCGCAAGATAATCATTAGGCATGTCTTGTACCTTTGGGAATCGAGGAGCAAATACTCTTGACGAAGTACGTCGAGAATTCGTCTTTTCTAATTTAATGTTCAATACAGGGGACTTTCTCCTATGAACATTAAGTATTACTCGTACACATGGAAAGTGCTGCAAATCCTGTAGGGAGAACATCATAAAATGTATATCAACTCAGACGCAATTGAAAATAACTCAAGGGTCACTACAAAGAAGCATAGGTATGGCAATTTTTGTTTTCTCAGATAAATGATCGTTTTTGTCATGCAACATAATAATAAAATAAAGGCCTAATAATAAAAAAGTATCCTACACTCTACAAGTTGTATCAATTATATCTAACCTTTGAAATTTATAATTTATATCATAACTTTTCCAATTTAGTATCAATTCTATGCTCAATTGATTTGGGGCACTTTTTCTTTGAAATCAACTTAAATCTTATAACTTTTCTTTTAATAATCATCCACATTGATCAATTTACATCAAAATCTTTTTAAGCTCCATGTCTAAATTAAGTTTATGAAGACTCACAAAATAATAATTTATAAATCAATATATGATACATTAATACTCTAATACAAACATAGATCACCAATACTAAGTTAAAAATTATGAGTACATATTGATACGAAAATGACATAAATTAACTTATTAGAAGGTTACCCATAGTTGTTTAATTTTATAAAAGAGCTAAGTACCTAATTTATGTATGTGATTGAGTAGGCATATGTACACACAACTGTGTATCATATACATGAAGACAATACATGAAACACACACACACACACACACACATATATATATATATATATATATATATATATAAATATTTATCATGAATATTAAACTCTAATACATATGTATGAATAAATCCTTAAAGGGTGTTACAAGAAAGTTGAAGAGAATGATGTGGACACATATTATGAAGGAAAAATGGGGTCAAATTTGTTGAGGATAGAATTGATACTAAATCGAAAAGGATAGGATATAAAATTCCAAGGTTAGGATATAACTGATACAACTTTGTAAAGGTTGAGATATTTTTTATCATTGGGCTAAAATACATTTCTTTCCCTTTCTCCTTTAAGCTGATGGTGAGTTAAGCAGGTTTTCGCATCATACTTGGTAGTCAAGATGACAAAAGCACGCCAGTAGGTAAAACACTCTAAGGAACCCCAACCATCCAGATAGTTAAATATTCAATTTTGTGTTAGGACTTTAGTCAAATTGGGGTCTTGCTAATCATGATCCATATTTTTATCAGTTTCAGAAAGACCAACTGCAATGAGTGTTATTCACCAACCTCCACCAATAAATAGTTTTACATATGAAAAACTATGATACAATTGTGTCCACAGGATGTGCATTACAGATTTTCCGATTGGAAAGAAAATCATCAGAGAATTAGCTGAACATATCCAATTGTATTACTTGTGAATTACAAATTGTATGCAAAGAAAAACACTCTGTTCGGGTTTCCTAACTTTATCCAGTACTCTAATCAATAGAATTATTACTTAATATCTTTACTCATCAAGTTCATATTGGTTCGACTTATAGTTTTTTATTAAAGGTATACAAAGAGAGGGCAGACACAGTCGTGCAGGGAGAATAGCTAATTTATTTGCATTTATTGTATTTAATATTACTACACCAAAAAAAAAAAAAAAAAAGAGAAGGCTATAATTATCATAAAAAAGGATCAATTCAGACTAATTAGGAAAAACAGGGATGCAGACTTCAATATTGGCCTAAAGAATAAGTAATGAAATGATATTAGGCATAAAAAAATATTGAACTATCTGTTAATCAACAAGAAAAATCCGTTAGTTTTTGCTTATGCTAAAAATATTATATTGGTTTTTAAGGTCATTCTCTAAACATCAACTTAAAGCTACAGAAACAGCTTGTCATGTGACATAAATAACTATTGATTGAGAAGTGTAAATGTTACTACAACAGATTATGCTCTCAGCAAAGAATAAAACTTATCTTCATGTTCTTTCAACTTCCCAAACATAAGAAACATTTTCACCAGGTAATTAGATCCCAAAATTTCAAGAAACCAACCGCTTTACGATACAACAAATTGATTTTTATCAAGATCATGACAAGAAAAAGTTAATGTCTTAAGCCTGGAATGAATGGTAAGGCCTAAAAAGGGGATTCAATTGGTGCTGCAATCTAATTCTTTTCTCATGTGGTAAGAGATGGAATTGTTCTCAAACCAAACCACAACCTGTATGGGTTTTTTCTTTGATTTATTTTGTTTTGTTTTTGTTTTTGTTTTTGTTTTTTGTTTTAGTTTCTAAACCACGTATCTTTTATATGTGATTACCATCAATAAATTTGTTTGAATCTACATGTAGCATTTATTTATGATTCATACACCAATACTCCACATACTTTGGTCAAAATGTGCAACTCTAAGGCCCATGGTGAGATAGAAACACTTTCTGTGCTTATACTCATATTTTCGGATAAAATTCTTAAGATATAAATTGATCCTTAGGATAGAAGGATAAGAAAAAGCCAACCAAAAGAGCACAGCAAAAGAAGCAAAGTAAAAAAAAGTCCAAACATTTTCTTTAAGTTACATTGCACTAGCATGGAAATCGCCTAAAGAGCAGTTATACATGAACAGAAAAGTGAAAAAACAAGCATACACACTTACCACACAAATATAAATATCTCAAATGAAATAGAGATACCTGAAACAGCTCGGAAGCCGGAAATTTGTCAACTAATGCCTGCAATGATCCTCTGGGAAGACCCAGCAGTTGCTGCACATTTGAGAAACCACGACTTTCAAGTGAACTTAAAAGTTCAATGTTCATGCTTGGCAACATCCAAAGAGACGAGTCCCTTTCATACCATAAACCCTGATAGGAGGTAGAGAAAAATATAAGGTAAGCTTTGGATATTTAAATATTTGATAATTGTTTGAATTAATAAGACATCCAGATGAGACGTTCACAATATATGCAAATGAAGAGATGAGATGGTAAATAAAATGTTTTATAGAGTACCACCTCAAATTAAGAGATGTAAAAGTTTTTTATCAGCTTGAGGCATATAATCAAAAATTGAGATAATAGTTAGAGAACTACAAGCTAATCTCCTGCCTCCGAATCTATTTACTCTAGTTCTTGGTCATTGACTCAGCAGCCATAGTGATCAAGACTAGTATCAATCATGAGTAAGCAGTGAAAAAGATTACATCCAAATGGTTCATTTGCAGCTGTTGCTAGTAAAAAAAGCAGTATAATAGCCAGGGATCTTGCTTTATTGCCTTATTTGTGATCTACCAAAGTTGACTGTGAATCTATTGTCTATCCACCAAATAGCAAAAGACAATAATCATACTGTTAGGAAATATGGAAATATGGAAGTCACAAATAAATCATACTTATTTAGAAGGCTTGAAGCCTAGGCAGGCAATGTCTTAGAAGGCAGGGTGGTGCCTAGACGGTTGCCTAGGCGGGCAAGTCATGCAAGGAAATATAGAAGTCTTAAGGGAAACAATCATACTTGGGACTTATAGACATTACCCAATGGAGAAGAAACCGGTTGGCTTTCTAGGGGCATTCATAGTGAATATAGAGGCTGATGGGGCAACAACAACTGGTTGGTCCGAGTGGTAAGGGACTTGGTTCCCATTAAGCAAGGTCTTAAGTTTTGAGTCTCGCGGATGGAGCAAACATGGTTGGGAGGGCCACCCCCATATTGGGCTTGATAGTGCCCAAGCGTGAGTTAGTCAGTGTGGTTGGCGCCAAATATCACGTGGGAAATTAAAAAAAAAAAAAACAAACAAAAAAATAGGATAGGCCCCTAGAAAGGTTATTGCAAGAATAATAGCAAGAGGATACACTCAAACCTCTGGTGTAAATTGTCAACAAATAGTTGCACCTGTTGCAAGGATGAACACCATAAGAATAAGAATGTCCTTGGCTTCTAAATTTGATTAATGCTTGCAGCCATATAACGTCAAGACCGCATTTGTACAGCGACTTAGAAGGAGAAATATGTACAGACCCAATAGGTCCTGATAAATTTCTTGAGGATAAAAGTGTGAAGGTTAAAAGCAACTGTTCTCTGTTAGTCAAAAAAAAAAAAAAAAAAAAAAAAAAAAAAACCGTTCTCTGGCACAAAAATTTATCATCAAGGATTGAATTGGAAGTTTTAGAAAAGACGCGATAAAGATGAAGTATAAACAGAGTCAAGGAGACCATACTGAGTTTATCAAGCATTCATCCAAGGGAAGAATTGCAGCTATTATCATGTATGCTAATGACATTATCATAGAAGGAAAAGATTTTGAAGGAAAGGTACAACTCAGGAATACCTCGAGAAGAATCTGAATGCAGAACTTGGTATTAAGGAACACAAAATACATATTTTGCAAGAAACATATGTTCTTAAGGGGAGAAAAGGGGAGGAACATATATTTTGCAAGAAACATATGGTAGGTGGGTTTATGCAGAGGGTACCTGTAGATAAGGGGAGATATAAGATGCTAGTTGGTCAGTATACCTCTCACATACTAAATAGATAAAACACACACAATCAGTGTAGTCAGCCGGTTCATGATCCAAATTAAATCTCATAAGAAAGCTTTCTACGGGGCCCTCCATTCTCTAAAAGCAACGCCTAATATAGGGATTTTGCACAAGAAGAAAGTAAGGCATAAACGTATGCTAATGCAGATTGGCTGGAGTTCATGCTTTGGCATAAGATATTCAGATTGCTTTGGTTAAAATAATTCTGGAAGACTTGGGGGTAAATCAAAGCAGTATTATGATAGTAAATCCACCATCTATATAGCTTGTAATCCTATTCAACACGGAAGAACAAAACACGTTGAATTGGATACCACTTTATAAAGGAGAAGTTGGAATTGGATTCATTTGTACACACCTCATATCCCAACAGAACAGCTAAGGGAGTTTTAAGACTTATGAGTCTATTATTCTAAACTTATTTTAGACAAGCTAGCTAGTAATCCAAGACTCCAGCTTGACAAGGATGGTTGAAAAGTTGAAAGAACTTTAAAGATTTAAGATCTTAAGATTCAGCTGTGACAGCTAGTGGTTGTAATACGTGAATCGTATTGTAAGAGCTGGTTGATTTATTCCCTTGGTATATTTTCTGATAAAAAAGTTCTTTTCATTTGGTACAATATTTAGAAGTCAATTCGTTGACCAATAAAACTATGCATCGAAAATTGTTCTTTCTTAAAATAGTAAACCAAGGACATGTATACATTCTTGTATCCTCCAAGATCACAAGAAAATTGCATTCTACACAACCATAAGCAAAATATAATAATACAAGAACTTAAGGGATCAACCTGAATGATCATTTGCAATATATGCATACAGATTATGGCACTTGAAAGCCATCCACTATTGGAACAAATATCGATCATGGCTTGGACAATGCGTATACTTTGATCCAACACTGACTTTAAGTCAGTAACATAGTCAGTGACTGGCATTTCTAACTGTGAGAAGTGCGCCTACATTCAATAAAAAAAGGATAAAAGGAGAAAATTGAAAAGGTAAATCTCAAGTTAACATTTCAAAAAGCAGGAAAACCGTAATGGAAAGATAAAATTGAAAACACTTATGGACCTGAAAGAGCAAATTAGCCTTAACATGTGGGTCATCAAGACGATCCTTGTCGACCAGAAATGGTACTTTTTCTGATAACGCTTCATTGTAATTTTCCTATAAAAAAAAAGCATGGGCCTTATTTGAAGCACATAGAAAATAAATATATATGAAAACTGCAACACATAATGATGCATACAACAAAGAAAATATAGTTTACATGGTTGTAGATAAATGATAAGCAATGTCCAAAATGACTTGCTTGTCCTTTCTGTTGGGGCCTGTGCCCTAAGTCAATCCATTAACCGTCTTTATGAATACTTTTAGTTAACAATATAGAGGATTTCATTTGTTGTTTATTATAATTAATTTGCATGTTTACATTATAATAAGATCTATGGGTATTTACAGAAATATCCTAAATGTCCCTAGTCGATCATTATACTGGGAACTATAATGAATTAAGACTAGTGTGAGTCTTGATTGATGATTATATGATGATTATACATATAGGGATACGAATCAAGATCACGAGTACTTGTTAGGGAACAAAGTACTGGACCGACCCGCTATGAGAACATCACATGGATTAAGTCATAGTTGTTTCTCATGATAGGTATATTTTTCAGTCCTCTGACTTGAGATTACCAGAGACTTCAATATTAGGAACGCAGTGATTTGACACAATCAAACGTTGTCTTTAACTGGACAATTATAAAGGTTGTGATTGGTTACCGTGTGAGCAATGTGATGAAGTTGTGTAATCGAGATAAAATTTGTCCCTCTCACATAAAGAGAGATATCCAGTGGATCCCTTGATGTGTTAGACTGTTAAAAAGCGTAGTCTAAGTGAATTGATATTGATCAATGTCACTTGGATGTTTTCAGTCTACCTATAGATCGAGACTAGTACGATTGAACATGTTGGATAACAATTTCATGCCTTATGTTTGATCAAAAGGATATCGTGTGACAAAAAGATGTTATATACGCTATTGATTAGGTTGTATCGATTTGATATTTGTACAACTTGGGTAGTCATAATGTCTTGCTAGAGGCCGCTTATGACTTGTAAACCAAAATGTGTTTTGGTACACTGCCAACGTTGTATGAGTCTATTGGGTCGCACACTAAGAATGGTTTTGCGAGATTTTAAGATGGTTATGAAAAACGAATTTTATATGATAAAATTCATGACATAAATGTCCTTGTGGTGTATTACACTTATACTTCTTTAAGTAGGGGTATACGTGTAATTTACTTAACAGTCTATATACAAGGGTCGTATAAATAAACCCTTTAAGTTAGAACACACGTATGAAAGATTAAGGGCCGAAACTCTATTTTCGTTTCAGAAACGAATTATGGTTTTCTGGTACGCTCTGGATCATTTTGGAGAGAAACAAAAAGGTTTGGTATTCTCTCGAAACTAGCACTTCGAATCTCGGCCGTCGTTCGTGTGTGGACTGTTGATAGAGGGCGTTCGTTGTTGGCAGCACCTTAGAGATCGATCAACCTTCAGAAAGGTATATTGCGACCGAGGTATGATTAAGTTTTCATGGTTTAAACTTTTTTAATGTAATTAGATTCGGATCCCGTTGGGGTTTTTGTCAAAATTGTTTTGTAATTTCCGCTGCGTATGAACCCCAAAACTCAACACTTTCTTCTATACCATGACAAATGCTTATAGAATGATACAAGAAATTAGCCAGAGCATTGTTCTTTTTCGCATAATATCAGAATTGTAAGAAATAAATCAATTTGGGTGTCGCTGAATCAAAATCATATCCCAATCAATGAATCATGCGATTCAAGATACAATTGTGACTTTGTGGATGAATGCTTTGTTCATAAATTTGACAGGGTCATGCCAACGCCTTAATTGTTCTTATACGGTAATATGTATTCATCCTTTCTATTTAAGGTAATTGTGGTAGTTTCTGTCAAGGACACCAAAGAGACTTTGAGATGTATATCAGTTGCCAATAGGACACTATGATAGGATGGAACAATGAAGCACTTCAGTATGCAGCGAGTCAAACTGCTTTCCAACTAATTCTAAATGAAATATTTTTTAATTATGAACCATTTAGTTTCATATATTTACTATTTTTTTTTTTTTTAATATTTGCCACAAACTTGCATTCCATCGCAACACATTTGCATTGACACTACATTAACATTACCAAAAAGCCAAATTTGAGATTGAACGAGGAAATCTAGGAGGATGTTGAAAGTTGGAAACAGTGAGTTGTCGGAAATTACCCTAACTTCTGGTAAGCTCCAGCGGACCCAAATAAAATACCAATAAAAGTTGAGAAATGTTTCGAAGAAAGAGCAATCACTTGGTTGACAAAACATTTAAATTGGATCCAGGTTGCAATAAAGTAGCTTCACAAGCTCAAATGTGTTTCCATTAGTATTTTGACAGTTGACACTGAAGAACTTTATGTTTGTTGTCAATTTCATTATAAGCCTAGAGAAACTCTAATGAAATTCTTACTTTACATGGGTATTATGATAGTCAATAAATCTCGTGTCATATCAGAGTAAGAATTGGGATGTTTCTGCTATTCGTTAGAATTGAAGTTTTTTATACATACTCGAGTGTCTTTCTTCATAAAAATAAGAGAATGCATATCCATGACTTCCATTATATGCTTTCAACTTTGAGAGTCCTGGCTTGATCAATGCGATGAGGGAAATTATGAAACTTAAATGGTCAAATGTAGGGAATGTAATAAAGATGATCAGGAAAGGAAAATCGGTAAAACAATCCATAAATCTGGAACCCTATTCATTCTGCAGCTGATCAGCCAACAAACTTTAGAGCCACATTATCATCTATGAACTTCAGCTCAATTATAATCCATTCGATAAAGGCCCTGTATATTTACCTCATTATGCCGTACCGGAAGTTGATCATACTCAGAACAACCAGAAAGAATGAGCAGGAAAACCTAGAAGTCCATTTGAGCCCCAATAAAAAAACTTGAAGTAAAAAACGATTCCACAACAATAAACCAAAATACAACCGAAAAACAAAATTGAGGAGACAGAACAAACGTGGGACTTACTTCCAGCGATGTATCTGATTCTATGTTTGAGCCAAACATCGATACAGTTGTATAGCTAAGATAGTACTGAGATGCAATTGAGCCCAGCATCAAAGGCTCCACATTGTCATCATTCATTTTTATACATCCACTGTCTTCCAAATCCTCAAATGTGTTCTGCACTAACCTGCTCCCCCAAAAAAAAAAAAAAAAAAAAAAAAAAAAAAAAAAAAAAAAAGGCAAGGAAGAAAACTTAAGACTATTACCTTCACTGCAAAAAGAAGGAAATTCCTTACTCAGAAGAAAGAGCAGGAGAAGCACTCTGTTGTTAACATTACCTCGACAAGTAAGAATTCAAAGTTTCACTTTCAGTATCCACTAGGCCATAGTATGCAGGATTGACCATCTGCCAATTAGAAATAACAAAATATGATAGTTACCACCTGATCAACAAAAATCAACATTAAATAATTTATGAATATAAAAGGTAATATATTGCATATTATATGGTGTACAAGAAACTAAGACTCATTCAATACAATAGAACTTATTTAAGGAAAACAGAAAGCAGTCATTACAACATAGTCTCAAACCCAAATTAGTTGGGTAGCCTACTAGACCAAACTCATTTATTATGCTCGATTTAGTGCAATTGATATTTGCTTTCTAAATCATTTAAATCCCTCCTAATCAATGTGTTCGAAGTAAGCTTCGATCTACCCTTACCTCGTTTAGTTTCTTCAGTTTCTATTGAGTCAAGTTTTCAAGTGAGAGCATTTGTTGGCCGTCATAGGAGGTGTCCAGACCACCGCAACCGCCCTGCCCTAATCTTTTTGTCAATTGGTGCTCTGCTCCTACTTTTCTTTGAATTTCTACATTTCTTATTCAGTTATTCCATCTTTACGAGTTTTACAACAAAACCACCTAAGCATCCTCATTTTCGCCACATTTCCGCTATAGCCATTCTTATGTTCTCGTCGTTTCTTTACCACCCAACAATCACCTCCATAAAGCATACCCGGCCTAACTGCGGTCCTACAAAATTCTCCTTTTAACTTAATAGGAATATTTCAACCCCAAATCACACCAGTTGCACTCCATTTCTTCCATCAGCTTGAATTTTATGTGTGAAATCATTCCTTATATTATTCATTTCGAATGATTGATCTTAGATATCTAAAGGGGTTCACCTCAAGAACTTCTACGTCCTCTAAATATGCCACTCCATCTTGACGTCTAGTATTTTTAAACTCACAATGCATGTATTCGATATTTGTCCTACTCAACTTAAAGCCTTTAAATTCCAATCTATTCCCTTCCAAAGTTCTAATTTCCAATTCTCTCTTGTTTCGTCCACTATCACAATATCATCTGCAGATAAAATACACCACGTTATATCTTCTTAAATATGCTTAGTTAGTTCTTCCATACCTAAGGTAAAGATATAGGTCTTTAAAGCTGATCAATGATGTAGTCCTACTGTAATCGCAATTTTTTTGTACCCTACTTTCTAAAAAATATTTAATCAATGTGTCAATTGACCCAACTATCCTCCATATAAAAAGTTCTTGCTCACACATACCCTGCTCACCTCGATCACCCATACCCCAGTTACTCAATCAACTCCCTATTTCGAATTGCACCCACACCTCCAGCCAAACTCAAACAAAATCTAAAGAAAACCACATCAATTCAACACCGTGAATGCATTCCTCACCCCTTTTCATGTCGATTTCTGGGTTTCCTTAGGTTTTGTTGTTGTTTTTTGAGTCCGTGTTTGTGGTGTTGTTAGGTTTAGGGCTTTGATTTGTGGCTTGAATCTCACATTTTGGGCATAAAATGTCGATGGAATTGAAAATATCTAGCGATTCCAAGCAAAACCCACTAATTTTTGGTCATTTTCATGTATTTTTTTGAAGTTTTAAAAAAAATTTGTTCGTTCTTGCCGCCCGTGGGTTTCAGATACACAGTCCTCTAAAGAGGTGTCAGGTGACTCGTATCGAGACCTATTTAGATGTATCAGTCGACTCCTTCCGACTCTAACAGAGACCTCTGCATTTCGGTCTCAGTTAGAGTCGGCCGACACCTTTAAAGAGGTCTCGACCCTGTGTGTCCAAAACCCACGGGCAACGCTTCCTCACTTTTAGGGCACTGACAAGACCAAATTCAACCTTGTTTGACAAAAAAAAAAAGAAAAACTCCTAAGCCACTTTTGACCGAGTACGAGTGCTTTACAATTGCAAAAATCGAGTAATGGAAAGGATTGAGTGAAGGGTTGAGTGTGAGGGTGAAGGTGATGAGGTAATCAAAGTATTTCAAGAAAACAAAAATGTGTAGTAAGTTTAACAAAATCGGAGGTATGCTTGAGTAATGGGGTACGTTTAGCAAAAAGTGAGGTTCGTTTAGCCGCAAACTATATTTTTCTCCAACTTATATAGATCTTCCATAAAGTTTGTCTTAGCTTTGAATAACTACTTTTTTTTAGCTTGTCTTGCAACTTCTCTATATTAATTATACATATCTTCATCTTGACAATTGGACATTTTCCTATACATCTCTCTTTTAGATATACATAACACGTTTGATGCTACTTTCTTTATGCAACTACTCATTTATAGCCACATCATTGGCATCTAAGTCAAGGTTCCAAACGCTTTCCTTAAGTAGTTTTTCTTTAAACTCTACTTGTTTACCATATTTTAGGTAACACCATTTTATTTTAGGTTCTTGGTCTCTTGTATTCCTATTAGTATGGTGTAGAAGGGTTGGGTTAAATTGGGTTTTGCCTAAAACATGAACCAAACCAAATAGTTCAGGTCTAATTTTTTTTTTTTAGAACCAACCCTAACTAATTAATTCTTCAAAATCAAACCAATCCAACTCTATGAATTTGGATTGAGTTGGTTCCAATCCTCGGGTTGATTTTATAAATTTAAGCATAAAAATTGCGAATTTTATAAAACATACTCATAAAAATTTAGAGCACAATGATTTTCTTTTTTCTTTCAAAATAAGGAAATAAACCTCTAAACACTTACTCCTTGCTTCATACACTCGCAACTTCTAGTTCGCCTAAAATATAAAACCAAAAAAAAAAATGATCGCTAGCTTGAGCAAAAAAAAATGTAACATTATTATCAAACTATTATTCAAGCACAATTATCAAAACACATATGAGGTTCCTTACATTTGAAAACTAAAATGCAAATTTCGAAAATTCTTATTATAAAAGTTAATTTTAAAGTTCAAAATAAAATAAAATAAGTAACATTATTTTTGATGAAATAAAAATAATATTTAATGTAAGCTAAATTTAAATATATTTGACAAATACTTAGTATGATCATGGTTGGTTCGGTCTAATCGGGTAGTAAGCGCTTCTTTAGTATTGTTATTTTAGATTGACACCTATATATGCATTGAAACATGTGTGATAAAAAGAAGTGAGTTTAGTACGCAAAAAAAAAAAAAAGAGTTTGAATTTAATTTACTACTACAACAACAAAACCAAAAAAGCTTCAATCCCAAATAGAGGTGCACAGGGATTGGATCCAGTCCAATTAGGGTCAATCCACAATCCAATCCAATTATTGCGGATTGAAAAATTACAGTCCAGTCCAGTCAAAATAATTCATCAATTCAACTCAATCCAATTTGCATAATGCGGACCGGACTGGATCAAGTTCCGCGGATCGACGTTTTTCTATCAAAAGGTTCATGAAATTAAACTTAATCAAATGAACCACAAAAATTTATACCAACATAAATCTCATGAATCTATATCAAATTTCCAACAAATCAAACTAAATTATAAAACTCAAAGAGAGAACAACCATAAAGATCAAAAAACGATGAGAAGAAATTAAACACGAGGATCAATGCATATATGAAAATTGATTTGTAACTACACAAAAATCACTTTTTGATGTGATTGCGGTCATTGATTGCGACTCTCTAGTGGATTTGAAAAAAAAAATTCGCGCCCAAGAAAGTGTGCTAAGATGGGAGAAAAAGGTCGTCGGAGCTCTTGAATGAAAAGGAGGGAGGATGGGTTCACAAACTCTCAGACAAGATGAGGGAGCGGTGTCGCGGACGAGATGGGAGGAGGGGAACTGTCAGTTGTTAAGGTTAAGTAAGTCAGGTTTTTAATTTATAGTTGATAGTTGTGGTTGATGCTCTTCAAGATATTAAGTACATATAATCATATATAGGAATATGCATTTATGTTCTAAATGGATTGGATTGGACTGGACTGGATCTGCTGTTTTTTATTCTAGGATCCGTAATCCGGTCCAATACATGCGGATTAGTGCCTTTTCAATTAAATCCAATCCAAGGGATCAAAAAATTTGAGCCCCGCTATGGGCACCCCTCCCATTACTGAAGGCACCATATTACAAAGGGCACCAAGTGTTTAATGAAGGCACCCAACAAAATTGGGGTGAAATGCCAATAATACCCCTGTTCTTGAAATCGAGCATCCCACTCACACACTTACAGTCGCACTCCAACGCCTAACGTCCGACGCCTATCCCAGCCAACACAGCCATGGAATTCTTCTGGCCATAGAGCAGCGCGAATGGCGAGACGGAGTAGTAGGAGATTTTTGGCAGCCATGTTTGCGTTTTGTGTGTTGTTGTTGTTGTTGTTGTTGCGTTTTGACGACGCGAGCAGCACTTCATTGTTGTTGCATTTTATGTGTTGTCGTCGCCTTGTTTTTATATTGTTCATTTTCTTGGTTTTTTTTTTTCTGGAACCCCGTGGTTGTCGGCCACACAGGGCCGAAAATATGAACGAAATTTCATTCAGGCCTAACCGAAACTTATTGATAATGAAAACCACTTCGAAATGACCGGATCTAGAAAACCTTATAATGAAAACTAAAACTCCAAACGCACTCTTTGCCACACCAAAACAGTTGATTCAACGCTTAATATGATTGAAATCAATTGTTCCACACAATCGACTGTTGTGAACGTGAAAGCATCGATGCATGACTGCTGATGGAACACTTGGGTTTCGGTGGGAAATGAAAGAGGGCGGAGGTGGGGTGCCCCAAAATTGGATGAAATGTGTGTTGGTGGTAGTGTAGTTTATTTATATGAAGGGGCAATTGTGTCATTTTCATTGATGTCCAATTTGAGTAGGAAAAAACCTAAAATGGGGGTGCCTTCGGTAATTGGTGGGGTGCTCATAGCAGCGCTTAAAATATATCCAATTAGCGATATTTGGTTCATGTTGGATTAGATCCGCGGATTATTGCAATCCGAGTGCACCCTATTCTCAAATTAGTTGGGCCAGGCTACATAGAACGAACTCTGATTTAGCGCAATTGATTGTATGCTTTCCAAGTCCTTTAAATCCCTCCTAATCAATGCGCCCAAAGTTAGCTTCAGTCTATCCCTGCATCGTCTAATTTCATCAGTTTCAACAAAGTTTAGTTTTCTAATGAAGCAGTTGTAAGCGTCCTTGGAGGTGAACAAACAATCGCGACTGCGCTTCCCAAATCTTTGCGTCGATTGTATCTATTCTTACTTTTCATTGAATGTATGGATTTCTTATTCTATCTTTACGAGTTTTACTACATATCCACCTAAAGCATCCTCATTTCTGCTACATTTATTTTACATAGTTGTTTCTTTATTGCCCACCATTTACTTCCATAAAGTAAAGCATGCCTAGTTGCAGTTCTTATTATCTTTTTTTTTATAAGATGACTCCAACATGAGTCGAACCCAGGACCTCCCAGACCTTGCCTTTTTAAATGATGTCTCGTCTATTTCACCAAAGATGCTTTGGCTACCACTACATCATCTTGATGCCTAGCGTTTCACAATTCATAATGGGAAAACCTTTTGTGGCTCTTTCAAATGTTTTTTATACTTGTTACTAACCTTTCATAATATATATATATATATATCTTTAATAGTGTCTCCATACCTAGCTGGCATGCATTCCTTTTCTTTCTAGAACGTGCCAAAGAACATCTCTAAGAACCCCATCATATGTTTTTTGTAAAGCTACAAATATCCTTTAATTTAATCTACTAAAATTTATAAATATAGACAAACTTCACATAAATAGTTTCAAGTGACGCATCATAAACTTGAATGAGTATACATGATAATAGAGTGCATTATCTTGTTATTAATGATCGAAAACTTATTATAGCGCATAACATTCAGAAAACTTTTAAACCATTACGAACATGAAAAGATCTTCTACAAGGTTTTTATAATCATGGATAAAAAATTTGACTTCGCCTATAACTTTGCTTATGTAAAATACAGAATTAATTCGAGGAAATGTAATTTGACATGGGGAATTTTTAAAAAATTTTGACATGATAAAGAAATATAAATAACTTCATCTAAGTGCTGAGAACATTCAAATTTTATCAAACCGCACTAGAAAAGCAAGTTTTTTTAATAATATCCTCTATTTTTTCTTTATATATACTTGATCTTAAGTTTTCTAAACATCAATTTTGATAGGTTTGTTCATTATTGATACTATTTCTTGCATCAACACAACTTGCTAGAATCCATTTCTTGTAAACGACTAAATGAGAATGAGTTTTGGTCTTTATCTTCTAACTTGTCTTAATTCTTTAAGAGTTTCTCTTTTCCTACAATTAACATTAAAACTTGTATATCTTATCAGTACTCGTCAACTTCGATGGAAGTTTTGTAAAATTTCGTTTAAATCTAATTTTTAATTCGATGATCCAAAAATCTAATTAATTTGCCTAATTTTTTCAAAGTTTGAAGAATTTTCATTCTAGAAGTAAAAGATTTTCTAACGAATGGAAATGGAAAGACACTAGTGACTTTAAGCTACTAGTAAATTGCATAGCAACTAACAGATGTTATAATTTATAAAACAAACAAAATGACAAACCAAAACGTCTTAAACTGTTTAGTCGTGATGCCAAAAAGCAAAGCCTATCAAAGGATTTTAACCTTCCGAACAACAACATCCCTATCGAAGGAACTAACTCAAAAAGGTAGTAGCAAACAGATCTCTTTGAGCATGCTTCAGCAGATCTAATTGTACCAGGACTTGGGCATTCAGTCGCATGAAATGAAAACAATTCATGGTCACCTCAAAAGAACCAAATTGTCACAAAAAGAACCAGGAAGGAAACAAACCAAACTTCAGTTTTCAACTTTGAGATTGACTAATTACATAAGCTTTAACTTCTTCCATTTTACTTTCCCTCAATTAATCTGTCTTTTTGTTAGGAGAGTGCACATGGGTAGTTAAACCAATCTATTTAAAATTGACTTGTTATCATATTGTACACATTGAGTATTTATCGAATAGTATAGAGTCATTCAAGTGTACAATAAAGTTTTAGTGGGCCGTATCCTAAACCAAAGCCATGGATTTTTCTTTGAAGGAAACGGCAGGCATGACTATGTTATCTGACAAGAAAACTATGTGATGCATTAAACTGATGACAGGAACACATCAGAAAAAAACAAAAAACAAAAAGAAAAACCTGGATGACAGGAAATAAAAAATATAAATATACCAATCGACGGAACAGGTAAGTCCAGGAGAGATAATGCATTGCATCATTTTTGTTGCATATTGTACCGGAAACAATCTCGGCATTAATGTTATCTTGCAATTGATCCCGAAGGCTACTTTCGACTGGGAATGGTTCGTAAAGAAACTGAAGGATGAAAACAATTTAAAAGTTACTAGTAACAGTTTAAGGCAAACAGCTTATGGTTTTCAAAAAAAGAAAACAAGGCATACGACTTATGATAATAATAAATATAACTGTAGTTCTGAATTTTTTTTTTTAACCTTCTTATAGAAACTCTTCTTGGGTTCATGAACAAGAATAACAGCTTTTCCGTGTTGGTCATACTGTGGACGGCCGGCACGACCCATCATTTGCAATATATCAGTAATGGGAAAATCAACGTAGCGTTTCGATTTCCCATCATAATATTCTGTTCCCTGCACATTACAAATGACTATTACCAGCAAACAGATACACATGAATCAATAGGTACAAACTCCAAAATTAAAAGGTGAATGTAAGGAAGTGGAAGATAAGCAACAAATTAGCAATTATCAGTGTACCTGACATTTGAGTTATTTTAGTACCAAACTCAAGGAATTATATAATGTAAATTTTTATGTTTCAACTCATGGATGTTTAGTTTTGAAAAGATTTTTAGGCTTGGAGTTATTTGACATCTGTAAAAATATTTATCTCATGAAATTACTTCATGAAGTGGAGAATTACATTTTCTACGAATTAGGAGCCTCTTACCAGCCTGGCAGCCTTTTACCATTTCAGGACTAGGTAGGTGCCAGAATCATTGGTTTCCTTAATCTTACCTCTAACCTTAGGAGTGGCTCCTATCTAATTAAATGTGACATTACGATATGGAGCATTTTCAAGTGATGCACAGTTGGTGAAATAAGTACAAATCCAAAATTTGATGAGAAAGTTAATGCTGTCAAAGAACCCCATTAGTAATCCATTACAGCACAGGTAAAAAATAAAAAAATAAAAAAAAATTCAAGAAGTAAAAAAGGAGAAATAATAATTTTAAAGTTTCGTTACTATATTAATACTAGTACTTAAATTTGCTAACAGCACATTAAAAAAGGTTTTATATTTATTGAAAAACATAGACCTTATTATGTGCAACAGTACATTCTAAGTCCAATAGAAAAAGCAAAAAAGAAAAGAAATGAACAAAGTTTTATTGCTAACGTTTTCGTTGCTGGAATGGACTGCTCCACGACCTAAAAGACCAAGCAGAGTGACAGAATATATAAGAAGAAAAGAAAAAAAAATTAAACAATAGGGAGGAAAATATATGTAGAGTTGATCAAGAATTATTTTTTTAGCTCTATTCGACGACAGACATATATTGGAGAAGGAAGTTCATGTATTAATGTATGCATGTTCATTATACAAAATGAATATAGCGGATCACTTGCAAATTAAATTGTTAATTTATTTTTTTCCCACCTTCCACATAATGACACATTCTAGTATTATAATCTTTTTTTTTTTATAACCATGGGTGTCTGAACCTTTTTCAACCCCTCCTTACTCTGGCTTGACTAATCCCATGGAACTTAGTCGTGTGCCCCAACCCCACAACCAGGAGAAACCAAGGAAATATAATGTAGCTACCAAGAATCGAACTCATGAGTCATGACCCCTGCCTGAGTGAGAGTTGAAGTGCCTTTTTATTTGCCACTGCACCACACCGCTTGGGGGATGAACACATTCTAGTTTAGTACAATCATGTTTTCCTCATTTCAATTCACGTGCCAATAAGCTCCACTGTCCATTAGAAAATGAATGAGATTTTAAGAGGACTAGAGGTCTTAACAAGGATTGGATTAATGTGTTACATGTTTCTTCATATTATATGCCCGTCAAATTGAATCGAGACACCTTCGCAATAGCTACTATTTGACAAATTTTGACAATGATAAAACCATGATATTGTGGAAGAATCAGTACAGTAACAAGACACTGATTATGTGTTTTATTTTCCTTTCCTGCAATCTAAGCTACGCCGAAACTCTTAATGACTCACCCGATGAAGAAAGTTCAACACTTTTTAATAGGAAGGTTTGCTTTCATACAAGTAATTATTACAAACACAAAAACACATGGCAAAGGCAAAGGTATAGAAAGCACCACCGACACAAGGATAAGCACCATCTAAAGAACTAGACAAAGAAGAAAAACGCAACGAAACAAAACAATACATTAACCACAAGACATATATAAGGAAACCTCCGCATGTTCTACAGAAAATGGAGAGAGTTTTGCAAGGAATCAGTCACATCTAGATTTCTGAAAAGAAAATGTTAAATTAAATATAGCGTTTTATGTAAGTGTCTTGATATTGATCTCACAATAATGCTGAACAAGTAGAAGAAATGATGTAATAATTAAAATATAGTGTCTTTCTCTTCAACATTTCAGCAGACATTTCTGATAGTTAGGCTTGAGAAATCACTGTATAAATGGCATGAGGAATGCAAACATCACACAAAAAAAGCTAGAAAAACTAAGCTTGGCCTCACCTTAATGATAACCAAATGAGCAGGAAGGTTGACCCCCCATGCAAGGGTGCTGGTGCATACCAAAACCTGTAACATGGATGATAAAAGCTTTTTGATTCTAGGACACACCATAAGGGCTTATGATTTGAAGCCTGACAAAAATACCTGAATCTTATTGTTAGCAAAGAGTTCCTCAACTAACGATTTATCTTTATCATTCAGTCCTGCATGGTGCAGTCCAATTCCAAATTGTAAAGTGTGCCTCAGGTTCTGGTCTGTGATCTGAGAGAGGACCATCTGTAGTGCCTCCTCAGGCATATTCAGGAATTGCCTAGGACTCTCATCCGAAGCAGCAAACTGAAATAAAACATACTCCCATGAATATTTATTGATTTCAAATTTCACCTTTCAGGTAAATTATTTGCACCAACTTTGCGACATAGAATGCAAACAGTATACCTGAATGAGATCCAGTGCAGTAAGCCTTGTTTGACGACGAGATGAAACAAATATTAGAATGGGTTTTGTGGGGGAGTGGGTACATATGGCAGCATATGCAGGTTTGTTCATACTATTCATTCTTGGGCAGTAGAATTTCCCTGGGTATCCCTGTTATGAAAAGAGAAAAGGACCCAACACATTAGCATCTGAATAACAATCATTACAATAATATATATTTTTTATTCGCATTAAATTAATGAACTGCACTGTTAAATTGTAAATGGAAAGCTAACAATTCTCAACAGAACAGACAAATGAACTAGAATATCAAAGAAAACAAACCAGCTACTGAACACCAAATATAAAAAAGAACTGGAACAACAACCAAGCCTCAATCATGAATCAGTAGGATAAAACTACATGAATCAAACGCTTCCATTCAACTCGATTTCAAAACAGTTGATAATGTGTTTCACGATCTTTCAAGTCCTTCGAAATAATGCATTCCAAGTTTTGATGTGGAACAGAATGTGAGACGCCTCAACTCCAAGTTCAGACAATCAAGAAGAAGAGCAAGAATATGAACTCCATGAACAAACTTTGTTCGATAAGTTTCTTAAATAGATCAACAAAAGCAAGAGTTGCTTGATAAGACCATGACTGCCACAACCCACACAAAAATTGATAAATTCTTCAAATCATCGATGATGGTGTAAAACTCTCTCACGAAGAATATTCAATACTAAAAAACTCACCCAACCTTTATTCAATAAAAGAATTGTCCTACATAGGCTACATAAGGACTCTGATACGATCCTAGTCTGTAATAGCTTATGTGACCAGCAATGCGGCACGAAAAGTGTGAATGCATCATGGGACTTTTAGGCGGGAAAATGTACGCCAGTGTTTCTCTTTGGAGGGAAAATGGGAAACTATAAATAGAGGGTGAGAGAAGAGATAGGCATCAAGAAAATTGTAATTGATTTAGGTTTAACTCTCTTGAGAATTTGGGCCGAGAGACAAGGTCTCTTTGGGTTTTCTAGTTCTCTTTGTTGTTTCATTTGTCAATAGAGCAATAAAAGGACTCATAAATAGAAATTAAACAATGAGTAAACTTTTTAATTCCTAATAACCATCTAATTCCTAAAATAGAAGCAAATACCTTAAGGAAACTCTTAATTTTTGTCCACAATTAAGGAAAGAGAATTGTACTTCAAGAAACTATTAAGAAAAGAAATTCGTAGGAAAATTAGCAACACGGATATTGGGAACTTAGGCTAACTAAACGAACATGTCTCGGTTGTATATGGCTTTACATTATTAGAAAATTGTTTGCCATGGTAACGTATTCACATAAACGAACCTCATTATCATTGAACATTTGGGTCGAATATTACTTCTAACTCTGGAATTGTTACCGACCTTTGAAATCTACAAATTTCCATTGAAGGATCATATATTCGTATCAACAATCAATACATCAAATTCGTTCAACTTCTACTTCGTCGAGTTTTTTGAGGAATTCAGAGGCCATCTTTGAATGTCCAAACCATCGCAACTATTGCTAATTTTTTTTGCTAATGGTGCTGCAAGCCTACTACTACTTTTTAAAATCATTATATTCCTTACTCTATCTTTACAAGCTCTACCAAAACATCCAATTAAGCATCCTCAAAGTCGTTTTACTCATTTACTGTTGACTAAATTTTTGCCTAGTTAACATATTTGCGCATTAGGCACAATAAGTTTAATCGAATACTTTGGCGCATAAATTTCATCTTTGATAGAGTATGTAATCCCACATCATAAATATAATAAGAGTTGATGTCGTATATAAGCGGAGTAGATTGAACCCCAACACAAGCCACAAGCCAGTTGGATATGTGCATGATGGGTTCCAATCCATTAATATACCCACATTTGCATGTGGCCCAACACCCTCCAGGCCAATGGATTTCTACATGGTATCATAGTGGGATGATCCTGGGCTCGTGTTTGAAGACCTGGTTGGGCAAACAGTAGAGTCTAAACCCGATTGTGGACCTATAGCCTCTAAGGGAAGGCCTAGGCATGTTTCTACAAACTTCTAAAAGTAGGTTTGTGTTTGGCAAGTGACAAATGGTCCATGCCTAGTGGAGGCATTTGTAAGCTATCAATGCAGGTGACCAAACCACTGCAACCGCATTCCTTAATATTTGTGTCAGTTGGTGCTACTTCTACTTGTCTTTGAATTTCTGTATTTCCTATTCTATCATTGCGAGTTTTACTATACATCCACCTCATCATCCTCATTCTGCTACGTTCATTTAATGTACTTGTTGTTGCTTTACCACCCTTACATAGAGCATAGTGGGCTTAATTGTGGTCCTATAAAAGTTTCCTTTTAACTTGGTAGGAATATTGCACTCCTTCATTTTCTTTCATCCAACTAGAATTCTATATGTGACATCATTCTCAATATTGTCAGCATTTTATATGATTGATCCTAGATATCTAAATTGGTTCACCTTAGGAACTTCTACTTCCCCGAATTTTACCACTCCATCACCTCAATGTGTAGTATTTCTAAACTCACGGTGCATGTATTAGGTGTTCGCCCTACTCAACTTAAAGCCTTTAGATACTAATGTATTCCATCAAAGTTCTAATCTCATATTAACCCCATCTCTTGTTTCATCCACTTAGACAATATAATCTACAAATAACCTCAAAAAAGTATAAAGATATTAAATATTTAAAAAACACAACACGTTCAAAATTTTCAAAAAAACTGTTTATGATTTTAAACATCAAGAGATAATAAAATTGATCTTTTCTACTCAATGATAAGTTATAGGCTGCTGTAATTTCTTAATGACTTTGATTAGTTTTAGTTTTAAATGCTCATAACTAGGTTGCAATAGATTGTATTGGATCTACATGCATTAGATGTGGTTACTGGTTACACGTTTTGTGCCAAGAGCGTTTAGAATATATCTAAACAATTTTATCATTGAAGTTAAAATTGTTGATAGATTGCACTTTTCTTCTTTTAATTTACTTCAAATTTCCAATGAGCAAAATACGTATCAAAATAAAAAATAAAAAAAATTATCTTTGAATGAAGGCACTATAAGAAAATCAAAATTTCACATTAAGTGCATAAACTCACATAATACATTTACTTTAATTTGAAAGAAGGCTCATGGATGCTTACTTTCAAGGCTGGTATGGAAGATTTCACATGAAAGAAAAAATTATATAACTTATTCAAATGCAACACTACAATGGAATTGCAGACGAAAATAAAATGAAAAAAAAACTTAAGAAGTTCAATCAACAATCTATTCATTAATGATCTTGACTCAACTATTGCCTATTGAAATATGACAAAAATATTCAATGTTAAATGTAACCGCCTTCCATAAACAAGGCGTAAGGTGGTATGAAAAATGTATCTATCGTTGAGATATTTCAAGGCTATAGTGAACTTGGATTAGCTCTTTTTCCAAAGAAAGTTATCACACGTAGAGAGGAACCAAAGTAACACACATTAAGAGGAACCAAAGTAAAGAGCAAAAACAACGTGAAACCTTGCTTACTATCTAAGCATGCAAGAGTTCAAGAGTCATAGAGGTTTAACAATTAATACAACGGAATTTTAAGAATCAAGAAAGAAGTATTAATTATTTTGTATTCTTTTATATCTATCGTCAAGAAAGATAATTCAAGAATTTTTTTATTAGATTTGAAACAAAGGCAAATAATCAATATCAACTCTATTTTTGAAAATAATACCGTAATATCTGGCTTTCAAACCAAACATAGTCTAAAGAATCCAACGAACTCGCCTCTCACATTTCTAACAAATAACAAGCTGAAATGTATATTCTCACAAGTTATTTATCACATTGTGAACTTGTTGGGTTTTGGGGTTCATACGCAGCGGAGATTACAAAACAATTTTGACAAAAACCCCAACAGGATCCGAATCTAATTCCATTAAACACGTTTAAACCATGAAAACTTAATCTTACCTTAGTCGCAATAGACCTTTCTGAAGGTTGATCGATCTCTAAGGCGCTGCCAACGACGAACGCCCTCTATCAGCAGTCCACACACGAACGGCCGCCGAGATTCGAAGTGCTAGCTTCGAGAGAATACCAAACCTTTTGTTTCTCTCCAAAACGATCCAGAGCATACCAAAAACCCTAAGTCGTTTCTAAAACGAAAATAGAGTTTCGGCCTTTTTTTCTTTTCGTACGTGTATTGTAACTTAAAGCGTCTATTTATACAACCCTTGTATATAGACGGTTAAGTAAATTACAAATATACCCCTACTTAAAGAAGTATAAGTGTAATACACCACAAGGACGTTTCCGTCACGAACTTTATCATATAAAATTCATTTTTCTGAACCATCTTAAAATCTCGCAAAACCATTCTTACTGTGCGACCCAATAGGCTCATACAACGTTGGCAGTGTACCAAAACACATTTTGGTATACAAGTCATAAGCGGCCTCTAGCAAGGCATTATGACTACCCAAGTTGTACGAATATCAAATCGAAACAACCTAATCAATAGTGTATATAACATCATTTTGTCACACGATATCCTTTTGATCAAACATAAGGCATGGAATTGTCATCCAACATGTTCAATCGTACTAGTCCCGATCTCTAGGTAGACTGAAAACATTCAAGTGACATTGATCAATATCAATTCACTTAGACTAGGCCTTTTAACAGTCTAACACATCGAGGGATCCATTAGATATCTCTCTTTATATGAGATGGACAAATTCTATCTCGATTACACAACTTCATCACATTGCTCACACAGTAACCAATCACAACCTTTATAATCGTCCGGTTAAAGACAACGTTTGATTGTGTCAAATCACTGTGTTCCTAATGTTGAAGTCTCTGGTAATCTCAAGTCAGATGACTGGAATATATACCTATCATGAGAAACAACTATGACTTAATCCATGTGATGTTCTCATAGCGGGTCGGTCTAGTACTTTGTTCCTTAACAAGTACTTGTGATCTTGATTCGTATCCCTATACGTATAATCATCATATGAGCATCAATCAAGACTCACGCTAGTCTTAATTCATTATAGTTCCCAGTATAATGATCGACTAGAGACATTTAGGATATTTTTTGTAAATACCCATGAATCTTATTATAATGTAAACATGCAAATTAATTATAATAAACAGCAAATGAAATCCACTATTTTATTAACTAAAAGTATTCATAAAGACAGTTAATGGATTGACCTAGGGCACATGCCCCAACATCTCCCACTTGCACTAGGGCCAATCATACATGCATCTAATGCCTAATGATCTAACATGACCATCATGTTTTGCTTGTGGAAGAGCTTTTGTCAATAGATCCGCAACGTTGTCTTCAGTAGGTACTCTGCAAATCTTTACGTCTCCCCTCTCAATGATTTCTCTCGATGAGATGAAAACGCCCGAGTATATGTTTGGATCTGTGGTGTGATCTAGGTTCCTTGGCCGTGCTCGCCTCGTTATCGTCACAATACAAACAAACGGGGTTAGCAATACTTGGAACCACACCTAGTTTAGAAATGAACTTTTTAATCCAAAGCGCCTCCTTTCTTTGCATCGGACGCCGCAATATACTCTCGGCTTCTGTTGTAGAATGCGCGAGTCTCTTGCTTCGAACTTTTCCGACTTACTACACCCCCATTCAAAGTAAACACATATCCAGATGCGATCTAAAATCATATATATCGGTTTGAAAACTTGCATCTGTGTAACCATTTACAACTAGATCATTTTCAAAACCTCCATAGACCAAGAACACTTCCTTAGTCCTTCTATGTTCTTTCTTGCTATCCAGTGACTCTCACTGGATCGATCGATATCTCGCTTGTAGTGCTCAAAGCATATGATACATCGAAGTCGAGTGCATAACATGGCATACATGATAGATCCAATAGCCGATGCATATGGAATCTTATTCATACGGTCTCGCTCATTATTTGTCTTAGGACATTGAGTCTTGCTGAGACTTATGCCATGAGACATTGGCAACAATCCTCTTTTAGAGTCTTGCAAACTGAACCTATTCAGCACCTTGTCTATGTAAGCACTCGGACTTAGACCGATTTGCCTCTTAGATCTATCCCTATAGATCCCTAGGATATAGGCTGCATCTCATAAATCTTTCATTGAGAAACACTTCCCTAATCAAGACTTGATATTCTGCAATGTTGGGATGTCATTTCCAATGAGTAATATATCATCAACATACAAGTACGGAAAAACAACTACACTCCCACTGACCTTCTTGTATACACAAGGCTCATCTTCGTTCTTAATAAAATCAAAATCCTTGATTGCTTCATCAAAACGAAGATTCCAACTCCGATAAGCTTGCTTTAATCCATAAATGGATCTTTGAAGCTTGCATACCTTCCTAGAATTGTCAGGATGTACTAAACCTTCAGGTTGTGTCATATACACGTCCTCAAGCAGCTTTCCATTAAGAAATGTTGTTTTTACATCCATTTGCCATGTTTCATAGTCATAATATGCATCAATGGCAATTAAAATTCTTATGGATTTAAGCATGGCTACGGGCGAAAAGTTTCATCATAATCAACACCTTGAGTCTGCCTGAAACCTTTTGCTACAAGTCTTGCTTTAAAAGTATGCATTTCACCATCCATGTCAGTTTTCTTCTTGAAAACCCATTTACATCCAATGGTCTTACCACCTTCAAGTAAATCAACCAAGTTCCGAACTTGGTTATCATACATGGATTGCATCTCAGAGTTCATGGCACTTAGCCATTTATCCGAGTCCGGTCCAGACATAGCCTCGATAAGTGGTGGGCTCATTTTGGTCTATAAGCAACACATCACGACTATCAGTAATGAGAAATCTGAATCTCTCTGGCTCATGTCTTACCCTACGAGATTTACGTGGGCCTTGTGTCACTTGTGGAGGTTCAACTGGTTCGGAACGTTGTTGAACTTCCGGTAGCGGTTCAGTGTTTACCTGTAATTCTTGAACTTCTTCAAGATTTATTTCTTTCCCACTAGTGTCTTTTGAAATAAATTGTTTTTCCATAAAGGCACCATACCGAGCAACAAACACTTTGTTCTCAGCGGGATTATAAAAGTAATATCTTTTTGTTTTCTTATGATACCCCACAAATAAACACTTATCAGATTTAGGTACTAGTTTTTCTGAGACTTGTCGCTTTACGTAAGCCTCACAACCCCAAATCTTAAGAAAAGACAAACTAGGTATCTTCCCGTACCATATCTCATATGGTGTTTTATCAACCGCTTTAGAAGGAACTCGATTTAGAGTGAAAGCAGTAGTTTGTAATGCATAACCCCAAAAGGATAATGGAAGATCTGCACGACTCATCATAGATCGAACCATATCAAATAAGGTTCGATTTCTCCTTTAAGAAACTCCATTCCATTGTGGAGTTGCTTGTGGAGTTAATTGGGAGACAATCCCACAATTTCTAAGATGATCATCAAATTCTTGGCTTAAATATTCACCACCTCGATCTGATCGAAGTGTTTTGATAGTTTTACCAAGTTGATTCTTCACTTCATTTTGAAACGTTCGAAACATCTCAAATGATTCGGCTTTATGTTTCATTAAATATACATAACCATATCAGTTAAAATCATCAGTAAATGTAATGAAGTACTGATAACTTTATCTAGCCATTGTGTTTATAGGACCGCATGCATCAGTATGTATTAAACCCAATAAATCACTTGCCCTTTCATTGTGTCCAGTAAAGGGACTTTTAGTCATCTTGCCTAGTAAAAAAGATACGCACGTTTCATATGTTTCTAAATCAAATGAATCAAGAAGCCCATCTTTATGGAGCTTCGTTATGCGTTTCTCGTTTATGTGCCCGAGACGACAATGCCAAAGATAGGTTTGATTACAGAAATGATAATTTTCTTCCTTTTCTATTGGATGTTTTGAAGTAGGAACAGGTTGGGTCTTGACTTGTTCCATAAGCTTTGCGACAGGTACAGCAACAGCCTTGGCAACTCTAGCCTTGTCTTTGCCTTTCTTCTTCATTCCCTTTCCCTTTTAGACCATCAACATATTACTAGAGGGTTTCTTGATATTTTGTTTTAACAGTTTTGAGCATCAAATGCAACTCTGAAATTGATTTCTCCATATTATTCATATTGTAGTTCATCACAAATTGTGAGTAACTTTCTGGTAATGAATTCAGGATCAAATCCATAGCCAACTCTTGGCTTATGGGTAATCCGAGTCTATCAAGCTGGTCAACATAGCCCTTCATCTTCAGAACATGAGGATTAACTGACGCACCCTCAGTCATCTTGCAAGAATGTAGGTTCTTGACTGTCTCGAACCTTTCTTACCTAGCTTGCTGTTGGAACATTTCCTTCAACGTTACGGCCAAGTCATAGGCTTCCATTAGTTCTATGTCCTTCTGAAGTTCAGGAACCATAGTTGCTAGCATAATACACGCAACATCAGTAGAATCGTTGACATGCTTATTATGCTCATCCTTCACAGCTTTCGTAGCATTGGCTGGTGGGTCCTCAGGGATTGGAGCATCCAGGACATACAACTTGCGTTCATGCTTGAGAACGATTCTCAAGTTTCTGAACCAGTCAAGAAAGTTAGCCCCAGATAGCTTATCTTTCTCAAGGATGGATCGCAGTGACTGGGGATTATTGTTACTTGAAGAGGCCATTGATCTACAATAAAGATTATGCAAAGTTTATTTTAGTATAGAGAAATGGACTCCCACTAAATTAACAACCCTCCTAAAACGTACTGTTTATTTAGGGGACTAAAATCCATATTTCACCTAATTCTATGACAGCTATGGCATGAAAAACAGAACTATATTATTTAGGTAGGTAACAGTTATCAATTACATCTTATGTAATTTTTAGATCCTTTTATGAGATATGAGACATCTTATGTCTTACCATGTTTTTATCTCATCATTTGCCTAAAGCTCAAAACTATTTTGATGACTTTATTAAGTCGGACCATTTTAAACATTAAGGTAACTCTTACCCAACTTGTCTCACCAAGATAACACAATACACTCAACTATGGCTGAAACTATATTAGTGTGATCGAGGCTTTGACAAGTGTTTAAAATGGATGGCACGAGACTTAAAATATAATAGAGGGATTTTATTCAGTTTTAGTGATTTTATGTAAACAATGAAATATCATATATTTTATTGATTTGATCAATCACTAAACAATTTTAATTTTTTTTTTTTTTTTTTTTTTTTTAGAAGACGAATCTCAATTCCGAAAATTAAAATTCGCTAGAGAAAATCATAATTTTTCGTTGATTTTATTATCATAAATTAACCCCTTAATTTAACCGGAATTAAGTTAATTAAAATATTTTAATTAACCCGGGCCCACATCTAACTAATCATCTTATCCTAATCCAATTCGGATTTAAGATATTTGAATCCTAGTATATCACCAATAACAAGATTCTTGATATTTATCTCTTATTCTAATTTGTTATCTATCTTTATCAAATAGAAACTTCACGACAAAATATATATAACAAGATAAATAAATAATTTCGAAAATTAATTATTTATTTTGGATTTAAGATATTTGAATCCCAGTATATCACCAATAACAAGATTCTTGATATTCATCTCCTATTCTAATTTGTTATCTATCTTTATTAAATAGAAACTTCATAACAAAATAGATATAACAAGATTAATAAATAATTTCGAAAATTAATTATTTATTTTGGATTTAAGATTTTTGAATCCTAGTATATCACCAATAACAAGATTCTTGATATTTATCTCATATTCTAATTTGTTATCTATCTTTATCAAATAGAAACTTTATAACAAAATAGATATAACAAGATAAGTAAATAATTTCGAAAATTAATTAATTACAAATAAATAATTTCGAAAATTAATTATTTATAAATAAATAATTTCGAAAATTAATTATTTGCAATTTCGGTCCTTATCTAAATAATCACAAACATGTAATTGAATCGTGAACTACTATCCCAATCGAACCTAATGGTGTCATGGATCACAAAACACGAAATTCAATTTATTAAAATCGTTTGAATTAACCTAACATGGTTACTAGCATGTACGAAACTGATTTTAATTAAATCACGAATATGTGTACCATATACACAAAACATGATAATAAATCTCAAAGACAACTTATGTATATCACATATACATCAACTATTAACATGATTTCAATCATATATCATGTATATATCATAAGAAAACATGCAATGAATTTAATGGAATCGAACTCAAAGGCTTTGATACCACTGTTGGGTTTTAGGGTTCATACGCAACGGAGATTACAAAACAATTTTGACAAAAACTCCAACAGGATCCGAATCTAATTCCATTAAACACGTTTAAACCATGAAAACTTAATCTTACCTCTGTCGCAATATACATTTCTGAAGGTTAATCGATCTCTAAGGCGCTGCCAACGACGAACGCCCTCTATTAGCAGTCCACACATGAACGGCGGCCGAGATTCGAAGTGCTAGCTCCGAGAGAATACCAAACCTTTTGTTTCTCTCCAAAACGATCCAGAGCATACCAAAAACCCTAAGTCGTTTCTAAAACGAAAATAGAGTTTTGGCCTTTTTTTTCTTTTCGTACGTGTATTGTAACTTAAAGCGTCTATTTATACAACCCTTGTATATAGACGGTTAAGTAAATTACAAATATACCCCTACTTAAAAAAGTATAAGTGTAATACACCACAAGGACGTTTCCGTCGTGAATTTTATCATATAAAATTCATTTTTCTGAACCATCTTAAAATCTCGCAAAACCATTCTTAGTGTGCGACCCAATAGGCTCATACAACGTTGGCAGTGTACCAAAACACATTTTGGTATACAAGTCATAAGCGGCCTCTAGCAAGACATTATGACTACCCAAGTTGTACGAATATCAAATCGAAACAACCTAATCAATAGTGTATATAATATCCTTTCGTCACACGATATCCTTTTTGATCAAACATAAGGCATGGATATGTCATCCAACATGTTCAATCGTACTAGTCTCGATCTCTAGGCAGACTGAAAACATTCAAGTGACATTGATCAATATCAATTCACTTAGACTAGGCCTTTTAACAGTCTAACACATCGAGGGATCCACTAGATATCTCTCTTTATATGAGATGGACAAATTCTATCTCGATTACACAACTTCATCACATTGCTCACACAGTAACCAATCACAACCTTTATAATCGTCCTAGGTTAAAGACAACGTTTGATTGTGTCAAATCTTGTGTTCCTAATGTTGAAGTCTCTCGGTAATCTCAAGTCGAGGACTGGAATATATACCTATCATGAGAAACAACTATGACTTAATCCATGTAATGTTCTCATAGCGGGTCGGTCCAGTACTTTGTTCCCTAACAAGTACTCGTGATCTTGATTCGTATCCCTATACGTATAATCATCATATGATCATCAATCAAGACTCACACTAGTATTAATTCATTATAGTTCCCAGTATAATGATCGACTCGGGACATTTAGGATATTTATGTAAATACCCATGGATCTTATTATAATGTAAACATGCAAATTAATTATAATAAACAGCAAATGAAATCCTCTATTTTATTAACTAAAAGTATTCATAAAGACGATTAATGGATTGACCTAGGGCACATGCCCCAACAGAACTAACACTCGACATTGTATATGTTGACCAACTTATATTGTTGAGCATAACTTCTTAAAATGTCGAGAAATTATCAACCATGACATATTCAATAAATTCATTAAAAGAAGCAATTGATTACCTGAATGTGAACTTCCAGAGGTACAGGTCGCACACTAGGCTTAAAGTTGAATAGTCCAATGTCCCCAACTCCCAACCACTCAGCCAAATCCCTGAAATGATTAAATATTTAGTTTTGAGAATAAACGTTGTATGAAGATAAAAAACATGATTTTATGTTGGTGAAATGGCTCAACAAATAGAAAACAAGAAATAGAGATTATATGAATCTTTTTAATATACAAGCAATTAGCAAACCATCATTCCACTAAAGCTACATTACAAATCTTCCGCATATAAATGCAAGGAAGAATTAAGTGATTGATGTAGACGATAACTAATTAACTTCAAACCATTTCTATAATATGCATATGCTATGTCAAACCTCAATGAGTGTAAAAAATAAGTGCCACGCATTGTCACATGAAATGAGAAAAAAAAAAAATTTGAAGGCCCAACAGGCGAATGAAAATTATTGAATTAGACATATTAAGGCATAAGAGATTTTAGTAATTATAGAAATATAGAACTACAAGACGAATTTTAAAAAAATAAAGTTGATAAGAAATGGAAACTTCTCTTAGCGTATAACAATTTCAAACAACAACATGATAATGGCAACAAGAAAAGGATCCAAATCTTAACAATTGCCTCATATAAGCATCATGGTTTGAAAAATCAACGAAATTCCCCGACCTTCCCCGAACTTCCCCGAATTACGTCGATTTTCAAAAGAGGGGAAACGAAGTCCATGTGAATGAAACACATGCCAAAATCCCCTGAGAAATTCAACATAATTCGGGGGAATTCTACCGAACAATGGAATAAATTGTAAAACTTTCATTACTACGTCTAAGTTCCGAGGAAGTTTATGGAAGATTGGAAGTTTCGAGGAAGTCTTGCAAAATGTAACACAACCATTCTAAAATGAAACCTTAAAACCTTATAAGGGAAGTAGTCGGCGAATCACATGTTATATTGAAAAATAACTATTGTGATTCTTATGTATTACAATTGTATACCTATGTGTAGTTTTAAAATCGTTAAAGAGAAATTTAACTTTTTAGCATTTAGAATGAAATTTCGTAGACTTCCATAAGCCGTCGAATATTCGCAAACCATCTCCTCTTCGAATTAAACTTCCACGAATTATTTTTGAATTTTAAGTGGGCGAATTACAAGTCGAAGTCAAAGTTTCAAACCTTGCATAGCCTCAATCCCAAAATTAGTTGGGGTTGGCTACATGTATAGAAATTCTCGCAAGGGAGAAGAGAGAGAGGAGAGAGAGAGAGAGAGAAAGAGAAGATATCATACAAGATATATATATATATATATATTTTACAAATCTTATCTTTATATTTCTTTAAGTGATACCTTGTACCATAAAATAAAGTAACACTTAATTATGCATAAAAAATGAAAATTTAATTTATATAAACTACACATATAATATACTATTATTGCCTTGTCTACCCGTGTCCAAAATTTTGGACACATATAGCGAGTCCACGGTCTTAAAATTAAAAAAATAGCAAGTCCGACCTCTAAACCTATACCAGCACCCAACTCCCATAATACCCGAGTCTAGGTAATATAGGTCAATTGGTAGTGCTCCTACTTTTTTTAAGTTTCTGTATTTTTCTTATTCTATCTTTACGAGCTCTAATGTAGACCTAATCATAAGTACTTAAGAAGCTCTTTGGTTTCTTTTGCCACAAATAAACCAAAAGACTGTGAAAAGAACACCCAGCAGATTTTCTCAAGTAAAGTAGATACAAATTTTTAATCACCCAATATCCTTCCGTGGATGAAAAGGACGACCAAATTAAAGTTAAGATACTTGGTAACTACCATCTCTAGTTGCGTTTGTTTCAATTGCTCCAAATCATTGCGAATTTCAAATGCGTTCTATTTTTATAAGTAGTTAATAAGTCCATCTGCAAATTCGCTTTTTGGATACCATCAAATTCGGGTTCGCTCTTCAAATGTGCACAAGATAGCCTTCAGGACCGAAGATGGACATTTCGAATTCTTTTTTATGCCCTTTGGTCTCTCAAATGGCCTAACAACAACTAGCCCTTAATGAACCCTATTTTCAAGGGCCACATTAAGCATTTTGTCCTGATCTTGTTCGATGATATTTTGGTATATAGCTCCTCCAGGGCCAACCACTATGCTCATTTTAAGCAGGTCATTTGTATACCACAACTCAATTCCCTTTTTGTCAATTAAAAGAAATGTGGTTTTGCTCGTACTTAACTTGGAGTATCTTGGCCACATTATCTCAGGAGATCGTGTACAAGCGGATCCAAACAAGGTTAAGGATATGGACTTGTGGCCTTTTCCTACCATGAAAGAGGTGTATGGGTTCCTCAACTTCATTGGCTCCTCAACTTAACTAGTTACTATCGACGTTTTGTTAATGACTATGGGAAGATTGTAGCACCCTTCACGCTACTGTAGCAAAAGGACCCTTTGTGTGGAATGATGAAGCCACTTACGCAGTTCAGCTGATAAAACAAGTTGTGAAGGAGGTCCCCACTCTGGCCTTGCCTGATTCCGATGCACTCTTCGTCATCGAGACAGATGCTTCTAGGGTTGGCATTGGTGTAGTGCTCTCTCAAAGTGACAAACCTATTGTTTTCTTCACTAAGGCTATGTCTATCCGTGCTCATAGCAAGTCTGCATATGAGAGGGAACTTATGGCTATCGTGTTGGCTGTAAAAAAAATGGAGGCACTATCTATTTGGTCGAAGACTCGAGAGTTGTCACTCCCGAATATCAATGTTGGCTTGTCAAACTTCTGGGATTCCACTTTGACATCCACTACAAGCATGGCTCATCCAGTCAAGGTGTTAATGCTCTCTCTCGATTCCCATTTGAGCTCACTTTCACGTCCCTAATGGTTTCCTTTTTTGTCGATTCAATGACCATTCTTAAGGAGATTGTGAATAATCCGTTTCTGAGTCCTATTGTTTTGGGATTGCAACAAGGTATTCTAGTTAAACCTGGGTGGTCAATGGAGAGGGGTTTACTCTTCTAAAGGCCGACTTGTAATTCCAGCTGCTTCTCCTCTTTAGGCTCGACTGTAGGCTGAATTCCACTTGCACAATTTAGGGGCAAGGGGAGATTTCTCAAAACCTACATGCATCTCTTGGTTGATTCTTTTGGGTAGGTATGAAGAACGATATCAAGCTCTATGTGGTAGCTTGTGTGTGTTCAAACAAAACAAATATGTAACTCTCACCTGTGGGCCTACTCCAACCATTCCATATTCCGTTGGCTGTGTGGAAAGATGTTGGAGCATGTGCCCTAGGTCAATCTTATTAACATTGTTACTTTGGTTAATAAAATGGGGGATTTCATTTGTTTTTCATTCTTATAGTTGCTTTGCATGTCTACATTATAATAAGATCCATGGATGTTTACTGAAACATCCAAAATGTCCATGGTGGGTCATTATACTGGGAACTATAATGAATTAAGACTAGTGTGAGTACTGATTGATGATCATGTGATGATCATTCGTATAAAGATACGAACCAAAATGATGAGTACTTGTTAGGGAACAAGGTATTGGACCGACCAACTATGAGAACACAACATGGATTAAGTCATAGATGTTACTCATGATAAATATATCATTTAGTCCCTCTGACTTGAGATTACCAGAGAATTCATGATCATTGTGATTTGACAAAGCCAAACGTTGTCTTTAACCGGATAATTATAGCGGTTGGGATTGGTTACTATTTGAATAATGTGCAAAGGTGTGTAATCGATATAGTCTGATAGAATTTGTCCCTCTCGTTTAGACAGAGATATCAGTGGATCCCTCGATATGTTAGATTAAAAAGTGTGAAGTCCAAGTGAATTGATATGATCAATGTCACTTGGATGTTTTTAGTCCACCTAAAGATCGAGACTAGTACGATTGAATATTAAGAGTGACTTTTTCGTGCCTTATGTCTAACCAAAGGATATCGTATGACAAATGGATATGATATACACTATTGATTAGGTTGTATCGATTTTGATCTTCGTGCAACTTGGGTAGTCATAATGTCTTGCTATAGACCGCTTATGACTCGTGTACCAAATGGTTTTAGTACATTGCCAACGTTGCATGAACCTATTGGGTTGCACACAAAAAATGATTTGGTGGGATTTTAAATGACTCGGATTAATAAATTTTATATGATAAAATTTGTAACACACAAATCCCTAAGATGTGTAATATTAATACCACTTTAATTAGGGGTATAATGGTAATTCACTTACCCGACTTTATACAAGGGTTGTATAAATAAGCGTGTTAAGTGAATTAACACTACAGGAGAAATTAGGGTTGGAATCTAATTTTCGTTTTTCCAAAACGAGTTAGATTTCTCAGTCGTTCTAGTGTTTTAAGGGAGAATAGGAAATTGTTTTCTTGTTCCCTCTCGGACTAGCACTTGAAATCATTGTCGCCGTTCGTGTGTGGACTGCCGATAGAGAACGTTCATCTTTGGCAATGTCTTAAACATCGATCAATACAAAGAAGCAAACTAGCAATTAAGGTACAATTTACTTTTGTTAATTACTTCAATGGAATTCATATTTGATCCTGTTTGGTTTTGAAAATAAAATTTTATAAAATTTCCGCTACGTTTTGAACCCCAAAAACCAACAGAAGATATATCGATGGACTTTATCAAGGGCGTCCCTTCCTCTCAGGGTATCAATTCCATTCTTTTGTTAGTCGACAAACTCAACAAGTTTGCTCACTTCCCTTTAGACATCCATTTTTAGCAAAAGTGGTGGCTGATGTGTTCATTAAAGGCTTCGTGCGTCTCCATTGATTCCCTGAAAGTATCGAGTATGATCGTGACAAGGTCTTTTCTTTGTCAGTTCTACTGTTAACTCTTTTACCTCTAACAGAGCAACTTAATCGCAACACAGCCTACCATCCTCAAAGTGACAGGCAAACGGAAGTGGTCATTCGTTGCGTGGAAACGTACTTTCGTTATTTTATCCACTAACGACCAAAAGAGTGGTATGACTAGTTACACTAGGCAGAGTATTGGTATATGTCACGGCCCAAAATTTTTAACGGTGTTATTGGCTTTACACAGGCTCAACGACCCGTACTGTGGGACCCACATCGTGATAGGTTCGTTTACCGAGGCAAGGGCCGAGGTACATTTTACATTTGTTGTGTTGTTTGACTAGTGTACTGTACAAGTGTAGACTATTAAGTCATTTACGGGTATGCAGATACCGAGACGAGCGGGGACGCGCCTCGAGTCGCGTCCCGACGTGGGTCTGAGGTAGCAGCTCGTGGGGTAAGGTTAATTAATTTACATTAAATGAATTTTAATGATTTGTTTAATAAGTGGCCATAGTAGTTGTAATGTGGTCACATTAAATCAATATGCAATGGCCTATAGTTTGCAAAATAAAACCATAGTCGTTGGATTCGCCTCGAGATACGCATTTCGCGAGACTCGAAAATAAAATAAAATAAAATAAAAATGTGGTCTAACGGTAAGGCGATGGAAAAAAAGTAGATATTTTTTGGGTTTGCCTCGAGATTCGTGTTGCACGAATCTCGAGGACATCAGATACTTAACTCCCACCTTATCTAGTTGGTGAAAAGAAAAAAAAACGAAAAAACTAAAGAAAGAGAGGAAGAAAACCGAGAGGAAGGAGAAAAAGAAGAAGAAAGAAAGAAAAGGAAAAAGGAGAGTGATCGAGCTCGAGCAAGGTGAGTGAAGCTCCCTTGTTGATTGTGTCGTTTGTTGTTGTTGTTGCGTCGGTGGTTGTTGGTGTTCCGGTGGCGAACTCGGACGTCCGAGCTCGAGGAAGGCAGGGTAGTAGTCTCCCCTGCATGCGAACCCCACTTGGGGTTGGGGATGGAAGCCCAACCCCAGAGAAGAAGGAAAAAAAAAATGCAGAACAGAGCATCGCAAGGAAGAAGAAGAAAAACCGGGTCGGGCCGACCCGGGCCTAGGTGGGTCGGGCCGACCCGAGCCTAGGTGGGCCGGGCCAGGCCGGACCCGGATCCGGCGGGGTCGGGTCATACCGACCCGGATCCGGCTGGACCGGGTCGGGTTGACCCGGACCCACTAAAAAAATAAAATAAAACATAATAATAAAATAAAATATATATTTAATTAGTTAAATTAATTAAACTGATTTTTGAATAAATAAATCTCAGAAAATAGAGAAAAATATGAAAAAATTCAGGAAAATTCTAGAAGAATTCGTAAGTCGGTTGAGACGTTATACGGGGGGTTTACCTCGAAAAACGCGAAATGGTCGAATGGCCAAAAATAAATAAGAAAAGTGTTTCGAAATTTGTCTCGACTTCGATTTGGCCTAATTGAGACATTATTGAATGTTAGGAAATTACGAGGGAACTCAGGCGTTTGGGCACGCACTTCGATTCGTCGAGGAATCGGCTAAACTAGGACAAGCGTGTGACTTGTAAGTACAACTGTGAGAATTTTATATTTCATTTCATTCTCTTATTGCTTTATTGGTCTATTGGTAGACATTACTACTTGTCATCTCACATCATGTTGTTTTTGTATCTATTCATGGATGAATATTGTGACATGATGCCTCGTGAATTATTTCGTTGCCTCTAATTCCTACACTTGATGTCGTTCTTGAATACAATTGATGAAAAGCATGCTAATGGACTACTTTGACTTTAAATAGTCTTGTATTCGATTTCCTTTGGGCTTTGCAGCCTAACTTGTCGTGGAATTCTAGAATTTTGGAGTTTTTTGGATTTGAAATTAAAGTAGGGATTATCTAGTGTCCATTGCACGAGAGATGCGCGGTTCACGGGGACATGGGTCTACCGAGGTTCCGGCACTCACCACTACACTTGCGCGGCACACGAGTTATGGGGCTCGGGGTGGTCGGCAAGCACGAGATTGATGTTGTAAAGCGTAGAGCGCAGCTCCGCTATTTATGTGAGATATGTTGAGCGCAGCTCCATATGGTAGTGGGAAAAGGTAGGTGATAGGTCTCACCGCCGACCGGATGTAGATCATCTCGACTTAGCCTGTGTCTGTCTCTACATCTTTAACTGTGGTATTTACTTGCATTACTTGTTTCAACAATTTATTTCGCTAATTTATGCTTTTAAATACCATTCGTTTCTTTTGGAAATGTGACATAAAATTCTCCAGTTAGTACTTAAATATCACTATACTCACCGTCTAGTTTGTGACGGTGGGTGTAGGTCTGTCGAGCAGTAGCAGACCGGGGAAGGAGAAAATCGGCGACTTTCTCTGAGCAGTTCGGCGACTCTCCTCACTCATTTTGTACGTCGCGACTTTTGTTGTATTATGATTAATTATGTCATTTTGGGTTGTACAATGGGTCGAGTAAATAGTGTCACATCTACATATGCATGTGATGCTGTAGTTTTTCTTGGTTTCCACACTTAGGAATTTTTTTTTTGAGAATTAATGCTTCCGCTTATTATTTTGAATTACCAATGATTTTGCTTAACATTTGAATTACATGTCAATGTGATAAAATAACAATACACGTGGATTTGGAGGAAATAGGGACGATAGGCTGACTAATACGTACTTACGTCTTAGATCATGTGGAGTAAGGCTTGAGCGCGGGATTAGGCTGGGCGGTGCCCTGTTTAGAAGTAGGGGGGCGTCACAGTATAACTCTTCTTATAATTTGTCTCTACATTGCTCCCCCTTCAACGTGATCTATGAGCGCAATCATCCCCCTTTGGCATGCTATGACTCTTCTCCTATTTCTCTTTCCCTAATTTGGACACTATGCTTCGTGAGTGCAATTTGGCCCTCGTTGAACTCCGTGATCAGCTGTTGCTTGCCCAAAATCGCATGAAGCAACAAGCGGATAACCATCATCCCGACATTTCCTGTGTTGTAAGTAACTTGGCTTACATGAAACTGCGCCCTATCTGCCAACACATTGTGGCTCGTCGATCCAACATGAAACTCAGTCCTAGATTTTTCGGTCCTCATAAAGTCTAGAACGTGTAGTGGTGTTGTGGCGTATCGGCCCTAGATCATTGCTTCTTCTTCTATCCACAATGTGTTCCATCTGTCCTGTGGTTGGATCGATTCAAGCTTCTCGGGAATTACCTCCTTTTGCTCTTGATTTAGTTATGGCCTGTATTGAACTCGAAAAGGTTTTGGCTTATCGCTCTCTCACTGCTGGCCCTGAAGTGCTTATCAAATGGTTGTACCTTTTGGAATCAGCTGCTTTATGGGAGTTAGATTGTCCCGTTCGGAAGTCTTTACCAGCATTCCACCTTGAGCAAAAGGTAGTTGTCCATGGAGGAGAGTAGTGTTAACAAACCACCTATTACTAAGGTTTACAAGCGGAGGAATGTGAGGAGTAAAGGATCAACTCTTGTGGCTTCAAGTGTGACAACCCCTGTTGTAGGGCCCAAGATCGTCAGCAAGGATTAGGTGTGTGAGTGTGTATGTGTGTGCACTCGCGGGCGCGCAAGGCATGCGATGAGCATGTGAGCAAAGAGAGACAAGTAGGTGGAGAGTATATAGTGTGTCACTATTCATTTGACAAAGTATTATGTATTGTTTAATTTGGGTAGACTTTATGTCTAGGTGAGAGTCGTTTCTCCTTCTCTGGGTTTTAGAGTTTTCGCCTCTCTCTGTTGTACCTCCCTTCTTCGTCGCTCATCAATAAAGTGTTGGGTTTTGGGGTTCATACGCAGCGGAGATTACAAAACAATTTCGACAAAAACCCCAACAGGATCCGAATCTAATTCCATTAAAAACGTTTAAACCATGAAAAACTTAATCATACCTCAGTCGCAATATACCTTTTTGAAGGTTGATCGATCTCTAAGACGTTGCCAACGACGAACGCCCTCTACCAGTAGTCCACAAACGAATGGCGGCCGAGATTCGAAATGCTAGCTTCGAGATAATACCAAACCTTTTGTTTCTCTTCAAAACAATCCAGAGCATACCAAAAACCCTAAGTCGTTTCTAAAACGAAAATAGAGTTTCGGCCTCTTGATCTTTCATACCTGTGTTCTAACTTAAAGCGTCTATTTATACAACCCTTGTATATAGACGGTTAAGTAAATTACACATATACCCTTACTTAAAGAAGTATAAGTGTAATACACCACAAGGACGTTTCCGTCATGATTCATTTTTCCGAACCATCTTAAAATCTCGCAAAACCATTCTTAGTGTGCGACCCAATAGGCTCATACAACGTTGGCAGTGTACCAAAGCACATTTTGGTATACAAGTCATAAGCAGTCTCTAGCAAGGCATTATGACTACCCAAGTTGTACGAATATCAAATCGAAACAACCTAATCAATAGTGTATATAACATCCTTTTGTCACACGATATCCTTTTTGATCAAACATAAGGCATGGAATTGTCATCCAACATGTTCAATCGTACTAGTCCCGATCTCTAGGTAGACTGAAAACATCCAAGTGACATTGATCAATATCAATTCACTTAGACTAGGCCTTTTAACAGTCTAACACATCGAGGGATCCACTAGATATCTCTCTTTATATGAGATGGACAAATTCTATCTCGATTACACAACTTCATCACATTGCTCACACAGTAACCAATCACAACCTTGATAATCGTCCGGTTAAAGACAACGTTTGATAGTGTCAAATCACTATGTTCCTAATGTTGAAGTATCTGATAATCTCAAGTCAGACGACTGAAAAATATACTTATCATGAGAAACAACTAAGACTTAATCCATGTGATGTTCTCATAGCGGGTTGGTCCAGAACTTTGTTCCCTAACAAGTACTCGTGATCTTGATTCGTATCCCTATACGTATAATCATCATATGATCATCAATCAAGACTCACACTAGTCTTAATTCATTATAGTTCCCAATATAATGATCGACTAGGGACATTTACGATATTTCTGTAAATACCCATGGATCTTATTATAATGTAAACATGCAAATTAATTATAATAAACGGCAAATGAAATCCTCTATTTCATTAACTAAAAGTATTCATAAAGACTGTTAATGGATTGACCTAGGGCACATGCCCCGACATAAAGTGTTGTGGTTTTTTTTCTTTGCTGTCAACTCTATGTGTAATCCATCAGTGGTATCGGAGTAGAAGAAAATTCACTTATGGGTCCGAAGATCGATATTCGTATGAAAGTTGCGGAGGAAAAATTGAAGAAGGTTGAAGAGCTAGACGGATTTATTAAAGGATTGTTATCTGAGTTTCAAGGCCAGCTACAATCTCAAATCCAGATGTTGTTGTAACGAGTGGAGTTGTTTCGACAATCGAAGTCACCAAATTACTTCAGATGGCCCGTCTAGTGGTATGAAACAGGCAGATCCACCAAATCTAGGCTCGAGAAAAGGGTTTTGATGATGGATGAACCAGATCACTGTATGGTGTTGTATAGATTGGGTCCTGAGGTTTGCAAGATAAAGATGTTATGTGACAAACATAATTTCATTGAGTGGTTGAATCGGGGCGAAGCATTACTTTGCTCAACACGAGATATCCGAGATCTCGAAGCTTATGGCCACAAGAATCTGCCTCGTCGGAGCCGCCCAAATCTGGTCGCAGACGGAGGAAAAGGCACGTCATTCAAGAGTTGGAAAGAGCTCAAGACTTAGTTATCTCTCTGCTTCTAAGAGACGGATTTGTTGTACTTGTGCCATCAATATTTATCACCATTAAAAAAGAAAATAAAGTGAATGAATATAGGAAGCGATTCGAGATTCTGTCCTTGCATTAGTAGAGCTAGTCAAAGAGGCACAAGCTGGCAGTATTTATCAATGGCTTGAAGGACCGGATTCACTGGAGATGATGGTGGAGTCGTCGTCGACGTTTAAGACGGTGATCGTGAGGGCGGTGCGGCTGGAGAACAAGCTCAGTGATGGCGAATCGCTAAATCTAGGCAGTTTCAAAGCCAAGACCACTTCTTTTGGGTCGGCTCTCAAAAATGAGCCCAAGTCTCAACACTGGGTCTCCCACACGTCGACAAGCCCAACCAAAGAGTCTCAAATGGTCTAGCCCAAAACATTCACTCTTGTGGACCTAGCAAGAACATTCAGCCCAGAGTCGTCAAGATCGAGTAGCCCAAATTCCTCAAACTTGGCCATTCCATAATTCTCCTCTTAAACACAAGAGCCTTATAGAGTTTGAAGCCTGCGTCTGCCAAAAAATAATGCTTGTGTTATCATTGTGATGACAAATGGTTCGTGGGCCACATATGTGCTAAGGACTTAAATGTTCTACTTGAGAATGATGATCATGGAGATGACTCAGGGGATTCTGCATCAGAGCGTCTGAGGACCATCTGGAACTGGCGACAATTGAATTGTCTACACATGCTATTAATGGGGCTCAGACCCTCATGCCATCAAGATTATGGGGCCATGCACAATTGTATCTCACCGGCAGTGTTGAGTGTTCTGGATTTTCCTTTATCTCCCACTACTGATTATGGGGTCTATATTAGTGGAGGGACGCGCCTACCTGGGTCGAGCGTTTGCAAAAGGGTATGAATTTAGGCTGATTTCAGTCTCGAGGTCATGACGTGATTTAGGGAATGAAGTGGTTGTTGCATTACTACCATTGAGTGGCAAAATCTAACATTATCTTTTGTTTCCAAAGGGAAAAGTAATGACAATTCAATGGGGTCCTACTATGCATTGAGCCCTAGTGTCTTGCAAATCCATTCAACGTTCGATAGATATAGTCATGGTTTAAAAAATCGACAAACTTTGCCGAAGTTCGAAGGAAGTTTGTCGATGTTGAGGTGAGCGAAGAGAAGTTCAAGAGCAGTTCAAATATTGCAAAACCTCGACTCAACTTCAGCTAACTTCGACCGACCTTCGAAAACTTCGATGGAAGTTCACAAAACATGAAGTAAAATTGTTATGTTTCGTGAAAGTTGAACAAACTTCGACTAAAACTTCGACAAAAACATCGGAAACTTCGATAAAAGCTGATAAAACCATATTTATGCATTATTGTTGTATGATTAAGTATATTCCTAACATCGCTACGAAGAAACTTGAGTTTTCTAACTTTAAAGTGAAATTCTGTAAACTTTCGTACACCGGCGAATTTTTGTCAAACTTTCATCGTCGAAGTTAACTTCCTCGAATTAATTCTGAATTTTAAGTAAGCGAAGTCATAGGCGAAGTCGAAGTTTAGAACCTTGGATATAGTGTTTGGGTGTTTTCGTTGGAATTCTATAGCGTGGACTCTCAGGAGCCACTTGAGACTATTGTTGGGATGGAGCTTTGTATACATGAGTTGCTCAAGTCCTTCTCTTTTCCTTTCAAGTTACCAACATCTCTTCCTCCCTCCCGAGACACCGACCATGCCATTGTGTTGAAAAAAGGACTGAATCAGTCCGGGTGCGGCCTTATAGGTATCCCAACGTCCAGAAATTGAAGATTGGAAGATAGTTGCTAAAATGTCAAATGTTGGAATTTTACAACCAAGCAATAGCTCCTTCACCAGTCTAGTCATACCGGTTAAAAAGAAAGACAGGAGCTGGAGGTTCTATGTGGACTACCGTACGTTGAATCAAGCCATTGTTCTATAGATTTCCAATCCCTGGCTATTGATCGTGGGCCCCACAACATGGGTTGTTGCACTTTAAGCCACAGGGTCCCCTACTCCTCGCGTTCCTACACTTGTAAACCTTGGTAATAGGTGGCTTGCTTACAGTCTATCACATGCAAAAGGAAGAAGACATGGGATCAAATCCTTTAGTCGTTTTGGGTGGGCCCTTAATGCAACTACCAACTTAGACACTTAGGCTAGTTCTGTGACCGTTTGTTGTAAGGGTGTGCAATGTGTTTTGCGTGTAAGCAATGTAAGTGTGGCTTATGGTGAGTGCAAGAGTATTGTTTGTATGTGTATGAGAAACATATAGGCGTGACAGGGAGACTAATGAAGAATTCTATTGTCAAGAGAGGAATTGGATGACCCATCGGTTTGGGTAAAGAATGGTTTCAATATGTGATTGTGAACCCCTTTCGAAGATCAACAAAGCTTAGGTGCCATCCTCTTTCTTCCTCTCTGAATAAGATTATTATCATTTTCCTATGAAAGATCCTGTCAAGAATTCATAGTGAGGCCGTGTAACTAATTCATTTGGCCCTCGATCTCAATCTTCGCGATGGATTGGTGAACCATTTCATGATTTCTTGTTCTATATTAATGAAACCCCAAATTATTGTCTTTTATGTTTTTCCCCCATAGACTTTTTAAAATGTACATCATTCGATTTGTAAGTGTTCCTTACTAAGCCTAAAAAGACTCAAAGAAGAAAATTTGTGAAATAAATTGATACAACTAAAATCATCATGTTTTATCGAGGACATACTGTGCATTTGCCAATGCTGTAGAAAGGCCAACAAATCGAACTGCGCGCTCTGTTTGTGATGATATGTATCTCATTCTTGAAACAATAACCTGAAAAAAGAAATTAGGTCAATAGAAAAGAAATTGATGTACCATGTGTGATAAACGAACAATGAGCAGGGGTCAAACCTAGGAATAGCAATTTGGGTCATGACTCGGTAACTTGACACGAGCACGAGACGTAATAAACAGGTTATGGATTTGTCATAAATGGGTATGGGTCATAAGCAAGTCAACTCTGTTTATATACAGTTAAAAACGATTCATTAACAAGTTAACCAGCTTAACTCGTCTATGACTCACTTATCGTGATTAACATCACAATCTTATAAGATATATACAATTTTTATATAGTTCTCAAAACAAAAAGGTATATACAATAACAACATAGCCTCAGTCCCAAATTAACTGGGGTCGGCTACATGGATCAAACTTTTCCATTGTGCTCGATTAAGTGCACAAAAAGGTATATACAATTTATAAATTTTGCTTTGAGTCAATATAACTATTAAATATTAATACAAGCCGTACATAAGTTTGTCGTCTTGTGTAAAAACTAAATACGACTCGTTTATTAAACGTGTTCAATGTGCCATATATAGGTCGACCGCTTATGAAACGTTGCGTGTCAGTGTTCGGATATTGCGATACATTTAATAAATGTGTTGTGTCCATGTTTAGGGTAATCGTGTCGTGACTCGTTTAAGAAACGACAACTTCACGACTCGTCGACATGAATTGTCACCCCTAGTCAAACCCATGGATCAACATACATAAACTACCAAAAAGAAACATAGTGAACTGGATGAAAGAATGCATTCATTCAAAAATCACCAAAAATCCAAGTTAATCTTTGTAAACCTTATCATTTCCTCAAAAACTCCTTATAGTAAGCGAAACATTCAAGTCTTAAGACAACATAAGTGATCAGCTAAGTTATAATTTGTTAAGATAATCCAAAAAAACAAAAAAAATCATTCAAATTATGTATACTTTTACTCGTGAGTCGTGATGGAAAGGCAAGTATGCACAACAAATTGAGCATATACAACAATAACAACATAGCCTCAGCTCCAAATTAATTGGAGTCGGCTACATGGATCAAATTCTTCCATTGTGCTCGATTAAGTGCAGCTGATGGTGAACTTTCCAAACCATTCAAATCTCGCGAAATCTAGGTGAAACCACGTCAGTTTGACACCGTGAGTAGATTCCCCACCTCTTTTTGTATCGATTTTTTGAGTTTTTTTGTTGTTTTGGAGTCGTTTTTTATGTTGTTGGGTTTAAAGCTTCAAATTTGGGCTTGAATCTTGCAATTGAGCACAAAATGTCAATGGAATTGAGAATATCAAGCAATTCCGAGCAAAATCAACTATTCTTTTTATCGTTTTCATGTATTTTTTTGGAGTTTTGAAAATCTTTTGTTTGTTCTAGATGACCACGGGTTTCGGACACACAGGGACGAGGCCTCTTTAGAAGTCTTGGTTGACTCCTACTGAAACATCTTTAAAGGTGTCGATAGGCTCCCTTTGTCTCCCACTAAGACCGAGACCCCTTCATAGTATCGGTGGGAGGCTGTCGAGACCTCTTCAAAGGTCTCGTTTGAAGCCGGTTGAACTTTCAAAGAGGTCTCGGCCGTTTCCATCCAACGGCAACACTTCCTCACTTCTAGGGAACGGCGACACCAGATCCGACCCTGTTCGACGAAAAAAACCATCATACGGCACTTTCGACATAATAGAAGTACTCTACAGTGGCTAAAATCGAGAAATGGAGAGGACGGTATTGGTGAGAGTGAGGGTGATGGAGTGAGCAAGGGTATTTTAAGTAGAAAAAATTCAAAAAATGGGGTACAACGAAGTAATGGGGTCCTCTTAATAAAAAATGGGGTTTGTTTAGCCACTTCCTAAATGTATTGGTGGTCATAAAGACCGGGTTAAGAAGTAGAAATAGCATCAATTGTATGATTCTATCACAAAAAAATAAATGCTAAAATGTGATCAAATACCCTTAATATTCTGATAAATCATAATATACAAAAAAAAGTGAGACTATATCCAGGTGGGAATCACGGAAAAATAAATGCTAAAATGTGATCAAATACCCCTAATATTCTCATAAATCATAATATTTTTTTTTTTTTTAAGTGAAAGACTATACCCAAGTGGGAATAGAATTCCCATATCGTTAAAAATATTTTGACAGAAATTTGTCCAACTCAGACAAACTATCTTACAAAATGATTTAGGCCAACAAATTGAGCCTCTACTATCAATCATCAAATAGAAAACATGGAAGATACTACTATAACACAATAAAAACCCGAAATTCTATTAGATGTAACAACGAAATTTAAATAAAGGGTCAAATTGGTTAAAATATCCTAACCTTTTACAACATTTATTATTATATCCTAACCATATTGATTTTGCTATTATATCCTAATCCTTCTAAATTCTTTTATTTGTATCATAAATCACTTTTTTAAAAAAATTTGATGAGGTGGCACCTAAGCAATAAGTTTAAATAAATAAAAATTAGTAATTATTTTAGTAAGTATAGGTGATGAGCTGGCTTTTTAAAGTCATTATTTAGGTCTAACCTCATCAACTTCGAAGTTAAAAAATGACTTAAGATAGAAATTTATCAATCTAGAAATGTTATGATTTAATAACAAATTCAAAAAAGTTAGAATATAATGATAAAGATTATAAAAGGTTAGGATATTTTAACCAATTAAGCATTAAATAAAGTGAGAAGAATGGAAACCTCGAGAATAGGTCCACGGTCAGCTCCTAGCAAGTGAATCTCATCCAATATCATCAGTCCAACCTTCAGTTTTGCATGTTTAATGAACAGACAAAACCAATCAAACATCATCCAAGTGTAAAATTGGAAAATCAAAGGTTAGCCATGATTGGGAGGAATAAGCATAAAAGCAGCAAAAACACAAACCTTAGTCACATAGCTCCGACTATGCCAATTACGACTAATTCCATCCCATTTCTCTGGGGTAGAAATTATTATATCAGCTTCTGATAGTGCCATGAGATCCGGAGTAAAATCTCCCGTCATTTCAACCTTAAGATAAAATATTGTAGATTTGTTTGGAATTCAAACCATCAAAAGATAAAATAACTAAATTAACAAAGAAATACAGGGGTAAAAACAAACCATCTTTTTCTCAAGACGAGAAACGAGGTGCCTTCTCCAATCATTCATTCTTTCTCGAACAATGGCCTTCAACGGTGCTATGTATATAACCTTAAGCATAAAATACCAGATCCATCATGCATGACCAACGACACATGTCAAAAGTATATCTAGCGAGATGGATGAGGCGTCACTTGCCAAAGGCAAGGTTGGGGCTTCAACTCATTTAAGAATAAAAGGTGTTGTAATTAAGTTGGTTTCTAGTCAACAACAACAACAACAACAACATATCCTCAGTCCTAAATTAATTGGGGTTGGCTACATAGATCAAACTTTTCCATTGTGCACGATTAAGTGCAATTGATGGTGAGCTTTCCAAACCATTCAAATCCCTCTTAATTAATGCATCCCATGTTAACTTTGGTCTACCCCAACCTCGTTGAATTTCTACAGTTTCTATTGAGTCAAGTTTTCTAGTGGGGGCATTTGTAGGCTATCTTTGCAGGTGACCAAACTACCGCAATCGCCAATCTTTGTATCAATTGGTACTACTCCCACTTGTATGTGAATTTTTATATTTCTTATTCTATCTTTACGAGTTTTACCTCACATCCACCTAAGCATCCTCATTTCTGCTACGTTCATTTTATGTAATTGTTGAAGCTTTACCTTAACATTCACTTCCATAGACTGGAAGTGAAAGTTGGGCGGTAAAGCAACAACAATTACATAAAATGAACGTAGCAGAAATGAGGATGCTTAGGTGGATGTGTGGTAAAACTCGTAAAAATAGATTACGAAATATAGAAATTCAAATACTAATGCATAGCATACACGAGCCAAAAATAACTTCAAATATTAATGCATAGTATACAAAAAAAAAAAAAAAATATACAACAACATAGCCTCGGTCCCAAATAAAAAAAAAAAAAAAAAAAAAAAAAAATATTACACGAGACAAAAAAATAACTTCAAATACTAATGCATAGCATACACAAATTGAGGACATAACAATGTAAAAAACAAGATAGCTTTCTCCACAATGACACAATATAGCAATTAGAAAGGATGTAGCTCATCATGATAGCATATGCTGATTTGAAGACAAAATGCCACGATTCAAATCTAGCCATCTCTACGAACCCTACCAATTTCTTTTCCTATGAGGATTAAGAAAGAGTCAATTGATATGATATCATCCTAAAATGGACCTTTATTTTCAATAGAATCGTCAACAAACAACAAGTATTTGGAGGTACACAAAAAATTTTGGAATTCATAACTTCGTACTCCAAGTAATATGTGGCAAGAGAGGAGAAAAAAAGTCATGGATAAAAAAAGAGCAACAATAAAACAGTTTCAGCTTATTGGAAGCCATAGAGTTCGTATCAAAAAAAGAAAGAACAAGAAATAAACTAGCACGACCAATCTTAGACAATTTACTAGTAGAAACAATGCGACCAACCAACATAACCAACATAAAAATGACATTTTTCTCTCACTAAATCATGTTTACCTCCACCAAGCAAGAATGTGATCCTGAGAAATTTTAGCAAGTCTAAAGTTTCTAGATGGATTATTTGTGTGTCTGAGAAAGAGTACCTTCATATCAGGCTGAGTGTTGAAAAGGCGAAGCATTGCAAGTTCAGCTGAAATAGTTTTTCCACTCCCAGTAGGGGCTCCTAAGAGGATATTGTTATCCGTGTGATATAGAACATGGAAGGCCTGCTTAACAAATTGTTAGTAGCAATTTTAAGTATCTCAAGCAATACTAAAGAGAAAACTCCTTGAGATTACATTATATGAAAAACGAGAAACATGGTATTCAAACCTGTGTTTGAATGGGATTAAAGTGAGAAAAATTGTAAAGCTCTGCATATGTATCATGGCCAAGTGCTGTTACAGGAAGAGGTTTTAAATCCAGAAGCTCTGTATGGGATGTGTAGGCCTGAATAATGCATCAATTCCAAAGAAAAAAATTTCTTAAGAGTGTAAGAAATTCTTATTGAAAGAATAATGTGGGCATCAACTTTATCTAATTTTATCACCTCTGGCAAGGCAAGATTTTGGAAGGAGATAGTGTAAAACGTTTCTGCATGCAACCAAGAATCAGAAATTGCACGAATGAAGTATTGAGGTGGATGAGGTTCAAATACTGGCACGGTAAAAGAAAGCCTTGGAGGTTCCCCTTTTGCCATTCGTTTCGTTAGCGTAAACAGCTCTGAATGATAAATATGGTCATTCACAGAATCCTACAGAAAAGGTGAAAAAAGATAACATTCTAAGCTAAATACAAATAATAATAATAATAATAATTAGAGAAATAAAAAGATAAAGAATAAAAGAGATGATAAAATTACTAGATGAAATTCATTAAAAGAGCAGGGCCAATAGAAACATTATACATTGATTAACATGACAAAAATAAAACTTTCTACGTTTAATCTCAGCATGTAGATGCAACTAGAAAGAAGCCAATAAGCTCTAGTTAGTGTCGCCGGCTCAATGCCAATCTAACTTGCCACTCGTGCTCATAAATATGTGTCTCTCCCTTTAAGTCTCGCTCAAATAAATGATAAAGACAAGAAGAGGTCATTTGATTTTAAATTTACCTCATAATATGATCCTAAGGATCTATATGAAAAGTTAGGAGATTAATTTGTTTATTAGCTATTAAGTTATTCAAGTACTTTCAATTATTGAAAATTATAATTTAGAAAAAAAAGTTGGGAATAAAATTATTTGGGACTCTTCCTTCTAATTGGTGATCATCAAGAAACAATATCTACGCTTCCCACAACATCTTCATGTCCACAAAGCCGCACTATCAAACATGAAAACCAAGGATTCAAACAAAAACATCTAAAAGATCAAAGAATATTGGTAATTAATTGGTAATTTGAAGATGATGCGGTCTCTCGTGGACCCAACCACAATTAGTAGTTAATAAATCAGGAATATTATTTTATTGGCAAATATTTATCAATTAGAAAGTTTCTATCAATTGGGAAGTAGTTAATTAGCAAGTTTCTGTAGAGCATGTTTCCATTTCTAGTTTCTTTCTCTTTTATTGTTAACGAAGTCTATAAAAGACTACTATTATGCAATAAGAAAACAAGCTACTACTTTGTGAAAAAATTAGTCTGAGGAGAAGCAGTCACAAACTCTTCTATAATGCAAGACTTAGTCACGAACTAATCTTATTCGAAAAACCTATTTCAAATTTCATAACGGACGACTCCACCTAGTAAGAGAAGTAACACGACGACATGCTTGACAATCTTCGTTACTAATTCTCTTCATTACTAATTCTCGACGGAAGTGAAACAACAACAATGGCCTTAGTCCCAAATTAAAGTGTCGGCTACATGGATCAAATTCTTCCATTGTGTTAATTTAGTGCAAAAAGTTCCAAGATCAAAGGGATATATTATTGAATAGGAATAGACAACAAAATGAGCTACAAGCAAATTTAAACTTCTTATATCCATTGCTCACTAAATAATTGATATCAATTTGAGCAGTCCTTACAATTTGTTCAAAAGATATAACTCATATACACTTCAACATCTCTTTACCACTAAAACGACGTGCAGACTTGCGGTTCTTGGAGTGTTTGAAATTATTGAGGCAAAATAAAGCATTTGGACCAGGTAAAGATAGGCCTAAGCCTAGAGGTGATGTGAGGCAGAAGAATTTTGTTTCCAAAAAGATGATAAAAAGGAAAAAAAAAAAGAGAAAAACATTAGAGACAATCATATACCATTATGAATCAATAAAAAAAAACAATCATACTCATACAATTAGCAAAAGTAACTTACAGAACAACTGAGTTGTTAACATTGTTACTTGGACAACTTGTAACTGCATTGGTAGCCTTTACACAAGTTACTGAAAACCAGAACGCTTGCAAATATGTGCATGGAACATTATACAACTCAGATAACATTAAAACTTGAAAAAGCTTCAAATTAGTTCGTTCTTATCCATGAATTGTTCAAAGGTCACAACTCGTTTTTATTGGTCTTTTTTTTTCCTTTACACTTAATCAAATTATTAATATTATGGATTGTGATAATCACCTTTTGTAGCTAATTTTTAGCAGTAATAGCTACTGTTTAGTAGTAGATTATGAATTGTGATATTTTTCCTTCATCATTCTTTTAATAATTCCAAGAATATTTATATTATTTGTGACTTCGTTTCATGTTCTAGAATCTCGAAAAAATAAATTGAGGCTTTCATCTCGATTTCGCCTCATTAATTTTAAAGATTGTTGGCTACTTTAAAAAAATGGACAATACTCTTGCAAATGTATATCTAGTCATCTAACATTTCCCAAACAAGACCAACCTTACCCTTTTCACATCTTTGTATGGAAAGCATCAATCCTCCACTAAACAATGTCTTATCTTTGCTTGTGTCAAGAAGAAAATCAATACTTGAAACAAAATCCAATGAAAATTGTGTCGCATTGAACTGTCTCCAAGTTGTTGTGCTCACTGCCATACAGATAATGAATCTATTGGTCGCTCTGTCTTTACGATGTAGCATTTCTAAGGCATGTGGATGGAAATGATGGACAACTTAGAAAAAATTATGCAACTATTGATGAATAGGATGTTCTTTTCTGAAAAAAAGAAAAAAGAAAAACGAAAAAGGAACATATAGGACAACAAAAGTTGTCAAAATTGATTGGAATGGAGCAGCACTGATAGTTTCATATAATGAGTGAGTAGAAAGGAACAAAAGAATCTTTGAAGAGGAGTCAAAAGAGGACTAGTATGCTCAATGTGTAGCATTAGAAATAGTAAAAAATATGGATGGTTACCAACAAGCACTTGTAGTTTTCAATGGTTGAATAAGTTAGGAATTGGAAAATTATCGTTCACAATGCTTTTGGAGATTCTAAGGCATTTTTACTATTATAGCAACAAAATCATTTTAACAATACATATTTCTTATTAAAAAGAAAAATGAAAATGAAAGTTCAAATATTGAAAGGAATGATTGAAAACAAAATAAGAAATTACGTAGAACTGAAGAGAGGAAACAAGCTATGCAAAAAAGGGAATCAAGAGGAAGTGAAACTATCACACGAGGGGAGTGATAGAGATAAAAAAAAAAAAAAAAAAGGAGATGAATCCCACATCGTCTCTTCACGCTCCTGACACTTGAACTGGGCAAAACATAAGAATATTTTTGTACCATTGTGTGGTTTACTGATTATTCTCTATATTTCATACACTAATGCCGCCAAAGTATTGAGTTTACGCACATCGAAAAACAGATTGGCCTCAAAGAAGAACACACCCTTCACTGCATTTGGCAAAAGTTCAACCTCCAAGCAACCAATTAGAGCTTCCCTACTGTTACACCCTCTCAATTGAGCTCTTGGGGTTACTAGGCTAGGACTTAAAGGTTCTAACATGGTCTTGGTGGATTTGAGCACGAAAGATGGCGACCTTGCAACACTCCAACGTCCATATACTAGGTAATTTATGTGCGTAAGGGCATGTATAAGAAGCACCGAGGTATAATGCGGGGAAAAGCATGAAGCAATACGCCTAGGCAGCATGTTGCCTAAGCCGCGCAAATATGTCGCATGTTGTTAAGGCAACATGCAAAGGAAGCACATTGCCAAGGTAGCGTGGTTGGGACGCGCAGGGTCCGTGCAGGGCAGACTTGGGGGGCAATAAGGAGAGACGAAGGCAAAGGTGTTCTCGAGCAAGGCGAGCAGTGATTAGGCACATACCAAGTCAAGCATAGCGTGACTAGGGCAAATACAAAGGTTTACTTAGCCAAGCTTGGTAATACTATTAGTCCCAGTTTGTGATGTTTTTCATTGGCCGGCTAGAAATGGCTTAACATATAATTAAAAGGGAACCCTCTACCTTAAGGATCGTATGGGCAGTTAACTAGCGACGACTTGGGGAACTTGACCAATTCTTGCCCATACATCCGATGTGGCAATGAGCACCCTACCGGAAGCATCGAGCATGGCCAGGCTCTAACGAGCCCTCCTGAAGCTGGACAAAAGGTAGTTGGCACAAGGGAAGGACCATTCGGTGATGGTGGCATGCCAGGCATGACTCGACTTGCGTAGATACCAAGTCACTTGTGCATTGGCTTGGGCAGAAACCAAGTCAAGGCACGTGCAGACATGGGTGACTTGGCGGTTATGGTTGGTGGCATGAAGGAAAACGTGGCTAAGGTGTGTGTCAAGGGCAATGTAGGAGGACATGGCTTGACTAGGCAATTGAGCATGTGATAAATGAGTTGGCATGGTCGAGATCATGGCCAAGAAACATAGCAGTTGGGATTGGGTCCAATGCTAGGTGGCATGAGCTGAAGCAAGGAGCTAGGCAGTTATGGTAACTACATAGACACGTGGCGTTACTAGAGTAATTCTAGTAAGAGCATGCTTAGAGCATGACTAGGGAGTTATTTGGGTTGGCTTTGTAATGGTGTGGGGTATGGGAAGTTATTCGTGTTAGTTACGTAACTACTTTGTACACAGTTCAAGTGTATATAAGGCATGCTTGTTGATCATGGATGAGAACAAGTATTGTTTTGTTTCGGCAGTACAAAACAAGAACCAGTGTAGTAGACCAAAGCTATTCACACTACAAGTAGCAGATGGAGAACAATTAGATTGCTCGGGTGGGTAAGGTCTCGAAGGACATAACTAGTTGCAGACTGACTCAGGTTTGATGAAGACATCAAACAAGTTGGTTGGGGAAGGTTTGTTAGATCCTCTCAATTGAGCTACAAGGGTGACTCAGCTAGGACTCGAAGGTTTCGGCATTGCTAGGGTATTGGTGGACTTGGACGCAAAAGACGATGACCTTACATATTGGAGCCTGCATATACTTGACAATTTATGCAAATAAGGGAAGGCATAGAAGGCATTGAGGCATTATGCAGCCAACTGATAGGACACCCATATTTGATTTATTGATTTGCGGATTCAACAACGATAACACAAAGAACAAGAGCCCAAAAGTAACCCCAGAGAAAGTCTTAAAACTCTCTCAAACCCAAACACTCATAGAGTGCCCAAATACATTCCAATTCCCTCCTGTCCCATCCTACTAACTCACACCTATTTATAATATTTCCGACTCACTCTATATGACCAACTCTATGTGAGAACTTATCATTACTCCCCCCTTAAACATCCACCTTGTCCTCAAGGTGGAAAGAAAATGAAACATACAAAAGAATAGTAGAACATTAAAAGCATAAACTTAAAGATGGATGGAAACAAATTCTCGAAGCGAATAGTCCTCGGCGCATTTTTTACCAAAGCCATTTCATCAAACACCTGCTGCTCACTCTGAATGCCGATAAGAACATGTAGTAACAAATAACCAGAGAGTGTGTAAGTGAAAGGAGACCATGTGAGAATCCATACTGATCTTCTACTAGGTGAATAGCATCTAGCCCCACCCACCAAAAGGGGAACAATGGAAACACTTCAAATGCTTTTAGTGAGTCTAGTCGCAAAATACCGATGTCAAAACACATGAACTCAAGCTCTGAATCCATCCCATGGAAGGAAATAATGAGCACCCCACAAGAAACAAGAGGAGCACCACGAGCCTTGATTTGGAGTATGGTCAAGAGCCGATGAACAATCAATTGATGCATAAAGAGATGGACTGCCCACTTTGAATGTTGCAAAACCCAATGGAACTCAATAGGCCAACCATATTCGAATTTCAGTTTAGTACCTGAAGCAACGATAACACCCAAAATAAACATGAGAACTGATGCCATGGAAAGTAATCTACGAACCCTTAGAACCAAGGATGATTCTGAAACATCGTAGGGTAGAGATAGTGCCCAATTGAATTGGAGCGCTCGTCGAACAACTTCTCCGATTTGTACATTCCAATGAAAAACCCAAAAGTGAGGCGTTGTTGGTCTTTCACGAACAGAAGAAGGAACGAATGTGGAAGATAATATGACGACCTGATGATTATCCTCGAGTTTTGTGAGATCAAAATGGGCCACCATGTTGGAGTGTGACCAAAAGAGCTCAAGTTGACGATAAGCTATAGCCAGGAAACATAACATGTAAACAAATAAAGTGGGCCCACAAGTAAAGTTGAAAGACACAAACCCCTGAGATGGTTGAGCCCACACCGATCGTACGCCTCGAGATGCCTAACAACCAATTACTCTCATCTTCTCCAAATTCTGGTTTTGGGGTTTTGGACGAAACAAGTTTTCCATGAATGTTGTGGACGGCCATGGTGGGGAAAGCGGAGGTGGCCTAGGGGGGATCGAGGACAGTGACGGAGAGAACCACAACGTGGAGCACGAAGGTCCGCTCACGGTAGTCTCGTCTGGATCTGGTGGCCATGGTAGAGGGGCGATGGCGGAGTATGAAATCAGAGACCGACGACAGATCTGGTGTCCGCAATTTGGTGTCCACAATGGCCGATGCATCGGGGTCGAGGCTGGTGGCCTTGAAGTATTGAAGATGAACTAAGAGACTGTGAATGAGGCATTCACTTAGGTGAAGGAATGTACTGATTGAACGGAGGCAAAGTCTTGAACTATAGAGATGATCAACAACGCATTTGGTGTCGGAATCTCAAATCGGGATAACTCCGGAATGTGCTTGACCATCAGATCTGGTAATTTTAGTACACCAGGGGTCATCAACTCCTTAAATAACCCTATATTTGACGGATCCGAAACTTTTGCACTGCTATATGCTCCGATCTATTGTTCTCTTAAGATTGTTGAAGTGAAACTCATATGTCGAAGGAAGAGCTCATCGCACTTCCGAGCCATGCCTCTGATCGTCGTCTTTACTTTAGATCTAAGTTCCTCAATCAACGCCTCAATGGTGGAAACTTCTTCACCTCCACTTCAATTCGAGCCATTCAAGATTCCATCCTATCTAATTGAGCTTCCATCTTTCAAGTATGCTCTGATACCATTGATAGGACACCCATATTTGATTGATTGATTTGCGGATTCAACAACGATAACACAAAGAACAAGAACCCAAAAGTAACCCCAGAGAAAGTCTTAAAACTCTCTCAAACCCAAACACTCATAGAGTGCCCAAATACATTCCAATTCCCTCCTGTCTCATCCTACTAACTCACCCCTATTTATAATATTTCCTACTCACTCCATATGACCAACTCTATATGGGAACTTATCAGCAACATACTACCTAAGCAGCGTACATATGCGACATGCAGAGGAAACATTCTGCCAAGCTACGCGCTTGGCACAAGCAGGTAAGACTTGGGCGAGATGGGGAGAAACCAAGGCAAGGGTGTTCTCGGGTAAGGCAAAACGTGACATGGGCATAGACCAAGTCAAGCACGGCGTGGCTTAGGCAAATACCACAGCTTGACTCAAACAAGCCTGGCAATATGATTGGTCCCAGTTTGTGGATGGCTTAGCATCTACATTAAGAGGGGTGTTCCTCCTCAAGGGCAAGGTTCGAAACTTCGACTTCGCCTATGACTTCGCTCACTTAAAATTCGGAATCAATTCGAGGAAGTTAACTTCGACGATGGAAGTTTGACAAAAATTCGCCGGTGTACGTAAGTTTACGGAATTTCACTTTAAAGTTAGAAAACTCAAGTTTCTTCGTAGAGATGCTAAGAATATACCTAATCATACAACAATAATGCATAAATATGATTTTATCAACTTCCATCGAAGTTTCCGAAGTTTCAGTCGAAGTTTCAATCGAAGTTTGTTCAACTTCCACGAAACATAACAATTTTACTTCATGTTTTATGAACTTCCATCGAAGTTTATTCGGTCGAAGTTAGTCGAAGTTTTGCAATTTTTTAACTGCCCTTGAACTTCGCTCCGCTCACCTCAACATCGACAAACTTCGCCTGAACTTTTTGAACTTTATCAATTTTTTAAACCATACTTAAGGGTGGTATGGACAATTAACTAGTGAAGGCTTGGAGCACTTGACCAAGTCTTGCCCATACATGCGCGGCTAAGGTGAGCACCCTACTGGAGGCACTGGGGGAATTGATGGGCTCCAACGAGCCCTCCTGAACGTGGACCAAAAGTGGTTGGCACCAATGGAATGATCATGTGATAATGATGGCTTGCAAGGCATGACTTGGGCAAAGACCAAGTCAAGGCACGAGCAGACATGGGTGGCACGACAGTTATGCTTGGTGGCGTGAAGGAAAAGGTGGTTGAGTTTGCATTCAAGAATGAGTCAAGATCAATGTGGAAGGACATGGCTTGACTAGACAATTTAGCATATGATAAATGAGCATGGCATGGTGGAGATCATGGCCAAGAAACTTGGTGGTCGGGGCAAGGTCCAATGTTGGGTGACACGAGCTGAAGCAAGTAGCGAGACAGATATGGTAACTACTTACACAGGTGGCGATACTAGAGAAATGCTAGAAGAGGCGTGCTTGTAGCATGACCAAGGAGTTATTAGGGTTTGCTTTGTAATGAAGTGGTGTATGGAGTATGGACAAATGTCCATGTTAGTTATGTAACTTCTTTGTATGCAACTCAAGTGTATATGAGGCACGCTTGTTCATGGGGGAGAACAAGTAAGCTCGAGATACGAGTTGTATCACCTAGTGTTGAAAGCTACCGAATTCTGATTGTGCCTTCTGCCTATTAGTTGTGTGGTTCACAATCCTATGCTAGCATACTTTGTGTGCCTTGAGCAAAAGGAGGTTGAGAAATCCCTAGGGAAAGGGAAATTTGAGCGCTGAGCTAGATTGGTGCCTACTGCCTAGTGTGCATCATGGATTGGTATTGGAGCAAAAAATTCTAGGGTAATTCCTTTGGCAGAAACCCTATTCCGCTTTGGCCCCGTGACACTACCAAGAGATGACATCAAGATCTCGACTTGCATTAGACGAAGAGAGTGGCTAGTACAAAGAGGGGGAGAAGCAAAAAAAGTAGAAGGGACTATAAAATCAAATTCTTCTAATGAGTATTGAGGTTCGAGACCAATGACCCTTTGCATAAAGGTCCTTTACCTCTAAAATTCATAATTTTAAACACCATGTTGCCGAAACTATTTAAAGGAACGAGCTCGTTCTTCTCCACATTTCAAATACTTCGATTATTAGTGAAATGCATCATTTACAGTCTTCATTGAATGTGGAGGCCTGAGCAAGTGCATTAACCAAGGAAAACAGATACACATACGAGATGTGATGTGTCATCAACGTCAAGAGCAGCACAAATAGATAATTAACAAGTCCAATTTGAGGCCTTTGATTATTTGTTCATACGGCTTAGCAAATAGGATGCTCTTTTCGGCCTTTTTGGAAACATGGCAACCTAAGTCCAATGCATTTTCTTAAGATTGGTGAAATGCCCATTGGGATTCTTCTCATCATCCCCGCCACTAGAAGTCTAGTCAATGGTGGTGAAACAAATGAAAATAAAAGGCACTAATGAGCTAATCTAATACATAAGATGCTTCACAAGAAGAGGCCACACAAGAGATAAAGACGGGCAAGTGCCTTACATTGAGACAAAGTGGCTAAGAAGCCTATTTGGTACATTCGAGCACAACAACAATAAATATCTCCAAGTGGGATGCACAGCTAAAGCTTTCATTGAGTACCTCCTCGGTAGCATGTTGTTCAACAAAAACAATCAAACATTTTGTTGAGTCATAATTATATTGTGTTTTAAGAGGCGTCGTAGGTTGTTTTCTATGTGTTATGTCTTACTTTTATGCATTATATGATATTTATAGTTATTTTTATGTTTTTGCAGGTTTTTGGAGGCAATTAATGAAATTTGGTTGGTGGTTTTCTGGAAGAAATTGGATTAAATATTGGAGCAAGTGTTGATTTACCTATTAAAGCATGTTTCTGAATATCACGAGATAGTCGTGAGACCCACGTGGGCATGAAACCAATGTGTATGGTGGCAGTGAAGCGAACGAAATTTGGGAAAAATTAGTTTGAAGTGCAAAGTGATGCAACAACACTTCAGGGATTATTGGTCGTCTCGAGATGCGTGTATGTCGTAGGATGAACCTCGAGCACATTGCTAGTAGTTGATGGGAGGTAAGCAAGTGAAAAAATAATGAATACAAGATAGGCAAGACACACTTTTTCCTAGGCATATGATTTGCCTTGAGATGCGTATGGGGAGCGGGAGAAGGCATGAGGATCGTTGACCTGGCGAGAAAAGGCATGAGGATCGTTGACCTGTATTGACAGACGACGATACATACACAAGAAGAGATCTATAAAGCCTTGAGCAAATTAAGCAAATTAATGACATGACATATCAATGGCACGTGGTGAATGCTCTTTGACACATGCAACAGGTGAAGGAAAAAGAGATTTCACCCATACATGTTTCTCAATACTTTGGGTTGCAAAATGAGGTTTAGACGTTGATTGTCCTCGATGTGCGTCAAGCAGATAAAACAAATTGTAAACTTCTATTTTTATATTTTTGAGAGAAAATTAGAAATATAGGGTAACATACAAACTTCGATTTCCAGTTATATTAAAAAAGATAAAATTAAGGAAAAACCTGATGGAGAACAAATTGGAGAGAGAACAGAGGCGACTTTGAGGAGAACTATTGGAGGCCAAGACATTGGAGTTTGATACAAGGAAACAGAGTTGGAGACCAAAAGTTGGAGAACACCATTAGAGACTGAGAGTAGTGTTCTTTATCTTTTTTCTCATTTCCTTTGAGTTTATTCAAAACTTCTTGTTGGTTTCTATAGATTTGAACATGGATTTTGAGTGTTTTGTTCTTGCAATATGTTCTAAATTTCTTTCAAGGGTTAGTAACGGATTCTAGAGGAATGTTTTAGTGTTATTTGTGATACACTTCATGAATTGATATTGGTTTAATTTCTAGTTAAGCTTGTCCCTTGCACTTAATGCTTTCAACTTAATTGATCGACTTGTTGACTGCTATCACACTTGTAACGCACTCAGGTGAGGAATTGTAGGTTAAGGTAAGGGTGTAATTCCATGGTTTGGGACTCGGATATAGGATATACCAAGGTGGTTGGTGTAGTTCTTAAGGGATTCACAAAACTAAATGAACCTTGCATGTTTAAGTTGGCATAGGAATATATCACTATTTTCGCATGTATAGATATGTTTTACCTTAAAAAGGATTATATATAGACTAGGAATTCTGAACTTTAGCTAGAAACCAATGGAAATTCTGAAGTGTTAAAATAAACTAAAATTGAACTCTAGTTGAAATTACGACGTCCTAGAATCTCATCTCATTGACTTTTCTTTGTGATTTCTGTTTTCATAGAAAGTTTAATAGTATTTTAATTATTTTCGTTATATTCAGCTGCCCAGAAATTATTTTAGATTTTAGCATCAAGGTTTAAAAAATCGACACTTTGGCGAAGTTCGGGCGAAGTTTGTTAATGTTGAGGTGAGCGAAACAAAGTTCAGAGGCAGTTAAAAAATTGCAAAAATTCGACTCAACTTCGGCTAACTTCGACCGAACTTCTAAAACATTGATGAAAGTTTATAAAACATGAAGTAAAATAGTTATGTTTCGTGGAAGTTGAGCAAACTTCGACAACAACTTTGACTGAAACTTTGCCTGAAACTTCGCCTATGCTAGAAATATACTTAAAACTCGGAACATCCTCCGTTGACAAGAGTTTTATGCATTATTGTTATATGATTAAGTATAGTTCTAGCATCTATACGAAGAAACTTGTGTTTTCTAGCATTTAAAGTGAAATTCCGTAAACTTCCGTACACCGGCGAATTTTTGTCAAGCTTCCATCGTTGAAGTTAACTTCCTCGAATTAATTCCGTAAACCTCCGTTGACATGAGTTTCATAAGCTACGAACTCATTGTACTTGCAACTTCACGTCTCTTTTCTTAAATTTAAAAATGTATTCTCATACAAGTACTATCAACAATTTCTTGAAGATAGTATGCATAGTATAAAAAATCCTTGAACTTTTTCAAGCTTCCGTTAATTATCAGGTTTTCTCAAAGAATGAATTAAAAATCGCATGCAAATAAGATTTTATAAACATTCACACCGATGCAAAGGAAAACAACATGGATTGCCAAGGCCAGTACAATTTTGTAAGAAGAATGATAACAACTAAGGTCAACCATTTTTTTGAAAAAATAAAAAAAATAAATAAACATTTCTTGAGTCAATAAGTATAGTAGCTAACACAAAACCAAGGTTTAAAAAATCGACAAACTTCGCCGAAGTTCGAGCGAAGTCTGAGCTAAGCGAAGTTCAGTGGCAGTAGAAAAATTGCAAAAATTCAACTCAACTTCGGCTAACTTCGACCGAACTTCGAAAACTTCGATGGAAGTTAACAAAACATGAAGTAAAATTGTTACGTTTCATGGAAGTTGAGCAAAATTCGACGAAAACTTCGACTAAAATTTCGCCAATGCTAGAAATATACTTAAAATTCGAAATATCCTCTGGTGACATGAGTTTTATGCATTGTTATATAATTAAGTATATTTCTAGCATCTCTATGAAGAAACTTGAGTTTTCTAGCATTTAAAGTGAAATTCCGTAAACTTTCGTACAAGGGCGAATTTTTGTCAAACTTCCATCGTTGAAGTTAACTTCCTCGAATTAATTCCGAATTTTAAGTGAGCGAAGTCATAGGCGAAGTCGAAGTTTCGAACCTTGTACAAAACTAGAAATTAATGTTAACCACAAGGAACTAATTTTAAACCAATGTCAGAAAAAAAAAATATAAAATGATCAAAACTATTAAAAATTTAAAAAAGAGACAAAATATATCACAAGCAACAGTTATTTAATGTGCCTTGACAAATTTTAATCTTGTTAGCACCTAAATGAAGTTATCTATAATTTTGTTTAATGCTGAATTAGACTTCCCCAAATTACATCCGAATTTGAAGTGACCAAAGTCGTAGCAAATTCGCATTTCCTATCCTTGATAGAAGATGCTATAATCAAATCAAGGTCAAGGTTATCAGATAGTAGTTGTTTAGAAGTGGAAATGGTGACTTCATGGTGCCATTTGGCAACTGCCGACAAATTAAACATGTTCAGATAATGGAACTCCATTTGATTGGATAGCAACAACAAAGGCCTCAAAGTTGAAAACTTAGTGCCATAAATGCCTCAGGTGGTAACATATAAGAATTTACACGAAGGTGTCTAAGCGATTGGCAAGAGAGATTGATTGACTAATGATAAGTGTTCTTGCATTTTCTCAAAAACAAATGACCATCCAAATGTATTTTGTTGTTTCATCATTCATATGCATATATATCCAAGAAGTTTATTTTTGCACAACAAATGCACCAATAAACAAGCAACACATCAATTGTGAAATTTATCCTTTTAAAACAAGAATATCAACAGATCAGACAATCCCTTTTCATAACCTTAATGTTTTTCACGCACACATTCACTCAAACTGAATTGGTCATCCAAAAAGCTAATGCATAGTTTCATCATTCTTAGGCATACAAGCTTTGAAGGATTCGGTATTTTACACCTATAAATAAAAAGTTTGTCAATGAAGAAATCTATATGCCTTAAAGAGAATAATAGATGGATCAAAGTGCCTGAATCCACATTCGCAATGACGAAAAAATCTTATATTAAACATTAGAAAACCATTAAAAAATAATAATGAACAGTGAACACCAAATCAAGTTTCAATGATTTTACAATGTAGAATTACCGTAAATCAGTATCTACGCTATCCAAGTTCCATACACATTCCAACATAACAAGTTCTCAAGGATTCGCACAAATTTATTACCTCAACAAGAATCCACCAACGTTGTACAGCACCATGAAACCGATCCTTCCAAACAAAATCTAGGGTTATGGTTAAGTCCACCTAAAGCATTTTTCATCAAAAAGTACAAATTACATGCTCACCTCTAAAAGTCAAATTTCCCAAAATAGAGTGCAACATAAAAGATAGGGAACTAACCTTCAAAACAGTTCTGGTAATAGGACTTACATTAGCGGACAAATTTATCATAGGAAAACAACCTAAGCATTGTTTAACAACCTACCAAAAAAAGAGAAAACAAGAATTACTAGATCTAAACTAAATATAAGATGCAAAAAAGAACAAGCAAAGCACATCACGAAGGACTACACCTTCCCTCCTGGTCCACAACGAATCAGTAATCCAATGTCTTTTTCCTCCATTTCGTGGAGACGATCTAAATCGATTCCTCGATCTTCAAGTTTCCACAGTATCTGGAAAAAATAAGTGGTAGTATAAACAATTAAGCGCCCTGAGAGAGGAACTGAAGATAGTAAAATAAGGAAGAGGCAAGACAAACATCTGGAGAGATATCCTTCTCAAATTGCCTTAGAGGATGCTGATGAGGCCAAATTTGGCGATCCACGGCTGTGCAATATTCTAATAGGAAAGAAGACATCTCAGACCACCCTCTTCCCAGACAGATTTCAAACAAAGCCCGCATTATACGAGCCAAACTAGCACTAATATATGCTGCATCAGAAACTAGAGAAAAGCTATCTATTGAGCCTCGTGATATGTACAACTGCAGAAAGTAAAAGTGATTGCAAAAGTTAGCCCGTTGCTTTTGTCTTCATTCAACAAACACCTCATTTAGACAGTGAAAACCTGAATGAGAATTGAAATTTTCCCATGTTTGCTAGAGGGACCACCCTTCACATCCACGGGGCAATATGTGCGAACTGATTCTTCAAGTTCTGTCATCTCCTCTTCTCTAACAGTTATATTTTCAAACTCAGAAGAACGAGCTACCATGTTAATTATCTGCAGCAGTTAAAGAAACTGGAAAAATAAGAGGGAGAATGGAAGCAAAATCAAATTATACCAATGAGCCCAAGAAACATGAAATGCCATGACAACATAAGCCCATCCTTGAAATCAGTAATTGAACAATAACTACAAATTTTTATTCAAAAATAAGACAAAGAAATGAATGGGCCCAACTGCAATTAGAGTTCCACAGTTAAAATGTACAGCATAGGTAACCCAAATTCAGGCGAAAGGGATGTGAGAGAGAGAGGGCAATGAACAAGCAGAACATTACCCACCTCACTGTCGTTCATATGGCGCTTAAGCATTTCATTGTAAGTCTCCACACTGGAGTATTGAATATAAAAGTGGCTAGCAATCCGACCAAGCTCTGTACAGTAAAAATTACCACTCTTCTCATCAAATCGCATCATTTTTGCTTTATCAAGGGCACGTGCAGCATCTATTACAAAGGATCGTTGCTTTGAAATCAAAGTCGGATCTGCAATAACCTGCAAAAAGAATTTGAAATATTATAGTTTCCAATCTCATAACTTAATTTAATCATGCAAGTAAAAAATCAACCTCATCCCAACTAATTCCATAGGCCAGTGGATTTGATTTCATCCTTATAAATAGATATGTATAACCAAGCCAAGCACAAGCGTCCTTGACATTTGTTACAGTACCCAATGCCACCTCCGCATTCAGATTGTCTTTCAAGGAGCTGATGAACTGCAAAAACATCAAAATAAATTTTCTCGTGTAAGGTAAATTAACCAAGTAAAAGCTTCAGCATTCTTCCACTATAGAGTTTGTGTGTAAAACTATCAGTTTTAATGAAGTCAGCCCTTATTTTACATCACCTTATTTCAAGCGAAAACTATGCAACTTTTCCATTTTCCATTTTGTCTACTCTAATATTTTAAATATTTTCACACTTAAGCTAAGGATATTTTCTATCCAAAATCCTACTTCTGTCCCCTTCAATTTCATTTACCTTTCAACCACATTCAAATCTAAAACAAAAAAGAGGCTTTCCTCATTATGCTATAACATATGGTCGATTGAGGACGCTGTTGCAGCTTTCAAGCGAAACATCCTTTACACTAAGTCCTCTACTCTCTCTTGCTTCAGTTTTTCTTCATTTGCACCATTATGTTCCAATCAGCATAATAATTCTTTTTGTCTCGAAATATGGCTTTCGCAATGGTAAAAAGATTTCACAACTAAGAAAATGGAACCAAACAAAATTAACAATTAAAAAATAAATACAAAAAGACATGGTAACATAACCACCATGCGATGTCAAGCAAATTTAAAAAGCATTCATTCATTGAGAACCTTAGCAATTTATAGGCAGTTTTGCAATTAATTACATTGCTACTTTATGCTTAATGATGTACAATATATACACCATATTCCCTCTTCTCAGCTACTCAACATTAATAGTCGTTATCACATCTTATTCAACGTGTCTACAATTGAAAATAATCTTAAAACAGCATTTAATAAAGTTTTAAAGTCATTTGAATCATTTTTCTACCTTTTGGAACGTTTACTCTCACTGCAAGCCAACTCTCCAACCTAGAGTAATAAAGGTATGATGTGCACACGAGGACTCAAGCGACGCATAAAAAAAAAAAAATTTAATGTTTATCAAGGTCGTAAGGTTAAGACTAATAATTTGTAGATGAGGTTGGTTTTTTAATTAGATTGTGATCATTACAATCATATATGTTCTAGGATTATTTCTTCATTAATATGCGTTGGTATAGTTGTTACTTAGAAGTTAGATTACACTTTGTGTCTTTATGTGTGTCCACTTTGTATTCCTAGTTGGAGTTACTCTTATTTGTTTCAAAAGCATATATAAGGCAGAACGACAAGTTCATTTTGAGTGCTTATTTCTTCAATAATACAAAACAGTGAATTACGTTTATCATTTTTAAGAATTTCTTTGAGAACATTTCTCTTTTTGTGTTGAGATCTTCTCTTCCAAGGTATCACCTAGATATGACTCATATGAGTCATGAAAAAGTTATAAACTTTAAATAGATTTCATATTTGGGAATGATAATTATATATGCACATATATAAATCAAAATATAGGTTACCTACTTTAAGGTTTGAATCTTAAAATAGTGTTCTTTTTTTTGCGTGTTTTTTTTTTGGTTTCTCACATGGTGTCTGGCGTCAACCACACCGACTAATCCACGCTCGGGGTTCCTTTTTTATATATACATAAATATGGGCTACAACAAGGCTTAATATCTACACATTGGAATATATCGATGTACCCATTTGGGTTTGGAACCTTTTAATACAATTAACTTTGACAAAAAAAAGAATCCTAAACAAGTATTCTTTGGTTGATTATTTTATTCAAAAATGATGTGAGCCTGCACCTGGAAGCAACTCAAGGCGCGCCAAGGTGCACGCCAAACCCATTAAATCACTTTCATTTGATTTTTTGTTTGGTTTTTTTATGTTAATTCAGTTTTGGAATCCATGAATTTACCTTATTCGATAAAAATTTAAAAGAAAAAGAAACTAAAAAAGAGGGAGAAAGTCGATTACTTGATTAGACAATCTCCATAAAAAGCTACTTAAAGAAAAGATGGAAAGTTTGCATAAAGAAGAAGGAAAAAAAGGTAAAGATTTCAAAACCCATAAAAGAAGGAAAGTTTGTGTAAAGAAAAAAGAAACAACAACAACAACAACAAGGAAGAACGAGGAAAGAAAATTACTAATCACAATGATATGCTATTGTCATGATTTTATTTTCCTATCATAATGTTCTTATAATTTAATTTTTAAATAATGTTTGATACTTTGATTTTTCAAGTTTGTTGGTCTTCTTTTTCTCTTACAAATTTTTAGCAGTTCTTTACTCTGATAAGATGCAATATTATTTAAAATATATGCATAATTTGTTTCTATTATATATTAATAATCAAGTACAATTGTCTTCACTAAGGCGTGCACCTCGCCTTGCGCCTTAGACATTTTAGGAAACCATCGCCTTAAGTGCGCCTCTCGCCTTCGATAACACTGGATGTGAGTATCAAAAACTTGACTTCGCTCAAGACAATCAGATAAAGAGAATTGGAATTGATTCTTCAAGAACATTAATCTCATCATAGAAGATTCTCATAAAATCTCGACATGACAATAAATAGATAACTTTTAGTGTTACAGAGATCCAAGTTTTTTCAACGCATAATAAAGAAGTATGCCTACGTAATTCATATAAATTAGATTACACAATATGGCGATTAATAATAACTTGTAATTAATACAAAAACTGAAAAACATTTTAGATGCAACAAAATACCTATAACATTAATTTTAGCAAATAGATAGAATGAATATGTACATATATATATGAAGTTTATACGACTAAAACAAATTCATACGTAAGTTACAGTATTTGGCAACCTTTTCCTTAGTTTTTGTACTCCTCATTTTGATTTTCTTTTTTTTTTCAAATAGCCTTCGGCATTTTAAACTCCACCTATGTTGTACACTATGTGCGCTACATAGCCGGTCCCAAGTCCGGATAAAGGAGGAGGGTTGCGATAGGTTGACAGCCAGCGTAAAACTTTTGTCACTTTTCATGAAATGGATCAAACATATATAAACGTTGGGGCGTTCCCACCTAGCGACGCGCTGCATCGGAGCCCGGATGTAGTGAAAAATGAGCAAGGGTGTTTCACATCGCCGCCTGGGTGTGAAGAAAAATGAGCAAGGGTTCCCACACATAGGACGTGTGTGGGTAAAGAAGCTAGTCCCTTCACATCGTCGCCCGGATGTGAAGAAAAATGAGCAAGGGTTCCCACACAAAGGACGGGTGTGGGTAAAGAAGCTAGTTCAAAACAAAAACGAAAACAAAAACAAAATCATAGATACGAACACTAGATCTTTTAGGCAAAATAGAAATAGAAAAGAAAAACAAATACAAAGGGGAGAAAAATTCGTTTAGGAACATGGAACATAGGAACACTTACGGGGAAGTCAATAGAACTAGTAGATACCATGATTAGAAGGAGAGTCAATATTGCTTGCCTCCAAGAGACAAAATGGGTAGGAGAAAAGAGTAGAGAAATAGGAAGCACGGGGTTTAAATTGTGGTACACTTGGTATAGATAGAAAATGCAATGGAGTAGGAATTGTGGTGGATAATGATTATAAGGATAAGGTCGTAGAGGTTAAAAGAATGGGGGATAGATTGATTCTAGTTAAATTAATTATTGGAGACGAAAAAATTAACATACTTAGCGCATATGCACCACAAGTAGGATTAAGCGAGAGCATCAAACACAAGTTTTGGGATGATATGGATGGATTTATACGAGTAGTATACCATTAGATGAAAAGGTTTTTATTGGAGGAGATTTAAATGGGCATGTCGGGGTAAGTAACGATGGGTTTGAGAGAGTTCATGGAGGTTTTGGTTACGGTAATAGAAATGAAGAAGGAGAATCGATTTTAGAATTTGCTTCAGCATATGATCTTGTCTTAGCAAATACTAGTTTTAGGAAGAGGGAGTCGCATATAATTACTTTTAGTAGTGGTCATAACAAGAGTCAAATAGATTTTCTTTTAACAAGAAAAATAGATAGAAAACTATGTAGAGGCTGCAAAGTAATACCTAGTGAAGCACTTACTACCCAACATAAGTTAGTAGTACTTGATATTAAGCTAACAAAACGGAAAAATATGAATAAAAGAGTTAGCGACCCTAGAATAAAGTGGTGGGAACCTAAAACATAGTAAACAAGTAGAGTTTAGAGAAAAACTACTAAAGGAAAATGTTTGGAATCTTGACTTAGATGCTAATACAATTTGGCTAGAAATGAGTAGTTGCATAAGGAGGGTGGGATCAAACAACAACAACAACATAGCCTCAGTCCCAAATTAACTGGGGTCGGCTACATGGATCAAACTTTTCCATTGTGCTCGATTCAGTGCAATTGATGGTGAGCTTTGCAAACCATTCAAATCTCTCTTAATTAATGCATCCCATGTTAACTTTGGTCTACCCCTACCTCGTCGAATTTCTACAGTTTCTATTGAGTCAAGTTTTCTAGTTGGGGCATTTGTAGGCCGTCTTTGCAGGTGACCAAACCATCGCAACCGCCCTTCCCTAATCTTTGTATCAATTGGTGCTACTCCTACTTGTCTTTGAATTTCTATATTTCTTATTCTATCTTTACGGGTTTTACCACACATCCACCTAAGCATCCTCATTTCTGCTACATTCACTTTATGTAATTGTCGTTGCTTTTTCGCCCAACATTCACTTCCATAGAGCATAGCTGGCCTAATTGCGGTCCTATAAAATTTTCCTTTTAACTTAGTGGGAACATGTCGATCACAAATCACCCCAGTTGCACTCGCCATTTCTTCCATCCACTTGGATTCTATGTGTGACATCATTTTCAATGTTACCATCATTTTGTATGATTGAACCTAGGTATCTAAAGTGGTTTACCCTAGGCACTTCTACTTCCCTAATTTTACCACTCCGTCATCTCGATGTCTAGTGTTTCCAAACTCACAGTGCATGTATTGTATTTTCGTCCTACTCAACTTAAAGCCTTTAGATTCTAATGTATTTCTCCGAGTTCTAATTTCCTATTCACTCCATCTTTAGTTTCATCCACTAAGACAATATCATCTCGCAAATAGCATACACCATGGTATATCCTCTTGAATATGTCTAGTTAATTCATCCATAACTAAAGTAAATAGATATGGGCTTAAAGCCGATCCTTGATGTAGTCCTATCGTAATGGGAAATTCTTTTTTAGCTCCTCCAAATGTCTTTACACTCGTTACTACTCCATCGTACATATCTTTAATAGTGTCTATGTATCTAGCGTGCACTCTTTTTCTTTCTAGAACCCACCAAAGAACATCTCTAGGGACCCTATCATATGCTTTTTCTAAATCTACGAATACCATATGAAGATCTTTTTTCTTTTCTCTATATTTTTCTAACAATCGTCTTACAAGGAAAATCGCTTCCATAGTTGACCTCCCAGGCATAAGGAGGGTGGGATCAAACATATTAGGTATATCTAAGGGCTTGGGACCTACAAAGAAGGAAACATGGTGGTGGAACGAGGATGTCCAACGAGCAATTAAGACTAAAAGAGATATGTATAGGAAAATACCTAAGTGTCAAGATGAAGATGCGTACAATCAATATAGAGAAGCTAGAAAACAAGCTAAAAAAGTAGTTAGTCAAGCTAAAAAAAATTTCATGGAAGATTTATATACAAAGTTAGGTAACAGAGATGGCGAAAAATATATATATAGGCTAGCCAAATTAAGAGATAAAAAGAAACAAGACCTAAGTCATGTAAGATGCATTAAGGACGAAAATCAAAATGTTTTAACGCGCGAGGAGGATATTAAGGAGAGATGGAGAAGTTACTTCGATAGTTTATTTAATGATGGCCAAGTTGATGCTATAATAGATGAAAACCCACACCAAGAAAGAAATGTAAACTATACACGCAATATTAGAATTGTAGAAGTTAAAGAGGCATTGAAAAGAATGAAAATAGGGAAAGCATGTGGCCCAGATGAAATACCCATAGAGGTTTGGAAATGCTTAGGAGAAATCGGATTGACTTGGTTGACAAAGCTTTTCAATAAAATTTTAAAATCAAAACGGATGCCAATGGATTGGAGAAGAAGCACGCTTGTGCCAATCTTCAAAAACAAAGGAGACATTCAAAGTTGCTCAAACTACCGGGGAATTAAACTCATGAGTCACACTATGAAAGCGTGGGAGAGGATAATTGACAATAGGCTAAGGAGAGAAACAACAATATCGAGAGAACCAATTTGGTTTCATGCCCGGGAGGTCAACTATGGAAGCGATTTTCCTTGTAAGACGATTGTTAGAAAAATATAGAGAAAAGAAAAAAGATCTTCATATGGTATTCGTAGATTTAGAAAAAGCATATGATAGGGTCCCTAGAGATGTTCTTTGGTGGGTTCTAGAAAGAAAAAGAGTGCACGCTAGATACATAGACACTATTAAAGATATGTACGATGGAGTAGTAACGAGTGTAAAGACATTTGGAGGAGCTACAAAAGAATTTCCCATTACGATAGGACTACATCAAGGATCGGCTTTAAGCCCATATCTATTTACTTTAGTTATGGATGAATTAACTAGACATATTCAAGAGGATATACCATGGTGTATGCTATTTGCAGATGATATTGTCTTAGTGGATGAAACTAAAGATGGAGTGAATAGGAAATTAGAACTCGGAGAAATACATTAGAATCTAAAGGCTTTAAGTTGAGTAGGACGAAAAGCGAATACATGCTTGTGAGTTTGGAAACACTAGACATCGAGATGACGGAGTGGTAAAATTAGGGAAGTAGAAGTGCCTAGGGTAAACCACTTTAGATACCTAGGTTCAATCATACAAAATGATGGTAACATTGAAAATGATGTCACACATAGAATCCAAGCTGGATGGAAGAAATGGCGGAGTGCAACGGGGGTGATTTGTGATCGACATGTTCCCACTAAATTAAAAGAAAAATTTTATAGGACCGCAATTAGGCCAGCTATGCTCTATGGAAGTGAATGTTGGGCAGTAAAGCAACAACAATTACATAAAGTGAATGTAGCAGAAATGAGGATGCTTAGGTGGATGTGTGGTAAAACCCGTAAAGATAGAATAAGAAATATAGAAATTCAAAGACAAGTAGGAGTAGCACCAATTGATACAAAGATTAGGGAAGGGCGGTTGCGATGGTTTGGTCACCTCGCAAAGACGGCCTACAAATGCCCCAACTAGAAAACTTGACTCAATAGAAACTGTAGAAATTCGACGAGGTAGGGGTAGACCAAAGTTAACATGGGATGCATTAATTAAGAGAGATTTGAATGGTTTGCAAAGCTCACCATCAATTGCACTGAATCGAGCGCAATGGAAAAGTTTGATCCGTGTAGCCGACCCCAGTTAATTTGGGACTGAGGCTATGTTGTTGTTGTTGTTGTTGTTGTTGTAGCCTTCGGCATTTTAAATCCTTTTTCCGTAAGTCTTTTGAATTCATTCTACATGATGAAAGTATCATCAACTATGAGTTTTTTTCTTATAATTATTTAACAGTAAGAAAATATGAAACTATCCAATTTTGCCCAACATTGATGAGATTTTAAAATTCTTCATTAACGATAATTCTTAATTTGGCGTTTTAAATTGTTAAATGAATTCAAAGAATTTTATGGAGGTTCAAGAAACTTTTCATACCAAAAATAGACCAATATCATCTAGAAAATGGTCAAAAACTCTTTATGTAATGATGTTATAACGACAATGCTTCAGCATGATAGTAATAATAGGAATTTTGGCTTAAATGCTTTTCTTAAGGTGTTCACTTTTATTATATGTTTAATTGTAAGAAGTATTATATAAACAAATTGGATTACGACTCTTCCAATTATTAATTTGGCAATCAAGTTTCTAAAACTATGTGTTTATATATAAAAACAACAATACAACCTCGATTCCAAATTAGTTGCGAGGTCAATTATATGTGTAAGTGTATATATATAGAAAATAATTGGACCAATTGTGGATTAGGCCCGTGGTTTACAATATGCAATTCGCAATCAAATCCAGTTCAACAAACTAAAACTGAACCATTTAGAGCTAATTGATTTGAATCATACAGGATCACAGATTAGTGGATTTGTTGTACACCTCATTAAATACCTAAAAAAGTGATTAATTTCCTTTTCTAACCATGTTGACACAAGTTTAACCTATGTTGACTAAAGGTTGGCATGTTTGAACACTCTTAATCGACCCCTTTGACAGATCAAATGGGTTGACTAAATTAACTAGGCTGACCAAGGGTTGTGAATGAAATCGAATGATTATCCAACACTCAAAAATATTGTTAAATTGGAAATATGTGCAGGAGGGTTGTAGACCGAGATTGACACCAACGAGGTCGTAGTGACGAACACGGATTGCGTGTGTCGTGAGCAAAGTTGCCAAATCAGAATCGAATCTTAAAATCGGTACGGGTGGGTTTCAAATAGAATCGTAAATCATAAGATTTTTTTTGATATAACAAAAATACATCTAATGTATAAATTTATAATATGTATTTGATAAGTAAAAAAGGACCCACGTGCATTACAAAATCCATTGTCTTGGGTTGTAGCATTTTTGTTTTTTTTTTTTTTTCATTTTTGAGGTACCATGTATTTTTGTGTGTGCGTGTGCGAGTTTTTTTTTAAAACGAGTGTATTTGTCTGCACAGTTGTTTGCAACAACCAGCAAGCTGCACGTGCACCTCCCTCCCTCTCCTACTCCCTCCCTCCCTCCCACCCACTCCCCCTCCCCCTCCCCCTCCCCCACTCCCACTCCCACTCCCACTCCTACTCCCAATTCAGGTCCCTCTCCCGCTCACACTCACACTCCCACTCCCACTCCCTCTCCCTCTCCCTCTCCCTCTCCCTCTCCCTTGGAAGTGTAGTGGAAATTTGGGAGGACTTGAGGTCATGGTCACCATGGCCTTTATTAGATATCACTATCGGGACTACTAGACTACAGTAGACCCTTTATGGATTTTCTTAAATTTCTTTTCAAAATTATTGATTATGCATGTGATCTTTTGCACTTGTTTTGATAATTATAGAACATGATTTGAAGTGCTTTTAACAAAAACTTGCATCGCATTTGCATTACACTAATTTACCAACTCACACATGCGTGCACGGTTTTATTCAAAATGTCTACTATAAATTTATAAGTTGTTATACTAAGCCCATCGTTGAATTTAGGGCTCATTATTCTATTAAAATTTTTAGGTCCTATTATAGATGAGAGAAAAGGAACGGAGTTGGCGCAACTTTCCCTAATTCTATTTTGGATAGGCTAGTGCCCATTCTGAGTGTCATTTTGAATGAAGTTGTAAAGAACAAGTTTTTTAAAACTTGTAAATAATAAATAATATATAAATATAGACAAACTGTTTATTTAAGGTACATGTAAAGCACTAAATCAGATTATTCCTTCTTGGCTAAGAATTACTATTATACCCCTTACCCAATTTTTTCAAAATATATTTACTTGCCAAATTTTTCAAGATCTCTCCACTAACCAGATATCTCTCCACCTTGCACTATTATGCTAATCACTTATCTTATTTTTTAGATTACTCCCTTATCTCATTGTTCTTGTCACATTTCCCCTCCTCATCCCGTCCATCAAAAAGTCGATCTGCCCCTTTTTTCTCACGTACTACCTGGTAGTGCATTCTTATCCTTCTTAAAATAGAGCCATCTAAACAACCCAAAAGAGAATCATGAACAACATGGCTATTAAGTCATGCTCCTCACACTCAATTTACACGAACTTGAAACACATGCATAACCTCAACTGACAACATGAAATCAAACTTTATTCTTTTGAAACCATTTTAAAATTTATTTTCAACCTAAGACTGTACTTTTATTCATAATACAAAATATTAGATGGATTGCCTTCGAGGAAAAAAGAGATGGATAGGAGAGTGTTTAACACAAATGTAATTAGATGAAAGATATTAGATATGTGTAGGGATTTCTACTATAATATTTACACGAAACTTTATACTTAGCAAATTAGTTGAATTACTTAAATTTTACTTTATTTACCTTTTCTAAACTCAAAATAACAATCAGAATAAAAGTGGAAAAATAGTATACTTACAGATAATGCAAACAAATAGTTAGATTAATGGCGTTTTTATAAAGTGTCTTGCCAAGCTTGCTATCAACGCTTTCAACATCGTGAACACGTGAGTTGCTTACCAACCCCGCCCCATCACCTCCCCATCCCTTGCTGCCTATCGACGTTCTTCGAACGATTTCTCGGGCTTAGCCATCTAATTCAAAGGTGAGAAGTCGAACAAGCGACGGGGATGAGGAAGCGTGCGTTGGGATGATGGAGTAGAACGATTTGATCGCGTTGTTTGGAAGCCCAGATCGACAAGTTTAATGGATTCTTTGTTGGTAAAGAGGATGGATACACCATCAAATTCAAGGTATGATTTTTCCCAGTAGTTTGATAGATATTTCTTTAAGAAAAGAATCTTCTATAACAATAATTGATCTGTTGAATGGATTTCTAGGGATTCGCGAATTCAATGTCTTTGTTAAATAATTCCCTTGTTTCTTTATCGTTTAATTTGATTGTGATGATCACCCAAGCCTACAATATTGATGAATATGGGTTGATGTTGCAGATTTTAGATGAAATTTGTGGTTTTGACTTTGTTTGGGCACATAGGAACTGCATGATAGGAAGGTGAATGTAAGGGCCCAAAAATTAAACATATGATAACCATTAATTAAGCGACTAGTGACCTTAAACTAATTGCCAATGAATAAATCTCAATAAGAACTCTGGCACGGATCCCGAGACATGTTATTTTTGTATTATTGTTGCGTATTGGATGTACTATGCTCTATGTGTGTTTCATCGAAATTTATTGAGTTGGCTTGGGTCGGGAAAGTGACTAAATGGTCCAAATTCAAATAGTAGAGTTGATATCCCTAAAGTTGGGCTGTATATATCTGGAAAGTAGGATGTACATCGTGATATGAGTTTGAAGGTTAAACAATTGATGTCACATTTAGCGAGTGTGTTGTTATGTGACATGAGAACTACAAGATGCTGCAAATTAAGTAGTATAAGTCTCAAGAAGATTTGGAGAATAGATATAAAGTAGAGTTATCTCCATAAGTTTCTAAAATGGGTAAGAAAAAAGATTGAAGATGGAGCTAGGGCAAAGGAGGGATTGCTGGAGAGAAGAGGAATCCTTGTATGTTAGGGCTCAAGAATGGTAGATCCAACCTTGTTAAAGTCGTCCAAAGAGAATTCAAGCTAGGGATCTCGCCATACAAGCTCTAGGTGACCAAAACTTGACCAGAATCCTTTCTTCCTATCTCATTTTCGTTTCGGTGCTGAGGGATTATAGTGGGTTAGTCTCGTTTTGAGATGGTAATGGGGTTAAATCAACCCCTATTTGGAGATCTATAGAGACATTTGGGTTCTCTTGCTGCTTTGCTGTTGTTGATCATGTTCTTGGTGAAATTGAAGGGGTTAGGTCTTAGATCTTGTTGAAATTCCATGAAATTGATGAATATTTGTTGTTGGCTTATTGTTATGGTTTGGAAGGATGTAAGACCCTTTTATGGGCATTTCCAGGTCTTTTTCATGGGTTAAGACGGTGATTTGAGTGCGAGGAAAACCGAGGCAAAAACCCCACTTCGTTTATAAAACTCGTGTAGCGTCATAGGCAGCTCTGTGGGCATAAAATCCACAGCACCCCTCATGGCGCCATATTAATTTTGCTTCTGGTCGCATCGACATTGCCGGCGGCGTTGTGGGAACCAAAGCCATGACACCACCCACGGCGTCGTGTCTGAGATTGCGCAATGAATCTTAAACTTCCGTATCTCCCTTGTTTTAACTCCATTTTCGACGTTCTACCTATCGACAGAAAGGTAATAGAGATCTATAACTTAGTGGTAATGGCCCTCAAAAATAAAGTTGTATTTGAAGACAAATGTTGCTTGATTAAGGATGCAGCTGGCCATGATATCTTCAAAGCGCAAATGAAAGGGGAAAGCTTTGCTTTAAATCCATTGGAGGAGGAGCAAACTGATTTTCCAATCATAGAAAGCATCACTGAGGTATGGCACAAGATGCTTGGACACTATCATCATAAGGGTTGCTGCAAATGAAATCCAAGATGGTGGCAAAAGATCTTCCAGAACTTGATGATTAAATTCCAAATTGTAAAGCATGTCAATATGGAAAGCAAAGCCGCAAGCCATTTCTGAAGGTGACCTGGAGAGCTTCAAAGAAATTGCAATTGATTCATACAGATATCGCAGGCCCTCGAAGAGTGCCTTCTCTAAAAGGTAGTCTCTACTATGCTACATTTATTGTTGGTTCACTCGAATGTGTTGGATTTTATTTTTGAAGCACAAGTCAGAGGTTGCTCGAGTATTTTTGAAGTTCAAAGCTAGAGCTGAGAATGAGAGTGGTTGTAGAATACAAACTCTCAGATCAGACAATGGCAAGGAGTATACTTCATAATTCTTCAATCAATTGTGTGAGGAGGCGGGCATACATCACCAATTAACAACTCCATATACTCCACAACAGAACGGAGTAAGTGAGAGACATAATAGATTCATAATGGAGATGACAAGGTGCATGTTACATGAAAAGAACCTACCAAAACAATTTTGGGTTGAAGCGGCAAATACGGCTGTCTTTTTACAAAATAGGCTTCTCACAAGAGCATTGAAGGATCAGACACCATTTGAAGCATGGTATGGCTATAAACCATCTCTGAATTTTCTTAAAATACTTGGATGTTTGTGCTTCACTCATATTCCACAGATCAAAAGAGATAAATAAGATAAAAGAGCACTTTGTGGCATCTTCATTGGTTATAGCTCAGCTGCAAAAGCTTACAAAGTTTTCCAGCCTCAAACTAGAAAAATTGTCATTAGTCGAGATGTGCACTTCATGGAAGATGAAGAGTGGAACTGGGATGATGTGAAGAAGATGAAGAGTGGAACTGGGATGATGTGAAGAAGATGAATCCAATCTCAAAAGAGCCAAATCTGAAATTTACATCAGAGCGAAACATAGAAAATTGGGAAAATGAAATGGTGGATGACAGTCCTGTCAGAGGTATGAGATTACCTTCAGATTTTTATCAAAGATGCAATATTACTTTGTCCGAACCTGCAGATTATGAAGATGCCAAGACAAATGGGAATTGGGTTGCTGCAATGAAGGAGTTGTTCATGATTGAAAGGAATAAAACATGGGAGTTGGTTGATCAACCCCAAGACAGAAAAGTAATTGAAGTTAAGTGGGTGTATAAAACCAAGCTTAACGCCAATGGCTCTATCAATAAGCATAAAGCTAGACTCGTGGTGAAAGGATTTGCGCAAATTCCTGGTGTGGACTACTCAAATACCTTTGCTCCAGTTGCTAGGCTTGATACAATCAGGCTCTTACTTGCAGTTGCAGCACAAAATAATTGGAAGGTGTACCAATTAGACGTCAAGTCTGCATTCTTGAATGGCTTTCTGCCGGAGGAGATCTATGTAGAGCAGTCACAAGGTTATGTGAAGAAAGGAGAGGAAGACAAGGTCTATCTTCTTAAAAAAGCACTCCATGGATTAAAGCAAGCTCCGAGAGCTTGGTATAGCAGAATCGATGACCATTTGCAGAATTTAGGATTCAGTAAAAGCTTATCTGAATCAACATTGTATGTGAAGCACAATGCAAGTGACATACTTATCATTTCATTATCTGTTGATAATCTTCTTGTGACAGGAAACAATGCAAGTCTTGTGATGAAGTTTAAGCATGGAGGTTTTTGAAATGATAGATCTCGGTTTAATGAAATTCTTTCTTGGAATGGAAATTAAACAAGGTGAATATGAAGTCTTTATTTGTCAAAAGAAATACGCCAAGGAGATTTTGAAGAAGTTTAAACTAGAAGATTGCAAAGAAATGAACACTCCAACGAACCAAAAGGAAAAGTTCAGCAAAGAAGATGAATCGAACAAGATTGATGAGGCACATTTCAGAAGTTTGATTGGTTGTTTGATGTACCTCACAGCAACACGACCTGATATTTTGAATCCTATGAGTATTCTATCTCGTTTTATGCATTGTGAAAGTGAATTTCATCTCAAGGCTGCAAAGAGAGTGATTAGATACGTCAAAGGGACACAACTTTGGCATTAAATTTACAACGAGTACAGAGTTCATGCTTGTTGGTTTCTCTGATAGCGATTGGGGAGGTTCCTTAGATGATATGAAAAGCACTTTTGGTTATTGTTTCACTCTTGGTTCAGGTGTTTTCTCATGGAGCTCCAAAAAACAAGAAATTGTAGCTCAATCCACTGCAGAAGCGAAGTTTATTGTTGCAACATCTGCTTTTAATCAAGCTTTGTGGCTGAGGAAGATTTTAATAGATCTTAACTTGGAACCTAAGGAAATCACAGAGATATATGTCGACAATCAAGCGGCTATAGCTATCTCTCATAATCCTGTGTTTCATGGGAAGACTAAGCAGTTTAACATTAAGCTATTCTTTCTAAGAGAAGTCCAAAAAGATGGAGAAGTTGTTCTCATCTACTGCAAGTCTGAAGACAAATTGGCTGATATCTTCACCAAGCCTCTTCCAGCTAGCAAGTTTCAGCAGTTACGACAAAGACTAGGAGTTTGCAGTTCTTAAACCAAGGAGGAGTGTTAGTTGTTTGCTTCAAGACTGCATTTAAGCACATGTTTTCATGTAAAACTGTTTTACAGTTATTCTTTGAATTTCCTAATCTTTAGGAGTTAGTTTCTTTATTCCTATGTACTTGGTCATAGCTTATTATTAGGAGTATGTTTTCAATTCAGTTCAGTTTTTATTTCAGTCTATAAATGCAAGTCTGAGTTTCATAAAATATATATGAGCAATACAGAATTTCTGTCTTTTCATATCCTATTCAACTCTCTATTGCTCTTCTCTATTTTCTCTACTGTTTTGCTCCTCAATTTTAAACTACAAGGTATTGAAAAGATTGATTTGTAAGGCTGACTATGTCGTTATTAGCCCTGCTTTAAAGTAATAAGAGTTAATGGCGATTTAGTGTTTGGCGGTGCCCTAGATGTAAATAGGGGTCGTAACAGTGAAGGCTAATGAGCAGAGAGAGGTGTACCGATTGAAGAAGGAAACTGCGGGTTTTCATGGGGAGATAGAGTTGTCGGGGAATTACAGTGCCTTGAACTACACATGCGCTTTCATTTTTTTTCTCTTTGTTCTCTTCTTTGGTTTTGTTCTTATCTTCTTAATTTTGAGGGGTCTACAGTTACGAAGTATCCAAATTAAAGTGAAAAAGGGCACATAAATAGTAATCATATCAATGATATTTACTACTGCTTGGTTCAATTTTATTTCAGTGGAATGAGGAATCTGAATTTATTGTTTAGATTTTACATGTTGAAGGTGCGTTTGATTGCTCAAAAAGAGCACGAAAATAGTAAACATGTCAATGATATTTACTACTGCTTGGGTCAATTGTATTTGAGTGGAACAAGGAATCTGAATTTATTGCTTAGATTTTACATGTTGAAGGTGCATATGATTGGAGGAAGTTTGTTTAGGTGTAATAGTTTAGATATGTGTGATACAAGTTAGTTTTAATGGAGAAGAGTTGAATCTTGTTTAGGATTTCAATTGTATGATTTGACCTTCTGATATTTGTGTGATTCCGTGCTAATCAATTAGAGAGATTTTTCTGTGTGTTTGGTAAGAGATTTTGTCAAGAACGTCATCAACTAGTTCTGCATAGTTTCTTCAATATTATTGATTTCTTGATCATGGAAATTAATTAAGATTGATAAATCAGTCTAATCTGAAGTCTAACTCAAGCAATTATTAATTAATTTTAGGAGCGGCCCAGTTCAGTAAAATGGGTAATGAACACGATCCATCAGTTGATGCCTCATCCATCACAGTAGAGATGCTTAGGCAGGAATTCCCTTCAGTTAAAGTCCAGTTGATAACTTAACAACTCATGCTCACTAGTACCTTCTTAGGCAGTAAATATTCAAGTATCCTAATATAAGCAATTCCTACCTGACTCTCAATAGGAAGCTGACTAGTCAGGAGACGCAAATAATAAGCCAACTTGTCATGAGAAGTGATAATGATGCCCTCCCCGCTTTTGTCAAACTGAGGCCTCCCAGCACGCCCAAATATCTGAAGCATAAGCATTATAGTAAGAGCATAACCAAAGTAAGAAAAAAAAAAAAAAGGTCAATATCAGCTACATGCAGAATCAATGTTTTTGGAAAAACTGGGGTGTACCTGCATAACATCAAGCATCCCAAGGTCTCGCCACCCACCAGCCTTTGGATCATATAATTGGGTGCCCTAAAAGGATAAAATAGAGATGTACCAATGTTAAAATTACAAAGGCCTTATATGTCAATTACGCATAATGTGAATGCATACAAAAGGTATATGCTATCATGCAAACTCAATCACCAATTAAAATAAGTTGCAGAAAGTCACATAGCATTACACAAACTACAAGCTTTTAAGATAACACTGTTACATCAAAAGTGAAATACAAAAGTGTAACATATAATGAACCAAGTAGGTCTGCATCTCAGGCACGGTAATATAAAGATAAATAAGATTACTACATCTCATTAACATAAGAACATGTGTCAAGGAAAGAAAAACGAAAAATCAATACCAAATAGGTGACATGTCTACAGTATTGATTCCACAGTTTGTTGAAAAACAGGAATCCTCACTCATTTGTCAAACTAATGCTGATTGAAGTTGGGACAGGCATCAGCAAATCGATCATATCAGAAAATGGAAGTTGAATTTAAATACAGATGACCTAATTCATGTTCAGTATGGTTCAATACAGTCTAGAATATGTTAAGTGCCAAACAGATAAGAGCTTTCTAATTTTTTCCATAACTAGTAGAAAAAACTATCTGAGAGTTTCTCTCCCCCATCCTACTTATAACTTCCCTAAAAACAAAACAGAGTTCACCGCTCAAAACACTAATCCTTTTCACTCACCTCGGCCCTGATGTGCCTCATGGACCATGTTTCTTCTTATTCTAACTTGCATACTTCAAAATGATTAGTAGCCCACCAGACTTCATTTGATGATTGGGAAAACTAATAACTATTAAGGTCAAGTGAATGTTCTAGCAAAGAAGCAGTGAGGCTAAAAAAGTCCAGGACAAGCACAATAAATCTATCACTTCATAATTTCCGAAAACATTTACTTTTAAATGTCTATAGTTACCATTACTTATCGATATTGAAGCTATTTTTTAAAAAACAATATTCAAGCTAATTGAATACACTACTTATGATGCATGTTGGAACGCTTGCTACAAGTTTTCAACACGCCTGAAGCATCCTTTGGCATTAAAAAAATGCAGATTTTCTTTTCACTTTTTTTTTCAAAGGTACAGATTTTTAATTGCAAGTAGTTATATTTTTAGATAAGATAATGATATTCTATGTGTTTATGAAATGCTCAAGCATGAATTAGATTAGAAACTTCTCTTCTATTTTGGGTAAGTATTTGTGGAAAAAAATATGACACTTAGTCTTACTTTAAATGAAGAAAAAGATCTACCAAAAAAAAAAAAATATGAAGAAAAAAAAGATTGGAGGAAAAAAATAAAAAAACTACTACTGGAAATGGAAAATGGACAAATAGCCGTATCCATCGTCTAAGCCCCCATCTCAATCTAAGGAATGGACAAATCTGCCTCTAGCTACATACCAATCCCTAACACCCATATCCAAATCCAAGTTACTTGGAGGCTGTTCGGTTGCGCTGAAAGCCAAAATAAGTTCAAGGCATAGCATATTTTCCCACGCTCGGTTGAAGGGTCAACTTGTCAGGCAGTGTAACTTTGCACTCATAACTGGAGAACTAAAATCTTGACAAATAAACAAAAGTTAAAGGCTATCAACATAGTAGCAGTTTCCATCCTTTAGAGGTTCTCGCCAGTCGCCACATATCAGGAAAAAAAGATTAAAAACAAAAACAAAAATATCAACGGGAAAACTATAAAATGGTAAATCTTGTTGATGTCATAGAATCTAATGCTTATTTAGCTCCACATTAAAAAATGTGAGCCAAACAAAACAGTTTTTAGAAACAGTTATTAGCGTGTTTTATTTCAAGAACGAAAGGAAAACAAGTCCTATCCCCGACGAAAAACTACATGGATCCTTTTTTTTCCATTCAGCTCTATTTAATTGCAGTTTATATGACTTGGTAATCTTTTAAATCTTTTACAATTAATGTGATAGGTATCAAGAAAGGCTCAAGGTCATTTAAGTAATCTGTGAGTATTCTAGTACCTTCTCTAGTTGTAGGCGAACAGTATAAATAAGAAATGCGATGTATTATGAAGGGTGTGAAGTTTTTAGTCTCTTGTGAGAGGATTGGAGAGCCAATAGAGCTCTCGAATGTCTATGTGTTCGTGTTTCCTTGTAATTCCTCATTTGAGATCAATATAAGTGTTCTTCCTATTTGGTGATCCTATCATAATGTATCCCAAGCCATCTTAGGTAGTACCTATCCCTTCAACAACCTTTCGCACCAAGGAAAAGGAAAACCATTCCCAAAGAAAAACATCTAGTTATCTCAGGCAGACCGTTCAGTCCCTGAATCAGATATTTTGAATCCGATCAAATAAAGCGGATACTTTGAACACTTCTCAACAGTGTGACCATCATCAGAAGAAGTATACAAAACTGTGTTTCACTTTGAAGATAATATACTAAGGCATTTTCAGTTCAATAAATATGGTAATAAATAACTACGGTTGCATTTCTCAAAAAAAAAAAATAATTAAATAATTACAGATGCAGAAATATACCTTGATAACAACTGTGTGAGCAGGTAGGTTTACTCCCCACGCCAAAGTTGCAGTACAGACAAGAACCTTCAGCAGCAAATAAGTAGCAAAATCGATCATTATTCTCTCGAAAAAAAAAAAAAAAATAGAAACATGCATCAACTAGATCAATGAAGAAAGAACAACACCTTCAACAGTCCAGCAGAAAAAAGGCGCTCAGTGAGACCTCTATCAGCACGTAACATCCCAGCATGATGAATGCCAATCCCAGAATCAAACAACTCAACTAATTCTCTGTTTCTAGATTTATGTACTTCCCTCTGCAAAAAAACACTAGATGGGTTATCTTTCATGATGAAACATCTTTGGCTTGAGCACTCATTTAGCCAATGGCTGGCTGCTTTACCTTAAACAAGGTATATTGCGGATGCATATCATCACAATGAAATAACTCATGCTCCTCCATCCTCTGGGAAAATTCAATCTGTTTCACATTCATCACAGAGTTATGAATCTTATGATAGAAGAGTGAAACTGTGCAACTAAGACATAAGCACCACCTAATACCATGGCCTTTGCATGCAGCAGGAACAACTATCTTATTTTTGTCTATTTGTCAAAATAAATAAATAAATAAATTGTATTCTGTATCATTTATAAAATAATCTAGAAGAAATTCTTAAACATCTGATAATAACAAATTACCAATGCATTCAAGGAACTGCACTTCGAGATGAGTACCTCTAAGGCTCTAAACCCATTTTGATAAATACTTGCCTCCCCCATATAAAGAATCCATTTTTAATTTTCATTACAATTCAAATCACTAAATGAGATTCCCAGAACAACTAACTGCCTAGCTAATACTGGCTCAACTTTTGAGCAGCTGAAACAGACAAGTACCTACCAATGTCTTTGCAGTTTTCCCTGTATCCTTGCGAGAATGAACAAAAACCATTGCCTGATGCCCTTTCTTCAGTGACTCTGTGACCTGATATAAAACAGAGAATTAGATATACCACAAGATTACAAGGGTATGAGTCCGTGTAAAACTATAAACAAGAATCATAACCAACAGAAGGAAGAACTCTCATTGCAAAACCTTATTAAAGCATATATCATTCAATAGATGGCTGCGTGCAGCAAAATTCTGTTCACTGATGCCAATATACTGCTGCGCAAGAGGAACTGGACGATAACTAGAATCGAAGAAAAAGAGTCCTGTTTCAGTATTGACCCTCAGAAATTGTGCCACCTGAAGCAAAGAAAAAAGTTAGTAAAGACAGAACAACCTAGTCAAAACATGGTTCAGTAAAACTACCAAACCTCCAAATAATTTGGTAGAGTGGCTGAGAGACCAACAATCCGAATCATAGACTGTGTTGATTCAACCTAAAAGAAAGCATAAAATATGTATTAGAATCATTAAACATTTGCAGATGATTGACACTAGAGTTGGCATAGAGATTAAAGAATCAAGGCAACATGCATAAAGAATCAACCAAAAAAAAAAAAAAAAAAAAAAGAAACAATGTTTTATAATAACAAGGCAAAACACGTCATTTGGTCCACGAACTTTACATTTTTATGCTTTTAGTCCTTAACCTTTTTAGTAGTAGATATCTGAACTTTCATAAGGTGCACATTTGGTCCTTCCACCATTAGGGGTGTTAAGTTCTGACGCGGCCAACGTAAGTGCCATGTGGGCTGTTCTTTTAATGGGCCATTGGTTCAAGGATGAACCAAACCAAACAAAATCAAATCAAATTTTGCCCCAAATCAAAATTTTAAAAGGATTTAATTGGTCTTTCCTCAAAATTCCTCTTAAGTCAACCTCCAGAAAAAAGAAATAAAACACATAATAAAAAAATAAAAAAACTGATACGGATTTAATCGAAATAAAATTTACTGATGATCCTCAGGTTGGATTGATTCAAGTAGGACACAGATATTTGGATCACTTGAGTTGTGTGGAAACGGCCAAAGCTGTCATTTCGTGTTCAGATTCTAAGACGGTCATAGACAGATTAAGAAACCAAGAATCAGTCATCTCAGATATATAACACAAATTAGCCAACCAAGTTGGTGTACAGAGCTTTGAGTTCTTTAAAAGAGAATACAATGTAATTGCTCATAAAATAGCTCAGCACGCTTTAAAAGATAGACATTCTTTTATGGCTAAATTATATGCCCAAATCGTTGGTTAAGGATGTAATTAAATTCCTTGATTATCCAAAAAAAAAATATGTTGAGTTTGATTACACAAACCCTTGCATTGGAAGGAAAAAAAAATACGGTAAAAGAAGATAACGAATGACTCTTTCTAGGAATGGTAGAAGAAGAAAAAATATCTCTATTTGGATCTTCTTGTTGGCTAAGGTGATGCGCCCAAGGATTCCAATGAGTTGGCCGAGATTTGGCTGTTGTGTGTCGTGGAGTGTTGCCAGAGCAAGATTCTAGAAATCTAGATGGATTTCGAATAATAATGGCACATGCGCTCTTGGCAAGTCAAGTCATAAAGAAAATCATAACAAAGGTATATATGATGAAGAACCCCAACCCTAATCCAACTAATTGAAAGCGCAACTCCAACTTTTTTAATCAACAAACTGATTTCATTCAAATAGCTCAATATAAGATGTTACAACGCTGCATGAGTCTCTATATGAGCTACATCCCAAAACTTTGGGCTATTGTGACATCACGAGAGCATTGCGAGTACATGCACAACCTCGTTCACTTGTCAGTAAACGAAAACTTCCTTCCAATCTAAATTTGAAGTAAGAAAGTCCTTATAATCCTTCACGAGTTGACCCACCTCCGATTCATTATTATCGAGATTGGCAACACCTTTTATTACTGCTAGTAAGTTGATTTCGAAGATGACGTGTTCCATTCTCAGACTTTTTACCTAGCTTAGAGATTCCCTTAATGCCAAAGCTTTCGCCTTTGTGGAGTTTCCACTTCCATAGTTGGTCTTTGTCATAGCTTTTATAAAAAAACCATGCTCATCCGATAGAACTACCCCGATTCCAACATGGTGTGTCTCCCTAATTGCAGCTACATCGACATTGCATTTCATCCAGCCCCTCGATGGGGATTCCCAAGACCTACGACTTGATCTCTCTTAATCAGCCGTTGTTTCTCCTTTACACCTTGCCTCTTACTAAGATTTCACACGCTGCAAGCCAATGGCAACTACTTGAGAGATAGGTTGGTTGCCCCTACTCCAAACCCTTTTGTTTCTAAAATTCCGAATTCCCCACAGGATGACACTGATTTTGCCCAATTCAGATTTGTTCAACGACTACCAACAATCAAAGAACCAAGTTTTGAGACACAAATTGGGAGAGCTTTGAGGAAATTGAAATCTTGATGCCCACCAGCCACTTGTCGCAGCGCAACCAAGAAAAAGATGTGTCATTGTCTCTGGGCTTTGACCACAACAAGCACACACCTCATCAATCTCCAACCATCTCTCTAATAGTCTCGGTCTCGGGGGTAAATATCCTCTTAACAGACACCATGTGAATTGTTTGACTTTTGTTGGAATATCAAGATCCCATAACTTTCCCCAATCCGCTTCACTTACGTATGAGCTGATATTTGTGAGAATATTAGTTACTAGTCTATAGCCAAAACGCACTTGATAAACCCCATTATTCAAGAAGTGCAAGATTAGTCAGTACTCCCATTGCTTAGAGGTATTTGTTTGATTAGTGTTGCATCTCTTTCATTGAATAAATCCTCAATTAATTCTGAGTCTCATTCCCTCCTCATAGGAATCATGAGGTCCCTCACTGTGATGTCTTTCGTTTCTTGAATTGGAGCAGTCGACAATCTAAAGTTGTGATCATCAATCAGCCACGGCTCAGTCCATACATTAACCATCTGGCCATCCCCCACTCTCCATTGACAACCCGCTCTAGCACTACTCTCGATGCGATTATGCCTCTCCAAGTGTAGCTAGGATTGTGACCAACTTTGGCCTCCATAAAACTACTCCTTGGGAACTATTTAGATTTGAGAATTCGCGAGACAAGCGAGTTAGGTTGATCCATTAAGTGCCACCCTTGTTTTGCCATTAGTGCTATATTGAAGCTATGGAGATCTTTGAAACCCATTCCACCTTCCTCTTTCAGTACACATAACCTATCCTAGCGCATCCAACTGATGCTTTTTTCTCATCCCTCTTTGTACCCCACCAAAAGGAATTCATCATCTTTTGAAAGGTGACAAATATAGATAGTGGAATAAGAAAAGTACCCATACAGTAGGCGAATAATGCTTGCCCGATAGACTTCGACAATACCTCCTTTCCTGCTTTTGAGAAGGACGTGGCTCCATAAAGATAGACGCCTCCACATTCTCTTTTTTAGAAATGAGCAAATCTCACACTTTCCTTTCCCAATTAGAGAAGGTAAGGCCAAATACTTACTGTTCTCAATATTAGAGTATTAGAGTAAACTCCAGTTATATTCCTGATGAGAGCTTTGGTTTTGAAAATGTACATTTGCTGAAAAAAACAAAAAAGAACGATGATTTTTTTAGCTTAATGGCTTGACTCGATGCTTTCTCGTACTTATCAAGTAGTTGTTCGATGAAAATTGCTTCCTCCACTAATGATTTGAATAAGAAGTAGCTATCGTCTGCAAACAGTAATTGTGATTGATGGAGCATTTCTAATGACTTTACAGACATTGATGTTTCATTCAAGCTTTGCTCTTTCTAGTAATGCGGATAATCCCTCTGCACATAGTATAAATAAATAGGGCGATAGAGGACATCCTTGGTGTAGTCCCCTACCCGGCAATACTGGTACCACGAGTTTCCTATTCAAATTTATATGAAAGGTTACATATTTCATTAGGTACATGACCAACCCTACCCACTTTATATCAAACTGCAGTTTGAGTAGGATCTTCTCCAGAAAACCCAATCCACCCGATGATTTGGTATTGCACTTCATTGCATGAATGGTTTCGAAGGCCACGAGGACATTGTCCACTATTGAACTCCCACGGACAAAAACAGATTTATATTCAGAAATGACAGGGAAGATGAATTTTGAGACAATTTGCCACCACCTTTGTCGTTAACATGTAGATGACATTACATGGAGAGATGGGTCGAAAGTCCTTCATGCTTTCTGGCTTGTCTATCTATGGAATAAAAACAATGGCTTGTCCACTGGGAACATTGTGTAAAAATTTCAACGTCGAATTGTCCCAACATTTTTGGAAAAAAGTGTTGTTGAATCCATCCGGCCCCGGGGCTTTGTCCGGTTGCATTTTGGATAGGGCAAGAGTGAATCCATCCGGAAAGGGCTGGTTAGGTGGGAGTTCATCTCATCACTCACCTTGCTTTGTACTGCATCTAACACCTCATTCGGTGTCGATTTTGTCTCTTGCATTTCATCTAGGTTTTGGATTTTGTCTCTTGCATCATTCAACAAACATGTTATATAGTTGTGCTTCCTTCGATAATTAGCAGAGGAATGGAAAAATTATGTGTTTTGTTTGCCTTCCTTCAACCAAAAAGATCTTTGATCTTAGCTTCCAGTACACCTCTTGTTCTAGGGTGTTTCCTAAAGTTATTCTCTTAGCTTTCAAGTCATCAGCACTTCCATCACCACTTTCTTGAAGAAGTTCAGCGATTCTCCTTTTACTGTTCATAATTTTCTCTTTGAATTGCCCAGTAATTGATTTGCCCCATTTTCTTAGCTCACTGCCACATGCATTCAATTTATGTAACAAGGGAAATGTTTCGCGATTACCCCATGTTTCAGTCACTAGCTGTTTGAACTTCTCTTCCTTTAGCCTTTTTCGAACCTGAAACAATGTCGAACATGCAGGTGCAATTCTGATTTTACACTTAAGAATGATTGGACTGTGGTCTGATACTGAAGTGCAAAGGTTCATGAGTTGAGCTTGTGGGTAGATATTTAACCAATCCTCATATGCAAGGGCTCGGTCTAGCCTTTCTTCCATGAACGATTGCATGCCACGCCCCTTTTCCCATGTGCATTTGTGACCTCTAGATCATTAAAATCATTCATGATGCACCAAGGATATGAGTATTAGCGAGAGAGGGCTCTTAAAAAACTCCATGCTTGCCTCCTTCGGCTTCTTTCTCGGAAGTCGTAATAATCCGTGAAACGCCACCGTGGATGATTTGGTGGGTTTATCACGAGATTAATGTGATTTTGTGAGCACCCTAGCAGTGAGCAGCTATCCTTTTCTCTCTCGAGGACAGCCAAGCCCCTACCCCTGCCTATGTGATCAACAACAAAACAACCTTCATACATTAAAGAGCTTTTTATTTCTAGAAGCGTCACTTCAAAAGTGAGGGCTTCAATAAGAAAAATCTAGAAATCTAGGCCCAGAGAGTGTTGGGCCACACACGCACACGTGGGCGTATAAATGGGGTTTGAGCCTATCTTGCACAAAACCAATTGGCTTGTGCTAAGATTCAATCTACACCGCTTATATATCACACCAACTCTTATTATATTTCCGATGTGGGATTATATACTCCAACACTCCCCCTCAAGTGCAACTGGGTCTGGACCAGTTGTCGCTTGCCAAACACAGACCTACTAGTAAGGTACAAACATGCCTAAGCCTATTCTTAGAGGCTTTGGGTTCACAAACTGGTCTACACTCCACTTGCTAGCGCAACAAGGTATTCAACTACAAGCCCAGGATCATTTCGCTCTGATACCATCTAGAAATCCATGGGCCCGGAGAGTATTGGGCCACACACGCACACGTGGGCATATAAATGGGGTTACAACTCATCTTGCGCAAAACCAATTGGCTTGTGCTAGGATCCAATCTACACCACTAATATATCACACCAACTCTTATTATATTTCTGATGTGGGATATATACTCCAACAAAAAATAACATTTGACTTATTGGATCTAACTAGATCCTAAGGGCACGAACTGTCCGAGGGTTACCAATTCCTCGACAGTTCCAACTAATACAATTCATAGTTCATACGCTCAGTTACATCAATACTTGGGCTTGTGGCTAGGCCCATAGTTGTTAACTCATAATCGAATCATAAAATCGGCATAGGGAATTTTTGAATCGAATTGTAAATCGTATCATAAATCGTAAGAGTTATTCAAATTCTTTTAAAATGCTTAAAAATACTTTTAATTTGTATGTTTATTTATGATTTTTCAGTTTTTTATGATATATAACTGTTTTGATAAAAAGTTAAATGAGAACAACTATTTTTTCTTAAGAAAAACTGTTTTTGTTTTAAGAAAACTGCTTTAAAAAAAAAATGCTTTTTTACTGATATGCCAAACATATCTCATTTGGTGTAAAAATGTGTGTGGGTAGGGTACTTATTTATTAGCCAACAAAGAATAGGGCTTCTGTGTGAACAAAATTTGGTGAGAAGTTGAGTTGGGGAGAAACAAAAGATCGATAGGAGAGGGAACGAAGGATGAGGAGATGAAGGGATTGGTTTCGATCTTTTGCCTCTCTCTCTCTCTCTTTCTCTCTCTCTCTTTCTCTCTCTCTCTCTCTCTCTCTCTCTCTGAGAAACAACAATTTTTTTTTTCAATTTCCAACGACCAATTTGCGAATCAATCGATTCGATTCGAATCGATCGATTCGCAAGTAACTCGTTCAATTTTTTTGAAAACCCAGTTGAGTGTCAACTCCACTCGATTTTCATGCCCCCCGAGTCAACTCGTATGATTTGACTCGCAAATTATACGAGTTTGACAACATTGGCTAGGCCTATGTTGGAGCCTTTTATCCTTTTTTTTTCTTTCTTTTCCTCTAGTATTTCTAGGCCTACATCTTCCAAGTCAACTTCCACCAATTCCGCATTTTTGAAATTGGTCAAATCAGTAACGTTCGCACTTTGGAAGGTAACCGAATTAATCCCATTCGTGATCATCACCTGGGGATCACTCAGATTTGCCGCAACAACATGGCTTTCCTTTCACGCCCACCGATCATCATCGACAATGTGTCGGAGCCATTGCTCACCACTATGGTCTTGGCCGCTCCCTGGAGCCCTTTGACTAATCCCCATTTCCGAGAAATTCCATCAGCGTTATCGACCTCGAAGAGCTTGGGACAATGACTATCTTTGAGCCCCAATATCCCACAAAGGAAGAAGATGTTCATATTTGAACAAAACAGTAGCACTTTTCTTCTCCGACAGCTTCAACTTGTTCACTCTCTTCGGAAGGAGTAGAACAAGCATAAGACGTGATTTCTCATGTAATTTTTCCAACTACCAGAACTTCGCATAGTCGTACACCGCATAGGTGTTGATGAAATTCCCCAATTTGCCTACCCATTGCCTCGAACATATACCCAATAGGGATATCATAGACTTGTACCTAGATTAGAACCTCATCTAAATTGACCTACCTCAGCATTACCCCTTCCTTCATATGTACAGAATGAGGAGAGTTTCATTGAAGGTCCAGGGTCCCCTTTTTACCACATTACCCATGTCAACTTTGTGGTAGAACTGGAAGATGCACTTGCACTTAGGACATTCAATAACAAAGAGCCCTCTCTTCGAATGCCAGATATTTACCATCTTGTTCTTCATTGTAACAAAATGGATGGTCTTCATTGTTAGAAAATGACCCACTAGGCAGAGGTTCGATTATGGAATCCTGGGTCGATTCTCAATTGGTTCCAACACAAGTTTTGCATTCTCATCATCAGAGAGAACAAGGTTGCCAAAGTTATCCTCCATGACAAAGGAAGACTGATAAAACCTCCTTACAAACGGAGAGGAGAAGCCAGTCTCTCAACAGACGAAGAGAAAAAAACCAGACTCTACAAACGGCGAGCTTACATATCTCCAATGCTCGTAACTCCAACCTTAACCTAAGCAAAAATGCAAAATTTGATTTGGAGTAAATTTTGAATATTTTTTTTTGGATTGGTTGTGGTTCATTCTTGAACCGACTGTTCACTCAAAAAATCGTCCATATGGCACTTTCGTTAGCCTTGTCAACAGGATTTAACACCCTAACGTTGGAAGGACCAAACGTGCACCTTTATAATTGTTCAGGGACCAAATGTGCACTAATAAAAGTTTCAGGACCAAAAGCATAAAAAAAACACAAAGTTGAGGGACCAAATTATAAGTTTTGTGATGTGTACATACTTATTCCCAGATTGATGTCGAGTATTTAATACCAAATTATTAAATTCAAGGTATGTATAAAAGATTTATAAGATTCATACAACCATTTAGCATAGTCAGAGAAGAAACTTTCATGCTTGCTTTAGCATCATTTGATCTAACCATTCACGGACTTCCCAAACATATATTTACTTATCATTCGCCATAGAGTCTTCAAGGGCCAAATTACAGTTTAATTGAATCTAGTGACAAATATTTGTTGCAGAAAAATTGGAGAAAACAAAATGGAAACCCGAAATCAAAATTCGAACTCTCTACACTAAGAAAGGGATAAGCGTGGAGTTAGACTTAAGGCGCCATCAGGTGAGATTATAATTCCAGTGTGGAACAAGGTCAACACTCTAGGTTTGTTGATTATCAGGCTATTAGGAGCATTGAATGAAATCAAATTCAGGGTAAAATACAAATGCTCTTGAGCCGTAATATGCACTGAGGTTCCTTTATTTGAAAAACTATGCACTGAGGTTCCTTTATTTGAAAAACATGGTTTTACACCCCCCCCCCCCCCTCCCTCTTCTAGTATACTTCCAAATCACTCAAAAATGTCCAACTAGTCTTCCATGTTTTGTCATGACATCACATATTCATTAACCAATTATACACTTCTGGGTACATGAAAAATGTTGCTTGTTGATACATTTCGTGAGCGAGATAATCGACATGGTATTGGAGCTGACGGTCGGGCTGGGGAAAGGCACCTTGGATGGAATCCGGTAACAACATCGTATCAAGAGCCGACGGTTCAACTGAGAGAAGACATCTTTGATGGATTTCAATCCGAGATGGAGAGTTGAAGATGAGTGGATTGAAAAGTTAGTCCCACTTTGAATAAGTGTGACTTCATAAAGAAGTATATGAGTGTGGATTTTGGTCCAAGGTGGAGTGTTAGAGATGTGTGTACCGAAAGTTAGTCCCACATCGGATAGTTGCGACTTCATAATGAAGTAAGTGTGGATCTCCCATCAATACCGAAGCCTTTTTGAATTAAAACCTCATACATATGAGTTCAAGGTGGTAAGTTCAAGACAATATCGGTACAGGCAGAGAGATTCATGGGTTTGCACCTACGTGTGCGCCCGGCCCAACAACAAAAATAACACGGTATCAGAGCCGATGATTTGATTGGACAAGGCATCTTGGATGGATTTTGGTCTAAGGTGGGGGTGTTAGAGATGTGTGGACCAAAAAGTTTAGTCCCACATCAGTTAAATATGACTTCAAGAAGAAATATATAAATGAGGATCATCCCTCAATTAGTATTGAGGCCTTTTAGAGTAAAACCCCAAACCTATGAGTTGGAGATGATTAAGTTGGGGACAATATCGGCATCGACGGAGGTCCACGGGCTCGCGCAAGCATAAGCCGGCGAGTCCACATAAAAATAACATTTACAAATTTTTTATGCTAACTTTTGAAATAGACTTGGTGTTACTTATTACAAAGTATTATAAAAAATGAAAACATGTTAGAAAATAAAGACCATAGCCTGACTTACTTATGAGAAATAATTTCTAACAAATTGTCTAATGAAGAAGCAAACAATATCCAAAATGATCAAATCCCTTCAAAATTGAAGTTTAAAAACTTAATATTAAGTATAGAAATAAAAAAGACAAAAAAATATTAGAAAGCACATGCTTTTTTTATGTCTTTTGACGGACTTTGAATGTTCTTAAACACTTCATGAAGTTTTTTTTATTTTGCTATAATGTCGAAATTTTACAAAAATTCCCCATTTCGAGTTACACGCTCCTGTATTAATTATGGATTTTGAGTGAGTGAAGTCATAGGCAAAGTCGGATTTTCAATCGTTGCTGTCTCTTTTATACAAAAATGGAAGTTATGCTCTTCATTTTGTACGCTTTTCTTTTCTTTTCTCGGATAGGGGTAGTTTCTAATATGAATATGAATCTAATCGGAATGGTTATAGAAAAAACAGCTTATAGTGCATGAATGAAGTTTCAGCACCATAAAAAGTATATGTACATAAATATGACTGATCATGATATCTTTGGAAGTATGATTTTTGTTAATATTTTATTATTTACGTAAATGAATCTCGGATTCCTAAACATGATGAGTTTTTATAACTATTGTCCATTGTAATTTGATTTTAAGCAATATGCTTACTGAAAATTCAATTTTCACTGTACAACAAAGTGAACCCACCTACAGTTGAAATTGAGCAATTGCTCTACCATTCACGATGCAATTTAATCGTCGTGTTCTCTAGTGTGAAATTCTTTACCACTCATATAGTGGTGAAAATTCAATGCTAACTCAATACCCCAAGTTCTTTTCTTCTCCACATGTATTACACACTTTCTTTCACCACAAGTCAAATGAAATTCAAGTTTTTCATGCTTTCTTATCTTAGAAAAAATATCCCTTCATTCACATTTCAAATAATTGGTTATTATGCCATACATTCATCAAAAAACCAATATTGTGGTACCCAATTACAAATCAAGAATGAAATTCATTATGCATGCAAAAAAAAGTGGAAGATATATATGAATCTAGAAGCAAGTCTGCTGCCAACTACAACTATTAAATGTAGATATGATGAGATAAAAAAAGAATAGAAAGACGATATTGGGAGACGGGCATATTAGTTTCACTGAATCTCTCACCTGACGAAGTGTTCTTGCAACCAACGCCTCAATTACAGGACCTCTATCATCATTCAATAAATGAACTTCGTCAATGATCAATAGTTTCACCAACATTGACAGTGACATGTCACTACTTTTGCGAGTTATAACATCCCATTTCTCAGGTGTTGTCACTATCATCTATCAGTCAAAAAAAATTTGATTAACAAATGTGCAGCAAGTCAAATCTGCATCCAATCGCAAAACTAACAAACCACAGAAATGCGAAGAGCAAACAACCTGAGTTTCTTCAAGTTCATTCTTAGAAATTTGCATATCTCCGGTAAGTTCTTTCACGATCAGATTCAACGGTGACAAGCGATGGCTAAATGTTGAAGTCACCTCTGCAGCTAAAGCCTAAAGACAACTACCATAGGTATTAGATCCAAAATCTGTAAAGAAAGAAAGTTAGGAAAATAAGTTGCCGTGTTCTCACCTTCATCGGAGCAACGTACACTATTTTAAATTCACCTTTGTGCAAAAATCCATCCTTGAAATGCTGTCTAATCTGCACCAAAATTATTTCATTTATCCATTTCCTTGAACAAATAAATATAAACTATAAGAGAAAAATACATCAACTTATCCACATACAGATGAGGATATTTTATTGAAAAAAATAATTCAAGTGACCAGCAAAGTATCCTTGTGCTCTTTGGAAAATTGCTTCATTTCTCTAACATTGTGAAAAGGTGATAAATAATATGCAGACAAGCAGATTACAGATCTATAACATTCTTTCGGTCCAAGTGAAACATTGCGAACTTTGATTAAAAAATTATGCTGTTTTTTCTACCACTGGCAATAGAAGAAGATACAAAATAGCACAGTAATGGTTAAATATGTGCCTAAATCCAAAAGAAAGGTCCAATCCAGATCTGTCGACATTTAAATATAATAATGCATGCTCTACCAGAGAGACTAGATAAATAAATACACATAAATCAAAGCCAATGCCTAAATATCTGCCTAAGCTAAACAAAAAAATCACTTGATGATTCAAGCCTCTTCCAGATGATGTCCTAAAGTAGGAATGTGTACCTCGTGCAAAATGGCGATCATAGCTATATTTGTCTTGCCAGCTCCAGTTGGAGCACAAACCTGAAATGAGTAAGAAAATAAATGCTACAGCACAAGGAAGCACTTGCTTGGCTACAATCTGGAGTTCTATTATTCTCCATGAAATAGAATCTCACCAATATATTTTCATTGGTGTGATAAGTGGCTTGGAATATACGACTCTGAATCCGATTCAAAGATTTGTATCCATGGAAAGCAGTCTGAGCAAAATCATCTAACTCTTTTATCTCAATCTGCAAGCAATAAGCATAGAGCACAAAGATGGAAAAAAACCAGCTTTAGATAAAAGCTACCAGAACAGTTCACTCACTCACAGAAGCAATGAAACTTCGATATGCATCAAAAAAATCTAAATCTGAAAATATCTTCATATAAAAAGACTGGATGCGCTCAGTAGTTCGTAATTTACATGCTGTTTAGAGCTATATTGACGTAAATATGTGCTCAATACAGTTAATCTGTGTACATTTCTATTCAAGAGTTTAAGATACAAATGCCTAAAAATTTTAATATTTGCAGCCGAAGGATGAAAAATGAATAGTTTGCATATCAGCAAGGACTAATAGCATTTTAAAGTATTAAATTCCACAAGCTTCATCAAGTTGTTTAATGTTGTGCTTTTAGCATGTCCAAATGGCAAAAAAAAAAAAAAACAAAACAAAAAGGTAACAATAATGATTCATCAAATCTACTCGAATGAGTTTTCACATCAACTAGGATGAAGAAACAACACTTGATCATTATATCTTTTTGAAATCACAACCATCCACCCATTCATCAGAAGATTTCGAATGCATGCATCTAACCTAAAAGCAGGTTCAGATATCCAGAAACTACTGCAACAACAATAGCCTCAATCCCAAAATTAGTTGGGGTCGGCCATTCAAATAACTAGAAACTGCATAAAATAAATCAAAGATACCAGCTTCTCCCCAGGTTTCATTGGTGCAGTTGGTGTAGGGTTGATTATGACCTCTTCATAACCCTTAAAATACTTCCTCTCAGTTCCTTGTGGAAGGGCACTACCAGTTAATGAAAGTGGTCCTTTTCCAGTCCCGATCAAATCATCAAAAGGACTTGTCTTTTCACTTGCTTGAAGTAAAGATGAAAAATTTTCAGCAGACAGCTCATTATCAACTCCTTGGTCAGTCCCACGTCTATATCGTTTTTCCTCTTTGCGCCGAAATTTATCAATTTGCTTTTCTGACTCAGTTTGTATTGTAACCTAGACGGTAAATGGCAATAAAATAACCAACAGAGTTACCATTATAATTCTTCATCAAAAATGTACATAAATCAAGGAAAATTAAAATCCACTTCCAGTTGCATGACCAGCAGTTAGCACCTGGGTCCCATAGCTTGGCATCCGAGGTTGAGCATTTGACGCTGTTTTCTCAGATTTTCGTATGATCATCCCATGATGAATAGCATCAACAAGTTGTTTTCGATGCTGCAATAGAAAATTATTTTAAAATTATAATTCCATAAACAAGAAAATTGATATATGTTTTTAATAAATAAACTTCATGGGAGATTTATATACAAAGTTAACTAATAGAACTGGCAAAAAGTATGTTTACAGGCTCAACAAAAAATATATATTTACAAGCTAGCAAAATTAAGAGATAAAAAAAAGATCTAAGCCGTATAAGATGTATTAAAGACGAAAATCAAAATGTTTTAACGTGCAAAGATGACATTAAGGAGTGATGAAGAAGCTACTCCGATTGTTTATTTAATGATAGTCAAGTTGATATCATAATGGATGAAAACCCACACCACGAAGGAAATTCAAGCTACACACGCAATATTAGGATCCCATAAATTGATGCATTGAAAAAGATGAAAATAGAAAAAGTACGTGGCCCAAATGAAATACCCATAGAGGTTTGGAAATGCCTAGAAGAAATTGAATTGACTTAGTTAACAAGATTTTAAGATCAAAACGAATACCAATGGATTGGAGATGAAGCACTCATGTACTATCGAGAAATTAAACTTATGAGTTATACTATGATATATGAAGCTTTGGAGAAGAATTTGATAATAAGTTAAGAAGAGAAACAAAAATATTCGAGAACCAATTTGGCTAATTGTCAAAGGTTCAGGCGGAAGGTAAACCAAGTCCCAAATTGGATTTGCTTTAATCGACTCCATCTCGTCCAGCATTGCCTAGAAGGTCCACTATGGAAGCGATTTTCCTTAGAAGAAGATTGATCGAAAATTACAGAGAAGAGAAAAAGGATCTTCCTGGTGTGATCTGCAATTGAAATATTCCTAGTAAAGGAAAAGAAAAATTTTATAGGATTGCAATAAGGCCAGCTGTGCTTTATAGAAGTGAATGTTCGCAGTAAAGAAACAAAAATACATTAAGTGAATGTAGTAGAAATGAGGATGTTTAGGTGGATGAGTGGTAAAATTCGTAGAGACAGAACAAGACATACATAAATTCAAAAAAAAGTAGGAGTAGCACCAATTGACACCAAGATTATCGAATGGGCGATTGTAGATGTTTAAATACCTTCAAAGACGGCCCACAAATGCCCCCACTAGAAAACTCGACTCAATAAAAACTAAGGAATAAGGATAGACCGAAGCTAACTTGGGATGCATTGATTAGGAGGGATTTAAAAGATTAAGAGGGCACACCATCAATTGCACTATATCGAGAGCAATGGAAGAGTTTGATCCATGCAGCCGACCCCAACTAATTTGGGATTGAGCTATGTTGTTTTTTTGTACATGACAGGGTTCAGAGATGTTCTTTCGTGGGTTCTAGAAAGAAAAGGAGTACATGCTAGGTAAATTAACACTATTAAAGATATGTACGAAGGAGTAGTAGCAAGTATAAAGACATTTGGAGGTAACACGAAAGAATTTTGCATTACAACAGAACTACATGAAGGATCGGCTTCAAGCTCATATCTCTTTACCATAGCTATGGATGAACTAACTAGGCCTGTTCAAGAGGATATACCATGGTGCATTTTATTTGCAGATGATATTGTCCTCGTGAACGAACCAAGAGATTGAGTGAATATAAAATTAGAACTAGAGAGGAATACATTAAAATCTAATGGCTTTAACTTGAGTAGGACAAAGACCGAATACATGCATTGTGAGTTTAGAAATACTAGACATCAAGATGATGGAGTGTAAAAATTAAGGGAAGTGGAAGTTTCCAAAGTGAACCACTTTAGATATCTAGGATCAATCATGCAAAATCATGGTAATATTGAAAATGTGATGCACATAGGTGGAGGTGTTATTAATCAATTTCTCGTTGATGTAGGTTTGATGTCTTCAAATCAGAGTTAGATTACTTCTCAAAAAAAAATCTGAGTTAGATTACGATGGAGATACTTTTTTATTTATTTGGATTAGATTAGGTTATATATATATATATATATATACAACAACAACAACAACATAGCCTCAGTCCCAAATTAACTGGGGTCGGCTACATTGATCAAACTTTTCCATTGTGCTCGATTAAGTGCAATTGATGGTGAGCTTTGCAAACCATTCAAATCCCTTTTAATTAATGCATCATATATATATATATATATATATATATATATATATGTATGTATGTATGTATGTATGTATGTATGAATGTATATTAGTTGGATAAGGAATGTGTCAACTAGATGGCTATTTGAGTTACAATAGGTGTTGTTAGATGGAGTCATAGTAGGAGTACAAAAGGGTAACGTGAATTAGAGTGGTTCTTGTTTTTGTTGGTTTAATTAAGCCTATATATATGGCTTGAACGGATTAATAATATTCAGTTGAGTTTGATTAATATTGATATTTTGAGTAAAGAGAATTTTGGAGATTTCCTTGTGTATATGTTCTTTTAGTTTGGGTATTCTAAGAATCAACAAACAAAGAACGAGTGTTTGTTCTTGCTACCGGGTATTCAAAGACTCAACGATAGAAGCTTTTTGGGCGTGTTTTGATTTTTACATATCTAGCATTTTAATCTACATTACTTTGGTATCAAAGCAGGTGTATCCTTCTGCAATGCCGCCGAAAAAGCAACCTTGTAAAGATCTTGTGGTCCAAATTAGACGTGACGTGTTTAGGCGTGACGATTTGGCACAAATTAAGCAACAAATTCAACAACTAACAAATTTAGCTGGCAATCTTCTTGTCCAAATTCAACGAACAACAAACAAGTCTACAAATTCAACAATTACAGGAACAGTTGCGACTGCAACAAGTTCGACATCAACATCAACCAAGTCTGGAGGAAGAGTTACCTTTTGAGGAGATAAGGTCAGAAGATGATGACAACCCTTTTGCACCAGCCCTACAATTCTGCGACCGAAAGAAATTGTGTGGAGATTAATTAGTGTAATCATGAGAAAATCAAAGATGGGACATTGGGTTAAAAATCGAAATCCAAAGTTTCGTGGCAAACTTTAGGTCGAGGAGCTTCTAGATTGGATCAATGTAGTGGAGATGGTTTTAGAGTTTAAATGAGTCCCTGTAGAGTTCCAAGTACCTTTGGTAGGTACTAGATTTAAAGGACGCGCTTCGACGTGTTGTATCATCAGTTGAAGTAGACTCAACTGGGAGCGGGAAAGACAAAAATTCAATGCGTGGGAGAAGTTGAAGTGAAAGATGTGAGAAGCTTTCTTCCCTTTCAACTATCTTCGCATACTTGAGCAACGGTTCATGCAGTTACAACAAGGCTCACGAACGGTGACAGAATATACAATTGAGTTCATCAAGTCATGGCACAAACTGATCTTGTGGAATTAGAATCTCAAACAGTCACGAGGGATATTAGTGGTCTACATCATTCTTTGAACATATTCTACCCGGTGACCGTATCTGAGGCACATCAACGTGCTTTGCAGTTGCAGTACAAGCAAACGATAAATTGGTAGAAGAGAAAAATTTGTTTCCTTCTTCTAGTAGCGCGCTACAACATGAATCAATTCCTTTATCATCGGCAAAGAAACCACCTCGGCCACAACAAACACGTGCTGGTGGAGGTACGAGGTATATTAGTGGTCTACGTCATTCTTATAAAGATGTCTTGAACATATTTCTAGTGACCATATATGAAGCACATCAACATGCTTTGCAGTACGAGCAAACGATGAATAGGGAGAAGATAAAAATTTGTTTCCTTCTTCTAGTAGCGCGCTACAACAGGAATCAATCCCTATATCATCGGCAAAGAAACCACCTCAGCCACAACAAACACGTGCTGGTGGAGGTATTCGATGTTTCGAGTGTGGAGAGCCAGGCTATAGACAATCAGAGTAAAAGAGTAAAGGTAAAGGACTTTTTGTCGAGACGAGGAGTGATGACTGTGACATTAATGTTGATTTTGAGAAAGGGCCACAATTTGATGAAAGTCATGATGAAGTAGAACAATTTGAAGGTGACAAAAGTCCCAGGCGAAGTTTTCATGTTTTGTTAACTTCCATCGAAGTTTTCGAAGTTTGGTCAAAGTTAGCCGAAGTTGAGTCGAATTTTTGCAATTCTTCTACTGCCTCTGAGCTTCGCTTCGCTCACCTCAAAATCGACAAACTTTGCTCGAACTTCGGCAATGTTTGTCGATTTTTTAAACCTTGGTTTTGTCCAAGATGGGCTCCAACCCCATTTATATACCCACATGTGTGTGTGTGGCTGAACACTCTTCGGGCCACAGTATATATTAGTTGGATAAGGAATGTGTCAACTAGATGGCTATTTGAGTTACAATAGGTGTCGTTAGATGGAGTCATAGTAGGAGTACAAAAGGTAACATGAATTAGAGTAGTTCTTGTTTTTGTTGATTTAATTAAGACTATATATATATTTGGCTTGAACAGATTTATAACATTCGGTTGATTTTGATTAATATTGATATTTTGAGTAAAGAGAATTTTGGAGATTTTCTTGTGTGTATGTTCTTTTAGTTTGGGTAAACTAAGAATCAACAAACAAAGAACGGGTGTTTGTTCTTGCTACTGGGTATTTGAAGACTCAACAGTAGAAAAAATTTTAGTTTGTTTTGATTTTTACGTATCTAGCATTTCAAGCTGCATCAGAATGATGTTACACGTAGAATTCAAGCTAGATGGAAGAAATGAACAAGTGCGACAGAACAAGTGTGATCTTTGATTGAAATATTCATACCAAGTTTAAAGAAAAATTTTATAGGACTGCAATTAGGCTAGTTATGATTTTATAGAAGCAAATGTTGGCGGCAAAGAAACAAATACATTAAATGAATGTAGTAGAAATGAGGATTTTTATGTGGATGTGTGGTAAAATTTGTAAAGATAGAAAAAGAAACACATAAATTCAAAAAAAAGTAAGAGTAGTATCAATTGACACGAAGATTATGGAAAGGCAGTTGTGGTGGTCTGGACACCTCCAAATGCACCCTACAAATGCCCCTACTTGAAGACTCAACTCAATAAAAACTAAAAAAATATGGCGTTGTAGAGGTAGACCAAAGCAAACTTGGAACACACTGATTAAGAAGGATTTACAGGATTTGGAAAGCACAATATCCATGGCACTAAATCGAGCGCAATGGAAGAGTTTGATCGATGTAGCCTACCTCGACTAATTTGGGATTGAGGCTTTTGTTGTTGTTGTTGGCCATGTTCCTCTAAAAAGAACATTTAAAATAAAGTAAATTATTTGAAAAAATGGACACATCAAATTTAATAGTGTTTATAAATAATTTTGATTTCTATTATATGCTATATTGTGTTAACACTTGCTAATTTGGGACTGAAGCTATGTTGTTGTTATTGTTGTTGTAATGAGTTATCACTTACCATATTTCACATAAATTTCTACATTCAGATCTCAAAATCTCACAAAGTTGTCAAATTTACATCAATGCCAAAAAAAGGGAGAAAATAGAAAGATCTTCCCAAGTCTATTTCTAATTCCTTGAACGAAAAGCCAATTATTTTAAAGGATATCAATGCTTTGACAAAAGCAATTTAAATGCACAAATCCCTAACCCATTCTTCATGATTTGAAAAATCGACAAACTTCGGCAGAAGTTTGTCGATAATGAGAATGCGGGAGCGAAACTATGTGGCAATGTAAAACATGCAAAGTTTTGCTTGAAACTTCGACATGTTTTGCCCAACTTCAATGTTTTCCATCGAAATCATTAAAATTGAGACAAAAAATGCAAGAATTTGAAGAAATCAACGAAGTTTTTAGGGAAGTTAAGAAGTTTTTGAGGAAGTTATCGAAGTTACCCCTAAATAAAAAATAGAAAAATTAACTTCTTTTCACATCAAGTAGCAAATAAGGTCAAAATTTATCATCATATAAAGCAATATAAAAAAAAAAAAACTCAATGTTGCGTGTGTTGCAAATTGAGTGTTTATCGCAAAATAACTATTTTAAACAATTGTATTGTGAATACTATGCATTATTGTTGTATGATTAAATATATTTCTAACATCTTTAAGGAGAAACTTGAGTTTTCTAGCATTTAAAGTGAAATTCCATAAACTTCCATACACAGGAGAATTTTTGTAAAATTTTCCTCGTCGAAGTTGACTTACTCGAATTACTTCTAAATTTTAAGTGAGCGAAGCTTAAGGCGAAGTCGAAGTTTCGAACCTTGCCATTCTTAACTATCAATTGATATAGATAATAAATAGCTTTGCTCTATTGATGGTCAACATAGGCATCAGGTATTATGCTTAAAACCTTCTACACAAAAAGTATCTCTCTATTATGAGAAACCTACTCACACCTCCCAAACAGGGAGATTCAAAACTTTAAATCTCGTGTATAGGTGAGAACATGCCAAAGGTGCGGAGCTGCCACTTGGTTGGCACACAAACAAAAGGTATCCTAAGTCCTAACCGTATCAAAAGCAAGAAAATTGAGTAATGCACCCAAGTCTTGGAACCAGTACGTATCTTCTATTTTACATAAATTTATCCAGGATTGTAACAGCCTCACATGTGAAAGAAAGTGAAAACAAATAACACACATCTTCTGCAGGATGATGAAAAAGACATTGTCATAAATTAATTATACCTACAAATGCATGGTAATTGGTAAGTGCCAAAATCAGAACAATTAAGTCCATGATCCTCACCTTTAAAAGCTCTTGTACCAATTCGAAAGCTCCATCACCCACAAGATCCAGCAAATCACTAGCTATCTATGAAAGGAACACTCTTCAAATCAATAAAGATGGTTTTTACTAGGCGATAAAATTGTACATATGTTACGGTTACAACAGATACCTCATTGCCAGGTTTGTCTGAATCAAGCAGTTGGCAAAGAGCCATTGCCAGTTCATCTCTTGAGAGTTGTGAGGTACTTCTTTTCACAATCTGCCCGCATTGTTCCCTCAGCCATCTCAAATTCCGATTTTCACCATCAGTACAAGATTGATCGACTACAGGTTCAACATAGCCAAACGGTTCGCCATTAAATGAACTAGACGCAATACGGCTTTCATCGTCCAGCAATAACCCATCTACGAGTGGCACATCAACAAGGAAACGTGCTGGAGCATGAAAAACAAAGTCAGCCCCAAACTCAGCATAATCTTCACCAATTCCCTCTATTTGCTGCTCCGAAGTAAGTGGAGCTACACGGTCGTCATGTTGAAAACTGGCAAGGTCTCGAGCAAGAGAAACAACTTTCTGAATGTTCGCATCAGAAATGACGTGACCAAGAGTCTTTTCCAATTCTCTCCTGAAGACGAGCCACGGTAGGAGTCAAAACTTGTCCCAAGAAATAAAGTAAAATTAAACCATCACATTCAGAAATTCCAAGATGAATGCATTTCCTTTTAGTGTTATATAGTAGTATCAATGCTTACTTCTTGTCTGCAAGTCTACTATCATCCCGCGCTTCTTCCACACTGCCAAATAGATCATATACTCTTTTTGCCACTTCATGAAACTCTTCCGACGCCACTTCGCCATCGGCCAATTCCACAACTGCGCTTACAAATCTCTTATACGCCTGACGCACTTCATGCGGCGCTGCATCAAAACCAAAACAAACATTCATAATGCAGCTCCACACACACACGGAAAAACTAGGGCACTCAATTCAATACTTCGCAACTCACAAACCTTGCTCCCATCCACGAACAATCCTTCGCGCAAGCTCCGAGTCATCAAGAGAGTTTACAGGTCTAATCAACGCATTTCAAAAGAACAAATCAAATTCCACTAAACAATCGAGTAAAATTGAAATTGGAAAAGTGATTCAAACAAAGATACCTTGTAGTTCTAGCACTGTGGCTTTGCAGAATGATCTTGCGCTGCAAGTAAGCCTGATCGACGTCGTAGTGGTCTCTCAGAGAATTCGTTAAGCGAGGTAACTGGACCAGCATTTTCGTTTTTTATCGAAGTTGGGAACCTAGAACAACCACCTTTACAATTGAGAGTGCGCGGTTTGAAGACTAGGAAAACAAAAAAATAAAAAGGGCAACGAAAGGGGGACGCTTCGATAAGCCTTGGCGAAGAAGAAAATCCGTACTTAAACCGACGTTTCATTTGCTGCTCTCCTAGTCCTAGGCATGGCAGCCCTGCCCCCTACAAACCGGACTCGATTATGGGTTCGACCCTTGATAGAGTATGGGTTTGACCCCGACTAGACTAGAGATACTATAATCCAGGTTTGAATAACAAAAGTACTACCATCACATGCTTGGATAGCGTCGGGTTCAAACCTTAACTTATTGACGTGGTAAGGTTTGGATAATGAGTACTCAACTCTCAAAATTGTTTGTTCTGAACTTTTTTTACACAAAATGTCCTGAGAAACAAGTTTTGATCTCTTGTATATAATAGATTTATATATTTTGCCACTTAATCTGAGTTGAATAATTAATGAATGTGTCTGAAGCTATATTTGTTATTTCTAAATTATGGTGGTGGTCAAATGGATACCCTCGCACGAACTTGTACATTGTATTTAGCCACTAAATGAGTATTTACTTGGGTTTAAGGTAGGGTCCTTCTACATGCATCCCACAACTTTGTAAAGGCAAGCGATTATATTTGGGTGTCCATTGTTTTGATAAGAGTACAGCAATGTAAATGTTGAAGCCCTAAATTACCCTTCTAAGTTGAAAAGGCACCACATCCACTAGGTCTTCGGTTCTTCGTTGATACCCTCATTGTCTTCCACGAACCGAGCCCTAGGTCATCAATCATGCATGGTCAAACCATGCATGATTGGTCGACCGTGTATGACCAATCAAAATAGATCACGTTTCTTCGTATTGGATCGATCATACAAGGTCCAATGAACACATATAGATCAGTCGTGCATGACCGAACCATACGTGATTGGTCGGTCATGTATGACTAACCTAAATGGATCACACGTCTAAGTATTGGGTCGGTCACACAAGACCGACTAAACATATATAGTTCGGTCATGCATGACCGAACAGTATAAGATTGTTCGGTCATGTATGATCGACCTACAACACGTGGTTTGGCCCTGTGTGGTCGAACCGGGGGCAGAACTCATATTTTGAACATGAAAAAAATAACGAATCGAAGGAAAACTTAAAAAACACCTCTCCATCTTGCACATTCGCATCCCTTACATGTTCATCCTCTATTTTGTAAGGTTAATAACCACTAAACAACTCAAATGAATAATGTCCTAGCAAAAAGAAAAAAACTTTGTTCAAACCTCATAAATGCACACAAAATAGTAGAAATACAACATTTTTCATCATAAAATCATAAAGAAATCTACTCATACAATGGAAGTGGAATCTAAAATTGTAAGTATATGTCGTCGCTGGTCGGAGGGGATCGTAAGAGTCAAAGGGTTGTCAGTGTGTGTAGGGTGCACAATAAAAAAGAGAGAGAGAGAGGGAGATAGAGAGAGAGAGAGAGAGAGAGAGAGAGAGAAAGTGTGTCGTGTGTGTGTGTGTGTGTGTGTGTGTGTGTGTGTGTGGCATGCAAAAGGATTTGTGGGGGTTGTAAAGGGTAACTAGGTCATTTTGTTTTAAGGCAAATATGGAATTGGAATGCAAAGAAATTTATAGATTGTCTTTACAAAATTATGGGTGCTACCAACTATGTTATCACGTTTATAAGCTTCAATAAGCTTGGGGGTTCTTAGGCATTGTTTGGTCAATAGTGGAGTTAACTCTTGGGAGATAACTTGAATAGGAGTTAGAACTAATCTTGTTTGGTTGCCCAACTTTTCTCCAAGTTATCTCCCGACTTACACCCAAGGGTGAGAAATATCTCTCTCACTCCCTTTACATAAGTTATTTATAGACGCAATTACCCCTCATTAATTACTTTTTATTACCCACATCAATTTCCTTTGTTTGAAGGATATTTATGTCAATTCATATATTTTATTATTTAAAAATTTACTTCTCTGCAAGTTTAAAGTTGAACTAAATATGAAAATATGATCTTTTACTGTGATTTAACTCCAAGGAGTTAATTCTGCTTGCACTATAAATTGGCAAAAACAAACCAAACGAGGCCTTAAACTATGAAGACTCGAGGTTGGAGTTAGGCAAGAACCATAAAACACATGTTGGCTTGGTCGAGAATCAGGAAGGAATTAGTCCAAAATCCAGGCGAGTGCACATCCACAACTTGGTCAAAGAACCAAAAAGGTACATATTAACTTAGTTAAGTGACCAGGCTGATACATATTGGCTTAGTCGAATAATCAACGATGTGCATTATTATATGGAATTTTATAATACAATAAATTAAGTATGAACTACAAGATGACATGTTAAATGTTGCATCCCGTATCTCAATTACGGTGATACTCGGCTTGACACCTTAATTAAGCCTCGATTACCCAACCAGACTTAATTAGAGCCAACAGCCTCTCCTTCTACACCTGATAAACACAAACTGTATATTGAATATCGACATAAAACGAATAATAAATGCAGCAAAAATCAAGACTTTTTCGATAATTAAACACGATATATAATACCAAATCAAACCAGAATAAACCTCGGTTATACAAAACCTTTCATCAATTGTTATATTACGAAAATATAATTTAATACAAATATAAGATAAGGAAATATTCAATACATCGAAAAGAATATCAAGACTCCTAAACCTTCTCTATCTCGTAGTCATAGCACTCATTGGTTTTCCTGAAATTTTAATTCGGATGAGCGCTCCAACTTGCTCAATAAGTAAGGATTCACAAAGCCATCAACATTCCATATAATAGTAAAAATGATATGCAATAACAACATGCAGCATAGATAGCTAATAGGATTATGAACAACATATAGTCCAATAAATAACAGTCAATGACTATTACACTGTGATTCCCATCAATTACCTATTAACACCTTTAATGTGATTGCTAGATCAACACATTAGTCGAAGTGATGTCTAGCCAAGAAGGTAACCCATCTCATATATAACCTATTCTCAATTCTAAGAGTTACTCTTGTAGATCACATTAAACACCGTTTTTCGTTTAGTAAAAACATCACAGTACATAGTCCCCTATTCAGTCCATAAACTACATGAACTACATATACTAAAATAACTAGGCAACATTGATAAATAAGAAATCCATACTTAACTTGGTTTAAGTTTTCGTTTCCAAACTCCCTAACTTTCCAGTCAGTCATGCTTTCTCAGTGATCCAAAACATATCACGGACCATTTGTAATTAATATTAGTCTAATACCTTAGGTTTAGAACCCTTAAGTCAGTCCCTAAGTCCTCAAAAAATTCTAAGTAAAACATAGCACACTTGTTGTTTTCTAGGATGGAAGCATGTTCCCTCGCTTGGTTGGTCGCGCTCTACCAAGTGGGTCCGTCCCAAGTAATGAAGGGGGCGCTCCTCTGCTAGAAGGAGCATGCTCCACCCCGCACTGTCTCGATAGTTATGTAACGACCTAATAATCTAATCATAGTTGTATGTTATGTAGGACTGTGACTTTTTGGCCAATCCTACGTGACGATCTTGGTCAACACTCGAGTGTTGACACCGAGGTAAATTAATAATTTAAATTAATTTTACATGTGTTTGATGTCTTGTATTATTTATAACTAACTATATACGTGTGCACGCGAGTGTCGGATCATATCAAGGATTCGAGCGAGCGGGAGAACAACTTCATGGTGCATGCGTGCAAACGACGGGTAGCTGAGGCTTATGGTTAGTTCGTAGCCTATAAGTTATTCTTTCTAATTCAAGATGTACACCTAAGTCACAAAATTAGGTGTCTAAGTTACATAAGGAATTAATCGAGACTAGTCCAAGTTTAAATAATTTAATTAGAGTAAGCTAATTAGATCATATAATGTACCAATAGTATGACTTTTAGATAGATTTCTATAAAAAGAGGCCTAAATAGTCTAAAAAAATATTAAATAATTTTGGCCCTAGATCAACCTTGAGATGAATCCTCTAGAGGCCTAAACTAATACACTTAGTGGACATCCAAGGTTGGATGGATCAAACTCAAGCCCTTGATGGACCTAGAGATGAGAGCTTTATGCAAGATTAGGAGCTAGGAATATGAGTTGGCTAGTATAAATATATAACTTAGCCTTCGCTTTGATCTCATTCATACTCATTCATGCAACCAACAAACAAAAATTCAAGAATTCTAGTTCATGAGAGCAAGAAGGGTTGGACATCTTTTGGTCTAGAAGAGTTTATGTCAAATTGGTGGTGTTCTAGCAATAAAGGTAGAGAATTTGCATCGAGATTCAAGATAGTTATGAAATCCCTAATTTTCACGCATTTCTATTCCAAAATGTGTTCAAATAAGTGTTAAAACTTAGGGTTTTTGACCTAAAACAAAATTTTGATGGTTAATTTATGAGGTATAAGATGTGAATATTTCATCTCTAAACTTTCAGAAATTCAGCCATTAAAACCTTGTTCTTATTCTTGAGGCTTTTCAACTAATACATGTTAACTTACCCAAATTGAAGATTTAAAACATGGGTTATTGTTGCTTTGGGTTAGGAGTAATTAGGGACATTCCACATTTACTTGAAAGTACTTCTTGCATTTCCTTATTTTATTTACGCGAATGCTCAAAGGGGTTCTTGGGGTTTTACTTACTAGACTCGTCATATGTCTTTTTGTGATGGTTGAGTGCAGATCATAGGCGACTACATCTGATTACCCATCACCGAGGACCTACTAGTACGTGCTTATTTTGATATTTTGTATTATTTTTGTTATTGGGGGACTTGAGATAACACGGTACATGTATATGTACCTTGTTTATAGTACTGTCACTTATATAGAGTATTTTTTTGGGTTTTCCACAGTAGGATTTGCTCTTATGAATAATGTTTACCATGTTAAATTACGTATTCTAATTGTATCAATTAAGGCTTTCGCTGATTTATGTTAACTTTTAATATACAACTCACTAGTATGGTTAGGCATTAGAATAAACTGCAAATTATGGAACTTAATAAACATTTAAATGCTAAAGGAGAATAAGTTAATGAAATACAGATAATCCACTAACTAATTTGATAAAATACACGTGGACACGAGTTTCGAGACAAAAGGAGGACAGGCAGGTGTCGAACATACGTAATTGGGCCCATCGGGCAAGGAGTACACAGAGACACGTCACCCTAGGGCCGTAGGGCCACCATAGTTGGTATCAGTGAAAAGGTTCTAGGAACTTAGGAATGTAAAATAAAAAAGCATAAAACTTAATACATAAACTTTTGTTGTGGAAACCTGAAGTTATTGCCTGAGAACTTTAGTTGGGAAGTAATGTGAGGCGGGTGGAGATAGGGTTTATATATGAGTTATTATATATATAATATACGAATATACACTGAGGCTGATCCGGAACACGCATATTATGGGCAGATAGTCGAATACACCTCATGAGACTGGTCAAACTAGCAATGCAGCTAGAGATTCCCCTGTTACGGCTAGTATGGAGGATCAAATCTCGGCTTAGGAGACTTAAATGGTTGAGGTACTATGTTTGTTACGGGATCAGACTGCCACACTAACGACACTTGTTATATCTGTTGCTGCACCTAGAGAGCCAGTAGTGGTTACCGTACCTACGAGGATAGTTGACGCCTCGGTTGTTTTCCAGACACTCGTTAAGAAGGTAGCAACAAAGACACAAACAGAGATAGCCATCCCAGTTGTTGTTCCACTGGAGACGCCGACTCCTATGCCTCCACCCACGACCACGGATCATATGACTACTACTACTACTACCTCTACTGTATCATGATTTGTCCTAGCTCTAGAGGCGAAGGTGTTGATAGAGTTTCTGAAGTTTTAGCCAGGCTTCTTATATGTAGGTAGTGACCCGAAGGCTGCGGGGAAGTGGATTGTGTCTCATCAGCATTTTCATAAGCTAATGATGAATGATGAGAATGTTTAGGCACAGTTATCTGGGGCATGTTTCATAGGCCACGCAGTAATATGGTGGACAACATATCAGGATAACCATCCAAAGCCGACGGCATGGGCTAAGTTTAGGGAGTTGTTCTATGATCAATACATACCCATGGAGGTGAGATTGAGATTAAGAGATGAGTTTCTGACCCTGAAAAAGGGTAACCAGACTTTGCTGTAGTATATAGAGAGATTTCGATACTTACTCCAGTTCTTGATGGACATAGCTGGGATTGAGCGTCTGCAGATATACTATTTCACTAGAGGATTTGAGGATAGGATTGCTTCAGCAGTGGTATCGTCTAGGGCACCCACTCTGTTGGACATATTTGATAGAGCTTTGGTGCATGAGACCTACCAGATGCAGAGATATGGCAAACATGTGATTGGGACTATAATACAGACAAGGCAAAGTTCTTGGCTGGACCAGAGGCTGAAGATACCGAGGGGTCACCTAGATAGAGGCCAGATAGAAGAAAAAGGGGACTGGGCCCACATGAATGATTATTAGGGCAGTCAGTTTCGGTACGATGAGAGACAACTGGTTCTTGCCATCGCACCAGGCCACAAAAGTACCATCAGGGTCGAGAGAGATCGCGGTTAGGGTTCGAAACCTAGAGATGGACAAGCTGGTAGGCAGGACAGCTGCAAATGTCATACGTGTGGTTAGAGGGAGCATTTGAGGATAGACTACAGGACACCACCGTCACTACATCGAGAGCTAGAGCAGGCCAGAGAGAGCCCATGTAGTAGCACAGTTGGATGACGGGGCAAACAGACAGCTCGTCGAGGGTACATTATATATTTTTGGTAGACCTATGCATGTTATGTTTGATTCGGGTCATACTTTATCATTTATTGATGGGTGTATTGTTGGAGAATTAAGGTTAGTTACACAAACACTAGGCACACACCTTTTTCTTAGTATTGCCGCTGGGGACAATATATACCCTGATCGGATATGTGGGAACGTGATAATAGAGGTTGAAGGACATCAGTTACCAGCAGATCTTTGAGTATTAGAGTACTTAGAGTTTGACCCTCTTATTGGGATGGATTGTTTGTCACCTTATCCAGAACGGATAAATTGTTATAGTAAGAAGATTGAGTTTTGTATTCCTATGATACTAGAGTTCTCAATAACTGAATCTGCGACTAACTTTCCTATCACAAGAGGCCGACTAGCTATAGCGCAGGAGATGAAGACATTTGCAGCGATAGTTGAGCCGAAAGTTAGGATAAAGGTCAGGATTGTGGATGTTCTAGTAGTTAGAGATTTTGTCAATGTATTTTCGGATGATCTACCAGGATTTCCACTGCAACGAGCTATTGAGTTTATCATTGAGTTGATACCAGGGATGCAAGCGATCACTAGTAAACCGTATTGGATGTCTCTATCGGAGCAGGAGGAGGTTAGATGACAACTAGATGAGTTGTTGAAGAAGGGTTTTCCTCGTGATATACATCGCACTATCTTGAGGCTAATCAAGTGATTGATGTTTTAAAATGACACTTTCTAAAGTGACAAACATTTTAACACCATCAACACTTGCACTCATCTCGAGACGATCCAACGTTCCATATTATTCAAACCAAAGTTATAGTTTTAATATATATATTTATATATCAAATATATATAAATATATACTTCGTGTATTTTGTCGCTAATAAAATCAACGGACATGCTTACGAGTGTTCTCGGGTGTGCACATTCATTTAACAACCCCCTCGTCGCACTTGGGATACTGACTATTTATTATTTAATTGTTTATTTTTCAATTATAGGCTTGCATTAATCTCTTATTAATCCCATAACCTCTAAAATTCATTAAACATCCCAAACCCAAGCATACGCTAATCGAGGTTTGTCGGACTTAACCACGAGCCTAACTTAGGTTAATTAGGATTCAAATTAATACTAATCGCCAACTTACGGTAATGGGTAATTACAATAAAAGCTTAAAAACTACTAACAAATATAGGAAGCGGCTAAACCGACTTAACTTTTGCTAAACTAATCCAATTACTCAAGCATACGTTGATTTTAAATTCAAGTTCCAGAACCAGCCAAACCTTTTTTCTTTCTAAAATCCTCAAAATATCATTCTCTCTCAATATTCCAACCTCATTTTCCTCACTCTTACCCCATCACTGCTCAATCGTTTCCATTTTTCTGTTTTAGCCATTCTATATCATTTGTACTAGGTCAGAAGTGTCAAATAATTATTTGTTTTTATCGAACAACGTCAAATTTGGACTTGGTGATGCCCTAGAAATGAGTAAGTGTCATTTATGAGTTTCAACCATACAAGTTTGAGACCATTAAGGAGCCAGTTGAGTCACGCGTGTCCATGTCCATACCTATTTAATTAATTCTTTGATATTACCTAATTACCCTAATTAGACTCTTAAATCATTTCATTATTAAGTCATCGAGACACGTATCAGTTCCTCAAGCAAGACTTAATTCTTTGTTTCATTTAAGTGGAACAAATTAGGAGATAATTTGATCACGACTTCCAAGTTTTATAAAAGTTTCGTTTAATACTAAAACATAGTAAAATAAAGATTGAGTAACACCTATGTTTACTGTCATTGGTCCGGCTAGACTACTCGATTACTAGTCTATATCAAGGAGTTCCATATTTAAGTCATAAATTATTATTAGACTCCCTTTCGGTAAAACTTATGAATATCAAAATTGATACAACTTAATGAATTAAATATATTAGATCCTTTTGTCATGCGATATTCTTTGACTAAACATACGACATGGAAAGTCATCCTTAATGTAACGACCCAAATCTCGGGGATTAACGATCGTAATTCAGGTGTTAGGTGGACAACTCGGTTGGCTCAGACACGAGAACTGAGGAAATATATTATTTATGAATGATGGATGTATATATGTGGTGTTTAACTTCATTTTATTATATTGCGCTGCATGTGTGTATGTTGCTATCGGGCAAGTTTGTGTAATGGGTGTTTGCCTCGAAAGGCATGTCGATGCGGGTGTCGAATAGGCAAACTACGGGTACATTAGGAAACTTGACGAATTCACGTTAGAATGACTAGTTAATCAATTTTAAATAGTTAATGTAACCATAGGCTAAGATTGATTCAATTAAAACAATAGGCTATGACGTACCTTGAAATGCGTGCCGAGATGCGGGGAACTGAGTGCCGGGTAGTTGAGAGTTAGTGGGACCACAAGTTGATGATTGTTGGTCACTAAAACACTAATCATAGGCATTATGATGGGCCCAAGCTAAGGCGAATAACTGCAATAAATCAAGGCCTATAGTTGAGTAAATTAACTGGAAAACATAGGATTGGTCTAGAGATACACATTAGCACATCTAGGAACTAGGTGAGTAATGAAATAGTGTCACTTGAGGTTGAGTTAGTGGGATACATGGCAAGAGGTAGACCATTAAATAGTCCTTGGGATACATAAATTCATGGAGATCAAGGGCTAGGAAGAACCATTACCTAAATATATAATATTAGTGATCAAACAACATGCAAACCAAATTATTCATTCATTTTGCTGGAAAAGAAGAAAGAATTGTTGGAGAGGAGTGAATCATCAAGGTGTTGAAGGAACCCATGGGAGTTGGTGAGAAATTCTCAACCTAGCGTGTTACATCAACTAGGTATGCATAGTTGAGTTTGAAACAAGTTTCAGTTTAATGTTGATTTTAGAGGGTAGATGATTAAATATTTTCAATTGGATTATATATCTAGATTCCTCATTTCAAGTTGATAACACAGCTATATTGAAGTTTTTAATTTGGTTTTGAAATCATAAAGATATGAATTTTTGAAGTTCCAACACCAAAATTAGAATTCTGCATGTTGTATTAGGAATCAACTTGGGTAATTTGATAATAATTACTCATTTTAGCTCCAAATTGATCCAAACCAGTGACATTTGAAAGCTTATTTAAAGGAAAATAACTTTGCTTAACTAAAGGTATTTTGATTCAAATGTTTTTTATGTCGAAACATGCTCTACAAGGTGGGGTCTGGAATTCAAAATGAAAGTTTTGAAACCAGATTTGTTAAGGGCATAACTCCCTAAATACTTATCCAAATGAACTGATATTTTTGTATGTTGTATTTGGATATGTTTGTTGACTTGTGACCAAACGTCACATTTTTGAGAACTATAGATTGGGAGAAGTAGATTTTTTAATCCGCTGGTCGGATTAAATTCCAATCAAACCTATGTTTAGAAAATCATGATATCTCTTTCATCTTAAATTGGGATTTTGTAAACTAATACTTTCCGCAAAGCTAAGAGAGACACCAAAAATAATTGTACTGATGGAGGATTTCAATATTTGGACCATTTCATGCCTAAAAGTGCGTAAAAATGTAGGACCGAGATTGAGACTTAATTTAGTCTTTAGTGGTTGATTTAAGAAGATTGATTTAAAGTCTATTGAACCAATTTGAATATATAATAAACATATTTAATTGACTTCAGGGACTTAGGGGACCATAGCTCAGTGTCGGGGAGCTTATCGGGTTAGATACGATAGTCCAAAAAAGTTGAAGTGCAGATCGAGGTACGTAAACCTAATGAGAATGCTTCAAAGAATTCATGGTTTTAGTTTTATCGATATCGCGTTTCATGTGTGACTGTTGTTGGGCACACATGAGTTTTCACTCTTATTCAGTTCGCGTATATGTTGATTGTGGCTAAATCACTTGCACGAGTTACTTGTGTTTAGTGCTCATATCGATGGCAGTAGAATATATCTACGACTGTCGGGAGGGATTTGGGGTGTTCCTTTGACTTGAAATAGCGTCTGGAGGGGGTTCATCCGGTAACTGAAGTTGGGATTTAGTCACTGTAAGCCCGTAAGTATATACGTGGTTCCTAATTTGATTTATCGATCACTGACTGGCGTAAGTAAGGGGTTTCTCGTGATTAGATGGATATTTTCTGATTATTACTTTATTTCCAAGCATATTTAATTGGTACATGCTACTTATTTACTTCATCCTATTGCTTTTGTTTGTCTTATGTTGCCTACATTCATGAGAATATAATGTATTGTTGCCACGAGTTATATTTGCATGTCTTAAAGTTTATTAGTTTTATTTCATGAATATTGTGCGAACTTCTCTTGGGATTTTACTCACTGGACTCGTTACTATATTTGTTGGGTGACTGAGTGTAGATCCTTCAACGAGCAAGGATAAGGGCAAGAAGGTACTGGGCGACTACCTCTGAGATTGCAAAGCCAGCTCGTGTGGGACTATAGTGTGTATTGATTTTACTTTTGTTGGGTTTCGGGGACTGTAGAACACTGATTACATGTATATGGAACTTTTGTTATACTTATTTCGGTTTGATATATACATGGTATCTTTTGTCTGGTTCTCCACTACTTAGCATTGCTAAATAGTGCATAATTTACTCATTAAAAGACTTTCGATGTAAAATTATCATATGACCTAATAAATTGAGTAACTGGCTAACTAAATTATTAATACTTGTGTAAAGTTTAGTTAGCATAACTAGGGTTAGCTGGAAGAGTATAAGCAACTAGTTAGGTCGCGAGGTGTCTAGGATAAGTGGGCCATGATGTACCACGACTTGGTGACGTGGGATGCGACTTGGAGAGATCTCAAGGCGGCCTGGAATTTAGGGCCGCTACGGTATGGTATCAGAGCGAGGTATTGAGGAAGCCTCGGGATAAGTTTAATGGAATTGAGTAAAACTTAAATAAACAAAAATTAGATGTGGAAACCCGATGATCCTAACTTAGAACCTTAGTTGGGAAGCAACTTGAGACGGGTAGTGATGAGGTTATATACGTGTGATTTTTTGATTGTATATATTATATACACATATATGGAAGGTAATCCGACACATGATTTTCGATGCAGGTTATGATGGATGGCCAGACGACTCCACCGAATACAGATGATGGTCAGACGAGCGACTGGACTAGAGATGAGGGTTTGGATTCGGCAGTAGCTGCGCGACTAGCCACTCATGATATGCAGTTTGAGCTATTGATGGATATGATGCACACACAGACAGCAGCGATTGCATCACTCACCGCCGCCATGTTACAGAGTAGGATCGAGTTGACGGTTGTTCCAAAGACGGGTCCATCGACTATCTACCAACGTTGACACTGGGGCATGAGACTCCCGAGATAGTTAGTACAACGGCCTTGGCACAGGTTGAGACGCTGCCTACTATACAGGCACATGCATACATGTTTGAGACTTATATGAAGACATGAGTCAAGTTGATGCGAGCGTTTAGCAAGTTCAATCTTGGATATTTTCATGGAGGCGAAGACCTTGAGGTAGCCGGGAAGTGGCTGATTGCACGTCAGAGATTATACAAGCTACAACGGATTTCGGAGAACATACAGGCCAGGAATAAGGGCATATGCCGAGAGGGGATCCTGCTGTTTGGTGGACATCGTATATAGATACTCACCCAGAGCCGACGACATGGGGAGAGTTTAGAGAGTCATTTTATAATTAGTACATACCCATGGAGGTGAGATTGAGGCTGATAGAGGAGTTTTTAGCCTAGAGACAGGGTAGTCGGTCAGTATTATAGTACATGGATAGATACTGGTACTTGATACAGTTTGCTATGAACGTTGCGGGCTCCGAAAGTCTACAGATTTATTATTTTGTTCGTGGGTTGATTGAGGACATAGCCCATACTTTCCTGCGGAGCATAGACACTGCATGAGACGTATGATTGAGCACTTACCTATGAGACACATCTGATGTAGAGAGTTGACAGGCGTTCATCTACTGAGTTGGATAGACAAACTGGACAGAGTTCTAGGCAGAAGAGACTGAAAGATCGAGACGATAGAGAGGATAGAGGGTACTATTGAGGCCACATAGATGATGATCGGGCAGCCAGAGCGTATGCTGTACCTCACTACTAGCACCGCCGTAAAGTCAAACTCAGGACCAGGGAGGTCGGGACTGGACATTAGAGGGTCAGGGCCAATGGTCAATGAGTTAGCGAGTAGGATCGGGATGGAGGATCACGTGTTAGCGATGTGGATAGGAGGGTCACATTAGGAAGGAATGTACATAGAGATCAATGACCCCAATAGTGGTGACACCGGTGCAGACTCGAGAGCCGATGCACGGTGTGACTAAGCTAGGCTGGGAGACGTCCCAGCAGTGGGTTCAAGGTAGGTGATTTTAAAGTTATGAACAATTCCAATTAAAGTTTATGCATGCATTGTGGTATTATGATGGTAGATTATAGTGATACGACGGTAGATGATTCTGTTATGACATGGGATTATCATGGTGAGTAAGGATAAGTCATGGTATGACATGGGATTATCATATTGAGTAAAGGTAGGTTTTAGCATGGCATGTGATTGTCATAGTATTGATGGTTGGTTAGGACTATCATGTTGGGATACATGATATGAGAAGTTTACAGTTATTGGAGTTTGGTAACTGGGATTAGAGAAACTTGACTACGGAAATTGAAATGAGAGTAGGTTGCGGAGATGTTGGAAGAGAGTGGCTAATCTTAACTACCTCAGTGACATGCGCCTATGTCTCAGGACAACACTACTTTCCCTGCTATGGGGGTAGTGGGGTGTTCAAGGGACTGTAGAAGGGACTATCAAGGTGTAAGGAGTCGTCACACGTGGATAAGATAGTGGCACCAGAGTCTTCTCGAGATTTAAATTTCGAGGACAAAATTTTTCAAGTTGGGAAGAATTGTAACGACCCAAATTAATTAAACTAAGATTAGCTTAATCTCGGGGATTAACGATCGTAATTCAGGTGTTAGGTGGACAACTCATTTGGCTTAGACATGAGAACCGAGGAAATATATTATTTATGAATGGTGGTTGTATATATGCGGTGTTTAACTACATTTTATTATATTGCGTGGCATGTGTGTATGTTGCTATCGGGCAAGTTTGTGTAATGGGTGTTTGCCTCGAAAAACGTGTCGACGCGGGTGTCGAGTAGGCAAACTTCGGGTACACTAGGAAACTTGACGAATTCACGTTAAAATGACTAGTTAATCAATTTAAAATAGTTAATGTAGCCATAGGCTAAGATTGATTTAACTAAAACAATAGACTATGGTGTACCTTGAAATGCATGCCGAGATGCGGGGCACTGAGTGCCGGGTAGTTGAGAGTTAGTGGGACCACAAGTTGATGATTGTTGGTCACTGAAAACATTAATCGTAGGCATTATGATGGGCCTAAGCTAAGGTGAATAAATGCAATAAATCAAGGCCTATAGTTGAGTAAATTAACTGAAAAACATAGGATTGGTCTAGAGATACACATTGGCACATCTAGGAACTAGGTGAGTAATGAAATGGTGTCACTTGAGGTTGAGTTAGTGGGATACATGGCAAGAGGTGGACCATTAGATAGTCCCCAGGATACATAAATCCATGGAGATCAAGAGTTAGGAATGAACATCACCTTAATATATAACATTAGTGATCAGACAACATACATACCAAATCATTCATTCATTTTGATGGATAAGAAGAAAGAATTGCTGGAGAGGAGTGAATCATCAAGGCGTTGAAGGAATCCATGGGAGTTGATGAGAAATTCTCAAGCTAGCGTGTCATCAACTAGGTACGCATATTTCTAGCTGAATTTGAAATAAGTTCTGATTTTATGCTTATTTCAGAGGGTAGATGATTAAATATTTGAAATTAGATTATATATTTGGATTCTTCATTTCAAGTTGATAATCCAGCTGTATTGAAGTTCTTAATTTGGTTTTGAAATGATAAAGATATGAATTTTTTAAATTGCAACATCAAAACTAGAATTCTGAATGTTGTATTAGGAATCAACTTGGGTAATTTGGTCAAAACTTGCTTATTTTAGATCCAAGTTAATCCAAACTAGTAGCATTTGAAAGATTATTTAAAGAGAAATAACTTCGCCTAACTAAAGGTTTTTTTATTCAAATGTTTTTTTATGTCCAAACATGCTCTACAAGTAGGTGCTAGAATTTAAAAGGAAAGTTTTAAAACTAAATCTGTTAAGGGCATAAATCCCTAACTACTTATCGAAATGAGCTAATCTTTTAATATGTTCTATTTGAGTATGTTTTCTGCCTTGTGACTAAAAATCATATTCTTAAGAGCTATAGATTGGGAGAAATGGATTTTCTAAGTCCGCTGGTTAGATTAAATTCCAATTAGACTTATGTTTAGTAAAATCATGATATCTCTTGATTTATCGATTACTTGAAATAGCATTTGGAGGGGTTCATCTGGTAACTGAAGTTGGGGTTTTGTCATTATAAGCATGTAAGTATACACGTGGTTTCTATTTGATTTATAGATTACTGGCCGGTGTAAGTCATGATTTTCTCGTGATTAAACAGATGTTTTCTAATTATTGCTTTATTTCCAGGCTTATTTGATTGGTACATGCTACTTATTTACTTCACGCTATTGCTTTTGTTTATCGTATGTTGCCTACATTCATGGGAATATAACATATTGTTGCTAGGAGTTATATTTGCATGTCTCGTAGTTTATCAGTTTTATTTCATGAATATTGTGTGAATTTCTCTTGTGATTTTACTCACTAGAATCGTCACTGTATTTGTTGGGTGACTGAGTGCAGATCCTTCGACAAGCAGAGCAAGGGCAAGGAGGTACTGGGTGACTACCTTTAAGATTGCAGAGCCAGCTCATGTGTGATTACAATATGTATTGATTCTACTTTTATTGGGTTTTTGGGGACTGTAGAGCACTAATTACATGTATATGAAACTTTTGTTATACTTTTTTCGGCTTGATATATACATGGTATATTTTGCCGGGTTTTTTCACTACTTAAGATTGTTAAATACTACATAAGTTACTCATTAAAATATTTTTGCTGTAAAATTATAGTATAACCTGATAAATTGAGTAACTGGCTAACTAAATTATTAATACTTGCGTAAAGGTTAGTTAGCATAACTAGGGTTAGCTGGAAGAGTGTAAGCAACTAGTTAGGCCGCGAGGTGTCAAGGAGAAGCGAGCCATGTCGTGGCACTTAATGTTCAATCGTACTAATCTCGATCTTTAAGTAGACTGAAAACATCTATGTTAAATTGATCATATTAATTCAATTGGACTTGGCCATTTAATAGTCCAACATATCGAGGGATCCACTGATATCTCTCTCTATACAAGAGGGACAAATTCTATCTTGATTACATGCATTCACATATTATTCACATGGTAAGCAATCACAATCTTTATAATCGTCCGGTTAAAGATAACGTTTGATTGTGTAAAATTACCATGCTCCTAATATTGAATTCCTTGGTAATCTCAAGTCGAATGATTAAATGATATGCCTATCATGAGTAATACTTGTGACTTAATCCATGTAGTGTTCTCATAGCGAGTTGGTCTAGTACTTTGTTCCCTAACAAGTGCTCATGATCTCGATTTGTATCCTTATACGCATGATCATCACATGACCATTAATAAAGACTCGTACTAGCCTTAATTCATTATAGTTCCCAATATAATGATCAACTAGGGACATTTATGATATTTCAACAAATATCCATGGATCTTATCATATGGTAAACATGTATTCACTTATAATAAAACAACAAACGAAAGCCTTTATCTTATTAACTAAAACTATAAGATAAATAATGTTTATAGATTGAACTAGGGCACATGCCCCAACATCCACTGGAAATACCAAATCATTGGTATTTCTTTCTTCAGATCACTATGATCCTAATGTTGAAGTATCTCCCATTTCTATAATCATCGACAAATTTAACATAATTCTAGTAGTTTTAAGAAAAAGGGTGGAGAACTGAGAGATTGCATATCTAACATTTCCATGACGTAAGAACCTGCCGGAAATACCTAGTCATTTATTTTGACCAAAACATTTTCTAACAACCCATAAGGTTTGATAACTATTCTAGCTGCTAAGGTAAGATTGATAGGTGTATCCTTAACGGTCCTATTTGTAATGATTCATAAAATGAAAGTGGCGTAACATTAATCGAAGCATCGAAATGACACATTTCAAGATAAATAGAAGTAGTGGCTATTATGCAAGAAATTTCAATCATTCCTGGATAAGAATGTTTTTTTTTTTTATAGTTTCTTTTGTATTAGTGCTGGCACATTCTCTCATAAATTTGTTAGGTTTCTAGGGTTCAAAATGTGGAGAGAATTTTAAGTTTTTATTTCGAAAACTCCAACAGGATCAAACCCAAATTCCATTTAATTAATTAACAAAAGTAAATCGTACCTTAATCGCTAATTTGCTTCTATGTGTTAATCGATGTTTAAGACCCTACCAAAGGCGAATATCCTTTATCAGAAACCCACCCACTAAGAACAACCGAGAATTTAAGTACTAACCCGAAAGAGAACAAGAAAACAATTTTCTGTTCTCCTTAAAAACTTTAGAACGGCTGAGAAATCTAACTCATTTTCTAAAATGAAATTAGATTTCAACCTTAATTTCTCGCATAATGTGAATTCACTTAGCACACATATTTATACAACCCTTGTATAAAGGCTGGGTAAATGAATTACCACTATACCCTTACTTAAAGTGGTATTAATATGACGTATCTTAAGGATTCGTGTATTACGAATTTTATCATATAAAATTCATTGTTATGAGTTATGTAAGATCTCACAAAATCATTCATTGTACGCGACCCAATAGGTTCATGCAATGTTGGCAGTGAACCAAAACCATTTTGGTAAACGAGTGATAAGCGATCAATAAAAAGACATTATGACTACCCAAGTTGCACAAATATTAAAATTGTTATAACCTAATAAGTAGTGTATATCATATCATTTTGTCGTATGATATCCTTTGATTAAACATAAGGCCCGGAAAGGCCACTCTTAATGTTCAATCATACTAGTTTCGATCTCTAAGTAAACTGAAAACTTCCAAGTGACATTGATTATATCAACCCACTTGAACTTGGCTATTATTAGTCTAACATATCGAAAGATCCACTGACGTCTCTCTCTAAACGAGAGGGAAAAATTCTATCTCTATTACACACCATCACACATTATTCACATAGTAACCAATCATAACCTTTATAATAGTCCTATTAAAGGTAACATTTATTTGTGTCAAATTACTATGATTCTAATATTGTTGTCTCTAGTAATCTTAAGTCAGAGGACTAATTGATATACGTATCATGTGTAAAACATATGACTTAATCCATGAAGTGTTCTTATAGCAGGCCAGCTCACTACGTTGTTCCCTAACATGTACTCATGATTTTGATTCGTATCCTTATATGCATTATCATCACATAACCATTAATCGAGACTCACACTAGTCTTAATTCATTATAGTTCCTAGTATAATGATCGACTTGGGATATTTGAGATGTTTCAGTAAACATCTATGGATCATAAATATAATGTAAACATGCAAACCAATTATAATATTGAACAACAAATGAAATCCTCTATTTTATTAACTAAAATAGTGATAGAAACAATGTTCATAAGCTTGACCTTGGGCACATGCCCCAAAAAATTTCTCTTTGGATTATTCTAGAAATTAATCTTTGAAATAGTAAATTCGTTCAAAAACTTCATTATACTTTGATAATTGCATAATTTATTCCACTAATGGTTTATCAATTTCCACTTTATAGAATACTTCCAAGATATCATTGTCTTCATCTTCATTTCTAACTTTTGCTAATCTTTATGAAATATAAGAAGTAAGGTATACCGTTGGTGGTGAATCATTGAAAGGATCTTTGGTGGACTGTCGTACACACCAATAAAAAACTTAAATATTGGGCTACTATAGATTTACATTAGTAGCATGCGGGGTCGAACCCACAGAAGCTGTGAGGAATTTTTAGGTCAAGTAAAATATGGGGTTTTATTATTTTATTCATCATTAAACTATCTTATCCTAGTTAATAATTAAAAGAAAGTACTTACAATTTAAATTAATGTAAAGACATTACAAGTAATAAATTACATGGATTTAGGGAAATCTTAAATCATCCAAACATCGGATTAATCATTGATCCACAAAGCTCATTTCCAATAAAATCCTGTATACAAGCTATAGTGACTGACCCATTGCTTGTCACCTCATTTTTCTCATGTCGATTGAAGGAATGTGTGACACAACCCCATACTAACTAGGTTGCAAAACCCCAAGTGCTTTATAAATCCAACAAACTAGTAGCATTCAGCTTTATTAAAACATTTTTCCCAAGTAATATCTAATGTGCGTTGCTACTCAACTTATATCTAAAAAACACCTAGAACTTTTAGAAAGCAAACAATCCATGATCCTAGTAACTATCTATGCAAACTTCCTCACCCTACGATTGTAAGACTACTAGTTATGGTCCCTAATAGTTTCAAGTACATTTGCCACTACACATGAAGGATATATACAACCAAGACTCTAATACAAGCAAAAAATCTTGTAAACTCTTGAAATCAAAATTACATAATTTCAAGAAAAAGAGTTTTAAATCAAATAAGAGATCTCATAAACCACACTTGCATTATTAATATTCATCAATCCAGAGTGGAGATTTAGCCAATAATGGTCATAATAACAAGAATGAAAATACCATAAATAATTCAAATGTTACCTTGCATAGAAATTGTAACTCTAATACTACCAAAGCAATAAATAGTTTTCAAAGAATGATTCTCTTCCTTTAAAATGTGAAAACCTTAGTCTATTTATACTATTACTTGATAAAGTTGAATTTACTCTCCAAATCCTATAAATCATCAAATCTGGGATTCAGATTTCCTAGATCTTGCATGCATCATACATTCAAACAACCAAGGTAATGGGAATTGTTGGCGAGGCGCTACGATGTTATATTTTTCTTATATTTATGGCCCAGAATTGCATGAGCAATGTCCAACTCCATATGTTCACTCTCAAGGCGCTATAGATCATTGAGGGTTTTCCTTGTGTTTCTATTTCATTTTCATTTTAAGGCATTGGAAACTATTGGTACATACCATATCCATTGTTGTTCTGGCAACTTTCCATGTTTTTTTCTCTAACAATTCCTAGTGATTCCAGTGTAAGGTCAGGGCAGTGAAATCAATGGGCCTTAATTTGGCATTTTAACTAGGTTTTTCACAGGATTTTATTTCTTTTCTCCAAATTGCCTATTTTGACCATGAAAATACAAATCAAAGGATAAGTACTTAAAATGAGGAATAAAGTCTCATTAACAACAACAACAACAACAACAACAACAACAACAACAACAACAACAACAACAACAACAACAACAACAACAACAACAACAACAACAACAACAACAACAACAACAACAACAACAACAACAACATAGCCTCAGTCCTAAATTAACTGGGGTAGACTACATGGATCAAACTTTTCCATTGTGCTCGATTAAGTGCAATTGATGGTGAGCTTTGCAAACCATTCAAATTCCTTTTAATTAATGCATCCCATGTTAACTTTGGTCTACCCCTACCTCGTCGAATTTCTACAATTTCTATTGAGTCAAGTTTTCTAGTTGTGGCATTTGTAGGCCGTCTTTGCAGGTGACCAAACCATCGCAATCGCCCTTCCCTAATATTTGTATCAATTGGTGCTACTCCTACTTGTCTTTGAATTTCTATATTTCTTATTCTATCTTTACGAGTTTTACCACACATCCACCTAAGCATCCTCATTTCTGCTACGTTCACTTTGTGTAATTGTTGTTGCTTTACCGCCCAACATTCACTTCCACAGAGCTAGCTAGCCTAATTGCGGTCCTATAAAATTTTCCTTTTAACTTAGTAGGAACATGTCGATCACAAATCACCCCTGTTGCACTCCGCCATTTCTTCCATCCAGCTTGAATTCTATGTGTGACATCATTTTCAATGTTACCGTCATTTTGTATGATTGATCCTAGGTATCTAAAGTGGTTTACCTTAGGAACTTCTACTTCCCCAAATTTTACCACTCCGTCATCTCGATGTCTAATGTTTCCAAACTCACAGTGCATGTATTCAGTTTTCGTCCTACTCAACTTAAAGCCTTTAGATTCTAATGTATTCCTCCAGAGTTCTAATTTCCTGTTCACTCCAGCTTTAGTTTCATCCACTAAGACAATATCATCTGCAAATAGCATACACTATGGTATATCCTCTTGAATATGTCTAGTTAGATCATCCATAACTAAAGTAAATAGATATGGGCTTAAAACCGATCCTTGATGTAGTCCTATCGTAATGAGAAATTCTTTTGTAGCTCCTCCAAATGTCTTTATACTCGTTACTACTCCATCATACATATCCTTAATAGTGTCTATGTATCTAGCATGCACTCTTTTTCTTTCTGGAACCCACCAAAGAACATCTCTAGGGACCCTATCATATGCTTTTTCTAAATCTACGAATACCATATGAAGATTTTTTTTCTTTTCTCAATATTTTTCTAACATTCGTCTTACAAGGAAAATCGCCTCCTTAGTTGACCTCCCAGGCATGAAACCAAATTGGTTCTCTAATATTGTTGTTTCTCTCCTTAGCCTATTGTCAATTATTCTCTCCCACAGTTTCATAGTGTGACTCATAAGTTTAACTCCCCGATAGTTTGAGCAACTTTAAATGTCTCATTTGTTTTTGAAGATTGGCACAAGCGTGCTTCTTCTCCAATCCATTGGCATCCGTTTTGATTTTAAAATTTTATTGAAAAGTTTTGTTAACCAAGTCAATCCGATTTCTCCTAAGCATTTCCAAACCTCTATGGGTATTTCATCTGGGCCACATGCTTTCCCTATTTTCATTCTTTTCAATGCCTCTTTAACTTCTACAATTCTAATATTGCGTGTATAGTTTACATTTCTTTCTTGGTGTGGGTTTTCATCTATTATAGTATCAACTTGGCCATCATTAAATAAACTATCGAAGTAACTTCTCCATCTCTCCTTAATATCCTCCTCGCGCGTTAAAACATTTTGATTTTCTTCCTTAATATATTTTACATGACTTAGGTCTTGTTTCTTTTTATCTCTTAATTTGGCTAGCCTATATATATATTTTTCGACATCTCTATTACCTAACCTTGTATATAGATCTTCCATGAAATTTGTTTTAGTTTGACTAACTACTTTTTTAGCTTGTTTTCTAGCTTCTCTATATTGATTGTATGCATCTTCATCTTGACACTTAGGTATTTTCCTATACATCTCTCTTTTAGTCTTAATTGCTCGTTGGACATCCTCGTTCCACCACCATGTTTCCTTTTTTGGAGGTCCCAAGCCCTTAGATATACCTAATATGTTTGATCCCACTCTCCTTATGCAACTACTCATTTCTAGCCACATTGTATTAGCATCTAAGTCAAGATTCCAAACATTTTCCTTTAGTAGTTTTTCTCTAAACTCTACTTGTTTACTATGTTTTAAGTTCCACCACTTTATTCTAGGGTCACTAACTCATTTATTCATATTATTCCGTTGTGTTAGCTTAATATCAAGTACTACTGACTTATGTTGGGTAGTAAGTGCTTCACCAGGTATTACTTTGCAGTCTCTACATAGTTTTCTATCTATTTTTCTTGTTAAAAGAAAATCTATTTGACTCTTGTTATGACCACTACTAAAAGTAATTATATGCGACTCCCTTTTCCTAAAACTAGTATTTGCTAAGACAAGATCATATGCTGAAACAAATTCTAAAATTGATTCTCCTTCTTCATTTCTATTACCGTAACCAAAACCTCCATGAACTCTCTCAAGCCCATCGTTACTTACCACGACATGCCCATTGAAATCTCCTCCAATAAAAACCTTTTCATCGAATGGTATACTCTGCATAAATCCATCCATATCATCCCAAAACTTGCGTTTGATGCTCTCGCTTAATCCTACTTGTGGTGCATATGCGCTAAGTATGTTCAGTGTTTTGTCTCCAATAATTAATTTAACTCGCATTAATCTATCCCCCATTCTTTTAACCTCTACGACCTTATCCTTATAATCCTTATCCACCGCAATTCCTACTCTATTGCATTTTCTATCTATACCAGTGTACCACAATTTAAACCCTGTGCTTCCTATTTCTCTACTCTTTTCTCCTACCCATTTTGTCTCTTGGAGGCAAGCAATATTGACTCTCCTTCGTAAGTGTTCCTATGTTCCATGTTCTATTGACTTCCCCGTAAGTGTTCCTATGTTCCATGTTCCTAAATGAATTTTTTCTCCCCTTTGTATTTGTATTTCTTTTCTATTTCTATTTTGTCTAACATATCTAGTGTTCGTATCTATGATTGTGTTTTTGTTGTCATTTTTGTTTTTGTTTTGAACTAGCTTCTTTACCCACACCCGTCCTATGCGTGGGAACCCTTGCTCATTAAACATACAAAATTTATCCTTAAGCATAACACATTCATAGACTTATCAATCTTCATCCTTTCGACTTTCTGATTTTGTATTTTTGATGTTTTTAATGAGTTTTCATATGCTTATACTTGTGCTAGGTAGGTGAATATAGTTTATTTGAGAATGGTGTAAGTTAAGTTGCTCTGCCACCCATTATGTAGTAGGAATTAGATTGGTTATCATTTATTCCTCTTCTTCTTCTTCTTCTTCTTCTTCTTCTTCTTCTTCTTCTTCTTCTTCTTCTTCTTTATATTTTACTTTTATTCTTGTTATTTTATCTATCTTTAGTTTAGGTGTCAAATCCTCTTGTTCATTGAATATAACATTCACTTATGATTGATTTTATAGTCCAGATTATGAAGGTACTTACTTTGATTACTCTGCTTATTAATTTGTAAACTCAATTGACTTATATGATTCTTTAGATCATCGATTGAAGCGTTAGTCTTGATTTGATTTTGTGAAATCTGAGTAAGTTTTTGATGACTTCAAGTCATGAAGTTACACAAAACTTACAAAATATTAGGTTGCCTAGGTTGTGCAACTTGCTGGGGTTGTTGAAACTGTGCAGCTGGTGCTTAGGCACATAGCCCATAAGTTATATAGTTTTGGTTTTGAAGGCCACAACTAAGATTTGCGCTAAGTCTCCCTATGTAATAACTATTTTGTTATTCGTATTACTAAATCGGTTTCTAGGGGGTCTTGAAACTTTTTTCATAACTGCATTTACTTCTTCATTGCTTTCATCATGTAAGGTGGGACACACATCAGTATGGTGTGTGACTTCACTAAAAAATCTAAAAGAAGTAATTTATTTCCTTAGTCCTTTAGTAATTGCTTAACAAAATATCTTATTTAATTAACTTTGTCTTTTAAAGGGTTTATCTTGCTATCATGTACTTCATAAATTCTCCTTTTTACAAATTCTTATTTTTCACCATATTGTTTAGATTGCTTATGTAACATCCCCTATCCTAATTAGGGCGATAACTGACCTATAACCCTAATTAAGCCTCGACACACCAACAAAATTTAACTAGACTAACTTGAGCATTTCTCTCTAATACTCGATAATTCTTAAAATGCATATCTCAAAAATCGAAAAGTAAATCAAAACACAGCAAAAATCAAATCTTGTTCGATAATATTCAATAGATGTACAAAATTGAAAATCTCATCGATAGTAAAACTATATCCCTACCATGTTTATTACAAAACACTAATTGAGTATAAAGTATATTTATATCAAGGGAAAGATTAATGCATCGTAAAAAAGCATATAGACTCTTAATGTTCTTTATTGACAAGTCGAAACGTCTTTAGTTAACCTAAAATGTTAATTTGGGATAAGCGCTCCAACTTGCTCAATAAGTTACTCTAAAACTATATATTAATTGTCCACTAGTAATTAATGAATCAATGCACAACAAAATGATTCAGTTACATATATATATATGGTAGCAAAATAAACAATAACAATAAATAAATAGATGCAAGTTATTAAGTCGATAACATCTGTATATATGACTTCACTTTTCATTTCATTATTATGAGAGTCATCTCTTATTCACTTGTGAATGCCCTTTGTGAAATCCGCATATGTCGAAATGTGATTTCATCAAACGTATTCAAGATTAGCCGAGTCTCCAAACTCCCAGGATAGTGATCGATGAAAATTAAGCTATGAACTATAGATGTATGAGGGTAAGGTTTATTCTTAACGACCTCTTAGCCACTCTATATAAGGTAAAACTCATATTTCGTATCACTTTCAGGTTATACATTACATTTTATGCTTGTCACTATATGGAGCTCCCATTTCCCAATCCATAAACTACGTGAACAAAATATACTAAGTTACATAACACAATTTATAATGTACACGAGTCCTACTTAACTTTGTTGTATTTCCCTAGATTTTGATATGGTTTAACTAGCTTTCAACATACTCTATCTAGTGTTCGAGAACCTAGAACAAACCATTTGACATCAATTGATGTTTAATGCACAATGTTTAGAACCTTTAAACCAATCCTTAAACCCTTATGAAAACCTATGAAAAAGTTTAACATTATTGATGTTTTTTGGGGAGGAAGCGCGCTCCATGCTTTGGTGGAGGGCACTCCACCCTTTGGGTGCATCATCATTTGATAAGGGAAATAAGGAACATGCTCCACTATTGAGCGAATGATTTCTGAATAGGGTAGCAATATTGTTTGATCCTCGATACACTTACAAAACCTCCCCTAATCATTAGGGAGGGCCTCAAATGAGGTCTAACACCATCCCCATCACTAGAAACAACAACTATCAACAATTAATCCAAACTCATCAATCAATCCATCCAGATTTCAATAAGAATGAGATGGTTTGATGAAAAACCCATCAACTACACTTTAGATTAGTTATGTTGATCTTATTTTAGCTCCCTTTGATCACTCCTGCGACCTAAAACTTTCTCAATCACCTCTCCTACTCTCCCTCTCAATTTTAAATAGAATAATGGAGATAAACATCAATTGCTTCATGACACATGTCAAAAGTATGCAATAAATTTCCTACATTTTCTATTATACTTATAGATTTGTAATAGCGATTAGTGAGATTGTCTCTACAAGGATTTTGCAAACTTCATAAGATTTACTTTTTTGAGTTTTTATTTTATTTTTTCACTAACTAATCATGTACTAACTAAATTTAAATACTCTTATTAAAATAAAGCAATTAACGGACAAAATTAAATTAAACTAAGAAAATCAACTAATCTAATTAAAAATTCAAATCAAACAATAAATCTTGAAAAAGTCTAAACCAAAGATAATGAAACCTAAACCAAATTGCATTCAAACCTAAAATATAATTATTATAACCATAGTTATAATCTAATTACGGGTTTTATGAGATCAATAAACCTTTATCATAAGTAAGCTATAATAATTCTTTCAAATCACCTAGTTTTTTTTTATATCAATGATAGATTCCAGCAACTCATATTCATATTATTATCTTATCACTATTAGCATTTCAAATGCTCAACCTGTCTAATAGTAACAAAACAACATTAAGTTCTTTGAAAACACTTACTACTACGCAATAATTAACGGTAATATACTATTAGATACTTAACATAGAACATAATTCACCTAAGACTTTCCAATAGGTTAAAAGACCTTTTGAATAAATCTTAGTTGCTACTTATATTAAATCTAGATTTCAAACCTAACAATCACAACACATATTGCGACACTATATATGCAATGTCTAGTTTCATGGATTTTAATGCATGAAAACAATCAATTAAAACCGTGAATTGTATAATATAATATCATTTTAAAACATTAAGTTCATAACCTTATAAACTATAAATTTTCCAATTCATTTAGTTCATATCTTGGTTTCGATTAATAAACTATTAACTCTTATTAACTTAATCATCATAAAAGAAAAGAAAACATTAATGAAAAATACTTGTATATTAATACAAAACCATATCATCCTATATATAGTAATTTACTAATGTGTATCCTCATCAAACTCAAGTTCCTAGTTTAAATCTAATATTCTCGTGGTCGACCTTAGCGATTCCTCATGATTTAGGCTTTTATGTAAATTGAAGGGAAAATTACAGAGTCTTTTGTGAAATAGCTCTTTGGTGATCATCAATTTGAGTGTAGTTTTCACTTCATTGGCACTTTGCTGAGTCTCTACGTCACTGGTTTGTCTAACGATTTATGTTTAATTCCAGATTACTGGTAAATCGCTAGGACTTTTCTGTTGTTAATCAAATTCTTCTATTATCTTTTCCATTTTCCTCCACTTCTTCATTCATCCTCATTTTAACCTTAAATCACAATAAAAAAGAGAAAACCCAATGTAATATAACCTTTTACATTCAAAATAACACTAAAATATACTATAAAATATTGTCTCATTATTGACTAATCGCCTCCAAACTATGCACTTTGTTGTCCTGGGCAAAAAAATACTCTAGTTTATATTCTCTTATCATCATTCAACTAACTCTCGAATTACTTAACATAAACAAAAGTGGTCATCAAATAGAAGCAAATCACCCTCATGGAAATAAAAACCAAGGTAGCCTCAGGAGAAATTAAAGAACAACCTTTTATTGATAATTCAACAGTTAAATTTGAGAATTTCATAAACTTGATTAGGCAACTAATTAAGTATTTTTGAACTTTATTTAGAATTTATGTATCCGAGATGGGACAAACATGTTTCGAATTGGAGATCATAAGGTAAAATAATATTTTTCATTGATGTATAGTGTGTGTATTATATTGTATTTAGTCGCGAAGTCAACGTGTTAAAATGTATCTTCAATTTTTATCATAATCGAAGTTGTAATTGCAGGTCTGAGGGGCACAAGTGAAAATAGAATTATTAGTTGCTCGAAAACTCGTAAACAAATGTTAAATATCACGTGAAACTTCTACCTCGATTTGCCTGCAAGTTGGGACTGGTGGTAATTTAAAGCAAGAACGAAGTTGGTATGAGATTTTGCCTCAAGTTGGATGTTGATTGGCAGTGGTAGAGGATAAGATTGGGTCCAAATTGGTGCAAATTTGCCTAAGTATGGCAGGATGATTGGTCCGTAAGAGTTTAGTATGTTATGGACAAAGTTAAGATATTTGGGGTTTTAGTAGGACGACAACTAATTTTATAGACATTTTACGAAGTTGGATGGTTTGTTGAGAGTTAGTCTCAATTTGGTCAAAAACCTGGGCGAAAACTGTGAAGTCCCAAAATTTTTAAAATCGATAATTATGGCTAATCATATATTAATGGATCTTAATTATGTTTCAGGCCACGAGTTGAGAGCTAAGGATTGATTAATTGATATTTACGGATAATTTTATTATTGTGTGATGTGTGCCTAGTGTTGTGTACTATTATATTATTTTATTTTGCAAAATTTAAGTTAATTGAGTAAATTCAAGATTTTATGTGGTTTTGTCTTAAGATACGTGTCAAAATAAACTTTGAGAGAGTTAAAATGTTAACTCAAACTATCATTTCAAATTTCGCAAAAAATAATTGTATTTAAGTGTTAAAATTCGATTTTTGGACTTTAAAATGGGTTTAACGAGCCAACGTGGATCCCTATCCTCGATTTGCATGGGAGATGGGTTGTCGAAAAGTTTCGAAATGCATTAGTAAATTCTTTAGTTTTTGGTCGAATTTAGGTATTTTTAGGGTTTAATTTGGACTCAAAATGAAGTGATAATTACAAAAAATAATAATAAAAAATGCCAAATTACCAAAAATGATATTTGGATTGTATTGTTCAAGATAATAAGAGAAGGGTAGAAAAGTCTTTGTGCAACCCTTCTTTACAAAAAATGAAAATCGAAACAGGGGTATGTGTCTATTCTTCATCGTTTCCCCTTGTTCATCTTTTTCGTAAGGCATCACCCATTTCACTACTTCTCCATCCATCCTCTCGTGTCTAATTAGTGAGATTTCTTTCTTTCTTTCTTTCTTTCTTTCTTTCTTTCTCTCTCTATCTCTCTCTCTCTCTCTTTTTTTTTTCTCTCTCTCTCTCGCTCTCTGTAACAAACCTCATCCTAATTAAGGAATCACTCAGCTTGAAACCCTAATTAAGCATCGGTATACAAAGACAGGCTTAACTAGAGCTAGCACCACCATTTTTGATACCTGATAAACACAATTGTATATCGAATATCGATAATAAAACAAATAATAAACGCAGTGGAAATTAACAAATTTTCGTGGTATAAAATATGATAAACAAACCAATTTAAATCGGAATAAACATCAGTTATACAAAACTTCCCAACCTTTGTAATATTACAAAATTGTATTTCAATACAAATATATAGAAAAGAGAGTAATAATTACATCGAAAAGAAGATCAAGACTCCTAAACTTTCTTTGTCGAATAGCTGTCGCACTTGTCGATATTCCTAAAATGTTAATTAGGGTGAGCGCTCCAACTTGTTCAGTAAGTACGGATTCACAGAACTATCAACAATCCATATAATAACCATAATGAAATGTAGCTGCTAGGTAATCGACCCTAATTTTATAAAAATGGGGAAATCATAGTATAATAGCTATAATGACTCCATAACCTAACCAGCACATTGTGCTTATGTGTTGTTTGACCACTTATTACTATCCAAATAGTTCTATCCGAAACCCTCTTAGTGCATATGTAATCAATGCAACCTATCTAACTGATTAGGAAGTTATATATAGGCCAGGAAGATAACCCATCTCTTATATAACCTGGTCTGAGTTTCAGGAACTTACTCTTGTAAATCACATTAAACACTATTTTTTCCTTTCATGAAAATATATCACAGTGTACATAGCTCCCATTCAAGTCCACAAACTAAATAAACTAAATATATAACACTGCCAGACAAAATTGATAACTAAAGGAATCCATACTTACCTCAGTTAGGTTCTATTTCCAATTTCTTTACTTTTCAGGTCACTCGACCTTTCTCGGTGTTCGATAACCTATCACAAACCGTTTGAGGTCATTAAATGTTCAATACCTCATTTTTAGAACCCTTAAATTGGTTCCAATTGAATTCAAAACCAATTTAGTAATTTTTAGGTTGATACGACATTTTCATATTTTTCGAGGTAAAACTCTGGTATAAAGTCTCGACTGATTTTCGAATTCCTCACTTTTTATAGAAATATCCAATTTCTATTTATTTTGTCAACAAATATATTTTTCATAATTTTTTTGAAAATTTCCCCAAATTCCAGCATTTTTTGTCATTTGTTTTTGTTTGAAACTAGGGGTTTGGCCCCTGAACCGGACCGGTTCAGCTCGATTTGGGGGAGCCAAACCCCCTTCTTCCTCATTTCGACTCCTCTGTTCAATGCAATAACAACTCTTTTTATACATATATTTGGCTCATTGGTGTTGGGTTTAGCCCTAATTCTAGGGGACTCTTGGAAGGGAGATGACCTCTCATTCCTCAAACAGCCGAGTCTTCCCCAAACCTCCATGATTGTTTTCAACCAAAACAACAACAACAACAACAACAACAACAACAACAACAAGAACAACAACAACAACAACAACGATGAACAATTAACAAAAACCACAACAACAAACAAGCTCACCTTCGATACATCTTCGATACGTCTTCATCGCTTTGCCATCAAGATCTCTGTTTCTCAATTCTTTCCTACTGTTTCGATCTTTCTTCTCCTTCTTTCGATGTCGAAACAATGGCAGAGATGAACTAGTTTTTTTTGGAATAAACATGAAATTTTCTCGCGATTCGCATCACAAAATCTCGAGATAAATATGAAGGTTGTTTCCTTTTCACTTATGTCTTAATCCTTCTCGAGATACGTAATGCATATCTCAAGGTCGATCTTGATGGCTATTAACAAACCCACTATCACATAATCGCCTTATGTTTGATCAAACATTTCTAAAGATTCGTCGGTCCGAATCTCGAGGCCGATCTTAAGGGTATATTAATTTAAATAACACTTTCTTAACTCATACCAGTTGATGACTCTTGAGATGCATTTGCATGCATCTTAAGGCATGTACCACCTCTACAACATACCAATGTCCAACACCTTTCTTCTCCTCGAATGCCACGCTAAGCGTATCTCGAGACAAATCCAATGATTTAAACAAATTAAACAAAACTATAGGTTATTTATATATTTATACATATATCGATTATATATATAAAATATATACACATATATATTTTCTCATTTATAAAACTCACCACGCACGCTAACGACAACCCATAGACGTGTACACTATTATACACACCAAGTATGTCACCCTCGACCCCACGTGTCACCAAACACCCATCAATTTATTTATTATTTCAAAAATATATTTTTCATATATACAATATATTTATATATATATATATATATATATATATATATATATGCACACACTCATATATTCATGTGTTCATAATTTCATCGTGCGCGCCAACAAGTATACTCGGAGTTTTTTCCTTGATCAGTACACTTGGGAGTTTAAATTATCAACCCAACACACCCACCAAACTATTTACAAAACTAACACACTTGTAGCCATGTCAGCGCCCAATCACGCGCCATGTCAATTTTTTTTTCCCGTCAAAGAGAAGTCATGACCTCGGGTCACGATTTCACTTTAATGGAAATCGTGACCCGAGCTCACGATTTCCTCACTGTTGGAAAATAAGGAAATCGTGAGCTTGGGTCACGATTTCCATTAAAGTGAAATCGTGACCTGAAGTCACGACTTCACTTGAACAAAACAGCAACCAGAGACCCCAGATCTGGTTTTTCTCACTTGCCTTCCTTCTTCCTTCAACTCCTCCAACGATCCCTTCCTTCAACTCCGGCAGCTCCACTTTTCAGTCCCTCAACTCCACTAGATTGGCTCCATTGGCGCATAACTTATCTCCATCGTCAACTTCAAATTCGAACCGCAACCCACCCGAACTCAACAACACTGTAAGATCAATTTGTTTGGAGATTTTGTGTGTTTATGCTTCATGTGGTTCATGTTATGTTGTATGTTAAATTTGTTGTTACTTTTTTTGTCTCCGGGGCTGATTTTGTTTGTTTTTTTTTGGATCCGGGGCTGTTTTTTTGTTTATCTCCGGTTTATATATTTTTTTTACCAATTAGTTGATGTGAGTTATATCAAGGATTTTTAGTTTTTTTTCCAATTACTTGATGTTAATTCTATACACCTTGTGGGCGCCAATAAGCGCAATTTTTTAATTAAATAGATAGAAAGTTTGATTTTAATATAGTACAATGTATACATTAATTAGTGTCGATATATGTCATTGACCCATATTGAGATGTAAAACATGTGGGGAATCCAAGGGGGGAGTAGAAATTGTTTGATTCGGGGTGTAGGGGGGTATGGTATTAATTAAGCAAAAAATCCCATTTACATGTCAATACTTTAGTAGAAAAGTTTGGAAGAACATTAGGCGTGCGCTTAAGAGATGAGACATTGGTGGTGGTAACTATCTAAGGTTGCTTTAGGAAATTTGTTATATTCTAAGCTAGCTAGGGAAGTTGTTTATAATATATAATAGTTATATGCATATAATAGTTTCTTTGTTGCAGAATAAGGTACTTAATTTCATCACTAGGCTATTTAGTTACCATATATATATATATATATATATATATATATATATATATATATATATATAATAATAATAACTATACCACTACACCAATTCTATTAGGGTGCCTAAGCAATTCTATTAAGGTCATATTTATTTGAATTCTTTCTATAATGATTAATTTTATATGAGTGATTGGATGATTGCGAGATTTATATTGCATAGTCGTAACTTTAATTAGAAGGTCTTTATCATCACTTAGTAACAATTATATTCTACATATATAGATTGAAGAATGGTTGATAGAAGAGTATCATTGTTGTGTTATATGAATGGAGACATGGTTGATGGACCATCAGGGATTTCGTACACTAAACCGCCCATTCGACATCTCAGATCGAAGACGGGTTTAGGGTACGATGAACTTGTGCGTTATATATGTAATTCATTGCAGATAGACGATGACTTACAGAGATTAAACATGACATATCGATATCCAGCGTACATTGGAAGTGGATCAGCCAACTACGTCCCTTTGCGAATAGATGATGAGTTGAGTCTCAAAGATGCTTAGGACTTTGTGGCAGAATTACCACCACCACATTGCATGGAGCTTTATATCGATTTAGTTCCGAGGCAACCGTACAATAGTTCCAATTGCAATGTAGTGTTACATTCTGGAGCTGGACCTAGCACTCAACCAATTTATGAACATAGTCATTGTGCATCGCCTTTGACGACCGCAAATCCCAAAATGGACGAGGATCCTCGTTCCTGTGATGATTTGAATACTAGCGAAGATGATGACCATTGCGGCGGTGACGGGGATACTAGTGAAGATAGTAGCGAAGATGATACAGACGATGAAGGGGGTGATGGTCATCATGTGGATGATGGCATGATTCGATATACTTTAAATCGAGTCATAGCAGATGATGGCTCATTATCTTGTCCTCCAATTTTGAACGAAATTGGGAACGATGATTTCTTCGATGAAGAGGCTGCTGGAATTGATGGTGGGCCAGTGGGTGTAGGTGAATTTGTCGTTCCTTCAGCTGTATTTATGGAATTGAGTAGTGAGGCAATGCAACCCCTCAATGAGAATGCAATGATCCCTTCTAGGTCTTTATGGAATGAGGCATCAGAATTTGAGAAAGGCATGCGGTTCATGTGTAAAATAGATATCCAACATGCCGTGAAATTGTATAGCATCAAAGGACGCAGGCGCTTTGTGGTGACTCATTCTACACCAAATGTATGGATTGTTCATTGTAAGAAATATTTGGATGGATGTTCTCGGAGGTTGCGGTGTTCGAGAAGAAAATCGCATGGAATGTTCGAGATCAGTACATATGCAGGACCACATACATGCATCTATGCTAAACTGTCCAAGGATCACGCGCATTTGGACTCCACCGTTATATGCCGTGAGGTAGAAAATGTGGTGAGAAGAGATCCGTCCACCTCAGTTCCAATGCTTCATCAGATTATCAAGGACAAATTCAGTTATGACGTTCATTATAAGAAAGTTTGGTTGGGGAAGAAGAAAGCAATTGCTAAAGTCTTTGGAGATTGGGAAGAATCGTACAAAATGTTGCCGCGGTGGATGACCGCTCTTCAAGAAAGCAATCCAGGGACACGTGTGGAATGGCGGCATGGTGAGCCTAATGCCAACAATGAAGTTGTCTTCAAACGGGTTTTTTGGGCATTTGCACCTTCTATTGCAGGCTTTAGACATTGCAGACCAATGATACAAATTGATGGCGCATTCTTGTATGGAAAATACAAACAAAAACTCCTAATAGCCACTGTTGTTGATAGTAATAGTCATGTATTTCCTTTAGCATTTTCCATTGTTGATGAGGAAAGTCGAGACAGCTGGGGATGGTTTATGGCTTGTTTGCGACATCATGCGACTGATAGGGATGGTATATGTGTCATTTCTGATCGACACCCAGGTATATTGTTGGCAATGAACGATCCTCGAAATGGATAGACCCATGAAAGAGCTTAACACAGATTTTGTCTCCGCCACATATGCAGTAATTTCAACATGAGATTCGGGAGCAAAGAATTAAAGGATATGGTGTACATAGCAGGTGCACAACATCAACCGCGAAAATTTAAGGCATCCATGAAAGAACTCCATCAAATGAATCCCGAATGTATTGCGCGGTTTACTGACCTAGATCGAGCACAATGGACAAACGCATACGACAATGGTTATCGATACGGCTGGATGACTACAAATCTCGCGGGTATTACGTTTGATTTATTACGTTTGTTACTATTACTTACTTAATGTGTTTGATTTATTATGTTTACAAGCTAATACATATATGAATTTTGTTTTGTCACAAATGTAGAATGCTTTAACGGGCGCACGATTTTAACCCATCACCGCTTTAGTGCAGATTACATTTTACTGTGTCGTGGCGTACTTTAATAAAAGACGAGACGAAATAGGTGTAGCCCTAGGCAGGGGCGAAACGTACACGACGTACGCAATGAATAAGTTGTCACAATGGGGAAAGGTGGCTGGAGGGCACAATGTGACATTAGTAAATCGTGACAATGGTACATTTGAAGTAATCACTGCACCACGTGGCTATCATTCGAGAAAAGGGGGTAACAAGCAAGTTGTGAAATTGGAGGCCCGTAGATGCACTTGTATGAAGTGGCAGTGTTTTGGCATTCCATGTTCCCATGTACAAGCAGTTCGCGCTAGTGTTGCCATATATCACTGTCAGTACATCGAGTCATACTACAAATGGTCTGTGTACAGTCGATGTTATGCTGCAAATTTCCAACCCATTCTGCACGAAGATTATTGGCCTAACGCCAGACTTCTACACACGTTGCTGGCTGATCCATATCGGAAGCGAGTCAAAAAAGGTCGTCCTTAATCAAGCCGTTTGCGCACTGAGATGGATTGGAGAGGCAATAAGAAACAACCACTGCATATGCAGCGAGAGAAGGAATGGAGAGAAACCCCAACAACGCTGCGATATAGTAAGTGTAAGCAGGATGGACACAATAGACGGACTTGCAGTCGTTGTCAGCAAGGACAACCGTCTAATGCTTCATAGTGAAAGAATCTTTCAAGTCTTATATCTTGCACGGACCTATATTTTCCTTGGATTTGATCACTTTGCATATTTGTATTATTTGTTTGATGAGAGATAGATGTGCTTTTGTGGTCTTAAATGTAAATGTAAACTTTTCTTGTCTAAACTAAGTTTAAACATGACCTTTTTTAAAGGTCTTATATGATCTGCAATGATACAAATGAAGTCAAATTGCATTATATGCATCATAAACTGCGCTGTAGTATGCGACCTAAATTGTATTAATCCATCTCTTTATAGTTAGTACATGAAGTATTTATACTTCTCATATCAATTGCACAATGGAATTAATGACAACATTGGTAATGATTTTGGTTTTAAGCGCGATATGGATCCTGGCCCTATAGATGACTCGATTTTGACGATGCAAGCTCTCCATGGATCTACCCGCGTTTGGAATGGACCGGCAGTAATTCTTTTCGCATGTTTCTCTACTTTTTAGCTGCATAGCCACATTTTAACTAATTTCACTTGAATCTCATATCTTCATTGGATCCTGGTATATTGACCATCAGGCGGAATTCAACTGCACTTCACCGGTTGGTCCAACTGGATCCACGCATAGTTGGGCATCTTCAGGAAGCTGGATTTTATGGCACTGCGCGAGTAGGCTTCATTTCAATTGATTGGCATCTCATAACTGCTCTTGTAGAGATGTGGAGGCCAGAAACTCACACGTTCCATTTCCCCGTCGGCGAGATGACTATAACCCTCCAAGATGTACAAATCATCTTGGGGTTGCCGGTCGATGGATTACCAATTACCGGCCGCGTCGACCAAGATTATGATGCCTTGTGCTTGACACAACTCGGATTCCCTTTCCCCGAAAATAACAGGACTGGAGGGCGGATTCAAATTCGCAAACTTTCAAGGTGGTTTCCAAACCTCCCAAACAATGCTAATGATGTGGAAGTGCAACGCTATGCGAGAGCATACATCCTGCAACTTCTAGGGGGAACACTATTTGCGGACAAGTCGAACAACCTCGTTCACATCACATATTTGCAATTTTTGGAAGATTTCGAGGCGGGCGGGACATAACGGTTGGGGTAGTTCAACTCTGGCTCACCTATACAGACAATTATGTCTTGCAGCCGACATTGATGGAGCTGAGATAGCAGGTCCGGTCATCTTATTGCAATTATGGGCATGGGATAGGTTGCCGTTTCTTGCACCAATAATGGGTAACGTTCTTCGAGACGACATATTACAAAACGAAGAATTATTTCCACATCCTCCATTTGGTCATAGGTAATTACTATTTTCTCACATTATAATTTCAATTTCTTCATATCTATGTACATGTGCCGACATACATGCATTGTGTGATTCTTTTCATTTGCGAAGGTGGAAACATGCTTTGGAGACAACGGGAGCATCAATGCGCGTCCTGACAAAGTACAGAGAAATGATTGACATGCAATCACCCGATGAAGTAAGAGATATACATAATTACTTCTCCACGTAGTGCTTTGGAAACATCATCTAAAATACGTTTCTTATTCATTTCAAAATGTTTTTGTTGACTACAGGTAATATGGGAACCGTATCCTGAGACAGTGATAATGGATCTACCTGCGTATTGTAGCAGTGGTCGTGCTATTTGGCGAACGAGGGCACCTTTGATTTTCTTCTGTGTAGGCAAAATGTATCATCCCGATAGAGTCATGCGCCAATTCGGTCTCAGACAAATGATACCACCTTTTCAGAGCACAAACATTCAGCTACATAAGATTGACTTGAGAGGGAAGACGGATAAGGATTGGAGCGCATAACATAGTGCTTATGTCTGCATGTGGAACGAACGTGCCTCCAATATTGCAACTGATGAAAGCTTAGAGGAGCCAATGGACTTTTACAACCCGTATATGCTATGCTATCGTCGCATTACACGACGATTCATGTCTCCCCGTGGAGCTATTGCTGAGGCCTTGGTAAGTACAATTTGATTTTTTTCAGTCATGAATCCTTGCCAAATAGTTGTTTTCCTTGTACTTTCGCATAAAACTTCATCAATATTTCATATGTAGGCACATGGCATTACTTCAATTCATCAGTTGACACTGGGTGATGATGTATCTATTGCACGTATTAGACATGTAGCTGCATCGACTTTGACCGCAGTACAAGCAGATTATCGGATGCATAATATGCCCAGTTCATTTCAAGCTTCTCATCATTCTTCCCATGCTGATACACCTTCGAGGCATGCCACTCCATTGTATACTCCATCAGTGCCTCTCAACGAGTTTGGGACTCCACATACTCCTTCAGTTCCTCCCAACATGACATTCGAGGCTATGGAAGCCTTTCCATTTGACACGGCACCTACATCTTCGCGCCATTTTCATGCAAGTCCCATAATGATGAATTTATCTGAGAGTACAAGTACTCATGATGGCGGAATGCGGGACAACGATGATATTCAACCAGAAGATGCTCAAAATCCGGCTGATGTGGGTCATTCGGATATTCCACTTGCTTTAAACCGTAATGTCCGAGTCGTCAAGAGAACACGGTGTGGGACTGGAAGTCATTATTTGGGGTCAGACTAGGACTTTTTCTATACTGTTATAATACATTTTCTCCTTATTCATTTTTGCTTTGTAGTTGATCACCTACCAATTTCATCATTTATATCAATTCAACTTTCAACTTCTTTATTTTTTATGGGTTTTAACTAATTTTTTCAATTATACATTGCTTCAACTGCTATAAAGAAAAAAAATTTCACTGTAAATTTTTAGATTATATGAAAAGACAGTACTAAGGGAATATCGCCCTACCTTTAAGATATGCATGCTTTATGTGTTGGGTTTTGGGGTTCATACGCAGCGAAGATTACAAAATAATTTTGACAAAAACCCTAACGGGATCCGAATCTAATTCCATTAAAAACGTTTAAACCATGAAAACTTAATCATACCTCAGTCGCAATATACCTTTCTTAAGGTTGAGCGATCTCTAAAGTGCTGCCAACGACGAACGCCCTCTACCAGTAGTCCACACACGAACGGCGGCCGAGATTCGAAGTGCTAGTTTCGAGAGAATACCAAATCTTTTTGTTTCTCTCCAAAACGATCCAAAGCATACCAAAAAACCCTAAGTCGTTTCTAAAATGAAAATAGAGTTTCGGCCTTTTGATCTTTCGTCTGTGTATTCTAACTTAAAGCGTCTATTTATACAACCCTTGTATAGAGACGATTAAGTAAATTACACATATACCCCTACTTAAAGAAGTATAAGTGTAATACACCACAAGGACGTTTAGTCATGAATTTTATCATATAAAATTCATTTTTCTGAACCATCTTAAAATCTCGCAAAACCATTCTTAGTGTGCGACCCAATAGGCTCATACAACGTTGGTAGTGTACCAAAACACATTTTGGTATACAAGTCATAAGCGGCCTCTAGCAAGACATTATGACTACCCAAGTTGTACGAATATCAAATCGATACAACCTAATCAATAATGTATATAACATCCTTTTGTCACACGATTGATCAAACATAAGTCATGGAATTGTCATCCAATATGTTCAATCGTACTAGTCTCGATCTCTAGTTAGACTGAAAACTTCCAAGTGACATTGATCAATATCAATTCACTTAGACTAGGCCTTTTAATAGTCTAACACATCGAGGGATCCATTAGATATCTCTCTTTATATGAGAGGGACAAATTCTATCTCGATTACACAACTTCATTACATTGCTCACACAGTAACCAATCACAACCTTTATAATCGTCCGGTTAAAGACAACGTTTGATAGTGTCAAATCACTGTGTTCATAATGTTGAAGTCTCTGGTAATCTCAAGTCAGAGGACTGAGAAAATATACCTATCATGAGAAACAACTATGACTTAATCCATGTGATGTTCTCATAGCGGGTCGGTCCAGTACTTTGTTCCCTAACAAGTACTCGTGATCTTGATTTGTATCCCTATACGTATAATCATCATATGATCATCAATCAAGACTCACACTAGTCTTAACTCATTATAGTTCCTAGTATAATGAACGGCTAGGGACATTTATGATATTTATGTAAATACCCATGGATCTTATTATAATGTAAACATGCAAATTAATTATAATAAACAACAAATGAAATCCTCTATTTTATTAACTAAAAGTATTCATAAAGACATATATGGATTGACCTAGGGCACATGCCCCAACATCTCCCACTTGCACTAGTGCCAATCATACATGCATCTAATGCCTAATGATCTAACATGACCATCATGTTTTGCTTGTGGAAGAGTTTTTGTCAATGGATCCACAACGTTGTCTTCAGTAGGTACTCTGCAAATCTTTACGTCTCCCCTCTCAATAATTTCTCTGATGAGATGAAAACGTATGAGTATATGTTTAGATCTGTGGTGTGATCTAGGTTCCTTGGCCTGTGCTATTACCCCGTTATTGTCACAATACAAATAAACAGGGTTAGCAATACTTGGAACCACACCTAGTTCATAAATGAACTTTTTGATCCAAACCGTCTCCTTTTGTGCGTTGGACGCTGCAATATAATCAACTTCTGTTGTAGAATCTGCTACGGTCTCTTGCTTCGAACTTTTCCAGCTTACTGCACCCCCATTCAAAGTAAACATATATCCAGACTGCGATCTAAAATCATCTATATCAGTTTGAAAACTTGCATATTTGTAACCATTTACAACTACATCATTTTCAAAACCTCCATAGACCAAGAACACTTCTTTAGTCCTTCTTAAGTACTTAAGGATGTTCTTTACTGCTATCCAGTGATTCTCACACTGGATCGACCGATATCGCTTGTAGTGCTCAAAGCATATGATACATCAAAGTCGAGTGCATAACATGGCATACATGATAGATCCAATAGCCGATGCATATGGAATCTTATTCATACGGTCTCGCTCATCATTTGTCTTAGGACATTGAGTTTTGCTGAGACTTATGCCATGAGACATTGGCAACAATCCACTTTTAGAGTCTTGCAAACTGAACCTATTCAGCACCTTGTCTATGTAAGCACTCAGACTTAGACCGATTTGCCTCTTAGATCTATCCCTTAGATCTTTATCCCTAGGATATAGGCTGCATCTCCTAAATCTTTCATTGAGAAACACTTCCCTAATCAAGACTTGACATTCTGCAATGTTGGGACGTCATTTCCAATGAGTAATATATCATCAACATACAGTACCAGAAAAACAACTACACTCCCACTGACCTTCTTGTATACACAAGGCTCATCTTCGTTCTTAATAATATCAAAATCCTTGATTGCTTCATCAAAACGAAGATTCCAACTCCGAGAAGCTTGCTTTAATCCATAAATGGATCTTTGAAGCTTGCATACCTTCCTAGAATTGTCAGGATGTACAAAACCTTCAGGTTGTGTCATATACACGTCCTCAAACAGCTTTCCATTAAGAAATGTTGTTTTTACATCCATTTGCCATATTTCATAGTCATAATATGCATCAATGGCAATTAAAATTCTTATGGATTTAAGCATGGCTACTGGCGAAAAAGTTTCATCATAATCAACACCTTGAGTCTGCCTGAAACCTTTTGCTACAAGTCATGCTTTAAAAGTATGAATTTCACCATCCATGTCAGTTTTCTTCTTGAAAACCCATTTACATCCAATGGTCTTACCACCTTCAGGTAAATCAACCAAGTTCCAAACTTGGTTATCATACATGGATTGCATCTCGAGTTCATGGCACTTAGCCATTTATCGAGTCCGGTCCGGACATAGCCTCCGATAAGTGGTGGGCTCATTTTGGTCTATAAGCAACACATCACGACTATCAGTAATGAGAAATCCGAATCTCTCTGGCTCATGTCTTACCCTACTAGATTTACGTGGGCCTTATGTCACTTGTGGAGGTTCAACTGGTTCGGAACGTTGTTGAACTTCAGGTAGCGGTTCAGTGTTTACCTGTGATTCTTGAACTTCTTCAAGATTTATTTCTTTCCCACTAGTGTCTTTTGAAATAAATTGTTTTTCCATAAAGGCACCATACCGAGCTACAAACACTTTGTTCTCAGCGGGATTATAAAAGTAATATCTTTTTGTTTTCTTATGATACCCCACAAATAAACACTTATCAGATTTAGGTGCTAGTTTTTCTGAGACTTGTCGCTTTACGTAAGCCTCACAACCCCAAATCTTAAGAAAAGACAAACTAGGTCTCTTCCCGTACCATATCTCATATGGTGTTTTATCAACCGCTTTAGAAGGAACTCGATTTAGAGTAAAAGCTGCAGTTTGTAATGCATAACCCCAAAAGGATAATAGAAGATCTGCATGACTCATCATATCTCGAACCATATCTAATAAGGTTTGATTTCTCCTTTCGGAAATTTCATTCCATTGTGGAGTTGCTGGTGGAGTCAATTGGGAGACAATCCCACAATTTCTAAGATGATCATCAAATTCTTGGCTTAAATACTCACCACCTCGATCTGATCGAAGTGTTTTGATAGTTTTACCAAGTTGATTACGCACTTCATTTTGAAACGTTCGAAACATCTCAAATGATTCACTTTATGTTTCATAAGATATACATAACCATATCTCGCTGAAATCATCAAGTAAATGTAATGAAATACCGATAACCTCCTCTAGCCATTATGTTTATAGGACCGCATACATCAGTATGTATTAGACCCAATAAATCACTTGCCCTTTCACTGTGTCCAGTAAAGGAACTTTTAGTCGTCTTGCCTAGTAAACAAGATACGCATGTTTCATATGTTTCTAAATCAAATGAATCTAGAAGCCCATCTTTATGGAGCTTCGTTATGCGCTTCTCGTTTATGTGTCCGAGACGACAATGCCAAAGATAGGTTTGATTACAAAAATGACAATTTTCTTCCTTTTCTTTTGGGTGTTTTGAAGTAGGAACAGGTCGGGTCTTGACTTGTTCCATAGGCTTTGCGACAGGTGCAGAACAACCTTGGCAACTCTAGCCTTGCCTTTGCCTTTCTACTTCATTCCCTTTCCCATTTAGACCATCAACATATTACTAGAGGGTTTCTTGATATTTTGTTCAACAGTTTTGAGCATCAAATGCAACTCTGAAATTGATTTCTCCATATTATTCATATTGTAGTTCATCACAAATTGTGAGTAACTTTCTGGTAATGAATTCAGGATCAAATCCATAGCCAACTCTTGGCTTATGGGAAATCCGAGTCTATCAAGCTGGTCAACATAGCCTTTCATTTTCAGAACATGAGGACTAACTGACGCACCCTCAGTCATCTTGTAAGAATGTAGGTTCTTGACTATCTCGAACCTTTATTACCTAGCTTGCTGTTGGAACATTTCCTTCAGCGTTATGGCCATGTCGTAGGCTTCCATTAGTTCCATGTCCTTCTGAAGTTCAGGAACCATAGTTGCTAGCATAATACATGCAACATCAGTAGAATCGTTGACATGCTTATTATGCGCATCCTTCACAGCTTTCGTAGCATTGGCTGGTGGGTCATCAGGGATTGTAGCATCCAGGACATACAACTTGTGTTCATGCTTAAGAACAATTTTCAAGTTTTTGAACCAGTCAAGAAAGTTAGTCCCAGATAGCTTATTCTTCTCAAGGATGGATCGCAGTGACAGGGGATTATTGTTACTTGTAGAGGCCATTAATCTACAATAAAGATTATGCAAAGTTTATTTTAGTATAGAGGAATAGACTCCCACTAAATTGGCAACCCTCATAAAACGTACTGTTTATTTAGGGGACTAAAATCCATATTTCACCTAATTCTATGACAGCTATGGCATGAAACACAGAACTAGATTATTTTGGTAGGTAACAGTTACCAATTACATCTTATGTAATTTTTAGATCCTTTTATGAGATATGGGACATCTTATGTCTTAGCATGTTTTTATCTCATCATTTGCCTAAAGCTCAAAACTATTTTGATGGCTTTACTAAGTCGGACCATTTTAAACATTAAGGTAACTCTTACCCAACTTGTCTCACCAATATAACACAATACACCCAACTATGGCTGAAACTATATTAGTGTGATCTAGGCCTTGACAAGTGTTTAAAATGGATGACACAAGACTTAAAATTTAATAGAGGGATTTTATTCAGTTTTAGTGATTTTATGTAAACAATGAAATATCATATATTTTATTGATTTGTTCAATCACTAAACAATTTGGATTTTTTTTTTATTTTTTTTATTTTTTTTAGAAGACGAATCTCAATTCCGAAAATTAAAATTCGCTATAGAAAATCATATTTTTTCGCTAATTTTATTATCATAAATTAACCCCTTAATTTATCCGAAATTTAGTCAATTAAAATATTTTAATTAACCAAGGCCCACATCTAACTAATCATCTTATCCTAATCCAATTAGGATTTAAGATATTTGAATCCTATTATATCACCAATAACAAGATTCTTGATATTTATCTCCTATTCTAATTTGTTATCTATCTTTATCAAATAGAAACTTTATAACAAAATAGATATAACAAGATAAATAATTAATTTCGAAAATTAATTATTTATTTTGGATTTAAGATATTTGAATCCTAGTATATCACCAATAATAAGATTCTTGATATTTATCTCATATTCTAATTTGTTATCTATCTTTATCAAATAGAAACTTCATAACAAAATAGATATAACAAGATAAATAATTAATTTCGAAAATTAATTATTTATTTTGGATTTAAGATATGTGAATCCTAGTATATCACCAATAACAAGATTCTTGATATTTATCTCTTATTCTAATTTGTTATCTATCTTTATCAAATAGAAACTTCATAACAAAATAGATATAACAAGATAAATAAATAATTTCGAAAATTAATTATTTATTTTGGATTTAAGATATTTGAATCCTAGTATATCACCAATAACAAGATTCTTGATATTTATCTCATATTCTAATTTGTTATCTATCTTTATCGAATAGAAACTTCGGAACAAAATAGATATAACAAGATAAATAAATAATTTCGAGAATTAATTATTTATAAATAAATAATTTCGAAAATTAATTATTTATAAATAAATAATTTCGAAAATTAATTATTTATAAATAAATAATTTCGAAAATTAATTATTTATAAATAAATAATTTCGAAAATTAATTATTTGCAATTTCGGTCTTCATCCAAATAATCACAAACATGTAATTGAATCATGAACTACTATCCCAATCGAACATAATGGTGTCATGGATCACAGAACACGAAATTCAATTCATTAAAATTATTTGAATTAACCTAACATGGTTACTAGCATGTACAAAACTGATTTTAATTAAATCACAAATATTTGTATCATATACACAAAACATGATAATAAATCTCAAAGATAACTTATGTATATCACATATACATCAACTATTAACATGCTTTCAATCATATATCATGTATATATCAGAAGAAAACATGCAATGAATTTAATGGAATCGAACTCGAAGGCTCAGATACCACTGTTGGGTTTTGGGTTTCATACGCAGCGGAGATTACAAAACAATTTTGACAAAAACCCCAACAGGATCCGAATATAATTCCATTAAAAACGTTTAAACCATGAAAACTTAATCATACCTCAGTCGCAATATACCTTTCTGAAGGTTGATCGATATCTAAAGCGCTGCAAACGACGAACGCCCTCTACCAGTAGTCCACACACGAACGGCGGCCGAGATTCGAAGTGCTAGTTTCGAGAGAATACCAAATCTTTTTGTTTCTCTCCAAAACGATCCAGAGCATACCAAAAAACCCTAAGTCGTTTCTAAAACGAAAATAGAGTTTCGGCCTTTTGATCTTTCGTCTGTGTATTCTAACTTAAAGCGTCTATTTATACAACCCTTGTATAGAGACGATTAAGTAAATTACACATATACCCCTACTTAAAGAAGTATAAGTGTAATACACCACAAGGACGTTTCCGTCATGAATTTTATCATATAAAATTCATTTTTCTGAACCATCTTAAATCTCGCAAAACCATTCTTAGTGTGCGACCCAATAGGCTCATACAACATTGGTAGTGTACCAAAACACATTTTGGTATACAAGTCATAAGCGGCCTCTAGCAAGACATTATGACTACCCAAGTTGTACGAATATCAAATCGATACAACCTAATCAATAGTGTATATAACATCCTTTTGTCACACGATATCATTTTGATCAAACATAAGGCATGAAATTGTCATCCAATATGTTCAATCGTACTAGTCTCGATCTCTAGGTAGACCGAAAACATCCAAGTGACATTGATCAATATCAATTCACTTGGACTAGGCCTTTTAACAGTCTAACACATCGAGGGATCCATTAGATATCTCTCTATATATGAGAGGGACAAATTCTATCTCGATTACACAACTTCATTACATTGCTCACACAGTAACCAATCACAACCTTTATAATCGTCCGGTTAAAGACAACGTTTGATAGTGTCAAATCACTGTGTTCCTAATGTTGAAGTCTCTGGTAATCTCAAGTCAGAGGACTGAGAAATATACCTATCATGAGAAACAACTATGACTTAATCCATGTGATGTTCTCATAGCGGGTCGGTCCAATACTTTGTTCCCTAACAAGTACTCGTGATCTTGATTTGTATCCCTATACGTATAATCATCATATGATCATCAATCAAGACTCACACTAGTCTTAACTCATTATAGTTCCCAGTATAATGATCGACTAGGGACATTTATGATATTTATGTAAATACCCATGGATCTTATTATAATGTAAACATGCAAATTAATTATAATAAACAGCAAATGAAATCCTCTATTTTATTAACTAAAAGTATTCGTAAAGACATATATGGATTGACCTAGGGCACATGCCCCAACATTATGGGGTACTGTAATGCCAAAAAAATCTTTTGCTTTTCTATGCTAAAAAATTTCATCAAGTAGATTCCTATACATGTGAAGAACAATTGCCTGAAAATGACATTAAAACTTTCATATATATGTGGTTATTAAAACAAACAAGAAGATTCACATTCACTATATATTTTAACAAATCTACCTTATTATTAATAACTGTAAGTGAGAGAGAGTTAATTCATATTATTGAGCAAACTTACTGAAATCTTTATGGTGTGAGGGACCTTGGGATTGTGATAGTCATTTAAGAGGCTAGACTCATATGGTAAGGACACATTTCTTTTCCTTCAAGCCAAGAACAACACTTTAGTGTCATGGAGCTTTATTATTGGCTTTATTATTTGGACACTACAAGTTATGTGGAAGTGGTGTCTGCGTACATACATCGCAATTTATTTGGACAGATGATTTTCAGAGGCATTTGGGAGAGTGGGCAAAGATGTTCTATTTGAGGTATGTATTCACTGCTTTAAAAAAAAAAAATTCACAATTGACGTGGCGCGTGATTGGGCGCTGACGTGGATAAAAGTGTGTTAGTTTTGTAAATAGTTTGGTTGGTGTGTTGGGTTGATAATTTTTACTCCAAAATGTACTAATCAAGGAAAAATGCCAGTATACTCGGGTATGCATGCCACCCCACGACCCATGTGCGTCATCCTTGACCCACGTGCATCATCCTTGACCCACACACGACATTAAGTATCCCATAATTTTCCAATTATTTTATTTCCAAACTATAGGTTTTATTTATATATATATATATTTATAAATCAACATATATAAATATATATACACCTATATATATATTTTATGACTTTTCTGCTTGCCACGTATGCCAATGAGTACACCCAAGCGTACTCATTGCTTCCGTCTCTTCGTGTGATCCCTCACGATTCATATGTGTCACATTAGGCGTATTATCAATCTTATTTATCATTCATTTTCCAACTATAGGTTTTATATAGGTGTGGCAATTCATGTCGGTGAGTCGTAAATGTGTCGTGTCGTAAACATGTCATGACCCATATAATGCAAACCCATTACATGACATATTTATTAATCGTGTTAATCATTTTCGTGTCTAAGTGGTTCATGTTGAACATGTCGTATATTCGTGTCACCCATTTATTAAATATTGTATTTAAAAATTTTATTTTATTTAAACTTTTATAATTTGGTTACTACTTTTTAAAATATATCTAAATGATTAAATTCAAACAAACATATTAAAATAGCCAATAAAATATAATGTGGTTGTATATAGTCGTTAGTTTTACTTTATTTTTCATTCAAATCTTTATTACTCTTAATAATAAAGCAAAAATGACTCATAATAATAACGTAAACAAAATTATAAGAATCATCTAAAAAAATATCTAAATTTTACTTTGGTGAAAAGTCTTATTTTTTCTTAATAAATAATTATTAATAAAATCTAAAACATAAATAATATATTAAAAGTAAAATGAATATCTCCTCTCAAATATAAAATAAAATATGATAAAAGGTGTCTATAAATAAAATAAATAAATCATGCTACTAACATGCATTCAAATGGGTGAATTTTGTACCAATCTATTTATTATACCATATTTATTATTTATACATTATTTTTAGTCGTGTTAAGCGAGTCATAAATGAGTTAAGCAGGTTGACATGCTAAAGACTCGTTTATTAACCGTGTATAAACGTGTTAACATGTTTATGACCCAGACCCACTTAAGCCAAACCCACGACATGTTTATTACGTGTCGTGTCATGTCGTGTTAATCGTTTCATAACCTAAATTGCCAGCCCTAATTTTATATTAATTCACACTAATTACCTATAGTTATATTAATTGTTTGTCACAACAACTATACACAATACATCACAACAATCACACTCACACGTTAATCGAGACAAGTCAGGTTTAACCACAAGTCTAACTCGGGTTAATTCGATATAGAATTAACGTTAATCACCAAGTTAAGGACACAAGTCGCTACATTCTCCCCAACTTAAGCAATTTCTTCCTCGAAATTAAAGTTTATCAACTAACCGTAATGTCAAAAATATAGGGGAGTTATTTTCCCATTTCAATTCCTTGATCAATAAATCTTCCTTAACCTTAAAATTCTCGAATCTACATTGCACTTTCATAGGTGAGAAGTTCAAAAGAAACATACATCTTTTGAATATTTCAACAAACTATAATGCTTGTCTACATATTGTTTCCATTATTTGAGTTGTAATTGCACACTTACAGTCTGCTAATTCTCTTATGTGTAATTATAAATTACTCAGGCTTTAATTAACATATATCTTTTCTTCTCATCCCACACTATCTAACGACAAAGTTAGGCATACCAACTATAAAGGAAAACACCCAACTATTTATAGCCTGATAATAACAACACCAGAAAACTCACATAGTAAAATATTTCTTCCAGTATCTTTCATATTCCAAGTCACAAGCTTGGAAATTACATTCTCTAGAACTAAGATTAGCTACAGATATTTTGTGTTAAGATTGAGAAAGGTCCTTCCCAGCTATTGTACATCTCTTCCCCACCGAAAAGTAGATTCTGGGCTCCTCGCCAAAATGATAATCCTGGTTATCCATAAACTCTTAACTCTTTCTACACACATATATTTCGCTCACTTTTCCACAAGAATTAAACCACGATACTGGAAAGAAATTTGTGGACTTTATCAGTCCCATAACTACAACATCAACAACTTTTAGTTGTTATTACAACTTAGGTTAATCCATATGAAATATTGATAACTAGTAGTCAACCCTTGACCTACTAGATAATCCTCATAAGTTTCTCCAATAATTCATCTCTCAATCAATCATCAACTTAGTTTCAATAGGAGCTCCAAAGAATAGACTTGTAATTACTAATCCAAACAACTCAGCTAATGATGTGCCCACGCAGGACTTCAAATGAATCACCATTATACATTTCATCCAAGAGATATTACTGAGTAGCTTTTATTATAACTATGTCTCCAATTTTTTCCTATTCAAGGTATTGTCAACATAATCACTTTAATGAGTGATGTTTAAGAGTAAATTCCTAACATTTTAGAAATTCGAGTTAACTAACTCACCTTCCATTTCTTTCACCCTGATAATTATATTTTTCAAACATCTATAATTTGAGACTTATTGCTTTAACCTTACACAAATCTAGTGGATATTACATTTTCAATTTATCTTTTAATCATTCTTCCAAAAGAATCTCAAAAAACTTTTCCTCTTATTTACAAGTGATGTTTTTCCATATTTGGTACAACTACCAAAAAGATTATCTCGAGATTAACAATCCCCTAATAATTCTTATCAAATATCTTGAAATATATATATAAATAGAAGTATATACTACAATTTTATTTTATTGTATCAATACACACACTTACCTGAATAAAGAAGTCGTAGGATGAACCTCTAGCTTCTTCCATAATTCAGATACAATCAAACAAATATTGTAGTCAAATTATAGTTCAACTTTCCTCCAAGGAATCCTTGTATCTATTTTTACCTTGCAACAATACTTATGCTTGAGTTAACTGAATAAATTACACAACGATATCAAAGATCCCTAGATAAATCGTTTGAATTATTCAATTATTTTAAGATTACTTTTCTTTTTCGCATTTGTGTTGAATATATGACAATCCAAAATTGTCTCAATCACAGTTAAATTCCTTGATTTGCAGTTAATATTCAACACAAATACAATTCATTTACCTTTTAAACTTAGTATTTGCACTTACAAAATCTAGCGTGGACCAATTTATCGTAACGACTTATAACTTTTTATGATATGCTTGTGTTTTTTCTAAGTCTTCAAAGATTTCACCTTGTTATCGATAATAGGATAACAACTCTAATAAGATAAAGTTAAAAAACTTTACATTCTTCATTAGCGAACATAACATGAGTTCTAGTGAGTTCTAATGGTCCTCACCATCCAGTTAAAGTGGCCCAGTAATCATCTGAAATCATTTTTATTATTAAAATGTGTTGTCAATTATGGGCAATGAATATTCAATCCCATTATTATGTATTATTCTTTGGAACTCCTTGAATTCTCGATTTCATTGACCACTCATTTTCCCCAACTCAAACTATACCAGTCTAAAATATCAGACCAAGATATCTTACTGGCTCATTGCTACGTTCAAAATTGAACTATCTTCAAACTTCCTTAGTTTTGAATTCTCAACTTCACTTTTCACTATTGCGTAACTAGTATCCACAATATTATTAAGTCTCATCCCAAAGTGAGTTATCATCTAAGTCATTTAGTATCCCATTACTTTATAAATTCAATTATCCTAATACACGTCTCGAGGTTTGTATCAAATATATACTTTTTCACTGACTATTATTGTCAAATAATAACAGCAAGAACAAAGACCATTGAAGACACTTACTTGAATAATTAATTTAATTGTCAGTTTTCCTCATGTTTTTCCTTTTTCATGTTCCTTGAGGTTAAGACTCTCCTCAGCTCTTACCTTCAATGCTTTCTCATATTGTGATAAATTAATGGACTTCAACCAACTTATTATCATTTAGGAAAAACATAACACTTATATCTATCACATAGATATAATAAAACATAGCAAATAACATAACTTAGTCTTTTATCTTTTGGTTATCCCCCAAAATCATGATAAAACCATATTTTTACGTCTTAAGTTTCTATGTAACTCAAGACAACTCTCAGAGTTATTAAACTTAGGTATTAAGGTATATTAAAGCTAAAAATCTTAAACTTCGATACCAAACTGTATCCAAGTTATTACTTATTTTAAGAACAATTCGAAAGTGATAAAACTTAGGTTCTAACCAAGCTCTGACCTAGCTCTGATACCAAGTGTAACAACCCTCATCCTAATTAGGGAATTGTTCAGCCTGAAACCCTAATTAAGCCCAAGTATACTAGCCAAACTAAACTAGAGCCAACAACCTCATTTTAAACACCTAATAAACCCAATTGTATATCAAATATTAATAATAAAACAAATAATAAATGTCGCAGAGATTAAAGACTTTTTGCAATATAAAGTATGATATACAAACCAATTTAAACTGTAATAAACAACGGCTATACAAACTTCCTAACCTTTGTGATATTACAAAACTGTAGTTCAATACGAAGATATAGATAAGAGAGTAATCATTACATCGAAGAGAAATCATGGCACCTAAACATTCTCTATCCAATAGTTGTTACCCTCATCGATATTCCTGAAATATTAATTAGGGTGAGCGCTCCAACTTGCTAGTAAGTATAGATTCATAGAACTATCAACAATCCATATAATAATTAAGAATGAAATGCAGTAACAATGTAAACCAATCATAACTAATAAGAATATGAAAAACGTATAGATCATCACATAAAGGATGCAAATCAAACTGTTAATAGCTATTACACTGTAATTTTCCCATTTTTATAAAATTAGAGTCGATTACCCATTAGCTACAGTGACACCATAACCTGACCAACATATTACTCTTATATGTTGTCTGACCACTTCTCACTATCCAAATGGTTTTATCCGAAACCCTCTTAGTGCATATGTAATCCACACACCCTAATTAGCCGAGTATGAAGTTACATATAGGTCGGGAAGGTAACCCATCTCCTATATAACCTAGTCTCAATTTAAGGAACTTACTCTCGTGAATCACATTCAACACCATTTTTCCTTTTCATGAAAACATATCTTTACATAGCTCCCATTCAAGTACACAAAGTAAATGAACTAAATATACTACATAGCCAGGCAAAATTGATAGGTAAACGAATCCATAGTTACCACGATTAAGTTCCATTTCCAATCTCTTCAATTTTCGGGTCACTCAACCTTTCTCGATGTTCGATAACCTGTCTCAAACTGTTTGAGGTCATTAAATGTTCAATAACTCATTTTTAGAACCCTTAAATAGGTCCCAATTGAATTCGGAACCAATTTACTAATTTTTAGGTTGATACGATATTTTCACATTTTTTGAGGTCGAACTCTGGTATAAAGTTTTGACCAATTTTCGAATTCCCAAGTTTTTATAGAAATATCTAATTCCTATTTATTTGATCAACAAATATATTTTTCATAATTTTTTTGGAGTTTTCCCCTAAATTCCAACATTTTTTTCCATTTGTTTTTGTTTGAAAATAGGGGTTTGCCTCCAAAACCGGACTGGTTCAGCCCGGTTTGGGGGAACCAAACCCCTTTCTTCCTCCTCTTGACTCCCATGTTCAACACAATCACGATTTTTTATATATATTTGGCTTACTGGGGTTGGGTTTGGCCCCAACTTTTGGGAACTTTTGGGAGGGAAATGACCTCACAGTCATCTCCTTCCTTAGACAACCAAGTCCTCCCTAAACCTCCATGATGTCCTTCAACCTCATAATAGACAACAACAACAATAACGTACAATCAACAACAATCATAACAACAAAAAAGCTTGCTTTCGATACGTCTTCATCACCTCTCCATCTCGATCTCTATCTCTCCAATTCTCTCCCGCTGTTTCGATCTTTTTTCTCCTTCTCTCGGTGCCATGGCCGAGATGAACTAATTTTTGGGATAAATATGACATTTTATCGAGATTCACATCACATGAATCTTGAGACAAATCCGATAGTTATTTCCTTTTCACTTATGTCTTAATCCTTCTCGAGAAACGTAATACATATCTTAAGGTCGATCTTGATGGCTATTAATAAACCCACCATCACATAACCGCCTTATGTTTGATCAAACATTTCTCAAGATACGTTGGTATGAATCTCGAGGCTGATCTTCAGGGTATATTAATTTAAATAACACTTTCTTATCTCACACCCATTGACGACTCTTGAGATGCATTTGCTTGCATCTCGAGGCATGTACCACCTCTACAAAATACTAACGTCTAACACCTTTCTTCTCCTCAAATGACATGCTACGTGTATCTCGAGGCAAATCTAATGATTTAAACAAATTAAGCAAAACTATAAGTTATTTATATATTTGCATATATCAATTATATATATAAATATACGAACCTATGTATTTTTTTTATAAATTCACCAAGCACGCCAACTATCACCCTCGAACGTGCACACTATTGTACACCCCACTTTTGTCACCCTCGACCACACGTGTCACTAAACGCCTATCAATTTATTTATTATTTCAAATATATGTATATTTATATAAAATATATTTACACACACATTCGCACATATATTCATGTGTTTATAACTTCGTTATGCGCGCCAACGTGTACACTCAGGTGTGCATGCTACCCCATGACCCATGTGCGTTATCCTTGACCCACACACGATAATAAGTGTCCTATAATTTTCCAATTAATTTATTTCCAAACTATAGTTTTTAGTTATATATATCGGCATATATAAATATATATACGCCTATACATATTTTACGGCTTTTGTACTTACCACATACGCCAATGAGTACATCCAAGCATACTTATTGCTTCCTCGTCTCTCCGTGTGAACCCCCATGATTCACATGTGTCATACTTGGCGTATTGTCAATTTTATTTATCAATCATTTTTCCAACTATAGGTTTTATATGAATTCACATTAATTACCTATAGTTATATTAATTATTTGTCATAACAACCAAATACAATACACCACAAAAATCACACTCCCATGCTAATCGAGATAAGTCCGGCTTAACCACAAGTCTAACTCGGATCAATTAGATATCTGATTAACGTTAATCACTGGGTTAAGGACATGGGTCATTGCACACACATTCTCTTTCTTTCTCTCACATTCTCTCTCTCTCTTTCTCCCTCTCCCCCTCTATCTCCCTCTCTTTTCATAGTTTCGAGTAAAAAAGGATCATAAGTTAAGTGGTTGTTAGTGTTGTTGAAAGACGTTTGGAGGTAAGGTTTAATGGAAAATTAAATTTAACTCTCAATTTTTGGATTGTGATGTATGGAATGAATTAGGGGACTGGTTTTAGTCACAAAGAGACATGTTGGGGGATTGATTGTGTGAGAAAGTTAGAGGAGATAAGAGGAGGAGAAGGATCGAGTTAAACAAAAAAACAACAAAAACAAAACTAGTGTTGAGAAAGAATGTAAAGGGAAGAAAGGGAGAGGAAAGCGATCTGAAGAAGGCGATTGGGGGGAGGGAAAGAGTTAGGCTCTATAACATCCCCTAACCCGACTAGGGCGATAGCCAGCCTAAAACTCTAATTAAGCCTAGATTACCTAGCCAGACTTAACTAGAGTCATCAATCTTTCCTCTCTTCCATCTGATAAACGCCACTATATATCGAATATCGATGCAAAACAAATACCAAACGCAGTGGAAATTGAAAACTTTTTTGATAATAAAATATGATAAGCAATACCAAATTAAACTGGAATAAACCTCAGTTATGCAAATCTTCCATCTCTTGTGATATTACAAAATTGTAATTCAATACAAATATATAAGATAAGGGAATACTCATTACATCGAAGAGATGATCAAGACTCCTATATATTCTCTATCCCATTGTCGTAACGCTCAATGGTTTTCCTAAAAATTTAATTTGGGGTAAGCGCTCCAAGTTGCTCAGTAAGTAGGGATTCATAAATCCATCAACATTCTATATAATAATCAAGAACATTATGCAAAAACAATACGCACCAATGTTAAGTAACAAGAATATTAAAAATGTAAAAATTAATAAATAACAGATGTGATTCAACTATCAACGACTATTACACTATGATTCCCATTTTATTTATAAAACTAGGGTCGATTACCTACTAACGCCATTAATGCGATTGCTAGACCAACACATTGGCCGATGTGTTGTCTAGCCAATCCATTAAAGCCCAATGGCTCTATCCGAAACCTTGTAGTGAGTATGTAATCCACGTAACCTATCTAACTGAGTAGGCAGTTATAAATAAGCTGGGAAGGTAACCCATCTCTTATATAACCTGGTCTCAGTTCCAGGAATTTACTCTCGTGAATCACATAAAACACATTTTTTTCATTATTGAAACCATCACAGTGTACATAGTCCCCTATTTAGTCCATAAACTACATGAATTATATATACTAAGATAGCCAGACAACATTGATAAATAAGAGAATCCATACTTACATCGGTTAAGGTCTCCGTTACCAAATTCCCTAACTTTCCAATTGTCTCACATTCTCTCGATGTATCACACACCATTTGTGATCATTATAGGTCTAATTCCCTTTGTTTAGAACCCTTAAATTAGTCCCTAAGACTTCAGAAAAGTCTATGTAAAACACAACACAATTTCTATTTTCAAGGGTGAAAGTGCGCTCCCTTACTTGGTAGGGTGCGCTCCACCAATTGGGTTCGTCCGAATCGATGAAGGGAGCGCGTTCCTCTACTTGATGGAGCGTGCTCAACCCTACACTGTCTCAACAGTGAACGGGGCATCAGCCACTGTTTCATTACCAAATCTCCAAAATAGCTACAAACACTTTCCCAAGTCATCAGGAAGGACCTCTAGTGAGGTAATAAACCATTTCCAATCATCAAACAACATAATTAACAAAGGAATCGTTACCTAACAATGAATTCAACTTGAAACTAAAAAACCAAACTCTCCCTTAATGATGATATCTGATCTATAACTGATTAAGCTCCTTAATTTCAACTGGAAATCACTCTCCTGATCCACTCCCGCGGATCAAACCCTTAATCTCTATCTCCCTTTCTCGAAGGATCAAAATGAAATAGTGAGGATAAGTTTAAGTTTTTGATTTATATATATGAATTTTTCTCGAGATACGCATCACTCTATCTCGAGATTGATCGAGTGTTTAATTTGTTAAAATGACTCTCCTTAAAGTGACATAAATCTTAACACCATCCAATACTTACGCTCATCTCGAGGCTGATCAAAGGATCCATATAAATTTAACTAAACTTGTAGTTTTATTATATATATATATTTATATATCAAATATATACAAGTACATATACTTCATGTATTTTCTCACCAATAAATTCACCAAATTTGTGTATGAGCATTTTAGTACGTGCACATTCATTCAACAACCCCATCGTCGCACTTGGTGTACTGAAAATTTATTGTTTATTATGTATTTTTCGATTATAGGCTTGTATTAATCTCATATTAATCCCACAAACTATAAAATTCCTTAAGCATTCCAAACAAATACCAATCGTCACATAAACATAGACATAAACTACTTGAGGTACGTCAGACTTAACCACAAGCCTAACTCGGGTTAATTAGGATTTAAATTAACACTAATCACCGGCTTAAGGTAACAATTCATTGCAATTTTCCAAATTTAAAGCAATTTCTTCTTCGAAATTAAAGTAAACATAAAATTACCTATAGTTTCAAAGAGAAATGGAACTGCTCCTTCATATAAAACTCACGCTCCCTGATTAGTTCCTTAGCCCCACGAAATTGTAATTTCACATTAACCAAAGGAATCTATTTGATTTTCAGCCTCTGAATCTTACGATCAAGTATCCAAATTAACTTATTGTCTTAAAATAAGTCTTCTCATAGATAAACTCATTCCAATCAATCATTAGAGCGAACTAAGTTTTGTGAAGCATAGACACATGAAAAAAATTATGAACTCTGGCTAGTTGAGGAGACAACTCTAACCTGTAAGCAATATGACTAATCATTTAATGTACTCTGGATGGCCCAATATACCATGAAACTAGCTTAACTCGCAATCCAAACCTATAAAATTCTTTCATAGGTAATACTTTATACATAACAAAATTGTCCTTTGAAAACTCCAACAACCTATGATATTTATAGACGTATCTCTTACATCTTAACTGTGTCGTAATCAAATGCTTGTGAATTTGCTGAATTCTCTATATGTAGTTTTGAATCAACCTACACATAGAAATGTGTTTCTTAAAGTTACTACCAAACTCCAAGATACAAGCTCGAAGCATATCCTCTAGCACCAAAATCAAATAACTAGGCTGCTCATCAACTTGGGATTGTATACTGCACTGAGGTTAAGAAGCATTCACAACAATCTCTGCAATTCACTCCATATCCAGGACGTGAATCTCATATTTCTAACCGAAATAGTCAAAATTGGAATTCCATGAAATCTCACACCTCACATATGTACACTTCAGATAATCAATCAAGAGGATCTCACATGGAAACTGGCAAGAAAAGACTTCGTCAACTAGTTAATTACATGCCATATAACACCGTGCTTACATTGACTTAGAGGTAAATCGAAAACAAATTCATTGATATATGTTCCCATTTCCACTCAAGAATAGGTAGTGAATGCTATAACCCCTCAGGTTTCCTATGCTCAGCCTTAATTTGTTGACATATCTCACATCTCTTTACAAACTCAACAATATTAGTCTTCATCCCAGGCAAACAATAAAGATGCCTCATATCATAATACATCTTTGTGTAACCTAGATGAATAGGTTAAATAGAATTATGAGATTCCTATAGTAACTCCTGCCACAATTGATCCTTAGCTGGAATCCATAATCTATCTTTGAACCGTAACGCACCATTATTAGAAATCGCCTACTCAGGATGATCTACTCAAACCGTTAATCTCTAATGCACTATATAATCTCGATTAGCTTTCTGACAACCAATCATCACTGAATCATCTCCAATTTAGTTTGAATATAAACATAGAATATCAGACTAGTAGCTTTGGAATTAGCACTCTCAGTCAATGATATGTCAGCTAAACTTACATAAATCATCATCATAGATGCTTCCTCAAGAAGTCTAAACTGAGAAGCTCTAGTAGTAGCTACATTTTCTCCATATATTTGAGTTGTGATTGCATATTAATAGTTTGTTAATACCTTTCTGTGTAGTTCTAAATTAGTCAGGCTCTAATTAACTTATATAAATACTTCTCGTCCTACACAGATTGATGATGACGTAAAACATACAAGTTTTTAAGAAAACACCTCAACATCATATTTAGCCTGATAATATCAATACTAGAGAACTCACACAATAAAAAATTTCTTCAAGTAATTAACATCTTCCAAGTCACAAGCTTGGAAATTATATTCTCTGGAATTAAAATCAATTGTAGATATATTATGTTAAGATTGAGAAAGGTCCCTCCCAGCTATTATACATATCTTCCCCACTGGGAATCATACTTTTAATTCCTTACCAAAATAATAATCCTAGTTCTCCATAACTTTCAACTCTTTCTTCACATATATATCCTTTACTCTTCCACGAGAATTTGAACCACAATGCTGGCAAGAAATTTATAGACTCTATCAATCCTATAATTACAACATCAATAACCTTTAGTTGTCATCACAACTTAGGTTAATCCATCATAAACTTATGAGTATGAAACTTCAATCATATATGATAAGAATAATATAACCCTCTATGTTAATAACACTCAGCTTATACCTACTGATTTATCTTATATTTTCTTATAAAATTAAAACCATCAACTTTCATCCCTGGTCATCAATAATTCATTCTTATCATAATGATTTTGTATTTTTCCTGAATGAATATTTTAAAGAAATTCATGATATTCACAACATTCTTGCCATATCTTTTATTCAAGTTTCCAAAACTTTCCTTACATGCTCAATATTTTGATATGAGATTATCCATACCAAATACCAATAACTAGTAGTCAACCTTGACCTACTAGATATCTCAATCAATATCTTCAGTAATACATCACTCAATTAATCATCATTAGCTTAGCTCCAATCTGAGCTCTAAATAATAGACTTGTAGTTACAAATCTAGATAACTCGGCTGATAATATGTGCAATGACCCAAATTAATTAAACTATGATTAGCGTTAATCTCGGGGATTAACGATCATAATTCGGGCGTTACATGGACAACTCAATCGACTCGGACATGAGAACCGAGGGAATATATTATTGGTTGATGGTAGTTGTGTATATATGGTATTTAAAATTATTATTATTATTATATTGCACCACATGTGTGTATGTTTCTGTTGGGCAAGTTTGTGTGACGACTGTTCACTTCGAAAGGTGTGTCAACGCAGGTATTGAGTAGGCAAACTACATGTACGCAAGGAAACTCGACTAATTCATGTTAATATGACTAAGAATTTAGTCAAAATGTGGAATGTAACCATAGGCTAAGATGATTCAATTAAAACAATAAGCTATGGTGTACCTTTAAATGCGAGCCGAGACGCAGGGCATCAATGACATGTCAGTGAAGGTTAGTGGGTTCATAAGTTGGTTAATTTTGATAAATAAAACACTAACTATATGGTTTGATAAGGCTAATATAATGTGAGTTACTTAAATAATGAGAAACCTATAGTTTGAACTAAATAATGTGGACCATAAGATGGACATCAATAGGATCATTGTGAGTAGTTCTAGAATATCAATGTGTTAATGGAGTCATCGGGTGGCGTGGGATAGCATGAAATGAGACCACAAGATAATCCTCAGGATACGTACGCACATTTGATTCCAACTAAACATATAAAAATCAAGTTAGTGGGATTTTTAACCAAACCACTTACAATATCTCATGCAAAAACTAGAGAACCTAAGATTTGGAAGAGAATTCAAGCTAGAAATACAACACCTTAGAGGACAAATCAAGTGATCCAACCTACGTAAGCATTTTCTTCAACTCCTATAGTCTTAAATGACCCATTTTTGGTATGGTTTTGAGAAATTCGAGTTTTCTTGATTAGACATCTAGTTTTTAGTAAGAGCTTGATAAATCACATGGTTATAAATCATTTACATAGATAATTTACCACTAGCTTAACTAGAATGCGTGTTTCGATGAAATTGGAAAGTTGGTGAATGCATGAGATTTAGAGGAATTTAGGGCCAAATCGATGTTTTGAACTATTTTGATTGCTATTTCTGAGTAATTGTGTATGGAAAGGGTATAAACCAGTTAAGTTAGCTAATAGGGAATTTGGAACAGAATTATCGAGTTGAGAACTCTATCACAAAGGGTAATTAGCACGCTAACTAGACCAATTAGCGTGCTAATGATTTTGGGCACTTAATTATTTTTCAAAATGAAGAACAATATTGCACTAGTTGTAACGGCCCAAAATTTTTTAACTGTATTTATGTCTTTACACAGGCTCAACGACCCATACTGTGGGACCCAGTAGGTGTCATCATAGTTAGATAGATTCTCTAACGTACTAACTTTACCTAGCGTGCTAGATTGAATTATTAGCGTGCTAATAATAGATAAAACTTGAATTTAAGGGATTTTTTTGGATTTTTGACTTAAATATGTACCCAAACACTTATAATCGTAATAAATATGTAAAATTGGACTTCAGGGATCGTAGCTCACGTATCAGGGAACTAGTCTGGTCGGGTTTGGGGAGTCCGTGGAAGTCGAAGTGAGGATTGAGGTAAGTAAACCCATTGGAATGCCTCTTAGAATTCATGATTTTTTTTATCGATATCGGATTACATGTGTGACTACTAGTGGGCGCACATGAGGTTTCACTCCTATTTTGATTTGTATATATTGGTTGTGGCTAAATCGCTTGCGCGAGTTACTTGTGTTTAGTGCTCGTGTCGATAGCAAGAGGATATACATACGACCGTTAGGAGGGATTTAGGATGTTCCCTTGACTTGAAGTATCATATGGAGAGGTTCATCCAGTAACTGAAGTTGGGATTTAGTCACATAAGCCTATAAGTATATACATGGTTTCTATTTGACTTATCGATTACTAGCTGGTGTCGGTCAAGGTATTCTCGTGGTTAGATGGCTATTTTCTGATTATTACTTTATTTCCAAGCTTATTTAATTGCTACATGCTGCTTATTTACTTCACGCTATTGCTTTTGTTTGTCGTATGTTGCCTACATTCATAGGAATATAACGTATTGTTACCAGGAGTTATATTTGCATGTTTCGTGGCTTATCAATTTTATTTCATGAATATTGTGTGGACTTCTCTTGGGATTTTACTCACCGGACTCGTCAATGTATTTGTTGGGTGACTAAGTACAGATCCTTCGACGAGGAAAAGCAAGGGCAAGGAGGTACAGTGCGACTACCTCTGAGATTGTAGAGCCTGCTCGTGTGTGACTACAATATATATTGATTTTACTTTTGTTGGGTTTTAGGGACTGTAGATCCATGATTACATGTATATGGAACTTTTGTTATTCTTATCTCGCATTGATATATACATGGTATCTTTTGCCTGATTTTTTGCTACTTAGGATTATTAAATATTGCAAAACTTACTCATGTAAAGACTTCTGCTATAAAATGCTAGTATAATTTCATAAATTGATTAGCAAGGTAACTAAATAAGTAAAACTTATATAAAGATTAATTAGCTAGGTTAAGGTTAGCTGAAAAAGTGTAGGCAACCAGTTAGGTTGCGAGGCGTGAAGGATAAAAGGGCCATGATGTGGCAGGGCTTGGTGACGTGGAATGCAATATGGCGGGTCCCAAAGTGGCCCGAGATTTGGGGCCGTTACTATTGGGGCATGTGCCCTAGGTCAATCCATTAACTGTCTTTATGAATACTTTTAGTTAATAAAATAAAGGATTTCATTTGCAGTTTATTAAATTAATTTGCATGTTTACATTATAATAAGATCCATTGGTATTTATAAAAATATCCTAAATGTCCCTAGTCGATCATTATACTGGAAACTATAATAAATTAAGACTAGTGTGAGTCTTGATTGATGATCATATGATGATTATATGTATAGGGATACGAATCAAGATCACGAGTACTTGTTAGGAAACAAAGTACTGGACCGACACGCTATGAAAACATCACATGGATTAAGTCATAGTTGTGTCTCATGATAGGTATATTTTTCAGTCCTCTGACTCGAGATTACCAGAGACTTCAACATTAGATACACAGTGATTTGACACTATCAAACATTGTCTTTAACCGGACGATTATAAAGGTTGTGATTGGTTAATGTGTGAGCAATGTGATGAAGTTGTGTAATTAAGATAGAATTTGTCCCTCTCATATAAAGAGAGATATCCAATGGATCCCTCGATGTGTTAGACTGTTAAAAGGCCTAGTCTAAGTGAATTGATATTGATCAATGTCACTTGGATGTTTTTAGTCTACCTAGAGATCGAGACTAGTACTATTGAACATGTTGGATGACAATTCCGTGCCTTACGTTTGATCAAAAGGATATCGTGTGACAAAAGGATGTTGTATACACCATTGATTAGGTTGTATCGATTTGATATTCGTACGACTTGGGTAGTCATAATGTCTTGCTAAAGGCTGCTTATGACTTGTATACCAAAATGTGTTTTGGTACACTGCCAACGTTGTATGAGCCTATTGGGTCGCACACCAAGAATTGTTTTGCGAGATTTTAAGATGGTTCAAAAAAATAAGTTTTATATGATAAAATTTATGATAGAAACGTCCTTGTGTGTATTACACTTATACTTTTTTAAGTAGGGGTATATGTGTAATTTACTTAACCGTCTATATATAAGGGTTGTATAAATAGACGCTTTAAGTTAGAACAAATATACAAAAGAAAAGAAAAAGGGTCGAAACTATATTTTCGTTAGAGAAACAAATTAGGGTTTTCTTGTACGCTCTGGATCGTTTTGGAGAGAAACAAAAGGTTTGGTATTCTCTCGAAGCTAGCACTATGAATCTCGGTCGCCGTTCGTGTGCGGACTACTCGTAGAGGGCGTTCATAATTGGCTGCGCCTTAGAGATCCATCAACCTTCAGAAAGGTATTTTTGCGATCGAGGTATGATTAAGTTTTCCTGATTTAAAAGTTTTTAATGGAATTAGATTCAGATCCTGTTAGGGTTTTTGTGAAAATTGTTTTGTAATTTCCGCTGCGTATGAACCCCCAAAACCCAACAGTGGTATCAAAGCCTTCGAGTTCGATTCCATTAAAAACATTGCATGTTTTCTTCTGATATATACATGATCTATGATTGAAAGCATGTTAAAAGTTGATGTATATGTGATATACATAAGTTTTCTATGAGATTTATTATCCTGTTTTGTGTATATGATACATATATTCGTGATTTAATTGAAATCAGTTTCGTACATCCTAGTAACCATGTTAGGTTAATTCAAATAATTTTAATGAATTGAATTTCGCGTTCTGTGATCCATGACACCATTAGGTATAATCTTTATTTTTCGTGTATTGATGCATCGATGATATCTCTGTAATTCAGTTTGCATATTTAGGTTACATTGTTTTACGTTTCTTAAATCATATAAGTCTGAAAATTAATTCGAAACTAATATGATTAGGTTCGATTGGGATAATAGTTCATGATTCAATGACATGTTTGTGATTATTTGGATGAGGACCGAAATTGCAATTAATTAATCTTCAAAATTATTTATTTATCTCTTTATATCTATTTTGTTATGAAATTTCTATTTGATAAGAGATATATAACAAATTAGATTGATAGATATTAGCAAAATCGATTTCGTTATCCCTATTGGATAGGAGATAAATATAGAGAATTTTGTTATTGGTGATATGCTAGGATTCAAATATCTTAAGTCCTAAATGGATTAGGATAAGATGGATTAGTTAGATGTGAGCCCGGGTTAATTAAAAATGCGTTAATTTACTTAATTTTGGATAAATTAAGGGGTAAATTTAGGATAATAAAATCAGCGAAAAATATGATTTTCTATAGTGAATTTTAATTTTCGAAATTGAAATTTGTCTTCTAATCCTAGCTCGTGGAAATTCTTTTATTAGTGAATAGTATAAAAATTTCCAAATTGTTTAGTGATTTAACAAATCAATAAAAATATATGATATTTCATTATTTACATAAAATCACTAAAACTGAATAAAACCCCTCTATTAAATTTTAAGTCTCATGCCATCCATTTTAAACACTTGTCTAGGCCTCGATCACACTAATACAGTTTCAGCCATAGCCGGGTGTATTGTGTTATCTTGGTGAGACAAGTTGGATAAGAGTTACCTAAATGTTTAAAATGGTCCGACTTAATAAAGCTATCAAAATAGTTTTGACCTTTAGGCACATGATGAGATAAAAACATGATAAGACATAAGATGTCCCATATCTCATAAAAGTATCTAAAATTACACAAGATGTAATTGGTAACTGTTACCTACATAAATAATCTAGTTCTGTGTTTCATGCCATAGCTGTCATAGAATTAGATGAAATTTAGATTTTAGTCCCCTAAATAAATAGTGTGTTTTAGGAGGGTTGTTAATTTAGTGGGAGTCTATTCCTCTATACTAAAATAAAATTTTCATAATCTTTATTGTAGATCAATGGTCTCTTCAAGTAACAACAATCCCCTGTCACTACGATCCATCCTTGAGAAGGATAATCTATTTGGGACTAACTTTCTTGACTGCTCCAGAAACTTAAGAATTGTTCTTAAGCATGAACGCAAGTTGTATGTCCTGGATGCTCCAATCCTTGAGGACCCACCAGTCAATGCTACGAAAGCTGTGAAGGATGCGCATAATAAGCATGCCAACGATTCTACTGATGTTGCTTGTATTATGCTGGCAACTATGGTTCCTGAACTTCAGAAAAACATGGAACTAATGGAAGCCTACGACATGGCTATAACGCTGAAGGAAATATTCCAACAGCAAGCTAGACAAAAAAGGTTCGAGACAGTCAAAAACCTACATTCTTGCAAGATAACTGAGGGTGCGTCAGTTAGTCCTCATGTTCTGAAGATGAAGGGCTATGTTGACCAGCTTGATAGACTCGGATTTCCCATAAGCTAAGAGTTGGCTACGGATTTGATCCTGAATTCATTACCAGAAAGTTAATCACAATTTGTGATGAACTACAATATCAATAATATGGAGAAATCAGTTTCAGAGTTGCATTTGATGCTCAAAACTGCTGAACAAAATATCAAGAAACCCTCTAGTAATGTGTTGATGGTCCAAAAAGGTAAGGGAATGAAGAATAAAAGCAAAGGCAATGCTAAAGTTGTCAAGGCTGCTGTTGCACCTGTCGCAAAGCCTGTGGAACAAGTCAAGCCCCAGCCTGTTCCTGCTTTAACCCAAAAGAAAAGGAAGGAAATTGTCATTTCTGTCATGCACCTAGACATTGGTTCAAAAATCGCAAACTCTATCTGGAATATCTAAAGAAGAAAAAGGGTAGTGCGACTACCACTACAAGTATTTATGTTATTGAAATTAATTTATCTACTAGTGATTCCTGGGTATTAGATATCGGATGTGGATCTTACATTTGTATAAATGTGCAGGGACTCACCAGAAGTAGAAAGTTGAAGAAATGAGAAGTCATCCTCCGCGTAGGGAATAGAGCAAGAGTTGCTGCCCTGACTGTTGGATCATATGACTTAGTCTTACCTAGTGGACTTATTTTAACTTTAAATAATTGTTATTTTGTGCCTGCCTTGAGCAGAAACATCATTTCTATTTCATGTTTGGATATGGATGGTTTTGATTTTATTATTGCGAATAATAAATGTTCTATTTCTCGTAAAGGTATATTTTATGCAAATGCTGATTTGTGTGATTGTCTTTATATTCTAAGCATGAAAAGGTCCATTGATACTCCAATCTTTAACATAAATACAAAAAGATTGAAGTCAAATGATTTGAATCAAACCTATCTTTGGCATTGTCGTCTCGGGCACATAACGAGAAACTCATAACGAAGCTCCATAAAGATGGACTTCTAGAGTAATTTATTTAGAAACATATGAAACATGCGTATCTTGTTTACGAGGAAAGATGACTAAAAGTCCCTTTACTGGACACAGTGAAAGGGCAAGTGATTTATTGAGTCTAATACATACTGATGTATGTGGTCCTATAAACACAATGGCTAGAGGAGGTTATCATTACTTCATTACATTTACTGATGATTTCAACAGATATGGTTATGTATATCTAATGAAAAATAAAGCTGAATCATTTGAGATGTTTCGAACGTTTCGAAATGAAGTGCAGAATCAACTTGGTAAAACTATCAAAACACTTCGGTCAGATCGAGGTGGTGAATATTTGAGCCAAGAATTTGATTATCATCTTAGAAATTGTGGGATTGTCTCCCAATTGACTCCACCAACAACTCCACAATGGAATGGAGTTTCTGAAAGGAGAAATCGAAGCTTATTAGATATGGTTCGATCTATGATGAGTCATGCAGATCTTCTATTATCCTTTTGGAGTTATGCATTACAAACTATAGCTTTCACTCTAAATCGAGTTCCTTCTAAAGCGGTTGATAAAACCCCATATGAGATATGGTACGAGAAGAGACCTAGTTTGTCTTTCCTTAAGATTCGGGGTTGTGAGGCTTACGTAAATCGACAAGTCTAAAAAAAACTAGCACCTAAATCTGACAAGTGTTTATTTGTGGGGTATCCTAAGAAAATAAAAGGATATTACTTTTATAATCCCGCTGAGAACAAAGTGTTTGTTGCTCGGTATAGTGCCTTTATGGAAAAACATTTTATTTCAAAATACACTAGTGGGAGAGAAATAAATCTTTAAGAAGTTCAAGAATCACAGATAAACCCTGAACCGCTACTGGAAGTTCAACAACGTTCTAAACCAGTTGAACCTCCACAAGTGACACAAGGCCCACGTAAATCTAGTAGGGTAAGACATGAGCCAGATAGATTCGGATTTCTCATTACTAATAGTCGTGATGTGTTTCTTATGGATCAAAATGAGCCCACCACTTATCAGGAGGCTATGTCTGGACCAGACTCAGATAAATGGCTAAGTGCCATGAATTTTGAGATGCAATCCATGTATGATAATCAAGTTTGGAACTTGGTTGATTTACCTGAAGGTGGTAAGGCCATTGGATGTAAATGGGTTTACATGAAGAAAACTGACATGGATGGCAAAGTGCATACTTTTAAAGCAAGACTTCTAGCAAAATGTTTCAGGCAGACTCAAGGTGTTGATTATGATGAAACTTTTTCGCCAGTAGCCATGCTTAAATCGATAAGAATTCTAATTTCCATTGCTGCATATTATGACTATGAGATATGGCAAATGGATGTAAAAACATCATTTCCTAATGGAAAGCTGCTTGAAGACGTGTATATGACACAACCTGAAGGTTTTGTATAGTCTGAGAATTCTAGGAAGGTATGCAAGCTTCAAAGATCTATTTATGGATTAAAGCAAGCTTCTCGAAGTTGGAATCTTCGTTTTGATGAAGCAATCAAGGATTTTGGTTTTATTAAGAACGAAGATGAGCCTTGTGTATACAAGAAGGTCAGTGGGAGTGTAGTTGTTTTTTGGTATTGTATGTTGATGATATATTACTAATTGGAAATGACATCCCAACATTGAAGAATGTCAAGTCTTGGTTAGGGAAGTGTTTCTTAATGAAAGACTTAGGAGATGCATCCTATATCCTAGGGATAAGGATCTATATGGATAGATCTAAGAGGCTAATCAGTCTAAGTCAGAGTGCTTACATAGACAAGGTGCTGAATAGGTTCAGTTTGCAAGACTCTAAAAGAGGATTGTTGCCAATGTCTCATGGCATAAGTCTCAAGCAAGATTCAATGTCCTAAGACAAATGATGAGCGAGACCGTATGAATAAGATTCCATATGCATCGCTATTGGATCTATCATGTATGCCATGCTATGCATTCGACCTGATGTATCATATGCTTTGAGCACTATAAGCAGAAATCAGTCAGATCCTAGTGAGAGTCACTGGATAGCAGTAAAGAACATTCTTAAATACTTTAGAAGGACTAAGGAAGTGTTATTGGTCTATGGAGGTTTTGAAAATGATCTAGTTGTAAACGAATACACAGATGCAAGTTTTCAAACCGATATAGATGATTTTAGATAGCTGTCTGGATATGTGTTTACTTTGAATGGGGGTGCAGTAAGCTGGAAAAGTTCGAAGCAAGAGGCTGTGGTAGATTCTATAATGGAAGTTGAGTATATTGCAGCGTCCGATGCAGCAAATGAGGCAGTTTGGATCAAAAAGTTCATTTATAAACTAGGTGTGGTTCCAAGTATTGCTAACACTGTTTGTTTGTATTGTGACAATAACGGGGCAATATCACAGGCCAAGGAACCTAGATCACACCACATATCCAGACATATACTTAGGCGTTTTCATCTCATCAAAGAAATTATTGAGAGGGGAGACGTAAAGACTTGCAGAGTACCTACTGAAGACAACATTGCAGATCCATTGACAAAAGCTCTTCCACAAGCAAAACACGATGGTCATGTTAGATCATTAGGCATTAGATGCATGTATGATTGGCCCCAGTGCAAGTGGGAGATGTTGGGGCATGTGTCAAAGGTCAATCCATTAACTATCTGTATGGATACTTTTAGTTAATAAAATAGAGGATTTCATTTGCTGTTTATTATAATTAATTTGCATGTTTACATTATAATAAGATCCATGGGTATTTACAGAAATATCCTAAATGTCCTTAGTCGATCATTATACTGGAAACTATAATAAATTAAGACTAGTGTGAGTCTTGATTGATGATCATATGATGATTATACGTATAGGGATACGAATCAAGATCACGAGTACTTGTTAGAGAACAAAGTACTGGACCGACCCTCTATGAGAACATCACATGGATTAAGTCATAGTTGTTTCTCATGTTAGGTATATTTTTCAATCCTCTGACTTGAGATTACCAGAGACTTCAACATTAGGAACACAGTGATTTGATACTATCAAACATTGTCTTTAACCGGACGATTATAAAGGTTGTGATTGGTTACTGTATGAGCAATGTGATGAAGTTGTGTAATTAAGATATAATTTGTCTCTCTCATATAAAGAGAGATATCTAGTGGATCCCTCGATGCGTTAGACTGTTAAAAGGCCTAGTCTAAGCGAATTGATATTGATCAATGTCACTTGGATGTTTTCAGTCTACTTAGTGATCGAGACTAGTCGATTGAACATGTTGGATGACAATTTCATGCCTTATGTTTGATCAAAAGAAGATCGTGTGACAAAATGATGTTATATACACTATTGATTAAATTTGTATCGATTTGATATTCGTACGACTTGGGTAGTCATAATTTCTTGCTAGAGGCCGCTTATGACTTGTATACCAAAATGTGTTTTGGTACACTGCCAACGTTGTATGAGCCTATTAGGTTGCACACAAAGAATTGTTTTGCGAGATTTTAAGATGGTTCGGAAAACAAATTTTATATGATAAAATTTATGACAAAAACGTCCTTGTGGTGTATTGCATTTATACTTCTTTAAGTAGGGGTATATGTGTAATTTACTTAACCGTCTATATACAAGGGTTCTATAAATAGACGCTTTAAGTTAGAACACATATACGAAAGAAAAGAAAAAGGGTCGAAACTCTATTTTTGTTTGAGAAACAAATTAGGGTTTTCTTTTACGCTCTGGATCGTTTTGGAGAGAAACAAAAGGTTTGGTATTCTCTCGAAGCTAGCACTTCAAATCTCGGCCGCCGTTCGTGTGTGGACTACTGGTAGAGGGCGTTCGTCGTTGGCAGTGCCTTACAGATCGATCAACCTTTAGAAAGGTATTTTTGTGATTGAGGTATGATTAAGTTTTCTTGGTTTAAAAGTTTTTAATGGAATTAGATTTGGATCCTATTTGGATTTTGGTGAAAATTGTTTTGTAATCTCCGCTGCGTATGCCCAAAACCCAACAGTCACAATATGCCTGTGCAGGACTTCAATTGGTCACTAGTAAATATCTCGCTCAAGAGATATTATTGAGTAAATTTTATCATAACTGTAGCCCCTATCTTTTTCCTATTCAAGGCATTTCCAATACAATCACCTTGATGAGTGATGTTTTAGAGTGAATTCCTAACATTTAAGAAATTCAAAGTATCAATATTACCTACAATTTCTATCACTCTGACAATTCACTTTTGAAACTTCTATAGTTTGAAACTCATTGTTTTAACTTTGCTCCAATCCACTGGTTTTATATTCATAGGTTGTCTTTTAATGATTATTTTAAGATTCTCAATAATATCTAAGAATGGTTGGAAGACTCTCAACAAATTTTTCTCATATTTACAAGTGATGCCTTGATATTTGATACAATTACCAAAATACTTATCTCGAGATTATCTATATCCAATAGTTCTTCTCACAATTCTGGAAGTATATATATATAAATAGAAGTATTAGCTAAAGTTTTGCTTTATTGTGTCATCACATATTATTACCTAAATAAGAAATCTTAGGATGAACCTATTACTTCTTTCACAGTTTAAGTATCATCAAGAAAATATTGTAGTCGATCTATACTTCTTCTTTCTTCCAAGGCATCCTTGCATTTAATTTTAATTTATAATAGTCCTATACTTGAGTTAATTAAATAAATTACACAACAATACTAGAGATCCCTGGATCAATCGTTTGTGACATTCAATTATTTCAAGATTACTTTTCCCCTTTACCTTTGTGTTGAATATATGATAATCCTATATCGTATCAATCACAATCGAATAACTTGATTTACTATTAATATTCAACACTTATACAATTAATTAACCTTTGAAACTTAGTACTGACAACTGCAAAATCTGATTTGAACCGATTTACTATTACCAATTACAATTTTGTACGGTAATGCTCATGCATCCTCTAAATCTTCAAAGATTTGATGTTATTATTGATAACAGAATAACAACTTAATTAATATAGGGTTCTAAGACTTACCATCCTTCATTTATGAACATAGCATGAGTTCTAGTAATTTTGAATAGTTTCCACCATCCATTTAAAATGATCCAGTAACCACTTGTAATCCTCTTTAAATATATCCTTAACTCTGATTTCACCTTATTATCAAAATAAGTTGTCAATCCTGGGCAATGAATATTCATTCCCATTACCATACATTATTCTTTAGATTCCTTAAATTCTCATATTTATTAACCACTCATTCTCCCCAGTTTAGACTATACCAGTCTAATAGATCAGATTAGGATATCTTAGTAACTCGCTGTTGTATAATTGATTAAACTATCTTCAAACTTTACTTGTTTAAATTTTCAATTTCACTTTTCATTATCCGAGAAATTGCTTGTTATTCCAGTATGGATTCACACCATAACTGGAATTTCTTTACTTCATAACAACTTATAAAGTATAAATACATTAATGGTTTCCTAACCTCGAATAGGATTTTATCATTAATCACTAATTTATTTTTTGAATAACTTCATTGTTTCCTAACTTGTCTCAATGCTAGTATTAAATCACCTCTCAAAGTGGTTCACCAACTTTGAGTTTCACCAAAACTCATTCTGTTTTCCATTGTTTCATAATTTCATTCTCCTAATACACGTCTCAAGGTGTAGATCTAATAGATACTTCTTCATTGACTTTTATTTGTCTAATAATCCCAGGAAGAATAAAGACCTTTGACAACAATTAATAGGAGAAAAGTTTAATTTTATCTTTATAAGTTTTCCTTATGTCTTTTCTTTTCAATCTCCTCAAGGTTAAGATTCTCATGAACTCTTACCTCTAATACTTTCTCATATCGTGAGAAATTGATAGTCTTCAACCATCTTGTTGTCGTTCGGGAAAGACACGACTTTACATCTACCACGTAGATATAGTATAACATAACAAATAACATATCTCTATTTTTTATTTTTTGGTAACCTCCCAAAATCACGATAAAAACTGTTTATTATATCCTAAGCTTATTCGTAGCTCGAGACAACTATCAGAGTCAATAAACTTAGGTTCTAAAACTAATATATATCAGAGTTAATAACCTTAAACTTCGATACCAACTGTATCCAAATTATCACTTGTTTCCAAGTAATAAAGTTATACTCAGAAGGAAACTCTAATACCATAATGTGTTAGAATTAATCACCTTAAGCTTCGGAGTAGGCTATGACCAATCTCCAATACCAAACTATATCAGAGTTATTAAATATAACAAAGCCCTTAAACCTAGGCTCTGATACCAAACTGTAGCATCTCCTAACCTGATTAGGGCGATACTCAGCCTGAAACCCTAATTAAGCCCATATTACCTAGCCAGTCTTAAATAGAGCTAGCAATCTCTCATCTCTTATACTTGATAAACATCACTGTATATCGAATATCGATGTAACACAAATATCAAACACAACGAGAATTAAAAACTTTTTTGATAATAAAATATAATATACAATACCAAATCAAACAACAATAAACCTCGGTTATACAAATCTCCTATTTCTTGTGATATTAAAAAACCACTATTCAATACAAATATATAAGACAACGAAAGACTCATTACATTGAAAAGAAGGTCAAAACTCCTATATCTTCTCTATCCCATAGTCGTAGTGCTTGGTTTTCCTTAAAAGTTAATTTAGGGTAAGTGCTCTAATTTGCTCAGTAAGCAGGGATTCAGAAAACCATTAACATTTCATATAATAATCAAGAACATTATGCATTAACAATATGCACCAATGTTAACTAATAAGAATATGGAAAGCATATAAATCAATAAATAACGAATGCAATATAACTGTCAATGACTATTATACTGTGATTCCCATTTTATTTATAAAACTAAGGTCGATTACCCACTGATGCCATTAATGCTATTGCTAGACCAACACATTAGCCGATGTGCTGTCTAGCCAATTTATTAATGCCCAATAGTTCAATCCGAAACGCTGCAGTGAGTATGTAATCCACGCAACCTATCTAACCGAGTAGGAAGTTACATATAGGCTGGGAAGGCAACCCATCTCTTGTATAACCTGGTCTTAGTTCCATGAACTTACTTTCGTGAATCACATTAAACACCATTTTTCGTTATTGAAACCATCACAATATACATAGTCTTCCATTTAGTCCATACACTACTTGAACTATATATATACTAAGATAGTCAGACAACATTGATAAATAAGTGAATCCATACCTACATCGGTTCAGGTCTCTTTTACCAAATTCCCTAATTTTTTAGTTATCTCACCTTTCTCGATGTTCCTCAACCTGTCACACACCATTTGTGATCATTATAGGTATAATTCCTTATGTTTAGAACCCTTAAACCTGTCCCTAAGACTTCAGAAAATTCTATGTAAAACACAACAAAGTTATTATTTCCAAGGGTGGGAGTGCGCTCTCTCACTTAGTGGGGGCACTCCACTAACCGGGTTCGTCCTAATTGATGAAGGGAGCGCTCTCCTTTACTCGATGGAACGCACTCCACTCTGCACTGTGTCGAAAGTGAATAGGGCAGCAACCACTGTTCCTATACCAAATCTCCAAAACAACTATAAATACTCTCCCAAATCATTAGGAAGGACCTCTAGTGAGGTAACAAATCATTTTCAATCATCAAACAACATAATTAACAGAGGAATCATCACCTAACTTAATTCAACTTGAAACTCAAAAACTAAACTCACCCTTAGTGATGATCTCTGATCTACAGCTGATTAAGCTCCTCAATTTAAACTAGAAATCACTCTCTTGATCCACTCCTACTGATTGAAACCTCAGTCTCTCTCTCCTTTTCTTATAGGATTGAAATGAAATAGTAAGGATAAGTTTGAGTTTTTTATTTATATATATGGACTTTCCTTAAGAAACACATCGCTCTATCTCGAGGCTGATCAAGTGGTTAATGTGTTAAAATGACACTCCCTAAAGTGACATGAATTTTAACATCATCCAGCACTTACGCTCATCTCGAGGCTGATCAAATGATCCATATAAATCAAACTAAACTTATAGTTTTATTATGTATATTTATATATCAAATATATGTAAATGTATTTACTTCGTGTATTTTCTTGCCAATAAATTCATAAAACATGCCTTTGAGCATTTTAGGACGTGCACATTCATTCAATTTTCTTGCCAATAATCTCATATTAATCCCACAATCTATAAAATTCATTAAGCATTCCAAAAAAGCACCAATCATCACATAAATACATGCACACGCTAATTGAGGTACGTCGGACTTAACCACGAGCCTAGCTTAGGTTAATTAGGATTTAGATGAAAACCAATCACTAGAATTGAAAAAAATGAGAATGAGTATCAAGATGCAGGAATGGTATGACCCAAACCGGGCCCAGTTTAGGGATAAAAACTCCAAGAAATTAGGAAAAATTCATAAAAATGATTTTTGAACAAATTAATGGAGCTTGAGGATTGTTATGAAAATCGAGAATTTTCAAATTTTGTCGAGGGTTTATATTAGAGATTTTCCTTGTAATGCATGCTACAAAATAAAAAATGCCATAAATTTGGAAAATGATTTAAAAGCCTAGTCAAGGTTAATTCTCGATTCTAAACCACAATTTGTAGCCAAAATCAGGATTCGAACATCCAAGGATTTGATTTGAAATGGTTCCAAGGTCTTCGAGTTAAGGCTGGCCTAAATGAAATATAATAAAGTGGAAAAAAATTATGGAATAGTTGTGGAATCGCACCAGATTTATAAATGAATTGAAAGATGGCAATTGGAACCCCGGGTGGACTATTTAACTGACATAGAGCGGAAGGAGCGACGGTACCATGTTTGTAAAGTTAGGTAAATCCCATGTAAACATTACATTGTATGAATATAATTTCGTATAAATCACATTGATTCTTGATATTACATTATTTGTTGTACATGCATACATGGTGGGAGAGGATAAGGCCGATTTAAGCCTTTTTATAGTGTTTACTTTACTATAGGTGTAGGGTAGAACACTATACTATGTTTCAGGGGCTAAAGTCACTAATACTATCATACTCTGATAGACTAGAGGAACTAGACTTGTTTGGTTATCCTATCTGTACATGAGTCTTTACTACAGTTTACTTGCCACTTTCAGAGGATATCAACTGGTTATGGCCGGATAACAAAAACGGGATGGACTTACGGTTGTATTTAAATTCTTTAGATTATATTATTCGTTTAATCTCTTAGATTATTATGCATTTGATTATTACATGTGTGCTAGATAGTGTGTGATTTACTTATCTGACATTATCAGATTTTTATAATTGGGTAATGACAGGTGCTAGCAGCGACAAGGGAAAGAGAGAGCTTTTCAACTATTTGTGACTTGCTCAGTCTCTTTCTCTTTATGTATGTATTGTTTTTGATATAATATATTATATAAATGGGCTTTTAGGTTCGTGTGTGATGAAGATCTCCTTAGGATTGCTTGAAATAGTTTTAGGATGAACTGATACATTTTTGGAGTTAGGGTAATGTAAGTTTAAGGTTTTGATCTTTTAAATTAGGTTAAAATGAATATACATTCATTTAATGCAAATATATTATTATATTGTGGATTGTGGGTCCCTTGGCATTTTCATCAAGCTGAGTAGATTTTGTTGAAGATTTTTGAAGGCAGAGTTTTTTGGTGTAGGCTTAGAAATAGAGGAGGTGCTGTCAATTTTTTTTTTATATAAATTTCAAGATTATTTAATTAATCTAAATGAACTTTGAGATTTGAGATTTACTTTAGAATTATTTATTATTGATAAAGTATTTTAATTCAATAATTACGACTATTGATTTTGTTATTTATTAAAAGTGAGATTAAGACTACTAAATTATCAAGGGAATTAAGGTAATCTAGGCCAGTCAGATGCCATAATTAGGTGGGGTCTAACAAAGTGAGCATCGACAGTTATAGCATGTCAAAATAGAGATTTCGAGAATTAATAACTAAAAAGAAATTAAGCTGCTGATAAATAAAAGGTTTATACATATAAATATAAAAATAAAATAAAATCAAAATAAAAACAATCATTCATTAGAATGACTTGTTATTTCAATCCCTAAACCTCTCATCTCACTTTTACGTTCCTGAATCTCCCTATGTCTAATTTTCATCTAATTTCTTTCTGTAAAATTGTAAAGCATCAAGAAATAAATTTCTACAGTGGAAATGAGGTACTCATCTTGGAATTTAGTAAATTCTCAATTTAGGGCATTTCCATCAATTCAATTTGAATTCTTTCGATTTTTTTAAGACTTTCATGGAGTTTGGATATGAATTGGTAGTGATTGATGAGAATTGATGTACTGGGTTGATTTGCATCAATTTGAAATAAATCCCACTGATGTGTTTAAGGTTTTGGTGAATTGAATCAATGCAATTCAGTTCATGACTATTTTGAAAATATTTTTATAGTTTAAATTGATTTATATTGGGATTCTGGACAAATTAGATTATTACCCTTTGTCCAAATTGAATTAATGGGTTGTGAAGATCTTTTGAGTTTGGTTTAGTGTGATTTCTCGGTGTTTGTTGTTGAGTTTTGCAGACTTAATTGCAAAAATATTGATTTGGAGAAGTTTTATTTGTTCAAAATAAGTTTTCCAAATCAACAAACCATATTAGGGGATTTTTGCCACATCAACAAACCATATTGGGAAATTTACAACTTCTCTATTTGTGACCAAATTTGAGTGTTCTTTGAGTTTATGAAAAATATATAGTGAGCTTTAAAGTTCCTTCTTGGTCAGTATGAAAAATATTAAGGTTTTCAAGGTTAAAAAGTTACCCCAAGTTAGCTAGTTGAAAGTTAATTGAAGTTGTTATAAATAATTATTTTTGAAACAATTATTGAGCATACTTTGGACGTTGTCTTCATAAGGTTTCATTATTTGGTGTCACTTGAAAATTGATCCTTATAACAATTGGATATGCTGTTGGGGCATGTGCCCTAGGTCAATCCATAAATGTCTTTATGAATACTTTTAGTTAATAAAATAGAGGATTTCATTTGCTGTTTATTATAATTAATTCGCATGTTTACATTATAATAAGATCCATGGGTATTTACATAAATATCCTAAATGTCCCTAGTCGATCATTATACTGGGAACTATAATGAATTAAGACTAGTGTGAGTCTTGATTGATGATATGATGATTATACGTATAGGGATACGAATCAAGATCACGAGTACTTGTTAGGGAACAAAGTACTTGGACCGACCGCTATGAGAGCATCACATGGATTAAGTCATAGTTGTTTCTCATGATAAGTATATATTCTAGTCCTCGACTTGAGATTACGAGAGACTTCAACATTAGGAACACGGTGATTTGATACAATCAAACGTTGTCTTTAAGCAGGACGATTATAAAGGTTGTGATTGGTTACTTGTGTGAGCAATGTGATGAAGTTGTGTAATCGAGATAGAATTTGTCCCTCTCATATAAAAAGAGATATCTAGTGGATCCTCGATGTGTTAGTTGTTAAAAGGCCTAGTCTAAGTGAATTGATATTGATCAATGTCACTTGGATGTTTTCAGTCTACCTAGAGATCGAGACTAGTACGATTGAACATGTTGGATGACAATTCCATGCCTTATGTTTGATCAAAAGGATATCGTGTGACAAAAGGATGTTATATACACTATTGATTAGGTTGTATCGATTTGATATTCGTACAACTTGGGTAGTCATAATGTCTTGCTAGAGGCCGCTTATGACTTGTATACCAAAATGTGTTTTGGTACACTGCCAACGTTGTATGAGCCTATTGGGTCGCACACTAAGAATGGTTTTGCGAGATTTTAAGATGGTTCAGAAAAATGAATGACGGAAACGTCCTTGTGGTGTATTACACTTATACTTCTTTAAGTAAGGGTATATGTGTAATTTACTTAAACGTCTATATACAAGAGTTGTATAAATAGACGCTTTAAGTTAGAATACACTAACGAAAGATTAATAGGCCAAAAACTCTATTTTTCGTTTTAGAAACGACTTAGGGTTTTTGGTATGCTCTGGATCGTTTTGGAGAGAAACAAAAAGGTTTGGTATTCTCTCGAAGCTAGCACTTCGAATCTCTACGCCGCCGTTCGTGTGTGGACTACTTGGTAGAGGGCGTTCGTCGTTGGCAGCGCCTTAGAGATCGATCAACCTTCTGAAAGGTATATTGCGATTGAGGTATGATTAAGTTTTTCATGGTTTAAACGTTTTTAATGGAATTAGATTCGGATCATGTTGGGGTTTTTGTCAAAATTGTTTTGTAATCTCCGCTGCGCATGAACCCCAAAACCCAACAGGGTGGTATCGAGCCATCGAGTTCGATTCCATTAAACTCATTGCATGTTTTCTTCGATATATACATGATATATGATTGAAAGCATGTTAATAGTTGATGTATATGTGATATACATAAGATTTCTGTGAGATTTATTATCATGTTTTGTGTATATGATACATATATTCGTGATTTAATTGAAATTAGTTTCGTGTTCTATGATCCATCATACCATTAGGTTCGATTAGGATAGTAGTTCATGATTCAATTACATGTTTGTGATTATTTGGATGAAGACCGAAATTGCAAATAATTAATTTTCGAAATTATTTATTTATAAATAATTAATTTTCGAAATTATTTATTTATAAATAATTAATTTTCGAAATTATTTATTTAAAAATAATTAATTTTCGAAATTATTTATTTATCTTGTTATATCTATTTTGTTATGAAGTTTCTATTTTATAAAGATAGATAACAAATTAGAATATGAGATAAATTTCAAGAATCTTGTTATTGGTGATATATTAGGATTCAAATATCTTAATTCCAAAATAATTAATTAATTTTCGAAATTAATTATTTATCTTGTTATATCTATTTTGTTATGAAGTTTCTATTTGATAAAGATAGATAACAAATTAGAATATGAGATAAATATCAATAATCTTGTTATTGGTGATATGCTAGGATTCAAATATCTCAAGTCCTAATTGGATTAGGATAAGATTAGTCTTAATAAGATTAGGATAAGATTAGTCCTAATAGGATTAGGATAAAATTAGTCCTAATTGGATTAGGATAAGACAAGTCCTAATTGGATTAGGATAAGATTAGTCCTAATAGGATTATGATAAGATTAGTCCTAATTGGATTAGGATAAGACAAGTCCTAATTGGATTAGGATAAGATTAGTCCTAATAGGATTAGGATAAGATTAGTCCTAATTGGATTAGGATAAGATAAGTCCTAATTGGATTATGATAAGATTAGTCCTAATAGGATTATGATAAGATTAGTCCTAATTGGATTAGGATAAGATAAGTCCTAATTGGATTAGGATAAGATTAGTCCTAATTGGATTAGGATAAGATGATTAGTTAGATGTGGGCCCGAGTTAATTAAAATGTTTTAATTGACTTAATTTTGGATAAATTAAGGGGTTAATTTATGATAATAAAAATCAGCGAAAATTATGATTTTCTATAGCTAATTTTAATTTTCGAAATTGAAATTCGTCTTCTAAAAAAAAAAAAAAAAAAAAAAAAAAAAAAAAAAAAAAAAAAGTGCGCCCTTACTCGCATCGTCTAACTAATCCTAGCGCACGGGAATTCTTTTATTAGTGAAAAGTATAAAAAATTCCCAAATTGTTTAGTGATTGAACAAATCAATAAAATATATGATATTTCATTGTTTACATAAAATCACTAAAACTGAATAAAATCCCTCTATTAAATTTTAAGTCTCATGTCATCCATTTTTAAACACTTGTCAAGGCCTCGATCACACTAATACAGTTTCAGCCATAGCTGGGTGTATTGTGTTATCTTGGTGAGACAAGTTGGGTAAGAGTTACCTAAATGTTTAACATGGTCCGACTTAATAAAGCCATCAAAATAGTTTTGAGCTTTAGGCAAATGATGAGATAAAAACATGCTAAGACATAAGATGTCCCGTATCTCATAAAAGGATCTAAAAATTACATAAGATGTAATTGGTAACTATTACCTACCTAAATAATCTAGTTCTATGTTTCATGCCATAGTTTGTCATAGAATTAGGTGAAATATGGATTTTAGTCCCCTAAATAAACAGTACATTTTAGGAGGGTTGTTAATTTAGTGGGAGTCTATTCCTCTATACTAAAATAAACTTTGCATAATCTTTATTGTAGATTAATGGCCTCTTCAAGTAACAATAATCCCCTATCACTGCGATCCATCCTTGAGAAGGATAAGCTACCTGGGACTAACTTTCTTGACTGGTTCAAAAACTTGAGAATTGTTCTTAAGCATGAACGCAAGTTGTATGTCCTGGATGCTCCAATCCCTGAGGACCCACCAGCCAATGCTACGAAAGTTTGTGAAGGATACGCATAATAAGCATGTTAACGATTCTACCGATGTTGCATGTATTATGCGGCAACTATGGTTTCTGAACTTCGAAGGACATGGAACTAATGGAAGCCTACGACATGGCTATAACTTATTTGAAGGAAATGTTCCAACAACAAGTTAGGCAAGAAAGGTTCGAGACAGTCAAAAACCTACATTCTTGCAAGATGACTGAGGGTGCGTCAGTTAGTCCTCATGTTCTGAAGATGAAGGGCTATGTTGACCAGCTTGATAGACTCGGATTCCCCATAAGCCAAGAGTTGGCTACGGATTTGATCTTGAATTCATTACTGTGAGAGTTACTCACAATTTGTGATGAACTACAATATGAATAATATGGAGAAATCAATTTCAGAGTTGCATTTGATGCTCAAAACTGCTGAACAAAATATCAAGAAACCCTCTAGTAATGTGTTGATGGTCCAAAAGGGAAAGGGAATGAAGAAGAAAGGCAAAGGCAAGGCTAAAGTTGCCAAGGCTGTTGCTGCACCTGTCGCAAAGCCTATGAAACAAGTCAAGCCCCAGCCTGTTCTTGCTTCAAAACACCCAAAAGAAAAAGGAAGAAAATTGTCATTTCTGTAATCAAACCTATCTTTGGCATTGTCGTCTCGGGCACATAAACGAGAAACGCATAACGAAGCTCCATAAAGATGGGCTTCTAGATTCATTTGATTTAGAAACATATGAAACATGCGTATCTTGTTTACTAGACAAGATGACTAAAAGTCCCTTTACTGGACACAGTGAAAAGGCAAGTGATTTATTGGGTCTAATACATACCGATGTATGCGGTCCTATAAACACAATGGCTAGAGGAGGTTATCAATACTTCATTACATTTACCGATGATTTCAAGCGAGATATGGTTATGTATATCTTATGAAACATAAAGTGAATCATTTGAGATGTTTCGAACGTTTCAAAATGAAGTGTAGAATCAACTTGGTAAAACTATCAAAACACTTCGATCGGATCGAGGTGGTAAATATTTAAGCCAAGAATTTGATGATCATCTTAGAAATTGTGGGATTGTCTCCCAATTGACTCCACCAAAGCAACTCCACAATGGAATGGAGTTTCGAAAGGAGAAATCGAACCTTATTAGATATGGTTCGATCTATGATGAGTCATGCGAGATCTTCCATTATCCTTTTGGGGTTATGCATTACAAGCTGCAACTTTCACTCTAAATCGAGTTCCTTCTAAAGCGGTTGATAAAACACAGATGAGATATGGTACGGGAAGAGACCTAGTTTGTCTTTTCTTAAGATTTGGGGTTGTGAGGCTTACGTAAAGCGACAAGTCTCGGAAAAACTAGCACCTAAATCGACAAGTGTTTATTTGTGGGGTATCCTAAGGAAACAAAAGGATATTACTTTTATAATCCCGCGAGAACAAAGTGTTTGTTGCTTGGTATGGTGCCTTTATGGAAAAACAGTTAATTTCAAAAGACACTAGTGGGAGAGAGATAAATCTTGAAGAAGTTCAAGAATCACAAGTAAACACTGAACCGCTACTGGAAGTTCAACATCGTTGCGAACCAGTTGAACCTCCACAAGTGACACAAGGCCCACGTAAATCTAGTAGGGTAAGACATGAGCCAGAGAGATTCGGATTTCTCATTACTGATAGTCGTGATGTATTGCTTATAGACCAAAATGAGCCCACCACTTATCGGGAGGCTATGTCTCGGACCGGACTCGGATAAATGGCTAAGTGCCATGAACTCGAGATGCAATCCATGTATGATAACCAAGTTTGGAACTTGGTTGATTTACCCGAAGGTGGTAAGACCATTGGATGTAAATGGGTTTTCAAGAAGAAAAGCGATATGGATGGCAAAGTGCATACTTTTAAAGCAAGACTTGTAGCAAAAGGTTTCAGCGGACTCAAGGTGTTGATTATGATGAAACTTTTTCGCTAGTAGCCATGCTTAAATCCATAAGAATTTTAATTGCCATTCTTTGCATATTATGACTATGAAATATGGCAAATGGATGTAAAAACAAAGCATTTCTTAATGGAAAGTTGCTTGAGGACGTGTATATGACACAACTGAAGGTTTTGTACATCCCGAGAATTCTAGGAAGGTATGCAAGCTTCAAAGATCCATTTATGGATTAAAGCAAGCTTCTCGGAGTTGGAATCTTCGTTTTGATGAAGCAATCAAGGATTTTGATTTTATTAAGAACGAAGATGAGCCTTGTGTATACAAGAAGGTCGAGTGGGAGTGTAGTTTTTTTAAGTGCTTTGTATGTTGATGATATATTACTCATTGGAAATGACATCCCAACATTGCGAATGTCAAGTCTTGGTTAGGGAAGTGTTTCTCAATGAAAGACTTAGGAGATGCAAACCTATATCCTAGGGATAAAGATCTATAGGGATAGATCTAAGAGGCTAATCGGTCTAAGTCGAGTGCTTACATAGACAAGGTCTTGAATAGGTTCGGTTTGCAAGATTCTAAAAGAGGATTGTTGCCAATGTCTCATGGGATAAGTCTCAAGCAAGACTCAATGTCCTAAGACAAATGATGAGCGAGGCCGTATGAATAAGATTCCATATGCATCAGCTATTGGATCTATCATGTATGCCATGTTATGCACTCGACCGATGTATCATATGCTTTGAGCACTACAAGCGAGATATCGGTCACGATCCAGGTGAGAGTCCTTTGGATAGCGATAAAGAACATCCTTAAGTACTTAAGAAGGACTAAGGAAGTGTTCTTGGTCTATGGAGGTTTTGAAAATGATCTAGTTGTAAATGGTTACACGGATGCAAGTTTTCAAGCGACATAGATGATTTTAGATCGCAATCTGGATATGTGTTTATTTTGAATGGAGGTGCGATAAAGTGAAAAAGTTCGAAGCAAGAGGCTGTGGTAGATTCTACAACATAAGCGAGTATATTGCGGCGTCCGATGCAAAGAAAGGAGGCGATTTGGATCAAAAAGTTCATTTTCGAACTAGGTATGGTTCCAAGTATTGCTAACCCTGTTTGTTTGTATTGTGACAATAACGGGGCAATAGCACAGGCCAAGGAACCTAGATCACACCACAGATCCAAACATATACTCAAGCGTTTTCATCTCATCAGAGAAATTATTGAGATGGGAGACGTAAAAATTTGCAGAGTACCTACTGAAGACAACGTTGTGGATCCATTGACAAAACTCTTCCACAAGCAAAACATGATGGTCATGTTAGATCATTATGCATCAGATGCATGTATGATTGGCCCTAGTGCAAGTGGGAGATGTTGGGGCATGTGCCCTAGGTCAATCCATAAATGTCTTTATGAATACTTTTAGTTAATAAAATAGAGGATTTCATTTGCTGTTTATTATAATTAATTCGCATGTTTACATTATAATAAGATCCATGGGTATTTACATAAATATCCTAAATGTCCCTAGTCGATCATTATATCTTTGGGAACTATAATGAATTAAGACTAGTGTGAGTCTTGATTGATGATATGATGATTATACGTATAGGGATACGAATCAAGATCACGAGTACTTGTTAGGGAACAAAGTACTGGACCGACCCGCTATGAGAGCATCACATGGATTAAGTCATAGTTGTTTCTCATGATAAGTATATATTCTAGTCCTCGACTTGAGATTACCAGAGACTTCAACATTAGGAACACAAGTGATTTGATACAATCAAACGTTGTCTTTACTTAGGACGATTATAAAGGTTGTGATTGGTTCTTGTGTGAGCAATGTGATGAAGTTGTGTAATCGAGATAGAATTTGTCCCTCTCATATAAAAAGAGATATCTAGTGGATCCTCGATGTGTTAGACTCTGTTAAAAGGCCTAGTCTAAGTGAATTGATATTGATCAATGTCACTTGGATGTTTTCGATCTACCTAGAGATCGAGACTAGTACGATTGAACATGTTGGATGACAATTCCATGCCTTATGTTTGATCAAAAGGATATCGTGTGACAAAAGGATGTTATATACACTATTGATTAGGTTGTATCGATTTGATATTCGTACAACTTGGGTAGTCATAATGTCTTGCTAGAGGCCGCTTATGACTTGTATACCAAAATGTGTTTTGGTACACGCCAACGTTGTATGAGCCTATTGGGTCGCACACTAAGAATGGTTTTGCGAGATTTTAAGATGGTTCAGAAAAATGAATGACGGAAACGTCCTTGTGGTGTATTACACTTATACTTCTTTAAGTAAGGGTATATGTGTAATTTACTTAAACGTCTATATACAAGAGTTGTATAAATAGACGCTTTAAGTTAGAATACACTAACGAAAGATTAATAGGCCAAAAACTCTATTTTTCGTTTTAGAAACGACTTAGGGTTTTTGGTATGCTCTGGATCGTTTTGGAGAGAAACAAAAAGGTTTGGTATTCTCTCGAAGCTAGCACTTCGAATCTCGGCCGCCGTTCGTGTGTGGACTACTGGTAGAGGGGCGTTCGTCGTTGGCGCGCCTTAGAGATCGATCAACCTTCTGAAAGGTATATTGCGATTGAGGTATGATTAAGTTTTTCATGGTTTAAACGTTTTTAATGGAATTAGATTCGGATCATGTTGGGGTTTTTGTCAAAATTGTTTTGTAATCTCCGCTGCGCATGAACCCCAAAACCCAACATATGCTAGAAAGCTATTGGAGCTACTTTCACGGTGATCTAGCACTCCGGGAACCCTAAAAATTTAGATTAAAATTGGTTGGTTGCGAGTAAACCTTATAGTGACCTCTACTTTTTAATGATTTATCTTTGTACCTGCTTTTGTATTTAGTTTGTATCGCATTTCACATTATTCTCAGTCACGCATACATGGTATACGAGTTACATTGTCAGTTCAATCTCGATGAGATATCCTGCCTAAGTGAAATAGACTAATGTGTGGAGGTTGTGTGATCAAGATGAGATTTTTCCGTCTTATTTAGAGTGAGATATCTATTGGGCCCCTCGATATGTTAGACCGATAAATGGGCGTATCTAGTGAATTAATTTGATTAATGTCTCTTGACAATTTCAGTATACTAAGAGATCGAGAACAGTCGATTGAACTGTAAGGGTGATATTGCATGTCTTATGTTCGATCAAAAGATATCATGTGACAAAGGGATATGAGATACTCTGTTTATTAGGTTTTATCGATTCAGTGATCTTCGTGCAACTTGGGTAGTCACAATTTCTTGAGAGGCTTCTTATGATTTGTGTTCTGAAAAGGGTTTTGGTTCACTACTAATGTTGTATGAACCTATTGGGTCATACATAAAGAATGAGTTTGAGCAATTTACTATTTTCTAGGTTGATGAATTTTATTTGATAAAATTCATTTTCAAGATTCTCATTAAGTGTCCTAGTTAGATTAGGGCTCAAAAATTTCCTACATTTCTAGTGTGACTAGCTAGAAATCTTTTATCTCTTGGTAAAACTCATTTTGAATAGGACTCTAATTGGAATTGTAGTATGACTTTAATTCTTATTTGAGTTTTACATAAATTACAACTCTTATTGGATTAGTAATTGTAGATTATCTATGACTCAATTCTTTTTAGAGTTGGACTTAAGACTCTATTTGGAGTATGACTTGGAGATGGTGTTCTTTTACAACTTGTCCTATTGTACTATAAATAAGATATTACGATCATAGTTGTTGTAGAGATTTTTCTACAGAGTTTTGTGAGAATTTTTGCCCTAAAATTATTGGCGCTAGCACTCTTGATAGTGTGGAATTCTGATAGAGGACGTTTGTCTCTGACAGTGTCTCGAAGAAATCGATCAACACCAAACAAGGAAGACATATAATTGTTCTTGTTGAGGTATGGTTTTCTCTATTAGTACATTAGTTTAATGAAATAGATAAGATCTTGGTTCGGGGACATTCGAAAAGGTTTCAAAAACTTTTGCTCTCTTTCCGGCTGGAAGAATGCCCGACTAGATGAGGCAATGAACATTTTCCGATCTGCGCTTGATCCCCAAAACCTAATCATGTTTCCATTAGACTCTACATCGTTTCGGTCAATATATATTCGATTTTTGATCAATGGTGAAATTTGAGTAGAAACCTAATTTTCTTCAATCTATTTTAAGAGCTATTTTAAGAGCCTTTGCAGGTCTTAGCTTAGCTGCCCGATGTCAGGATTGAATATTAAATATTGGTGCGAGAACCTAAGATTCTTTAGAGGGCCGCTAAGGGCACCCCACCTATTAATGAAGGCACCCAAATTTTTTGTAAAAATTCCGGCAAAACTGGAAAATACCCTTTTGCCCCAGTATATATAATGATTCAAATCCCACAAATTATTTTGACAAAGAAAAAGGGCACCCCACCACAATGTTGAACCACAAATCCACACTGCGTTTGTCGGCTTTTTATCGATTCTTGGGGATTGACATCATCCGACAGCGAGTTAACAATGTTTGACAACCATATGATAGTTTATTAGAACTGTTTAGTTGTGGAAAACAATGAAAATGATGATTTGTTTGTCAACGTAGAGTTTGGTAATTTGCTCAAATCCAAACTTGTTTCCACTATATAATGGAGGATTATACTGCTACGGTGCAAGAGGAGGTCGAAGTTGAGGTAATTTTACAAATTTATTGTGTTTTTTTTGCGGTTATCGAAGTTTCTGTCGATGTGCGCGATTGTATCGGCCTCGCAGGACCAAGATGTATGGTGATGTCTCGGTCCTAAAGGACCGATAGGTGTACTTAGGTCACGGTATGGTACGCCAGTGTACAACCGAGAGTATGAGCACATTCTTTGTTGTACACCACCGACGCCACATTACCTACCACTAATTGTAGCTCTCGTCGTGTCTTGGCCGAGAGAACTAGAGTACTCTCGGCCATGCGTAACCGAGACACTATGAACTTTTCCGGCCTTTGTGGCCTAGACTTCGAGTTCCCAAAAATGTAGCTTCTGTCTCGGCCATGCGAGGCCGAGACAGTTAGCACAGTCTCTGGCCTGTGTGGCCGAGAACCGCGAATTCCCATTTCTTTAACTATTCAACCGAACCCTAACTTGGAGACGAAATCGGCTCACACCACGACCCTACGAACTGCAAAAAAGCCGTAAACCGAAGGAGAAACACAAGGCGAGACACGGGAAATACGATTTCGGGGATTCCTCTCACTGGTCGGTTCAAACTAAATGGGTTCTTGCACAACAGTTCGGTGGAGGTGGTGGGGTGCTCAGGGTTCGGTGAAGGTGGTGGTGGGGGTGGTGGGGTGCTCAGGGTTCGGTGAAGGTGGAGGTGGAGGTGGTGGTGGTGGTGGGGGTGGTGGGGTGAGAGGGTTTTTTGCACGAGGGGCATTTTCGATATTTTGGGTTTAATTTTTGGGTGCCTCAGGTAAATCGATTTGTGCCCACATTAATTGGGTGCCTTCATTAATAGGTGGGGTGCCCTTAGCGGCCCTCATTCTTTATTGTATGATAATCGAGAATTGGGTGAGGACTAGACGGCAAGGTTTCGAGGTGTATGGAATTTTCTGCATCTAAAGTAGATTTTGTGTACACTATTATTTTAGTGATTAAGCGTGAAAACTGTTTTGAGGTGACACGAGACTTTCTTCCCGTTTTCTTAATGTGATAGGGATGGATCAGAATTCTTACTAGTTACTATTTTCTCAACTTTATTTCCACGTTTCACTAGATTCTTTTTCCTTATAAGTTGGGATAGGTTTGTTGGATTGTTGGTTTGCATGCATGTGGATAACTAGTAATTCGGGTTTACAATCTAATGTTCCATGTGATGATGTCATCGTGAATCACCACCAGGTCCACCACTAGATTTGCTTCACCCATAATATGTTGGAATTATATTATACTATACAATTAGTTGAATGGAATTTAAATACACATACACCTATAAAAAAAGGTGTGATGTTATGTATTTGGACCAACGTAATGCGACACTATACACGTATATATAATTCGTTGGAAATATATACGGGTATTTGGAACAATGTGGTGCTTGGGAAACATTACGTTGCATGGACCGTTTGGTATATACACATTGCGTAAACCGTTTGTCTATGTTGAAGAGCAACGTGACTTTTGATGAATATACATGTGCATGCATGCCAGTGATTACATTCTTTTTGGAGATGATCATGAAGACACGTGTTGTACATAACCTTAATGTTGGTCATCATATCCAAATTTAATGGACATGATTAAAACAAAATGAAAAGGTGCGAATTTAAACGTAGCATGCATGCATGCATGGGTGTTTGATTTTGTGTTAAATTCAACTACTTAAAACAAAAGTCACATGCATGTACAACATGTAGTCACATACATGTACAACATATGGAAAGGGTTGGTGTGATATTTCATTTGTGAACAACCATGAAATGCACTTATAAATATATGAATCCACGACATCCAAATTACTTTTGATTCCATTTTTTTTTTTTTATAAAGAAATAAAACAGTCCCGTTTTTTTTCTCAAAGCAATTTTTCTAGTGTGAGTGAACAGTTTAGTCCAATTCTTCTTACGGTTTAAAGTGTTGTAGTCGTAGGATCGTGATTGTTGTATCTTATGAGACAAGTGCAACCAACCGCAAGCACGATTTGCCGGACATTATTGTCTTAAGGAGATAGAGTATTAAACTCTAGCCTCAATCTACAAATTTCTTCAATTCAAGTTCAGAGTGATTTTATGCATCAATTCAGCCATGACTACACCAAGTGGCGTAGGGGAGGTTAATGATTCTAACATAATATAGTGATATTCTAGTGTACATGACCATCAAACTTATGTAGTTTTTGATTCACGTGCACATCTAAACTTTCAAGCCTACTAGTTAAGGCTCAAGAATGGAAACCATGTGGTTTAAACCCTACACCGGTTGGCTAATACAACTATGCATAGAAAAATTTCTATTAATAAGTAGCATTTAAATTTCTTGAGTTTTATTTTTATGATGCTTGTGTACATGAAATTGTTTCTTGTTTTTTATTTTACGATCTTTATTCTACGCATTATATGATATTTCATAATTAGAAGAAATGCTAGAATTAATCATCATAAAAATTATAAAAGGATCATAAAACACAAAAATTCATAGATAATAATTTTAAGTTATTGCTTGCTACCCAATTAAAAACACGTGTCAAGACCTCGATCACATCAATATGGGTCTGCCTTCGCAGGTTATATTGTGTTATCTTGGTGAAGCAAGCCTGATAACGGTTACCTAGATATTTAAATTTGGTCTGACTTAATAAAGCTATTAAAATAGTTTTGGGCTTTAGACATAGATGAGACATAACACATTGTGACATATGATGTCTAGGTCTCATAAAGAACCTAAGAATTGCATGTGATGCATTTGGTAAAGCTTACCTACCTAAATAACTTGATTTTGTGTGTCATGCCTTAGTTGTCTCAAAATTAAGTGAAATATGGATCTTAGGCCACTAAATTAATATTTACGAGGGTTAGTGATTTAGTGAGAGTTTAATTACTCATTAATAAATTATTTTACATAATCTTCTAGGTGTAGATATTAAACTCTCTGTAACTCTAATCCAGAGTAAATGTGATCAATCCTTGAGAAGGATAAAATCATTTCTAAGAGTAATTTCCCAGATATAATTGGAAAAATTGATAAATGTTATCACCCATAAAAAGAAGGACGTATGTCTTAGATTAATGGTTTCTTTTAAACTACATATATTAGTAAAAAAAATATATTTCATGTTAGCAAATATAAAACCACATTTTAGGAAAGATTCGGTATCGTGGAAGGTAATAACATAATAGTGACACGGAAGGAAATGTTCCTATAGTAAATCGCACGGGATGGGTATAAGATTATAAAATTCAAAGATTCTTGTAAAAAGGTTGTGAACCTATTAATACATCTTTATGTTTGGAACATGAAAGGACTATATTAATTATCTTAAAAGGCTTGAATATTCATGTGCCAAAAGTTGGCTGTAGATCGGATCTATAATTCACCAAAATAGTTTTGAACTATATAATATGAATGATGCGGAGAAACTTGCTTACAACTACATATGATGTTTAAAAGTGTAAGACAAAATATTAAAAAGGCCTTAGACATGTATTTGATGGTTTCTAACTGAAAGGAACTCAATAAAGAAAGATAAAACGGAGGTAAAAGCTACGAAAGGTGTTTTTATCAGACACAAAAACCTTAGTTGCGATCTAGACTTTACCAAATTCTAAATATGAGCCTTTAAAGAATGGATTTAGTTATTCATAGAATGGAATTGTTCATTTTTTAATGAATATAAATCCTATCATGAAGACGTAATTTTGAATTATTGCAAATATTTCAAAATGAGTATTAAAAAAGTCACTTGACAAACTATTAACATACTTTGATGAGATCAAGGCGGATAATATTTGAGCTAAAAGTCTAAATGGCCTTCTTTGAAAATGTGGGATTGTCTTACTAGCAACTCCACTAGGAACGTCATTTGAGGAATGATGTATTAAGAGGAGAAATCGAACTATATAAGATATAATTCAATTTATGATGTGTCACACAAACCTTCCTATGATGTCCTATTGAAGCTATAATTTAGAAACCACCGCATTTTACACTAAACCTTAATTATTTTCTTTAAAGTCACTGATAAAAATCCAGTTACAATGTGGACTAAAATGATCTAGTTAATATTTTCTTGAGATTTAAGGTAGTAAGATTTGCGTAAGACAATAAGTCACTTAAAGTTTGATGCCTAAGTCATTTAAGTCTATTTGCGGTTAATTATTATTATATTATTTTACACAATTGAGAACAAATTGTTTGTTGCTTAAAATGATGTCTTTCTAAATGAAGAGTTAATTTCAAAGATAATATTGGGAATAAAATAAATCTTGAAATGATCTAGAGCTACAAATGAGAACTGAACCACTTTAGGATGCTTAATAAAGTTTTAAACTAGTTGAGGATGCTCAAGTAACATATAGCTCTTGAAAAATCTAGAATAATAAGAAATTGGCAAGAGAAATATGGAATTCTTTATTATTGATAGTTGTGATATAATTTTGATACTTGATCAGAATGAATCACTACTTATCAAGAGACATGTCTTATTTAGATTGGATGAAGAGACAAAGTGTTATGAACTCTGAATTTTAATTCATGTATGTTATCCAAGTTTGGAACTTGAGCTATTTACTTGAAGGTGGTATGACCATTGGATATAAATGAGTTAAAATGAAATGAAAAAAAAATAAAAGATGTACACTTAAAAGCACGGCTTATCGAAGAATTTCAATCTATATTTCTGATTGTCATTACTTCATAGTTTTACTATAGGATATGACAAATGAGGGTCAAAATAGCATTGCTCTATACTCCTTATGATATGTACGACACAACTTTAGGGTTTTGATTATCTGAAGAATTTTAGAAAAGGTATGCAAGCTTAAAGGATCCATTTATGGATTATAGTTAGCATATCAAAGTTGGAATCTTTGTTTTGATGAAATAAATTAATGTATTAAGTTCATTGAATCAAAGATAAATATTGTATATACATAAAGGTTAGTGGGAGCACATTTATCTTTCTGAATCTATATGTTGATGATATATTATTCATTAGAAACAATGTCCTAACCTGGTAGAAAATTAAGCCTTGGTTGACGAAAGCTTATCAATGAAATTCTTAGACAATTAGGCCTTTATCCTTGTGATATAGATCCATAGAGATAAATCTAAGAGGCTAATTGCTCTAAATTAGAGTGCTTATATAAATAAACAATTGAAAAAGGTTTCAATATGCGAGATTCTTAAAAGAATTCGAACTTACATCTTATAACGTAAGTCTGTATGACTTAAAGTCTTGGGACAAATGATGAGCGAGACAATGTGAATATGACACCATACGCATCAGCTATGAGAATCATCACATATGTTATACTTTACATTTAGCTCGATATGCCATATGATTTGGGAAAAACTTACATATATCTCATAGATTCCAGTGAATATCACTAAATATTTATTGGTAACATTCTTTAGTACTTCAGAAGAAGTTGAGAAATATTATTGAATTTGCAGAGGTTTGAAAGATACAAGTCTTGTAAATGGTTATAAAATGTAAATTTTCAAGCTAATATAAGCAATTAATGATCGCAATATGGATATGTGTTAACTTCGTAGGAAGATGCAGGGAGTTGGAAACGTTCTAAACTCACTCTAATAAGTTCTACAACTTAAATTGAGTTTTTAACGGATTTTGATATTGCTAATGAAAATGTTTAGATCATAAGGTTCATGATTGAATAAGGTGTAATTCTAAGTGTGGGGAATAACGTTGGCTTTTATTGTAAAATCAATGGATAAATATAGGTTATGGAACCTTAATCACACTATATATTTAAATAATCACTGAGCGTTTTTGTCTCATTAGAGAAATAATATGAAGATTTACTGAATATCAATATTAAGCAATGTAATAGATACATAAATAATGAATATCAATATTAAGCAATGTAATAGATATATAAATAAACTTCTTCCACTAAGAACGCATTAAGGTCACGTGGTATTGGATACGTGTAGGTTTAGACCTAGTGCAAGTGGGAAATGTTGGGGTATGTGCCTTAGGCCAATTCTGTAAACGTTGTTTAACTATTATAAGTAGATGCATATTTCTTTTATAATATTATCCATGGATAATTATTGTATTATTCTAAACGTCTCGAGTTGATTATTACTGTGGGTACAATAATAAATTAAGACTAATATGAGTCTTAATTGACAGTCATGTGATGATTATGCATATGCGGATACATATCAAGATCATGGGTATCCGTTGGGAACAAATGTTGAACCGACCCGCTATGAGAACACTACATGGTCAATGTCATAAGTGATTCTCATGAGAGTTATATCACTTAGTCCTTTTATTCGAGATCACCAGAGTCTCCAACATTAGGAGCATAATGATTTAACACAATCAAACGTCGTTTTTAACTGGATGATTATAAAGATTATGATTGGTCATTATTCGACTAATGTGTGGAAGTTGTGTGATCAAAATGAAAATTTTCCTTCTCTTTTAGAGATAGATAGCTATTGGGCCCCTCGATATGTTAAACTTATAAATAGCCATGTCTAGTGAATTGATTAGATCAATGTCACTTGAAAATCTCAGTCTACACAGAGATCGAGACTAGTAGATTGAACAATAAAGGTTACATTCCATGTCTTATGTTCAATCAAAATATATCGCATGACAAATGGATATGATATACACCGTCTATTAGGTTGTATCGATTTATTGATCTTCCTGCAACTTGTGTAGTCATAATGTCTTCCTAGAGGCCGCTTATGACTTGTGTCACTACAAAAAAACAGCAAATCAGAAACGGAATTAGAAACAGAAATAAGATCCGTTTCTAAATCAGAAACGGAATAAGTTCCGTTTCTAAATTAAAAAGTTAGCGACGGAATTGAGACGGAAACATTCAGAGACGGATTTGAAACGGATCAGAGACGGAATTAGAGACGGAATTAGAGACGAAATTAAATTCCGTCTCTGAAAAATGGCGCCTTCATTCCCGCCAAAATTGTATTTTGTTATACCCGTTCATCAAATCTCGAGATTTGTGACAACAAATCTCGAGATTTCTCTTTACCCCCTCAAAAACCCCCCCTCGTCTCGTCCTCCCCACAATCGAAAGCCACCTAAACCCTAAAGCCTTAACCAAGCAAACCCACCGCGCGATTCGATCTCATCATCTTCGTCGTCTCTCCTCTATACTCTCGTCTCTCCTCTCTGGTCGCGCCGTCTCTCCGGTCCACCGGCCCCCAAATCTCCAACCCCCAACAAATCGGCGTCTCTGTTCGTTACTCTCAACTCTCTCTCTCTGGTCTCTCCGTCTCTCTCCAGTCCACCGCCCCCAAATCCCCAACCCCCAACAAGTCTTCCTCGCACTACATTGCTCCCTGGTAGCGCTGCCCTGCTCTGGTCCTGTTCGGTTGTCTTGCACCATTTCAGTCAGCGCCTCTGCTCCTCTCGGGTCTCACTTCGTGCTCTAATTCAGTCCCCTATTCGATCTCTATTCGGTGGTATTGTGCTCTCATTCATTCCGCGCCTCGCTGTGCTTGATGGGTGAGTTCTCCCTCTTTCCTCTCGAACCATTATTTTTGGTGAATTGGCAGTGACATGTTATGTAGGTGTTCCTTGCTATTTTATCATATCTTAATGTTGGTTTACCTATTTAAATGTATAATTTAAATAAATTTGATTTGGTTGTAACTTTACCAGTATGTCTCCCTTGCTATTGTATGATATCTTGCTGTGTATAACTATTCGGCTATCATAAGTGATATATTGATGTCTTTGTTATATGTTCGGTGTCTCTCTTGATGTGTTATGTAGGTGTTCAACTAACATTTATAAAAAGAACAAGTTTCCACTTCCTTTCAGTCTAATGAAATCAAGAATTTTCGTTCAGTATTTTTGTTCAAATTTATCATGTTAGGCATTATTTTTTTTTCCTTGCTATTTTATTATGTTTGGTTATGCTATTCTGAAATGCCAAAAAATCGATAATAGGTGCAATGATCTGAAATATGAAAATCTAATTCTGAATATACTAGGTATTACTTTGATCATAGTTCTTTGCATGATTCTTGATCTCATTCAAGAGCTTAGTGAACAAAGTGATGGTTGTGGCTATGTCTTCATCGGAGCCAACTCTGAAAGTCTCATAGTGCCCCTCGATTATCAACTTTTTTCTTCACTTGATGTTTACCTTTATAATGTACCCTAAGCTTCTCCTTCACTTCCTTAGTTGTTTGACAAGCCCTAACTCTGTTAAATTTGTTCTCATAAAGCGAGGAAAAAAATTTATTCATGCCTTGATCATTGGAGAGCTCAATCTTGGTCTCCTCAATGATGTCTTCTCTCATGGCCCCTGTTCGGTGGATGTACCTATTCTCAATTGACTCCCACAAAAGTCTAAGTTTCACCCTAATGTAGAACTTCATCCTTACTTTCCAATGAGCATAGTTGGCATAGATAAAAAACACTTTGAATTTTCAACTCCCTATCCTTAGTTCAATGAAAAGTTAAAACAATTACTTTCTAATCCAGGCATCTTACATATTTATGATGAGGTAAATAATCCAGTTAGAGGAATATCGAATAAATGTTGTTGTACTTTGCATTTCGTGCCTTGAATTGCATTCAAACATTAATACTTAGCAAGATAATAATTAAGGACAACATTAGATATTAAAGTAAATTTGATCTATCACCATTCTAGCATTTCTTAATAAAACCTATACTTATATAAGTCATTCCATGACTAGAGTGATCTAATTACATCTATCATCATATGAAAGAGACATTACATTACAATACGATCATAAATGAAACCTGAGACATCGTGTAACGCTGACTAGTTAGAAAATTAATGACTTTCTAACTTTGTCAATTTATTCTCTATTCATGAGTCCATTCACTTAGCTATCAATTTCTTCTAGATTGTCTTGATCGCTATTCCGATTTACACTATTCTCCAATTAGTGAGATTTCCTATCATCTTAATCATTATGGTTTCATTACTTGAATAGACAACCTAGAATTTGGACAACGGTTACGTTCGAATAGGAATGTCGTCTACAAGTAGAGACTGGATGTACAACCGGCTCGACAACGGTTACGTTCTAATTGAATTCGCGGCGAAGGTTAAAGAATTCATATCATTTGCCAAACAACATTGTCCTACATACCAAAGTGAAAGGAATATTAGATGTCCGTGCAATTTTAAGAAATGTCGACTTGTACCGTACCTGGACGTCGAAACGGTTGAGTACCACATATGTAGGTATGGATTTGTCCTGGGATATTACTGTTGGTACGAACATGGTGAGAACGGAGATGAAGGCCCACAAAACTTTTACGAAATGGATAGTCATATTGATGATGCTGATGTGGGAGGATACGATCCGACACCTTACCGCGAGATGCTACACAACGTGGCAGGTCCAAGTTTCAATTGGAATGACGTGGAAGAATCTCCAAACCCCCAAGCACGCCAACTATATGACATGATTGATGCAAGTAGGGAACAATTGTGGCCTGGTTGCGAAACCATGACAACGTTGTCCGCAATGGCAAGATTACTTGCGATCAAGTCTGAACATCATATATCTGAACGAGGGTATAATGAAATCATTAAACTCATGAAGGATTGTTTGCCAAATGACAACTCATTGGTTGAAAATTTTTATGCCACTAAAAGACTAATGCGAGGTCTAGGTCTACCTATTGAGAAAATAGATTGTTGTGAGGACCAATGTATGATTTATTGGGGAGTGGACTCTGAGTTGACGTCATGTAAATTTTGTGGGAAATCACGATACATTGCACATCGACGAGGTCGTGGTCGGAACACAAAAAAGAGCCCTTGCAAAAGAATGTACTACTTCCCTTTGGGCCCTCGGTTGCAACGATTGTATGCGTCTGAGTCAACCGCAAAACATATGCGATGGCATGAAGATCATTCATCGCCAAAAGATGTTATGCAACACTGTTCTTATTCAATTGCTTGGAGACATTTTAATGACATCAATAGAGACTTCACCGCCGAGGTTCGGAATGTTCGTTTAGGATTGTGCATTGATGGTTTTCAAGTATTTGGGCTTTCCGGGAAATCGTACTCTTCGTGGCCCGTGATTTTGACTCCTTACAACCTTCCACCGTCGATGTGCATGAAATCTGAGTTTATGTTCTTAACGGTTATCGTTCCCGGACCGACCAGCCCAAAGCAGAAAATCGACGTGTTCCTTCAGCCGCTTGTGAAAGAGTTGCAAGATTTATGGAACAATGGGCTGATTACATACGACGTCTCCACCAAGACAAATTTTCTCATGCGAGTTGCTCTTTTATGGACTGTTAGTAATTTCCCTGCATATAGCATGTTGTCCGGTTGGAGCACACACGGTAAGTAAGCTTGTCCATATTTTATGGAGGATACAAATGCATTTCAATTGCGAAATGGTGGTAAGACATCGTGGTTCGACTGACATAGTCGTTTCTTGGCGAAGTCATCACCATTAAGGAAAGACAAAAAAAATTTCATTAGAGGCAAAATGGTCATAAATGATGATCCGCCCGCTTTGCGTTCTGGTGAAGAAATTTTGGCCGAAATTGAATCGTTTGGCTTGATGAAGGTGACTGAAATCGGAGCGGAATCTGTGAATGGGCGGATAGCTAAGAATTCGGGATGGAGGAAGAAAAGCATATTCTGGGACTTACCGTATTGGAAGACAAACTTGATCCGCCACAACTTAGATGTCATGCACATTGAGAAAAATGTTTTTGATAACATATTCAACACTATTATGTGTGTACCGGGCAAGAGTAAGGACAATGCAAAATCGAGGCAAGATATTCGTGAATATTGTCACCGACCTTTTCTACACATTGATTCGGCGACAAATACTTACGTCCTTGGGTGCTATGCTCTTGATACATCAAAAAAACATAAATTGTGCGAGTGGGTTGAAAAATTGCGTTTTCGATGGTTACGCATCGAATCTTGGTCGATGTGTAGATCCAAAGAAGCTGCGAATGTTCGGCATGAAGAGCCATGATTGTCATATATTCATGCAACGGTTGATACCAATTGCATTCGAGAGAACTCCTCCCAAACCCGGTTTGGGTTGCAATTAGCGAATTAAGCCTTTTTTTTCCGATCCCTAAGCTGCGAAATGTGTCGATATCAAGATATGGAGGTCTTAGAGTCCGAAATACCAAAAATCATTTGCAAGTTGGAAAAAATATTTCCTCCAAGCTTATTTGACTCTATGGAACACCTACCAATCCACTTGGCATACGAGGCCCGTCTGGCCGGTCCCGTTCAATTTCGATGGATGTATCCATTTGAGAGGTACTATCTTGACCCCTTGAAATTATTTTCCCATTCAATAGGTTTTATATCAACATTTCCTATAACATTCATACAGGTACCTTAAACATTTGAAGAACAATGTGCGAAACAAAGCGAAGGTTGAGGGCTCCATGAGTAATGCTTATTTGGTCGAAGAGGTCACATCCTTTTGTTCTTACTACTTCGAAGATCACGTCTCTTCGTTGCATGACAAAGTGCCACGTAACGACGATGGCGGTCTCGGGCCCACACCGAACTTCGTCGGCAATTTCTTAATTTTCACTTATCCTGGTCGACCCATGGGCAAGTCGAAGGAGTGGTACTTAACTGAGCAGGAGTATAATGCCGCTCATTCGTACATACTGCTCAATTGTCCAGAGATCGCTCCTTACGTTCAGTATGGCCGTCACTTTCATTCAATAATGCAGTACATTCATTGTTCATTTTTTAGTAAGACAACCTACTTACATGTTCGTTTCTTCTAGGATATTCGTCGATGAAATCACTTAAGCAATGGGGGAGTCGGAAGTTGATAGTAGTCTAGAGCACAACTTCCCCATTTGGTTTCAAACATATGTAAGGTCTTTACTTTTGTACGTTATAGATTCATAAATTTCTTCCATAAGTAATGTGTCATATTGCATTACTAATTTTTTTGAATAGGCTCAGAATTCTATAGTTGACGAGACGCTCGTTGATCTTTCTGTTGGTCCTAGTCGATCATGTACTGTCTACCCTGGTTACCTTGTTAATGGGTCTAAGTTCCACTCCGCAACATATGACGTTAATAGATCGACGCAGAGCAGCGGTGTTTTGGTGAAGGGTTCAAACTACGCCGATGTTTCCCATAACTATTATGGAGTACTGCAAGAGGTTGTGGAGATTGAGTATACCGGCCTCAAGCGTGTGGTCTTGTTTAAGTGTGAATGGTATGACCCTACACCGAATCATGGTGTGAGGACTCACCCAACACTTCAATTGGTAGAGGTTCATCGAAGTCGACGATATAACAACTACGAGCCATTTGTACTAGCAATGCAAGCCACTCAAGTCTACTACCTTTCGTACCCTTCTATGAGGAACGACCGACAAGAATGGCTAGCGGTTTGTTCTTTGTCACCAAAATTCGGCCGACGAGGAAACTAGCAAAGACGATAATGACCAGGGCTCGGCAGATATTGCTTTCTAAGATGGGATGCCCACCACGTGCGTAGTCGATGATGCAATCACCGATATCAACAATCTGGATGATCCGACTGGGACTCGATTCATTGTTGAAGCGGGTCCAAGTGAAGAAGTTTATAGTCGAGATGATTCAGAAGAAGAATCCTCACCTTCTACTCATGAGAGTGAATTTGAAACGGATGATAGCGAATAATGTATGTATATGATTTGTCAACGTCCAATAATGTAGTTACTTTTATTAGCATGGATCCTGTGTTATAAAGTCCAATCATTTAGACTTAAATTCTAATTTTTGTATGCCCTCCTTCTCTGATGTTTTATTGCTATTTTGTTAGGTTTCATGGCCGGAGGTGGTCATCCCCCAACTTCGAGGTTTCCCATTAGGAGGCCATCGTCCAGGCGGAAGAGGTGCAACACTGACCTCTGGCGGCGAAATACCTACTGGGCCTCATGGTCAGGCCACACGAGGGGTCCATAGAGGTCGTGGCGGTTGAGGTCGTGGGTCGATACCTGCATTATCGATTCCGACTTCTCGGTCTCTCGAGCACGATACAGCCGCAGCGTCACCTTCCCCTTCCATACCGTCGGCGTCATCTGTACCATCATCGTCATCATCGAGGACTATACCGGATATGCACTTCCAGTTACCATCAACGACATCAAGGACTCCTTTACCCACGAGGCCTGCACTCCCAGCCACAGCATCACCGGCAGCATCCCCACATGAAGACGTAAGAGCAGGGTTGGAGGTGACAGGCCCTCCACGACCACCTCAGAGGACAGGGATGGAGCCCCCTCGCGTGCAGGGGATCCCTATCAGACTGATTGCCAATGATACGTAAGTTTGTGTTTGACTCTTATATGTCGTTTTAAATATGGATGTCAATTATTGAAGAAGTAGTTAAGGTGACATGCATGTTCATGAAACACAGGGAGTTGCATCCTTCGCATTTTTGTGCAAGGAGGATGACAAAAGTTTTCAAACGATGGATGATTCCTGAAGGGTATTGTTGGAAGTCGGTACCGCCTCATCATAAAGACCAATACTGGGGCCAATGGAAGGTAAACAAGACTACTAAATGCCTTATGATTTACACTATTTTCTCAATGTCTCGTAACAATAGCAATCGCCAATTTGTAGGTATTTTTTCGATGGGATGACGAGATTCCCGAGGATCTCGTGCGAGCGGCGTACGACAGGCTTGCAGGCACAAGGTACACCGCATTGATGCACAAGTTAAAGAAGAGTCGTGTGCAGCCAGTTTTTGTTATAGATGAGGCATGGAGGAGATACTTGGAGTACGGGAGAGCGAGGATTTCCCAGGCCAGGTCTAGGCAAGCGACGGAGAATAGGAACACTGAGGTCGAAGGCCCTGGGACTGGACCCTCGAAGCACGGTGGTGGTTCCGTGTCTTTTGTGACTACACAAGAAAGATTGGTAAGTTTTTTGTAACATCTTGGATATTTTTTACATTTATACACTTGTTCACTATGCTTGGTCCTGCACGCAGACTGATTCATCCGAGACGCCACCTACTGTGTCCGACTTGTATTTGCATCTCCACACCGTAAATCACGACAGGATGACATTCATCGATACTAGATCAGAGCGGTTCTATGTAAGTATAGAAATTATATGTAAAGTAGTATTAAGTTTACTTTAACCCATATCATGTATTTTGTTTGTTGTTCATATCTGCAGGATATGCTCCAGAGCAGACGTCAGGAGCTGACCCAGGGTACACCGGACCAATCGGTGGATGATGAGGCGGTGTACCTCAATGTGGCGGGTGAGTGTTCCAAAGGACGTGTCTACGGACTCCGGTCCGTAGGGAGAAAGAAGAGGAGATACGGAGATCCTGGTGCTAGCACGTCGGAGATGCCGGATGTGGTACCGCGGGCAGAGTTCAATGTCGTTGCGGAGCAATTACGAAAGGTTATGGAGTTCATGCAGCAGCATCTCGGGATGAACATGGACGAAGCAGGCCTAGCTCAGCAACAACCACCACCACCGCCACCACCACCGCCACCTCACGACCAGCAACAGCTGCCGCAAATAGATCCGGTCGATCCACCACAACAAGGGGACAATGTTGAGCGTGAGACGTAAGCGTGGCTCTCGAGAGATGAGTAGGTTGGTGATACATAGGTACTTCACTTGTTGTTTGTGTAAATTCTTAGATTGAACGTTTGCCTAAGTAGACAACTTTAGCAATTCTTCGAATTACTTTATGATTGACACTTCTTTTTGTGCATATTTAGATTTATGTTCCATAATTTATCGTGGATTTTACTATTTTGACCTTTTCCGTCTTTGCTAGAAAAATTCTTATGTAAAGAAAAATATACTATATGTACAGAATGTTTGCAAAATATTTGGGAGAAGAAAACATGCTGACTGTTGTGTAGTCTTATGCCGTTGCAGGTTCTCTCAAGTGCGATGATGAAGAAAGTGGTAGAATTGACAGGGAGCAACATTTTCATGCCATAGCAAATGCATTTGGGAAATCGATAAAGGCTCGTTTTTCGGTCATCTGTGTTGAGAACATGTTGGCTCTTGTTCTTCTAGAATTAGCTTTGTGTTGCCGATCATGTACGCTCTTGTTCTTCTATAAAAGCTAATTCTAGAAGAACAAGAGCCTACATGTTCTCAACTCAGATGACCAAAAAATGACCCTTTATCGATTTCCCAAATTCATTTGCTATGGCATGATCCGAATGGCTCCCTGTCAATTCTACCACTTTCTTCATCATAGCACTCGAGAGAACCTGCAACGACATAAGACTTGCACACAACAGCCAGCATGTTTTCTTCTCCCAAATATTCTGCAACCATTCTGTAGATATAGTATATTTTTCTTTAAATAAGATTTTTTCTAGCAAAGGAAAAGGTCAAAAAAGTAAACAGCATGATAGATTATGTATGAACTGGGATTCCAAGGCAACTAAGATATACAGAGGATAAAGGAAGAAAACATTTACCTGAGTTCATGGTGGGCTCGTTCATCTCAAAGGTATGCATCCAATAATCTAAGCAGCACACTGAGTTTTTGCTAGGAATTAAGTGAAACAATTGTCATACAACAATTGTCATACTTTGTTTGGCATAACTAACGAATGCAAGGGTTTATACACAATATTGAACCTTATAACATGGATAAGAATTGATTTGGAATGCTTTTTTTATGTGAAAGTTGATGATTCTTAGGTCTAAGTGTTGAGTTGATCTTGTGCATCACAGTGGCATTTGAGTTTATCTCGTCAGACATTTGTGAAAACATATCATATTATATCATTCTTATTGCTTAATATTCTAAGTCTTATCGTGACTCGTTACTATGGAACTTCTATTTCAATAAACATGGGATAATTTTCTAGTCAAATCATTATTCTCTGAATGACGTCTGATATATGTTTGTCCCATCATTATTCTCTGAATGACGTCTGGAATAATTCAGGGTATCTTGGTGCTTCAGGTAGCTAAGGTTGTACAAGTTGCTCCAATTCGCGTATATGAAGTGGCGACATTTTATTCCATGTTCAACCGTACTAAGGTTGGTGAATGATTAATATCTTTACGATGCAGTTGGCATCATCTACATTGGATTAATGATCGCTTGTGTTCATACATCTTGATTGAGTTTGCCTTAGCGCCGCTGGGTAATGTAGGTTGGTAAATATCATCTGTTAGTTTGTGGCACCACGCCTTGCATGATACGTGGTTCACGGGAAATAGAAGAGGCTCTACTTAAACACCTTGGGGTGAAGCGCAATGGTAAGCTAATGCAACTTTCATTGCTCTCTCTACACAAACCAAATATAATTTTTACTGCAAGTTCAGTGTTTTGAAACCTGTTAGAATTCTATTTCTTCCCCATATGCAGAGGTGACAAAGGATGGCCTGTTCTCTGTTGGAGAAATGGAATACATGGTGAGAATTTTTTATGGTGTCTTCTTTTTTACTTTTTGATAAATCGAGTTAAGACAATATGTTTTCCTCACCCGCCGCGATCTTGTTGTTTTTGCTTAAAAATTGAGAAATACAATAAAGCACATGATAAGTTAATAATTTCTCGATTTTGGAAAGGGATGCTGTGTAAATAGCTAATTGGGGGATCATTGATGGCTATCACTAGAGAAAAATATTTTTTCGAAACAAGCTAATGGAATTTAATTTAAAAGAGCTGTTGAAAAGCATTTCTAGTATTGTTTAGGCGTGTGAGTTATGAACACATATGAGAATAGATTAAAGATGGTGGAACTCCGTTGCAATTCTGTTTGAATAAGATATTTGGATAATGTTACACTTTCTTTCGTTCAATTCTGTTTGATCTCAAGGCTAGAGCTGGGATCGAAGAAGTTCACTTTCTTTCGTTCAATCCGACTGACAAAAAGACCGCACTTACATACTTAGACCAACAAGGTAAAATGCATAGAGTGAGCAAAGGACCTCTAGAGCTGGTAAGATTTTACAAGTAATAGCCAAGTTACTTACTAATTCATTTCTTTTATCAATATTGAAATTCCTTTTTTTTGTATTTGTGCCATTTAGGTTCTTAATCTAGCGTCGAACAAATCAGATATAGAACGAAGGGTGCACGCATCAATTGACAAATTCGCAGGTAGTGGACTTAATACTCATTGCAAGGAAAAAGCTGTGAAAACATGGAACCTAAACTGATAACTTTCTATTTGCAAAACTTTGATATTCAAAGGAGTGGTGGTACATTGAATGGACTACTCGGCCATAGAGGATGCCACTCTCTTTGGTTGATATAAGCGAACGAGGTAGTGAAGTATCTTTATTTTTCTGTGTGGATTACTTCATTCTCATACCATGATTGTTCACCATTTGTAGAACTCAATTCAAGTATGATATAAAGGCTATAAACATGATTATTCTCATACCATAGATCCCAATTGCTCCCCTTATATGAAAAACTGGATGTACTGCAATGACACTGTCAATTCTTTGAAGAATTCTCAGCAAATGTGCTGAGAATTCAATCAAGGCAATATTTCAGCCCATATCTATTTACAAATAAAATAGTGCAAGGTTCTGGGAGTATTTGTATATGGAGCAACTGAAGTTAGCTAATTTTCTCAATCATGTTTTATGCTAATATACTTTTTTGGTGAACTGAAACAACTTCTTTATATGTGGATTACTGTTTTGCATACTCATATGAATCTGGATGATAATAGGTGGGAATTCTGCTCATGAACATGGAAAGCAGAGTCACCGTGCTTACATCTTTACTGATTCGACGAGAGTCAGTGAGGGATAATAGGTGGGAATTCTTATAACCTACGCAATTGGATACCTCCTAGCTGAATTTGAATTGGGAAACACAGCTCATTCTTTGAGAATTTTACAGATTAAAAATTGGAAAGTCGATTCTTGGGCTTTGGATCTGAAAAAATAGAGAAAACTGGAAAGCAGTTGTGTGATAATTCGCTGTTTGCTAAGACCGTTATGCTGCCTCTGATTACTAGGTTTCCATTTTTTTTTCCTGAATCTGCCTTGTGCTTGTTCTGATGCTGCCTGTTCCATTTTTGTTGAACTTAATTAACGTTTGTGATGATACTGTTTTTGAGCAGATTCAAAATGAATATGGTAACGTTAATTCTGCCTATGGTGCAGCTGTTAAGACCTACATCAAATGGCCAGCCTTCATGGTTACATCTTTAGATACAGGGGTTCCATGGGTTATGTGCCAGCAATCAGATGCCCCTGATCCAGTAGTGAGTTCATATTTTTCAGTTCTATGTTTGTTTTTGATGAAAGCATGCTTAGGTTGTCCATGTAGCATGAATGTGCATCATTGGTAATGTACAAATTAATATTTCACTGTCTGTTTTTGGCTTGTTCATGAGTTTATTATTGATTCATTGTTGCTCAACTCTGATATCTTTTGAATGCCAAAGTTTGTCTTTATTCTTTACATTCTTACAGCTTCATATTCTCCAGCTGGGAAGAGTACGTATAGCCTCATTCGAGAACCGGGGAGGTCGTTAAGATCAAATATACTGATGTGCCTCTTTTATACTACACCAAAATTCTTAGTAAGTAAAATGCTTTAATTAGCTTCATTGACTAATCACCAAGATTGTCTGACTGTTTATGGTTGCTTGATAGGTATGCCTGGTTTGACTCCCTACGTTGATTTCCATGAAATCGCCTTTCGCAAAGAATTTACCTCAACTAACCTGATCATAGAGAGATTATTAGATTGATTATGGCAACTGTTGGACGCGGTGGGCACGGTGATCTAAGGCAGAGAATTCGTGATGAAATACTTCTTATTCAGGTTTCTCCTTCACTTTTTTACTTCTGTCTTATACATCATGGTTTTTTTTTTTGTTTTTTTGGGATTGCTATCAGCTGTTGGTTTTTTCTTTTATTGGGCCAACTCCTCTTGCTTTACCTTTACTAGTGTTTCTAATAACATTCAAGTAAGCAAAGAAAACAAAGATTTTTCAACTCATTGAAGAAAAATCACAGATTTCTAGCAAAGAAAACTCTTTATTTTGTTAGTGAAACACAAAAACAAAACAACAAAAGCCTCAAACCATTGAAATAGGTAATAGCCTTTTTGTCACATATAATTCGATTACAACGCCAGTGACCTTGTTTTACTTTGAATGGAATACTAGTGACTATGCTTGAAAGAATTCTAATGCAGTTCACATAAATCCACGATTTTGCGATCTTATAGCACCAATTTGTTTTGCTTCCTTTATATACTTTTTTATTTTGTGCCATATAAATGCAAATAACTAGGACTTCGACTATTATGGCATTGCAAGAACTAGATCTTTGTAAGAATTTTTGCATATATTGCCACAACTCTTTATCTGTTGTAAATTTGGTAAACTTTTTTCAATCTTACCCAATTGACTGCATGGTTGATGTATATAATATCAAGTTGCCGAAACATTTGTATGCTTGTAAAATGTAGAGTAGCGCAGTAAGAATTTGAGATTTTATATTGATCTCGTCGCCATCTTTTTTTTACGGGGCCTCTCCTGCTCTTTTTTGTTTGTGCGGGGCCATGATGGCAGAGCGTGGCCCTATTAGTAGGTGGCTGGTTCTTCGATCGAGTGGGAGTTAGTGCCATTGATTGCCCATATCCCTGTGACAATACCTGCCATAATCTAGTTTCAAGTGAGAGATGAGGAATTTAAAGCATATCATGTAACTTTTATAGTTGCTTACATTACTTTTAGATTGATAATTCTTTTTGTGCATATTTATAGGATTGTAAGTTTTTTTTTGTGGTACTTTCCAATATAATTGGTGGTTTTTATGAATACTTAGAAATTTGGAGCTTTCGTAATACAAGACAATTTTTCGTGGATGTATAAATCTTTTTCAAATTTTGATTTTTACATTTTTTTTTTCTCTTTTGAATCTTTGTTGATATATATTGTCGATGTATGAATGTCAAATTTGGCTTTTTGGTGGGATGTTAGCACCCCCAAGGAGTTGTTGGAGGGGGTGCAGGCGATGGAGGAGGTCCTATGGTTGTAACTTCAAGGTATAGGTTGGAGAACAAATTGGATTTTGCTTATGCTTGAAAATAAAATGAAAAGGAAAATTTGAGACGGATTAGCAACGGAATTCAAAAATTTTGTTGCTATTCCGTCTCTAATTTTCTAGGAATATATGCATGAATCATAAACGGAATCAGAGACGGAAATAAGAATTCCGTCTCTGATTCAGTTGCTAATCAGAAACGGAATCAGAGACGGAATCAGAAACGAAATCTTTCCGTCTCTGATTCCGTCGCTGATTAGCAACCGAATCAGAAGCGGAAAATATAATTTCCGTATCTGATTCCGTCTCTGATTCCGTTTCTGATTAGCAACGGAATCAGAGACGGAATTCATAAATTTATTAATTCCGTCTCTGAATCCGTTGCTAATCAGCAACGGAATCAGAGACGGAATGCAATTACAAATGTACCATATCGAAAAAAATTCCATTTCTGTTCCGTCTCTAATTTCCGTCTCTAAATCCGTCTCTAATCAGAAACGGAATTTTTCCGTCTCTATTCTATCTCTAATCAGAAACGGAATCACTTTTCCGTTTCTGATCGAATCAGCGACGATTTTCTGATTGCAATTAGAGACGAAATTTTTGCAAATCAGAGACGGAAAATTCCGTTTCTGATTTGCTATTTTTTTGTAGTGTGTGCTTAAAAGGGTTTTGGTTCATTGCTATGTTGTATGAACCTATTGGGTTGCGCACACAGAACGAATTTGCATGATTTAATATTTTCTAGGTTGATAAATTCTATTTCATAAAATTTATTTTGAAGATTCTCATTGAGTGTCCTAGTTTGACTAGTACTTAAAACTCTCCTATATTTCTAGTGTGACTAGAAATTTTTTATCTCTTGGTAAATCTTATTTTGAATAAGACTATAATTGGAATTATAGTATGACTATAATTCTTATTTGAGTTTTAGATAAAGTACAACTCTTGTTGGATTAATAATTATATATTATCTATGACTCTAACCTTTTTAGAGTTGGGCATTATCTGATACTCTATTTGGAGTATGACTAGGAGATGGAGTTCTTCTACAACTAAACCTATTGTACTATAAATAAGACATTAGGGTCGCATTTGTTGTAGAGATCTTTCTACAAAGTTTTGTGAGAGTTTTTGCCATAGAAGTTTTTGCGCTAGCACTCCGGATTGTGATCATCCGTTCATGTGTAGATTTTTGATAGAGGACGTTCGTTTCTGGCAACGTCTTGAAGAATTGATCAACACCAAACAAGGCAAACATGGAGTTATTCTTGTTAAGATATTATTTTTCTCTATTAGTAAATCAGTTTAATGGAATTGATAGGATCTTGATTCGGGGATATTGGAAAAGGTTTCAAAAACTTTCGTTGCGCTTGATCCCCGAAACCCAACAGCTTATGAAAAGTTTTTACAAACTTCAAAAATAGTTCATCAAGAAAAATATGATAAGGTCCTCGATCAATTAAATGAAAATAAGTATTCTATTTCTCCCGTTGCACGACGAATAGTGGATGCTAAGAAGGAAGAAATTAGTGAAGACATTCTTCAAGCATTTAAGGAAATAAAAGTAAATAAACCTTCAATGGAATCGATTATGCAATTCTTAAATTATTATGAAGTTTTTAAAGAATTCTTTGAATTCAAAGGCAAATCTTTAGAGGAATCTAAAGAAAACTTGGGGCCAAATGTGTAATCTTTAATAAAAAGAAAATACCTGAAAAATATTTCAATCTAGTAATGTTTGGAATACTTATCATTATAGGAACCTCTTCTATTAAATTTTCTTTTCGTGATCTAAGAGCATCAATTAATGTAATGTCACTTAAACTATATGAATCATTATAAAATAAGATCGTTAACTAATGCACATTAATCTTACTATAGCTGACAATACATTTATTAAACAATATGAGTTTTTAGAAGGTGCTTTAGTAAAAATGAATGATTTAGTATTTCCAGCTGACTTTTATGTCATCAAAATGGGAGATGCAATATCACCTAGTTCTCCACCTATATTATTAAGTAAACTTTTTTCTTAAAACAACTAAAACTAAGATAATTTTGAAAGGGCAATGTCTATGGAATTTGAAGACAAAATTGTTACGTTCAAAGTTAATAATGAACATAATTATGATGAATATGATGAATTACTTGGTAATGAAATTAATAATAATGATTTTTTAGAATTTAACTATACGATAATCTTAACACTGAAATTTATGCAATTAACGCGGTAACAATGAAAATAAAAAATGAAGTTTCGAGAAAAGAACAAGTTGAAGACACTTTAAATAAAAAGAAGTAACTCAAGAATGGAGAGTTAAGCAATTGGAAAATGGGAATAGTATTAAAAAATCAGAAAATTTAAATTCAAGAAGAATAAGAAATGGAAAAATAGAATTTAAATCCTTTGAAGCTTAATGATACTAGAGGTATAAATTTGAACATAAAATCAAATGTGCTTGGTACTATAGAGCACAATGTAATATAGGTTCTAATGCAAATATCATACTTGTACATTTTTTCTACATACTTAATTGGAGTTGGATGCACTTGCTTGTGAACGAGTTTCTCTATCGGATAGTACTTCAATTCAACCAATTGGGGTGGTCACGAATGTACTAGTTCAAGTAGACAAGAACATCATACCCACAAAATTTTTAGTCATGCTATAATTTATTAATGAAGATCATCTTTTAATTTTAGGACACCCTTTCTTCAACACTTCCTAAGTTGTTACAAATATTTTGAATGAAACAATTACTTTAACGTTGAATGGTCAAAGAATTACTTTCGGTAATGGCACTAGAGTAGACGATCCTAAATTTAAGTTTAAAGATCCAGCCTAATTCTATAATGGTTCAGTCGAGCCAACGACAGTAAACAAAAGTGTTCTATAGGAGGCATCCCATATTCTATGTTCATTTATGCTTTAATTTTAGTAGGAATTTAATATTAATATAGTATGTTTTTATTCTCTCACATTTTGACTCTTGTATAGAAAATATTTTCGAAATTCAAACTCCGAGGTACTTTCAAATAAGGTGGAATGATCGAGTTGTTTTTGTTTCTATGGCCTTTATGCAAGTTACACAATTCACTTGCTTGTTTATTTATTTAATAAAATAAGATTTAATTAGTTAGTTACATATCTTAATGAAACTCTTGTTTCAAAGATATATATGATAATTATGAAATAATTTAAAAAAATAGTAAATTATGTCCAGCGAATCCCGAGCGATTTGATTTAACACTAATAATCACAGGCAAAATTGGTGACATTATTCAGAAATTTAAGCGAAAATTTCAGCATGGCGAATCGATGGCCATTCGGCCTTATAACTTGAATTGCTGGCCATATTCGTGAGGCATTGAGCATTATTCCTATCTATTTAAGCAGCGATTCCCCATCGATTCCTCTAAAAACACAAATACCTAGGCACGATTTAGAGTTTTTAAAATAAAAGCCTAAATCGCCAAACACAAAACATCTTCAAACACATAAACTGTTGCACCTTTTCAACCAAACATCGAATTTTTTTGCTTAAATTTAACATTCTTATGCAAGACCATAGTGTTTTTAAGTGATTGACACCTCAATCTAATTTTTCCGACCCAAAATAGAGGGAATTTGAGAGAGTAGAACCAAACTAGGACTTGAAGGATGACATGTGTCAAGCGTGCACAATAATTTACTGTATTTTACTAGTAACATGTAGTAGTGGTAAATGGGATATCGCCTCCCTAGGGATTTCTCAAATCTCAAGGGAAAACATTTTTCTTATTTTTATTAATTTAGTTAATCTAATTAAATGGGAATTAAAATATTAAATAACTGAAAACTATAAAAACTAACTTAATCAATCAAACTAACTAACTTAATCTAAACAACTCAAATGCAAACTAAAATAAATTGTACTAAAATTAAATATAATTCAAATATCTTAAACAAACATCTAAACAAACCCCCTCTAAATAATATAATATATTTGGATTGCTTTCAAACACTAGACATAACATCACTTCATTCTATAATTATAATCATAACATATATGGAATCTTGGAATTATTAAACCCTATTTCATAATAGGTTGATAGCCTTTAGTGAACCACTGATTTTTCTTAATTCAATGGAAGTGCCACATCCTTATCATTGTAAATCTACCAATTGGATAAAATGCAACACCATAGAAATATGATAACATTAAATTCAATGAAAATCATGCCTATTCTAAGACAATATTATTGAATCCGCATAATAAACAACTTAGAACACAATCATCTAAGACATCCACTCGGAAAATGCCTTATAGATTTATTTTATTTACTACTTCTATAATTGTTGTCAATAGCTATAGACATAGAATCAGAATCATAATACAACATAACAGATTTGCAACTATGCATGCACTACTAACCTTATTTAGTTGTAATACACAAAACAACTTGTTCAATCTGTGATTGACTTGTATGAATAAATTTAAAGCATTAAGTACATGATTCCTTAATTATAATTATCTAGCAATTAAAAATGTATTACATGTCTAGGGTTTTTTTTTAAATTGATAGGCTACTCATTTATGCTGGAAATAAAAAATGCATAAATATAATTAAAAGACATAATGAATAAATAAATACCTTAATATAAATCAAAGATCCAAATTATCTTCAAAAACAGACAATAAAACTAATATAGAGCAAAATGAAAGGAAAAAGAGAGTTATTTTGAAGCTCCCTGGCCTTTTTTTATAGTCTCCCTGCGTATACATATCTTAGATAATGTCAAATTTTTCATATAATCTAAAAACCCGTAACAGAACTCATCAATTTGTCAGCGTTCTTAACTTATACAAAATTCTTTGAGCAAATTATTGAGTTTAGCTTTCAGTGTTCCATGATTTAGCTTGCGATTTCTAGTTCATTCTCCAATTTGTTGGCCTCCTTCTTCTGTCGATGTAGGTGGCGATTCCTAGTGTTATTCTAAATCATTGGCTAATTGCTAGGCTTTTTTTTCAGTCGATTATTTTGCTATTCTTTCTCTTTTCTCCCATTTCGTCAGTTTCCTATTTACAATTGAAAATCACAAAACAAGAGAATACCTAGTTTAATATTATATATATAATCAACCTAAATTATACTATAAAATGTGTCGAATTATTGACTTGTCAAAAGAATTTTGAATAGTAGCTTGAAAAATCAATTTAAAGGAATTCAATAGCTTGTATCTTGAGGGATTTACTCTCAAGAACCACGATAAAACCCTAGCTTTTTAAATTGAGATTTTTGGTATGATGAATTTTTACGAAACTCTAAGTTTATCTTGAATGGAAATAGTGATTACAATGATCGTTGGGTTACAAATCAAATTTTTTGAAATTTTGGTATTTATTAATTCAATGATTCTTATATGCAATTGAATTGAAATTGAGTTTTACATGAGTTTGAGGTTATGTTTCATTTTAGAAAACGTTGAATTTATTTCAAGATTATTTCCTGATAGGAGATGATGATGCTTGAAAATTTATCTTTGTCACATTTTCTTTGCCTATGAAAGTTTATTCATATAATGACTAGTTCATTAATTATTTAGTTTACTTATGCTTCACGAGGTATATTTATTTTGTTGAAAACTCGACTTAATCTTTAAAACTTGAGGACAAGGTTTAGAATGAGTTTGGGGGTATTTAGGTGAAGTGGAGTACAAAGAAGCGAAGTATGGAAGACTCGAGATGTATAATCAATTTATTCAATGTGCAAAGTTGACTGAGATTTTCAAAATTCTTTAAAGATATAGATAATATTTATTATTTTTTCTTTATTTAGGTAGGAAAATATAAATTGAATATAATTTGGATTTAAATAAAAGTGATACTTTTATTACCCATGAAAATATAAAGTTTATGATAGAAAAGAATTGTTATACCCTATTTGACTTAACCTAAATTGTGTGCACTAGAGGAATTTAGAGGGGATCGATTGCTTTGGGTTAACATTATAATGGGTAGAAGATCGAAACAAAAGTGCAAGATAAATAAGATAGATTTTTAAGAATTTTGTTGTACAAAGATTATTGATCAAGTATTATATGTATAATGAAAAGAACTTGTGCTACAATAAAGGGAAGAAATAGAAAATTAGCCAAAAAAACTTTATTTAGTTGGAAAGAATTTCCCTAACCATAGTGGAAGTTAGAAAAGCTACCAAGTGTTTTTAAATGAATGAGAAAATTAGAGAGACTCACAGATCCAAAGGAAATGGAGGAGGGAACCGTATGAATGTAAAAAAGAAGAAAAATATACAGAAGAAAGAAAAAAAAAAGAGATAGAAAAAATAGAATGAATTTTTATTAAAAGCTCTTCAAATAAAATATTTAGCTCGGGTGCTTATACCTAAGTTAAGTGAAATCTTCGTTTTTCAACATTCCAACAAATGACAATGATAATAATAATTATTGGTGATCAAAAATCTCTATCAACATTGATTATGATGGTATTTTAAATAAAATTGATTTAGTGATTTTCCTATATTGAGATTCTGTATTAGTTATCGTAAGCTTGATGCTTGTTAGTGGACATTGAGAAAACCTATATAGTGGCTTGGCCTTGGTAATTGATTTATCTTTGAATTTTAAGGTGTATTACATAACTTAAAAGTTGAGTTGTTAAATAAGGGGCTCTTTTTAAAATCTTTCTATTCTATCATAATTTTTATTTTTATAAGGGTAATATGTTTCTATTTAATGATCACTTCTATTTAAGAATAAGAGTAAGTAATTATGAAATTAGACTGAAGGACAAAAAAAAAATTAAGGGTATTCCTTCGCCAAGGATAGCAAAGTGCTGAGTTTAGGGTTATTTTATAAGTCAATAATTAGATAGTGTTTTATAGTATATTTTAGGGTAAGTTTAGAAGTAAAAAGCTATATTACATTGGGTTTTCTCTTATTTTTGTGATTTCATGTTATAATTAAAATATGCGAAGAAATGGATGAAAAAGGAAGAAAATGAAGTATTTAATCAAGTGGAATGAATGCACAATGAATCGACAGTGAATAAAGAATCAACCTATAATCACTGCTGGTAATTTGGCAGTGATTCACAGTTTGTACTTTATTGCAGGTTAAATCAATGAAGCATGGAGATACATTTCTAAGGATTTGGCCAGCGATTCACATTGTAAGTGGAATCGATCAAGAATTGCCAGAGTCAATTTCGAGAATAATACGTAACCATAAAAGATTTCAATTTTGATTGGACATGTAGAATACTATTTATATGAACCTTAGGCTTCGAATTAAGTGCCCTTGATTGATTTTGGAGCCACATTAACAATTTTCAATTTGTTTTAGTTTAGTTTTATTTATTCATTGCTTTTGGAGACTTTTAAAGATTTAAGTATTATATTAAGGGGTATTTTAATTAATGTCTTTTATTTCTTTCCATAATTATTTTCCTATGTTTCATATGAAAATCCACATTAGACCACTTCAAAGCCTTATTATTTATTAAATTACTCGGATTAAGGAAAATCTTGGCAACTGTCTCCAAAATATCATCACTACCCTCCATCTCTTCATTTTCACACTTAGAGTTGGTGGAGTAGGTTCCTTTTGGCTTATAGTACTAGGAGTATTAATTGAAACTCTCGTAAGTCTAATAGGTATGGGTAAAACTTTGAATTTTTTTGGGTTGCTCTACTACTATACTTTTCCCTTTTAATTCCCTTGTATTTCTCCCCTATTTAACTTCCAGCCATTATAAACTCAATCAATAATATCACAAACAAAAAAGATTTAAAACATGTAATTAATGGAAACCAATTGTTGGAAATAATTTAATAGAACTCTAATTCACTTTCTCGAGTTTGGAGATTGGAACCAATTCCAACTTTCTCTTTGTTCCTCCTATGACTGTACCATCTCTATTCACTTTTCAAAATAATCCTCAAATCTCTATGCACAATTTTCTCATTTTTCATATTTAATAGAATACCGAATAAACACTAATAAGAATACACATAATTGATTAATCCATTCAACACAATTCCTACCAAATCTTCCATTATTGTGTCATCAAACTCATGATATATAACTCAACTCCAATTTGAGATCCAAGAGAACAAATATAAAATTATTAACTATGCAACTCAGTTGATGATGTTCTAGCAAACTTTATAAATCATCATAATTCTTCTTTATAAGAAGATAACACTGACAAGCTCTCATATTAATAGTATTCTCTTTTTTGTTCTTTTCTTATTCAATACATAAACCATAAAATTCTCCTTATCTGGTAGTTATATCAGAGTGAAAATTATAATCATTTATGATTTCAAGTTATCTACACAAATTTAGACTTCATTCACTATGACAAACCAATATTTTAGACTCTCATAGCCTAAAATTCCATGAATGTTTCATTTATAATTTTGATGCCTTCGAATATTCTTTATATATAACAACTAATAGCTTAGGATTATGAACAAGCTAACTCTTTTAACAACTGATAAGCTACCTGAAAACATAGACTTGTTTTTGCACATAGTGTAATCTAAATGAGAAGCATTAATTGAAACTATCTACTTTTTCTTTGATTTGGATAAAGTCAAACAATTGTTGTAATCAACTATATTTCACTATCTTTGAAAACATCCTTTCATTTTCATATATACCCTAACTTTAATACTGTGATATACATATGTCTATTTGTTCCAAATTCTCTGAAATCTACATCAATTCTAAAAGTTATAATTTTCCCCAATTTAGACTATAGACACATTACATATTCAGTTGGGATGTTTTTCTTACTTACAACTAATCATTCTGAAATTGTCATAGAAACGACCTAAATCTTGCAAGTAATTTAGAGTTGACCTACATTATAGATTTTTTCTAATCTATCAACTCAAAACTTTCTCAACATAATGTTGATTGCTCATCTTCACTTCATGTATACTCTCATAACTAATTTATTCAACAATACTCCATCATTGATCACTACATATCAATATGAAAGTATTCCACTTCATATATTATTTAGAAAGTATAATTAACCTAGTGGTTTTTTGGCGACACTTTCTTTAATCTAAGGTATCGCCCAGCCCGATCCCATCATTAAGCTCTAATCTCAGCTACGTAAGACTTAATGTTGTATTAGTCTGCCTTTCTATCATATTCTCCTCATCAAACGTGTGTAGAATAAGCATTACACAATTCTCATTATTATTCGTTATTTGGGAGTTAATTAAAGTTTTTACAACTCATATGTTATTCAGCGAAATTTTTAACAAAACAACGAAAGCAATTTATATAAATTCTAAATCTTTGAGAAAACCAAGAAATAATGACATATGAATAACAATGATAAAATAGTGATAACAATATAATAAACATATGTCTGGTCAGAGAACTATCGCTCAACCCAAATCTACAACCCAAGTATATAAAAATACATAAACAAGTCATACAACAATATCTATAAAATAAAAAAAAATAAAAAATAGCAGCATTCAAATGGCTTAAAGGTAGTCACCGATCTTTTCCTAGCTAGGCCTGTTACTCGATGAATATGCACCCACTGTCATAAAAAAGATGGTGAGTATAGTAATGTAGAAAGTAAAACTGAGAGACATTTATCCACATTTTCAAATATAAAAGAAAGTATCTAAAAGCATAACAATTGCGAAAGAATGCTGAAAAAGAAATATGTTATAATACACTTCAGTTAATGAAAATAAGACTGACACTTAGCTAAGCAGTAATGATATAGGACCAGTCAGATTGAGTTACATCACATCAACCTTATTCCGCTATCTAGGGGTGTGAGCACTTTAACAAATGCCCGTTACAAATATATACTTGTCAACTACCACGGGTTCTATACCCTATATGCCGCGTAAGTTAGTGGTGAGTGCCGATATCCCTGGAATCCAATAACCTTGTATGTCGCTCATCTTCGTCATATGAGGGTCCTAGATATAAGAAATACTTTAATTTATCAAGAAAAGACTTGCCTTAGGATTCCAAGACTTGATTTGCTTAGGTAAAACATAAAGGAATGGATTCACAATACCACTATTCATCTACCTTATAGTATGCTATTTCACCATGATTAATATCCACAACAAAAAAAAACATTGCACAAGAATATAAGTCAATGAATACCATACAATACCAATAATACCATGATAACAAAACTCTTGTAATGAGATATAACACAAAAGTCGTGGCATCAAGTACAAAAGATAAAACAATCCATAAGACTGTAAATGAGAAGCATAATAGGAAATGAAATGGAGAGAAATATCTCAATTAGTTAACTTACAAGTCATGTAAAGTTTTTAGGCTAATCCGGCCTCCCAACACCCCAACAAGCTTACCCAGACTCCCGAAACTATCCTCTAAGTTCCCAAGGTCAATTATGATGTTTTAGGACTTGTACATGTTATTAAAGTTGGTTTTATTTCATTGGGAAAATCCCTAAATATATTAGAAATTATATAACTTGTCAGGGTTTGGCGCTATAGTGGCACTGTGTGTACTGGGTCACAACGCCATCACAGTGTCACCCATATAGTGGGACAGGGAGCACACCGTTATGGTGGCGTTGTGTGTTTAGATGCACAACGCCACGATGATGATGTGTCATCTATCCCTTATTTCCCATATATCTTGACGCTATGGCTTGTGTATAGGGTCGTGACTTCGCCACGTCGTCAAGCTTGGACTACCTTTTTATTAGGCCCACTTTCGAATTCCAATAATTGGGACTCCACATTCACTTCATTTTGATCAATTTAAACTTGAAAGCACTCCCAATTTACCCAAAATTCGTAGCCTCCATAATTTGAAACGGAAAACCTCTAATTTTTACAAATTGATAAAGTGAAGGTGTAAATTGGGTTACTAACTGGTATAAAATCCTCTAATTTGATCAAACTCCTCCCAAGTCTTTGAATTTTTGCAGCAAATGTTGCATCATCTTCCTAAGATCTATATATATTTGCACAAAATGAAAATGGGATGATTTACATGTAAATCCCACTACAAAATATATATATATATAGTGGTATGATCCACTTGTAGCCCTTAATCTTGTTTAATAACCTATTCTAGACGAATCTTATTGCTCATGACTTGGTCCTACTATCTACTAAACCATCCATGCTAGCACACATCTTTAACTTAAGTTGCATAGTGATGGCAACAACACACATCCCGAGGCATATCAATGCTCATTATTTTATTTTTCTAACTTAGGTCACATTTATGTAATTTCAACTATAGCCACATTAGATTTAATTATTTTAACCACATTTAATTGAATTAGGAGTTACTACATCACTCTCTACATCAGTCCCCACGTCAATACGCATCTTGAGGCGCGCCCATGCTCACGTCTCGATGTCTATATATGCCAAGTAGAGATGTCTGTCATGATCCAAATTCTTAATTCAAGTTTAATTTCTAAAATTAGGATTATTGATCCAAGACGTTGGATTCGCATCAAGATACGTGTCATGACCAAGCCGATGTCGCTGAGCTATATGTTAGATTTGTTGTGATGTATGCCTAGTGTATTGTATATGTGTAGACTACCAAATCACTCCTACTTATATATAGATGTCGAGACGTGAGAGAGGACGCGCCTTGAGATGCATGGTGGTGCGAGACTGGGGTAGAGAATGAGGTGGCAAGCTAACTTAAGTTAATGTAGCTTAAATAATTTAATTCGATATGGCTATAGTTGATTTACATTAAATGAAATCTAAGTTAGCAAGTTAAAACATTAGTCATTGATACTCTTCAAGATATGTGTTGACACATCGAGAAACCAATTGAGTTACAATTGTTGTTAGTAAGATGGAGTTAGTGGGGTTGAAATTAAGATGTAGGCCATTAGATTAGTCTCGGGACACTTGTATGCATCAAGATTAGTTTTTATTAATCAACCTTATTATATATATATAAGATTGAATGAGTTATTTCATGCAAATCATTTCATACATTAACTTAGAGAAGAAGGGATTTAGGGAGAGGAAGATTAGAGAAAAGATTAGCAAGTTGGTATGGAATCTTGGTTGATTTGGAGAGCATTGATCAAGCTAGTGATGGTGTATTACTAGGTAACTCTATTTATTCTATTAACTTAGTTTAAATTATTAAATTTTGTAATACAATGGAAGTGTATACAGTTGTTGTTGATTTTGGTGGATGTGTTGGATCTCAGGTGGAGGGTAACAAAGGTACAATGATATGGTGTTGGCCATTTGAAGGACAAAACCCAGAAACTAAAAGTGCAGAATTTTTGAGATTTCCTATGTGTAACGAGCTAAGCGTGCTAGCTGGCGCGCTAATGAGTATGGGTAGTGCGTTAATGGGGTTACTAGCGTGCTAGAAATAATACCCAACGCGCTAGGTGTTATGATAGTGCAAATTTTGCATTTCCTAACTATAAATTAAACACTTTAAACAAAGTCTAACACTTGAATTAAAGGTTTTAACATACTCTAAAGCATATGAAATGATACAAAGAGCCTAGGGAAGAGTCTAGATGGTTCGGGTACATATTTTGAGGTGCAGAAGGTCGAATTAGCTAGTAGATTGTAAGTAAACTAATTGAGATATTTATTTACATTTCATTCATGTTTTGCTATTCATTTACAATAATTTGGCAAGAATTATCTATTGTAAATCTATTTTTTGTTGGGACATGTACCCTAGGTCAATCTATGAACATTGTTTATCTTACAATTTTAGTTAATAAAATAGAGGTTTTTGTTTAATGTTATAAGTGATTGCATGTTTACCTTATATTAAGATCCAGAGTTATTTATTGAAATATCCTAAATGTCCTAAGTCAGTCATTATACTGAGAACTGTAATGAATTAAGGCTAGTGTGAATTTTAATTGATGGTCATGTGATGATCATACGTATAAGGATACGAATCGAGATTATGAGTACTTATTGGGGAACAAGGTACTGGACCGAAACTCTGTGAGAACACAACATGGAATAAGTCATAGGTGTTACTCATGATAAGTATATCAATTAGTCCTTTAACTTGAGATTACCTTAAACTTTAATATTAAGAGCATGGTAATTTGACAATCAAACTTTTTCTTTAACTGGACGATTATAAAGATTTTGATCGGTTACCATGTGAATAATATGCGAAAATCTTGTAGTCAAGATAGAATTTGTCACTCTCGAATGGAGAGAAATATCAGTGGATCCCTCGATATGATAGCCTGATAATGGCCAAGTCCTTATGAATTGATATGACTAATGTCACTTGGATATTTTTCACTTAGATTTTACTGCTTAGCTATATGTCAATTTCGTTTTGTTTAGCTGATGTATGTTATAACATGATTCCTTTTTCAGCATAAATGCTATCGATATACTTTCAAAAACATGTTGTGTATTTTGAAATGTGAATAACTATCTATAAGCGTTATTTTCTAGTTTCCTGCACTCATCGTCTTTTTTATGATAGTTGGTGCAGATCCATCAAGTAGGGAAACAGGCAAAAGGAAGATCAACGACTACCTCTGAGCTAGTAGAGTACTTCTACCTTTGACATAGTAGGTTTTTGGTTTTGTTGTATGATTTATAAATACGTCTTTTGTATACTTTTGGGGTTGTATATATTAGTTGTGATATAGTTACCCGATTAGACATGTGTTGATACATTGTTATCGCCATTTTGTTTTTTTATATATATATACACACACACATGTGATCTTTGTTTCCTAGTTTTCCACATAATAAGATTTAAATTAATGGCTTTCACTAATTTATTAAGACTCCCACTGAATAATTGTTAAGTATTGTATAAACTTTAATTATCTCTGAATTATTAGTTGAAAAAAAAGGAAAAATATCTTGTTTATTTAATAAACTAACTAGTGGGGAGAAAGATTTTTGAAAAGGCCGACTAATATGTTATTAGGTCATGCATGGCGAGATTAGGTCTTAATGACAGGATTAGGCCGGACGGTGCCCTAATTTAAGAATGGGTCATCATAATGACTTAGTAGTCTACACATGTACAATACAATAGGAATATATCACAACAAAACTGACATATACCTTGACCACGTGCCTCAGTTAGTACGCGTATCTCAATGTAGGTCCCACGTCATGGGTCGGTGATCTTGATTAGGGAATAAAATAGGATAAGAATTTGGGTCGTGACAAGTTCTTTTCCCCTAATATAGGTACTATTATTAACCACCACATATATTATATTGAATGACTTTTGTTTCAAACTAACTAGCTTCAACACTAGTTATAGACAATAACTCAAAGTGAAGAATCTAGTTTGAGTTCTGCCTTGATTCATTCCATATTATATTTCTTTTCTCTAGGTTCGTTCTTCTTGAACTTGTCTCAAAGTCCTAGTCCATCACACCTTCTTCACTAAGACTTATTAATATAAGCTTGGTAATAACTAAGACAATTGAGAACAAGTTACAGGAGAACCATTTTAAGTCATCGTATTAAATTTTCACTATTTTCCCTTGTCACGATATCCCTTAGGTATAATTTCTCTTGAACTCTTACAATTAGTGCTTAACATATTCCTTATACTCTGAGTCACTAACATAAAATAAGACCTTTAAAGTACCGTATACGAAAAACAAACTAATTATATTTGTCTCATAGATATAATAAACTCAACAAACAACATATCCCAAACTTATATTTTCTTAATACCCCCCAAAAACATTGATAAAACTATTTATAAAACTGAGGTTATCCATAACTTTTGAAACCAATGTAGCAAAGCCAATAAACTTAAGCTCTTATACCAAACGTAGCATCCCCCATCCCAATTAGGATGAAACTTGACCTGACACCCTAATTAAACACTGGCACCCTAGCCAAACTTAACTAGAGACAATAGCCTCACTTTCCTAAAGTGATAAACACAATTGTGTATATCTCAAAAATTGAATAAAATGAATAGAATACGCAAAGAAATTAAAATTTTTTCGATAAATCCAAAAGATAAACGAATATATAAAATCATTAAAATAAACTTCAGTTATAGTACAATATCCCAACACTGTTATATTACACAAAATATAACTCAAACAGTTGTTTTGGGAAGTTTTAAATGAAGTTGGTGATCAAACAGAGGTTGCTGACCTATTTTATTTTTCAAGTCGCTGGATGGTGGAGCACGCTTCCTATTACAAGGAAACATGCTCCCTTCATGAAGATTGATGAACCTTGAAGGTGGAGAGCACTCCCTTCCCAGAAAATAACAAAAATGTTGAATTTTACTTAACAATTTATCGAGGTTTTAGAGACTGGTTTAGGTGTCCTAAACATTGGTTATTTGACATATATCGATAGCAATTCGTTTATTTTAAAATCTTGATCAATGAGGAAAGGTTTATGGTGTTTTGAGGGACGAATAGGTTAGTATAAAGCTAGGAAACTCGACATAAGTAAGTGGTACTTATCTATTTTTATCAATTGTGCTACATAAATTAGTATAATTAGTTCATGTAGTTTATGGACTGGGAATTGGGAGCACTGTACTATGAGAAGCATAAAACATAATGTATAGCTCGGAAGTGAGAAGTAAAAAACATTAACCATATATGAAATGGCTACAAGGTTGCCGAGGATTAACCTTACATCTAACTTTATAGTCCGTGACTTAATTTGTCATTGATCACTATCCTAAGAGTTTGAAGACTGTTATTTTCAAATACACTGATGAAACCAGACATAAGATCAATGGGGTGATTTTATTAATGGTATTCCTGAATTAATGAGAGATGACTCTCGAAATAATGAAATGAAAAGTGAAGTGATGTGATGTGTATAGTTGCTATTAAATGAATAACTTTCATATGTTTCTATATTGTTTATATTCATTTTGCAATCTTGTTAAATATAAGACTGAATCTTATTGTCATTCATTGATTATTAGTGGATAATTGATATATAGTTTAAGATTCACTTACTGAGCAAGTTGGAACACTTATCCTAAATAAACATTTTAGGTTAACGTTAAGCGCTTGTACTCAGGAATAGAGAAAAGTAAGAGTTTATAGTTTTCTCTACTATGTATTAATTTATCCCTTGATGTGTATATATATTGTATTAAATTATTGTTAGTAATGAATAGGGTTACGATTCAGTTTTACTATCGAGATTTATTCCAATTTTTGTATATCTTTTGGATTTATCAAAAATGTTTTAAATTCTTGTTGTGGTTATGTTTTGTTTTTCGATTATCGAGATATACAGGTTATGTTTATTAGGTTATGGTGAGAGGCTCTTGGCTCTAGTTAAGTCAGGTTGGGATACCGAGGCTTAATTAGGTTTCAATCTAGGTATCACCCTAATTGGGATATGAGATGCTGCATATACTCATATTCCTCTATTTTTGAATAAAATATTGATTTCTCTAACTTCCTAATGATGGAGTCTGCTGAATGTGAACCAACTCCTGAGCACTCTAACTACCAAGATAATGTGGAACTGGTACTGGAATTGACACTATCCCAGTTAGTCTGGTTAATATAGTTGTTTATATCTCAAGCACACTCTTAAAAGTAAATGTAAACAAGGATGAGATGAAACTACAACTCGTATATCCGAATTCAACCCATTGAAAAACATATCAATCTTATGTTCCTCCAACTTAACCATTTTAGGAGTAGACTCACTTAACTCCGTAAATCTCTACTCACACTCCTTTCACTGTCATTCCTACTTCAAACTAATGAATTCAGCCTTCTTTTTATTCTTGATTAACTTTGGGAAATACTACCCGTAGAATATAGTTCTAAACTGCTGCTATGTGGCGATAGTCTTACCCTCCCTCCCAAGAGCATCCTACCATTTACGAGCATATTCAATTAGAAGAAATGTGACCAATTTGACCTTTAATCGACCCTCAACATCAACATCAACAACAACAAAGTGTTGCTCCATTTCAGGAATCCAAGCCTCTGCAACATCATCCTCCATGGTGCCATCGAATATCATGATGTAATTTTTCATGAACTCCTTCCTTGTCTTAAGAAATGTAACCTTCTCAGGTCCACTGGCACTGTAATTGCTATTTAAGGAGGAACTTGTGCCATAATTAGCTGCACTGGAGTTACTACTATTTCACCTCTACTCTCAGCCCTGCTAACCTTAGGACTAGTTGCAGGTTGAGTCTCAGGTTGTTGTGCTGTAGTCATATCTGTGCTATCAACATTGCCATAAGATTTGCCTAAGATTCCATTAACTCTAGCATTTCGTGCTCCATTCAGGTTTTTCATTTTGTTTTTTTCTTAGTACTGCTTTGAGGGCTAGGGCCAATATGGGCCCTTTCCTTAGTTAGCTATTATATTCTATAACATAAAAGAGAGATAAGATCATTAGAGCAATTTTAGAGAAGACTGTGAAATCATATATATTCGATAAATAACAATAAGCATACCAAATCATATATAATAGTCATTTCATTTTTATTTCCTCCCAAAATCACGATAAAATCAATTATCATGTCATAAGCTCTTCCATAACTCGAGATGAATCTATAAGTTAGTGAACTTAGGCTTTAATACCAAGCTGTAGCATCATTTATCCCAATTAGGGCAACACTCAGTCTGAAGCCCTATTTAAGTCTCGGTATACCAGCTAGTCTTAACTTAAACCAACAACCTCCCCCTTCGTGCCTAATAAACTCAGTTAGTATGTGGATATTGAAATAAAAATTGAAGTAAACGCAGTGAAGAATTCATAAATTTTTCGATATTATGTAAGACGTATGAAAATATATAGTTTATCAAATACACACACATACAAAGATGGTTCATTACATCGTAGAGAAGATTGTAAAACTTCTATGCCTTATTTTTACCCTGTGTTGAAGTATTAGGTTGTGAACTTGAAATGTTAAATGGGGTGATTGCTACAAAATGCTTAATAAATGATGTTCATAAATGTATCAATCATCAACCAATACCAATGATCAATGAATAACAATATGAATCCAAAACATATCTATTAAAGTTTTGGAATTTATATAAACAATAACTAACAAAACTTAAATTACATAGGCTTATGCAAAAATATTTATGATTTGTAATTCCAACTTCAAAACATAGTCATACTATTACGTCACTCGAGAATATAACCACATAATCCACATGTTGGCCAACTTGTGATTCTGTTGTTTTATTCATGCTTTACTGAGCTAACAACTAAAAATGGATAAATATTAATTAAGGTAACCTTTGATCACTAAGGATGAAAGGGCATAATTCATTTCCTAGCTATCATTTTCCTTTTCTTATGATAAAGGGCGGAAACCATTTCCAAGCTCCCCTTTCCATTCTTCAGTCTTGGTTTGCCTTATCGACCCCTTCCAACGATTTTCATATTTAAGACAAATAAATCATGGTATGTTGCCTCATTCCCAATCCATAATACTATATGAACCAAATTTACTAATTACGAAGCATAATTGATAAGAATACGAGTCTCACTTGCATTTGTTAAGTTTCCTTAAATTTGATTCTGAGTTTTTTATCTTTCGGCATACGTGAATCTCTCCATGTGTTCGAGAACCTATCAAAAACCATTTGAGGTCAACTTTGATGTTATACTAGTCCATGCATGACCTAAGAACCCCAGTTTGAATCTTGTTCAAATCAAGAAAATCGAAACTCAGTTTTTCCTATTTTTCAAATTTTGGGCTCATGGCGCTGTGGCATTAGGATTAGTGGCGCCAGCCACGGTGCCACTTGACCAACAAGTGGCATTATGGGTTCCATGCCATGGTGACAAATTTCTACAACTCCTATATAACATTACGGCCTTTCCTGGTGACCCCAACACCTCTTCGAACCACTTAGATACCTCAAATTACGTCCAAATTACCCAAGGGAGCCTAGAAATGAGTTGTACAACCTTTACAACTCAAACAACGTCATGACTTAATATGAGGTTATCAGTACAACAACCACAACAACCATTAACAATGTTACCAAACCATCAATCACTACTCCAAACACCTATAAATAGAGGTTCCAGTGAGCTTTTGACCTCCACCATCACCCTTAATACTTTTGTTACAACCACCATGGTCCATACACACCTATACACGTTAAACTTCATGAAAATAGTAAAAAAACCTCACCAAGCTTTCCATCAAAGAAAATGACACTAACTCTCCCCGAGCAAAACTTTCACTATTGTAATAGTAACGATGAGGTGGTGGCGGTGATGGCAACGGTGATAAGTGAAGGTGGTGGCCGTGGTATAGTTGAGGAGACAATGGTGCAAAAATGACGACGAGAATGAGGTTAATTCTTATCTCGTCTAACTTTATCTTTTAAGTTAACCCATCCACCTCATGCTAGTCAAGCCACCTCATGCATCATCTTTATCATCAAGCTTTGTACGTATCACAGGGCAAATCTAATGTTTTAATGACTGAAGTGGTACGTGATGATATTGTGACACTAAATTGTGATACGTATGCAATCTCGGGGCTTAACGAACATCTCACATTATTCATTTGATTTGATTTTCTAACTATATGTTATATTATTTTCGTGTAATTCAATAAATCTATAAATTTGTTAAAACACATTACACAAACTCCAAATATCATACATACTACACACACGTACACACACACACACACACAAATTGAAGTACGTCAAACTTAACCTAAAGCCTAACTCGGTTTAATAGGATTCAGGTTATATAATGCTAATTATTTACTTAAAGTAACGAGTCATCACATCATGTATGTGTGTGTGATGGCTTCGACTCCCGTAAACTGGGTCTCGCCGGCTTAGACCTACATGGGCTTTCGAGTTAGCCCTCATAATGCAACGCAAGCCTAGTCAGCCTCAATTCCAATATTATTTTTATTAATTTGACGTTTTGAAGTTGAGTCATTAGGTTTTGCAAGTCTTATAATTTAAGCAACGTGACTCAACTTAAAAAATTTAAATAACTCAAATAAAAATATAGTCAGGAAAACCTATTGTGTGAAACCCAAGTGTAACATAATCTTATGCATATAAAGTGACAAAAGTGCGGGAAATCATATCAAAAAGTCAAGATATAATATAAATACACAAAAGAGCTTACATGTACAAAACGACAGGAGCTGACTTTAAGGGAAGCTCAGATGAAGTCACCATGTATCGACTCCTTTCCTTTGCTAAATAAAGGACTTGCAATTTTCATCGCAAAATAGACAATTCCAGTGAGTAAAACCAGAAGTGAGATGATCCAAACTTTACTGGGTTTGGACCGCCCGGCCTAAACCATCACCAAACCCCTCGAGATAACCCAACGAGTTGGGCGATAATCTAGTCAGCCTTAACCTATAGAAAATAAACCATGACATTTTGCAAAATACAAACTAAAGCTGATAGGTGCGTAAATAAAAAAGTCTTTAAAGTCTAACAAGTAGCAAAATTATTGTAGAAATCTCACTAATAACTTGAAACATAAACTAAAACTAAGTTCTATGGGTTTGAACGTCTATCCATGTAAAATCCCATGTTTATTTCATAAAATATCGCAAAATCAAATAGATAACTATTATCTAAACCAACGCATAGGAAAGAGATCTTTTAGGCCACGTCCTTCTTTTTTCCTCTTTTTAGAGTAGCAGTTAAGATACTTGGGGGGAGTAGTGGGGTGAGAAAAAGATTTGATGGGCTCTGCAAAGCGAAAGCTCGCTTTACCCTAAATCATCCAAATAATACTTAGTGCAATAATAACTAACATGCAATAAATGGCTTTTATGAAACCTATTATCATCTTAGGTAAGAAAAAGCATGTAAGCTAAATTACTATATGTTAGGTTTCAGGGATCAAGCATAGTAGAAGTTTTAGAAGATTTTTCAAATATCCTTAAACCAAGTTCATCTCGATTCCATTAAACTGATATGCCAAGAAAGAAAAACCATACTTTAGCAAGGACAACTCCATGTCTGTCTTGTTTGGCATTGATCAATTCCTTAAAGTCATACTATAATTTCAATTAGAGTCTTATTCAAAAAAGGATTTATCAAGAGACCAAAACTTCTAGTCACACTAGAAATGTATGAGAGTTTTGAGTCCTAGTCAAACTAGGACACTTAACGATAATCTTCAAAATGGATTTTATCAAATAAGATTCATCAACCTAGACAATATTAAGTCAAGCAAACTCGTTCTTTGTATGTGACCCAATAGGTTCATACAACTTTAGCAGTGAACCAAAACCCTTTTGCGGCACACAAATCATAAGCGACCTCTAAAAAGATGTTATGACAAACCTAGTTGTACGAAGACCAATAAATCGATATAACTTAATAGATAGTGTATATCTCATTCATTTGTCCCGTGATGTCTTTGAATTGAACATAAGATATGGAATTTCATTCTTATAGTTCAATTTAGTAGTCTTGATCTCTGAGTAGACTGAAGTTGTCAAGTGATATTGATCAAATCAACTCACTAGACATGATCATTTATCAGTCTAACATATCGAGGGGCCCAATAGGAATTTATCTAGTAGAAAACGACAAATTCCATCTTGATCACACAACATCCACACATTAGTCGGACAATAACCAATCACAACTTTTATAATCCGATTAAAGATGACGTTTAATTATGTCAAATAATTGCACTCCTAATGTTAGAGTCTCTGGTGATCTCAAGTCAAAAGACTAAATGATTTTTATCCGCATACGCACAATCATCACATGACCGTCAATCTAGACTCATACTAGTCTCAATTTATTATTGTTCCCATAATAATAACTGATTAGGGACGTTTAGAATAATACAATACTTATTCATGGATACTATTATAAAAGAAACATGCATCTACCAATCCCATACATATCAATACTACAAGACCTTAATGCATTCTTAGCGGAAAAGTTTATTTATGTATCTATAACAATGCTTAATATTAATGCTATTTAAATCTTCACGTTCATTCTCTAATAAGACAAAAATGCTCAAGTGATTGTTTAGATCTATAATTATTAGATTCCATAACCTAAGTTTGTTTATTGGTTTTGCAATAAAAGCCAACGTTGTTTTTAACATTTGGAATCACACTTTATACAATCATGAACCTTATGATCTAAACATTTTGCAAACACATCACTCCACCAATAGCTCATCGCGATATCATCATACATCCAACTTACTGCTGCCATATCATCATCACGTCACATCAGTCTTGTAGGCCCTGATTCACTACCCCGGGATTCACTCAACATGTTTTCCAAGGGTAAATCCAGCATAGGACTATTATATATGCATTTTACACGGTTGTTTTCCATGATTTCGATTATACTTCATAAAAACATAAAATAAACAAATGTAAGCTATTAAGACCATATTTACGAAACTTTATCTTATAAAACATACTAAAATGCACTAAATAATGTGTATAATTTATGACTTGTCAAATACCCCCAGACTTAAGAGTTTGCATGTCTCGAGCAAAGAAATATAGGACCTACGCAATCTAATCCAATGCAAACTAGACTCCTAATAATGCAATCCTAAAAAAACTCATAATGCAATAGGATGAACTATCTTATATACTTTACTAATTAATGCAAATCGAATGATCCTAAACTGTTAATGACTAGTGGTATCTTCCAATCTTTTGATGTACCTAATCAACATTAGAACGCTTAAGCAAAATCAAGATTCAATCTCTATATAGAGCATTAAATACTAAAGAATCCATAAATAGAACTTATACAATCAATCTCCATTGACATAGTCCACATATTATTTAGAGTCAATATGATACTAATAAACAAAATATATTGAAGAATTCAAATGTTGGAAAAGTAGCTCCACTTAAATTTGTCATAAGAACTTGAGCTATATCTTTTATTTGAGGAGTTTTTATAAACATCACAAACATCCGCCTTTCTTTCTCATATATATCACTATTTTTTCCATACGTTTTTTCTTTCAATTCCATATAGTTCCCTAGTCTATTTCCTGTGGATAACACAATTTTTTTTATTGGAATACTTTTCTCACCTTTTTACCACCATTAGGTTCCCTGCTACATTTCCTTTCGAACCTGTGGGACTCTTTATTTTTTCATTGAAAAGCTCCTGTTAGCACTTCCACTTTCATTATAGTCGAGCAAGTATTCTTTATAATTATGTTTGCTAAGTTGGTATTTATAGGTTTTTAGTAGTTTATTTTAATGTATTTACTATAGAAAGTCTCTAAAATATACATTTAATTATATTTATTGGTCGTTTTCAGGTGAAACGGAGTGTGTGGTTGAATTTACGGTGAAAAATACTCGAAATGGAGTATTTATATGCAGTGATAAGATACCAGACAATTTGCCTCAAGCTACGTGTTGTATAGTGGGTAGAATAGGTGATAGTAGACCAAATAACACAGGGGAGTGACATAGTTAAGTCACTTGAAACCAGCTACTGTTGGATTGCCTCTAAATTCGCACTGTGTAGGCTCCCACTTATTTGCATCAATTTTTGGTGTCGTTGCTATGGATTGGTATTTTTCTTTCTTTGGTGTTTTTTATTTATTTATTTGTTTTATTTTATTTTATTTCCTTTATTTGTCTACTAGTCCCTTGCTCTTAACATGTATGCAGGCAACCCCACGATGGACTCCTCCTACCCCCACAATTATGGTCGATTCAATGAATCACATTATTATAATGTGAATGGGGTAGGTATGTCACATAATGGCCATCAATTTTCTAATGTGCGTTCTTTTGTGCTACAAGTTGAGGTTTGAGAAATTTGTGAAAATTATTCCCATTATGCATATGATTGTTTGTATTATCCAAAGTATGAGAATTATCAATATTCTAGCTATGCATCGCAACAACCCGACTTCTTTGGGCTCATGTCAAGTCTACAGATTCCTCAGTATGAAGAAAAATAACAATTTCAACAAAACACCTCCTTGGAAGATATGATGAAGCAATTGATAGAAGGTCAATAATAGCTTAATGAAGAGTTCAAACAATTTAAAGTTGAGTTTCCAAGCTTGCAAAATTTGGAAACTCAACTTATCCAATTCAATGCTAGGCTTTAGAATATTCTTGATGAGGAAGAGTTGGGTTGTACACAAACACTTATTCACCCAAAGGAGAATATGAATGTTAATACGTAAAAAAATGTTGAGGTGGATGAGGTTACACAGGTGGAAGAATATTGGAGCGAAACATCGGAAGGACTTGAAGTCTTTCAAATTGAGCAAAAAATTGTCATTGCATAATATGAGGAGGAAAATGAGATGAGAATCGAAGTCGTTTTAAAAAGGCAGGGGAGCTATAGAACGAGTGCAAGGAAGACCAACCTCTGGTGTTGGTGAAACCACCAACCCTCTCATACATACTCGTTAAACCTTACAAAGGGGTGGAAGTAAATGAGCGATCACAAATTTTCTACACTACTAACACCTTTATGTTGGATGATCATTATGCGATTGATTCGTTTATGTTGGAAGTCTCGAATGAGCTCCCAAATCTGAAGGAAGGCATGCATGCTTCATTGCCCAAATACGTAGATGTGCCACTTGTTGTTGACATCTTGAAAGGAGAGTGCATTACATGATAAATCGCGCCATGCTAGCCAAAGACTTAAAAGAAAGGCGCTCGTTGAGATGCAACCAAACTTTGTTTTTATTTAACTTTCATTTCTTGCATTTATTTTAGTTTTAGTTTAGTAGGTGGAATGTTATGTTTGATGAGCACTATAGGGCACCCCTAAGTTTTGTAGGTTTGACTTTGGATTACAATTTTTAGCATAATTTGAGCATTTTTTTTTTAATTAAGATGTTTATAGGATTTTAGGTGTTTTGAGACTTGGTCGAGACATAACCAACTTAAGTCGCTGCATTAGTGGTGGGTCTTTGAGTAGATCCAAAACCATTGACTTCATTCTATCATCTTACTGATTTCACCCTAAGTTGATACACTTCGGGCTCACAAGACATAATAGGAGTTATTTTAGTTAACTCCCCTATTTACTTTTTCTTGCTCTTGTTATGATTGTTCTTTCATAGTTTCTTTAGTCACTTAGACATGAGAGATTTGCGCATTCACTAGTTTTTAGAGACTTTTGTTATGCATGCATTTGTATAATCTTCTTATTTATTTATTCATGTTCTTTTTCACCACTATATTTTCTTGTTGCATGGATTCCTTGATTTGTTTTGAACCTTGAGGACAAGGTTTGGAATAAGTTTAGGGGGTACTTTAAGATTTGTGGATCGAGTTGGATGGATTTCTTTGCTACAGACCGTAGGTAAGATCGTTTAATTTTTTTGTCCCTTTATATTTCTTCTTCTTCCTCATTTCATTAGTAGTTGATACGTTTTCATGCATGTATTTAATATAGCTTTTTATTTTTTTATTGTTTAAAGCTACCCGAAACTTTGTTTCATGCCTTTGGTTGTGGATGAGTACACTATGGTTGCCTTTTTGACTTGAAACTTAGGAAAAACTAGAAGAAACACTCACTTGAAGTCATAGCTCAGCATTTTTATGATTTTGTGATTAGGGACTTAGTTGATGGTTAAGCTTTGTTTTAGATAACAAAAAGGAGTAGATGGTCAAGATTATGTAAGTGATAATACTTTAACTCACATTGGGGAATTTTTTTGATCATAGTGAAAGTTAGAAGGGCTAAAAGAAGTTTTCTTAATATAGTGAATCCCACAGGTTTCCACAGGAAAAGGAGCTGGGAAACTTGTGGTGGGAAAAGTGAGAAAAGTGGTTCATAGGAATTGGAGCAGGGACCATAATACTTGAAAAAGAATTGTGAAGAAGAAAAAAGAGAATAAAATAATAATAAAGGCGGAAGTTGTGAAAACTCATCAAATAAGAGATTTAACTCGAGTGTTTTCACTAGATTAAGTGAAATTTTAAACTTGCGTGCTTGAATGCCACACCAAGAAAACTCGTGAGTAGTTGATTGTCTTTGTCTTTACCGAGTCTATGTCTCTAAAGTGTGATCATAACTGTGTTTGGGTTGCGAGTCTTGACATATCATAACTCTGAAATTCTTTGAGTTGCTTGTTAACTCGGTGGCTACATAAACCAAAGGAACTCCATGAATTTAGTCGGGTATAGGATTAGTTGATTCAGTGTATATTTATATTAGAAGTCATGTTTAGTTTGTGTTGTCATCTACACCTTTGCTATAGACGTGCAAAGTCTTAAGTTTGGGGGTATTTGATATGTTAGTATTTATAGGTTTTTAGTAGATTATCTTAATGTATTTACTATGGAAAGTCTCTAAAATATATATTTAATTAAATTTATTGGTCGTTTTTAGGTTAAACGGAGTGCGCGGTTGAATTCGGGGTGAAAAAAATTCAAAATGGAGTATTTACATGCAGTGATCAAATGCCAGACGATTTGCCTCAAGTTACATGATGCGCAGTGAGTAGAATAGGTGATAGGAGACCAAATAACACAGGGGAGTGACACAGTTAAGTCACTTAAAACTGGCTGCTATTAGATTGCCTCTAGATTCGCGTCGTGTAGGCTCCCACAAATTCAAATCCATGTTATTATTATTTCTTTTCTTTTATATTATTTTTTTTTCTTTTTGAAATGCATTGCCTACTTGTTCCCCCAAACTTAGTCTAGAACTAAAATTCTATATTGAATAGGATGCAAACCTGTTTTTGGAATATATAGAGATTTAATTAACATGAACTCTACCTAAGGTCTTGTATATTAGTTATCATCAGGTAATACTATATATGCAATAAAATTATCTTAAAAAATGCAATCTAAATGTACTATGTAGCGACCCCAAGTCCTGAGGCAACCTTGGGACCTGCCATGTCGTATCCCACATCAACAAGTCCTGCCACATCATGGACCGCTTACCAATGACACCCACAACCTAACTGGTTGCTTACACTTTTTCAACTAACACTAGTTTAGCTAATTAATCTCTATATAAGGGTTAATGATTTAATTAGCCAATTAGTCAATTTATCACGTTATATTAAAATTTTACATCAGAAGTCTTTAATTGAGTAAGTTATGCAGTATTTAACAGTTCTAAGTAGTGGAAAACCCAAAAAAATAGATATATATCAAAAGCGAAATAAGTACAACAAAAGATTCACATACATGTATTCAGTGTTCTACAGTCCCCAAAACCTAATGAAAAGTACATATGTACAACCTGTAGTCACACGCAAGCTGGCGTCAATATCTCAAAAGTACCCACCCAATACCTCCTTGCCCTTGCTTTCGCTTGTTGAAAGATCTGCACTTGGTCACCTAACAAATACAATGACGAGTCTAGTGAGTAAAATCCAAAGAGAAGTCCACACAATATTCATGAAATAAAACTAATAAACTATGAGACATGCAAATATGACCTCTAGCAATAGCAAGTCATACTCCCATGAATGTAGGCGACATACAACATACAAAAATAGTAGCGATAAATAACAGAACTTACCAACTAAACATGCTCGAAAATAAAACATTAATAAGTAAAAAATCGTATAATCACGAGAAAACTCGGACCTAAACCAGCCCGTAATCGATGAAACATGACAAGAACCGCTTATATATTTATAGGCTTACAGTGACTAAACCCCAATTATGGTTAACGGATGAAACTTTCCAGAAGTTATTTCAAGTCAAGGGAGCATCCCACGTCCTTACCGATAGTTGTAGATATATTCTACTGCCGTCAACACGAGCACTAAACATAAGCAACCTGCGCAAGTGATTTAGCAACAACCGATATATACGAAAATCGAAATAGGAGTGAAACCCTATGTATGTTCACAAGTAGTCACACATGTAATCTGATACCGATAAAACAAAACTATGAATCCTATGAGGCATTCTAATGGGTTTACGCACCTTAATTTGCGTTTCAACTTCCTCAGACTCCCAAATTCAACCCGACTAGCTTCCCAATACCCGAGTCATGGTCCCCTAAGTCCTTGAAGTTTAATTTTTACATATTTAATATGTTTATAGGTGTTTGGGTATGTATTAAGTCAAAAATGCCAAAAAACAACCTTTCAAATTCAATTTCTTCTATCATTAGCATGCCAAGGGATCTGTCTAGCACTATTGTTCTTCATATTGAAAAATAGTTAAGTGCATAGGGTGGTTAGCATGCTAACCATGTTTTGTGACAAAATTCTCAGCTCGAGAATTCTGACACCAACTCCCCAATTATCTTACCAGCCCCATAAACATATTCTCCACTTCATGGTGGCTCCAAAACATCATTTAAACCAATATAATGTCAATGATTAGATTGAATTCATCAATTTCATGAAATCACTAGTTTTTCAAATTCACCTAAAAACCCAACTCATTCAAAACTAGTTGTAAATTCCCATTTGATATAATAACTATAGTTGTAATTCATCAAAACAACCTCAGAAATCAGTGACAAAACCTCAATATCAAATTTACTCTAACACCCTCAAAATTGAACTCATTTCTATGTACATGTAGTGAATGAGATAATTACCTTAGGTTTGATCCTTAAATTGACCTCTAAGACCCTTGAGGTCTAGTAGCAAATCTCTCTTCTCTCCTTTGATTTTCATAATCGAAATTGATTTGGTTTGCATGTGTTGATCAATCCAACAATATATATCAAGTTGGGATTGATTCATAGCCATTGATCTATACGTGTTTACGTATCCTGAGATTCATCTAATTGTTTATCCGTTAACACATTTCCCACTTACTCTCCTCAATTAACACCAATTTGTAACTCGCTTGGTTCCTAGACGTGTCAATACGTATGTCTAGGACAATCTCGTAGTTTCTATTTAATCAACCAAACTATGGGCCTTATTTATTTCATTTTAATTACATTAGCTTAGGCCTATTATAATACATATTGTTAGTGTTTTATTCACAAAAATTAGCAAATTTGTGATCCTATTAACCCTCGACTATCCTGCACTCGCATCTTGACATGCATTTCGAGGTAACTCCCCATCACACTAACTCACCCGACAACAACATACACACATGCGGTGCAATACAATAATAATAATTTTAAACATCACATATAAACAACCATTATCCATAAATAACATATTCCATTTAGTTCTCGCTTCCTAGTTGACTGAGTTATCTACATAACGCCCGAATTACGACTGTTAATCATAGTTTAATTAATTTGGGTCATTACAATTCTTCCCAACTAGGAGAAATTTCGTCCTCGAGATTTAAATATCGAAGAAACTCAGGTGCATCGAACCTATCCCCGTGTGACCACACCTCACAACTTGATAGTGCCATTCTATGGTCCATTGAACACCCCATTAGTCCCATCGCAGGGAACGTAGTGTTGCACTAAAGCATAGGCACAATTTGAACAAGAGTTGTAATTTATCTAAAACTCAAATACAAATTAAAGTCATACTATGATTCCAATTAGTCCTATTCAAAAGATGATTTACCAAGAGACCAAAATCTCTAGTCACACTAGAAATGTAGAAGAGTTTTGAATCCTAGTCAAACTAGGACACTTAATGAGAATCTTCAAAATGAATTTTATCAAATAAAATTCATCAACCTAGAACATATTAAATGGCACGAATATGTTCTTTATGTGCGAGCTAATAGGTTCATATAACATTAGCAGTGAACCAAAACTCTTTTCGACACACAAAACATACTTGACCTATAGCAAGACATTATGACTACCTAGGTTGCACGAAGATCAATAAATCGATTTAACATAATAGACAATCCATATCATATCCTTTTATCCCGCAATATCTTTCGATTGAACTTAAAACATGGAATGTCACCCTAATAGTTCAATCTACTAGTCTCGATCTCAGAGTCGGCTGAAATTGCCAAATGACATTGACCCAATCAATTCACTAGACATGGTCATTTATTAGTCTAACATATCGAGGGGCCCAAAAGATATCTCTCTATAAAAGAGAAGGAAAAGTTCCATCTTGATCACACAACATCCACACATCTGTCAGATAATGACCAATCACTACTTTTATAATTATCCAGTTAAAGACAATGTTTAATTGGGTCAAATAAATGTGTTCCTAATGCTATAGTCTCTGGTGATCTCAAGTCAAAGGAAAAATGATATAATTATGATGAGAAGCACTTATGACATTGACCATGTAGCGTTCTTATAGTGAGTCAGTCTCGCATCTGTTCCTAACAATTACCCATGATTTTGATGCATATTCGTATACACTAATCATCATATAACTACCAATCATGACTAATACGTGTCTTAATTTATTATTGTTCCCATAATAATAACTGATTAGGGACGCTTATAATAATACAATAACTATTCATTGATATTATTATGAAAGAAACGTGCATATACTCATAATAGTTAAACAACGTTTACAAAATTGGCCTATGTCACATACCCCAACACTACGAAATGCAAGATAAAGTAAACAATGCCCAACAATGATAATCCAGCAAGTTTGCAATGATAAATGAAAGCCACAGAATCAAGAGGAGTGAAAACAAGATATTTCAACCATCATAGACATGAACGTCTACGTAGCTCATCAAGGGATAACTCCAAACTGCTATAAAGGACATCAAAGCCATACTTGTGCTCGAACACCTACATGACACATCAAAAGGATACCCTGAATTGCCATAAGGGACATCAAAGCAATACTTATGATATTTGAACTTTTATACACATGAAAATATCATAACAACAATGGAAGAACATACCGATGGTCGCTTACCCTCCAACCTAAGGTGTAAGCATGTATTCATCAATATCAATATACTAGTTCCACAAGCATTAAATTTATTAGAATCCAAATGATATAACAAGCAGCATCAATAAAAGTGTAGAGATAGATTCCAAAAAATTCAACAAAGTTGCTACGTGAGCCAAACGCATCTAGTATCAAGGCATGATTAAGAATAAATCAAACCTCATTTACCTCAAAGCGTGCTATCCTATCTAATCCTAGCTTGAAAGTTCCTATCCAGTTCTCCTTGTGTCTACATTGGTATAAGCTCATATATGTATTTTAATATGTTTTCTTTGAGGTAAATTAACTTAATTCGCATTAATATCTTGAAAATGATATAAAACTCTTTTTGAATCAATGTCAATCCTTCACCGTGGCTTACCAGTGAAACCATACCCAAGAGGGGGGTGTATTAAGAAGTTATCGCCTTTTTAAAATAATTCAACAATAAAGATGCTATATGCTCACTTCAAACGCAACTATGAATGCAATGCATGATGAAGTAGATAGAAGAGATGGAAAAAAAACATGTGATTTATAGTTGTTTGATCCAATAATCTACATCTACTACCTAACCTCCCCGATTAGGATTTTCAAATCCCATTTATCTTGCCAATAAGTGTTACAACCTAAGCATACAAGCCTAGAATGCCTAATCACCAATTAGGACTTACTACCTAGCCGCAATAAGGGCCTATGCCTAACCTCAACTATGTCTTCCCTTCAACTTGGATCCCATTAAGTCTTACAATCAACCACTAACAAAGAATAGATGAAAATAATCAAATTCACTTTACAAAGTAAAGCGACACCAAATTCAAATACAAGCAAGCCTCCCAGAGCCCAACCACTCTAATGCATGAAAGTATGAAAAAGTAAATGAGAAATGCAAGTATATCACTGATTTTGTGCAAATCTCAAATATGAAAACGTTTCAAACGAATCGATTAAAATAAATCTAGTTTCAAATTCGAGAACTAAAAGTTTGATAAAAATCAAGTTTAAGTGCAAACTCTTGTCCAAACCAGTGCTTAGGTTTAACAAATTAAGTTTGAGTGTAAAACCCAAGACAAATGTGTTCAAGAATACAACAAATAATTTCCACAATTCAAGCACACAAAAATATGGAATTTAAGCACAAAAAAGCTAGGAAATCGAACTTTCTTACAACCTCGAGAGATCAATTTGAAAATTAGTTATGGAGTTGATGTTGTAAGCTTTAGAACACCTCAATAATGCTAGTTTCAAGAGTGCTTTAGTTGCCTCGAAAGATTACAAGTGATAGCACACGAAAATCCAAGCTACTTCTTTGAAAACTATGAAAACTTTTTAGTATTCTTGCTTGAAAAGACAATAAAATGTTCTTGGTGATTTGAGAATGTTCTACATTTCTTCTTAACAATTTTTGACCATTTTAGAGATCCAAGGGCTCTAATTTGATCATCTATTCAAATTAAAGGATGATTTTTAGCTTTTAAAAAAAGTTGTCAGAAAGCAATTAGCGCACTATTATTTGGACCTAGCACGCTAATCCTATAAGCTATGTGTTAATGCTGAAAATTAGCACCCTAACTCTGTAATAAGCACGCTAATATAACTATTTGCAAGCTAACTATCAAGGGCCTCAAAATAAATATTTTTGGCTTTAAAGTTAGCGATCCCTTCCGAAACCCTACCAAACCTCTTATAACATGTTATACATGTTCATTAAGGGTCATAGAACCTGTTTAGATGGTCCGAATATTTTCACAAATCCTGAAAGTGGAGAATCCCAGTTTCATGACCTACATATGGGTTTTTCTTCAAATACACAATTTTTCTTTTCAAAACAAGTTTTTCATTTTTGAAAACTTTCATAATGGTTTTTAAAGTACGATGTGAATATAAAAATATGGTTTCACATAGTTTGAGCTTATAAGACCGATTCAAGTGGTGACTTTCATTTAAAACTCCAAATGATCACTTGAAATTTGAAAAACGATTTGAAAAATATGATATGCATGAACTAAAGCAATAGGCTTGTGTAAATGAATATGTGTACCTTACATTAATGTTACAACATGTAATATGATATTTCTTATTCGTTTCCTCCTGTGGACCGTATCTTGAACTTGCATAGCTTGAACACTTAAGATGTGATATTCCACAAACTTTGACTAACTGAAACACACTTGATAAACTTATTAGTATACTTTCACTTTGTTTGTTTCCATCAAAATCCCAGGTGTAGTAAAAGTGACTAACCACTTGGTCCAACAATCTCCCCCTTTTTTTATGATAACAAATAATGTGAACTTGACAATAAAAATTGGAATTCACTTGTATTCTTACCCATAGTGCAATCTCAAACAATTTCAAGTTTAACGCATACATTTCTCCCCTTTTGATAACATCAAAAAGTGGGGGCAAGCTCCCCCTTACAACAAGCATAACCAAAAATGAGCCACAAATATAACAACAACACAGTGGGTGGAGGACTCCCTTTTACTATATGCATATTACGAGACATAAACAGGTATATCAATGAAAGTCATTCACATGCGACAAATATAGGGCAATGGACAAAAACATAATAGTGACTCAGAGATATGCAAAAATGTTTCATGATATTAAATGCTGAAAATGAACATTAACATAGTTGTGGCCTAAACAACTGAGTCTACAACATAGCAAATGTACATCAAAACACTGAAGACTAACATAGATGAGCCTAGTGCTCCCCCTAACTATGATATTCCTAGATAACCCTCCTAATGAGACAATGTCTGACACGTAGAACTAGAGGCAGGGCCATCTCGCTCTGGCTTGGCTAGTAGTAGATGACGCTCTTTGTAACGAAGTCGATCACCCTAATGCTCAAGGCTGTTATCGATGGCTGTGAAGGTCTGAGTCATGTACTCATGCATATAACCTAATTGCGGTGAGAGGTACGCCATCGATGGAAGAGGGGCAGCGCTATAAAACGTCGGATAGTGTGGAGGCCGTTACTACTACTATGTAAGTGGTGGAGCTGCAAAGTCCTGGTGAACCTCATTATCACCATCATCACCGTGAGGGAAAAGAAAGTCGTAGTCCAAGTAGTCTCTCTCATCAAAAGCAACTAAAGGATCTGTGGGAGGTGGATACTTGTATCCCTCGTGGTGCTGACTATCTGGGATATCTTCCTCTCGAATCCATCTCTGCATGTGACGGATATATCAGTACTTCGTGGCCTTCAGAGTGGCCATGTCAATGGTGTCATAGGGAAAAAGTGGATAACTGCCTAAACTAATATCCACCTGGGCTGACTCCATATAAGAAGTGATGATGCGGGCATACGGGAGATAACGACCGGAGCTACACGTGCTAGTCATGTAGCCAATGATAAGGTGGGGAAAACTAAGAGGGATATCATGAAGTAGGTGCCTGAGGTCAAACATGTCAAGTAAAGTGACATAGTTCTTACTACTGCCACTGGAAGAATAACATTGTTCGAAACTCTGTGAAAGAGTTTAACACCTTAAGCTGATTAAATAGCCAACTAAGAAACAACGGTAGTGGTGGGATGGTGCAAAGGAAGGTCAAACTGTAGAGCGAAGCTCTCTAATGTAATCTCAATAAACCGACCATTGAAAAACGACTGAATGACGAAAGTATTTGTCGTGGCGAGATTGGAATAAAAACTTGAACTAATAGTAGATTATAGTCATCCTTATACTGACAGAAGGTAACCCACCCCGATTTGGAGAGGACCTCTCGTATTGGGAGATGAGCCTTGTCGAAGAACACAAGATCGATTTAAGGATTTTGGCATCCATAAGCAATGGGCTGACCGATGCAAAATGATCTTAGACTCGTATAGGGATTTGGACCGACCCTCTTTTGGAGAGGCATTGGCTGGGACGGTGGTCGAGGTGTCGCTACGGTGACTAGAAGACTTAGTCTCGCGACGGGATAATGATTGGGAGGTGGTGTGGGACGGTGCCGATGAATGGGTGGACTCGAACTCGCTACTAGACGATGAAGACTGCACAATACGTCGCGTGGGGGGACGATGAGAGGATGACGCAGGGGCGGTACAGGTAGCGGGACGGGTAGTGGAATAGGCAGAGGTTCTATGTGTCTACATGTGTACAAACTCAAGGATGAAGATAACAATGGTGGTTCAATCATAGGGGCTACGAAGTAAAAACGCCCATATTGACAAAGAAAGTAATGGAATTTACCTATCGATCATGGGAGAGTCATTGGAGAGGATGAAGACCTAAGAGGAGAGGAGTGGTGTGTGAAAAATAAGAATGTAAGGTAATAAACAATGATATACTGGTCCTGGCCGAATGACATTAGCGAGCTAATGATAGAATTGGCGCACTAATGATGCAGATAAGTGATCTTGGCCAAGGACGATTAACGCGCTAGGTCTTTTAATTAGCACGCTAATAAGAGACAATTATCGGGCTAATTATCTGACTATCGCATTAATTGCTCTTTGGAATTCGAAAATAAAATTTTTGAGTTTTTGACGAACAACTCTGATTCACCTCATACTTCATGGACATTTCACTAACAACATATAAAAAAGGTTTGGAACAATTAAAACATGTGTAGAAGGTCCGATTCACGAAACATGCCTAATGCATGTCGAATCTTAGAAAATTGGTCTCTAGGCAATGGCTTGGTGATGATATCAACTAGTTGGTTCTCCATGGGCACGTGAATTAGTTTAACATTGCCCTTTTTGACATGATTGGGAAGGAAATGGTGCCTATGATAGTATGGTATTTAGGTCTAGGTACAAGTGTCCATACCTTATTCCTAACAAAATGGCCTAGTTCCTCTTGCATAGCCATGATCCAAAACTCATCACCTAAGGCATCACCTATCTTAGTGGGCTCGGTTTGTGATACAAAAGCTATGTGTCCCTCATCTCGGTGCGATGATGACCTAGTGGTTATTCCTTTGTTTGGATCACCTATAATTTGTTAGGAGGGATGACCTATAAGAAGTCTTGAGTTCTTAGGTGCACTAGTTTTGGGTTCCATTCTCACCTCAACCTCTTGACTTTTGGATGCTTGGCCCAAGGTGACATCATCATTATCAATCCTAAATTTTTCCGAGGTATGCATCATTTTCACTTTGGGACCTACTTCATCAAACTTGTCATGAATAGACTCCTCTATGGTTTTGGTTGATCTATTGAACACCCTATATGCTTTGCTATGCATGGAGTAGCCCATAAAAAGGTACAAATTTGACTTTGTGTCAAATTTGTCTAGTTGATCCCTATCATTTAGAACATAGCAAGTGCAACAAACACCTTGAAGTAACTTATATTGGGCTTTCAGCCTTTCCATAGTTCATAAGGAGTCATTTTCACTTGCTTTCGAACACCTATTGAGAACATAGCACACTATGTTAATGGCTTCGACCCAAAAGTGCTTAACTACATTGCACTCATTTAGCATGGTCCTACACATCCCTTGGAGGGTCATATTCTCTATTTCTACAACTCCATTTTGTTGTGGTGTCCAAGGAGAAGATAGTTGGTCTATGTATCCTTGTTTAGCAAAAATACTCCTATAAGTTCCCATTGACAAACTCACCACCCCGATCATTCCTAATGATGATAATTTTATATCCTTTCTCATTCTCAACCAAAGCACAAAACTTCACAAACACGTCAAACACTTCATGCTTATGAGCTTGAAAGTAAACCCATGTAAACCTAGCAAAATCATCAACAATGACAAAGCAATATGATTTACCCATAGAATACCTCTTCTCATTCTCAACCAAAGCACAAGATTTCACAAACACGTCAAAGCACAAGATTTGACAAACACGTCAAACACTTCATGCTTATGAGCTTGAAAATAAGCCCATGTAAACCAAGCAAAATCATCAACAATGACAAAGCAATATGAGTTACCCATAGACATTGTGTTTGGGTAGGTCCGAACAAATCCATAAGGATAAGTTCCAATGCTCTAGTCACATCACTTGTTACTTTCGTCTTAAAGGACGATTTCATTTGCTTACCAAGGATATAAGGTTCACATTCATTGTCTTTCTTATAAGTGCATTTAGGTTGACCTTGACAAGATCATACTTGGTCAATTTGGACAAGTTTTTCATGCTATAATGTCATAGTCTACAGTGCCACAACCATGCATCACATTCACTTTGAACACTCAAACATGAAACATTTTGCATATTCATCTCATCGAAGTTAATGGCATAAAGATTCTTATCTCTATAAGCAATAAATAGAGTTTCATGCTTCTCATTCCTAACAAAGCATTTTGATAGTTCAAACATGACATGAAATCCTTTGTCACACAATTGACTAACACTAAGCAAGTTATGTTTCAAACCATCAACAAGATGAACATTAGAAATGGAAAGTAAATCATTACCAATGCTTCCAAGGCCTATAACCTTTCCTTTGTTGTTATCCCCAAATGTGGCCTTTCCACCATCGTGCCGCTTTAATTCAATGAATTTATGTGCATATCCAGTCATGTATCTTGAGCACCCACTATCCAAGTACCATGGGGTGCTCTTCCTATCATCCTTACTTTGTGCCATGAGACAAAGTATTGCTTTCTCACTTTCTGATTCAAATTCGAAACTTGATGAAGATGAATCATCCTATGTCGCCTTGAAGCTTTTCTTGCCTTTCTTCTTGTCCAACAACTTCTTGGAATTGCATTCTACCTTGATGCGGCCGGGTTTGCTACACCCAGAACATATTGTCTCACTTGACTTTCCTCCATTGCTTCCACTCTTGAACTTCTTCTTGAACTTGTCTTGCTAGTACATAACATTGTTGAGCTTTCTTGAGAGCATGTCAACTTCCTCCTCAAGATCATTATCATCACTAGATTTACAATCTTCAATAACCTCAACCAATGGAGCCGGTGGGCCATTTGCCTTCGAAGCAATCTTTTTTTGAGCTCTTAGTACCCCCACTCAATGCTTCTAATCTAGCTCGGTCCTTTAATTCAAATTCATGGACTGTTAGCTCTCTACAGAAGGCATCAAAATTGTACTCTCCAAGTTTTTACACCGATTGGATAACATACTTCTTGGCATCCCATTCCTTAGGCAAGCCTCTAAGGAATTTGTACACTGAGGTCTCTTGATCACAGTTCTTTCCAAGATTCTTGATCTCATTCAAAAGCTTAATGAACCGATTGATGGCGGTGGCTATGTTTTCATCGGATCTAACTCATAAAGTTTCATAGTGCTCCTCAAGGATTCTCAACTTTGTCTTCTTAACTTGAAATATACCTTCATAGTGTACCCCAAACTTCTCCCACACTTCCTTGGCCTTTTGACAAGCACTAACTCGGTTGAACTCGTTCTCACTTAGCACGCAAAACAAATGATTCGTGGCTTGATCATTTGAGAGCTCAATCTTGGTTTCCTCGGGCTTGTCTGGTGTAGTGTACCCATTCTCAATTGAGTCCCACAAAATTCTACTTTGTACCCTAATGTAGAACTTCATCCTTACTTTCCAATTAACATAGTTGGTTCCATCAAAATACATAGGCCTATTCGATGAGTTGCCTTCCCTAAGGCAAGACAGATCTAAAGTTTGCATCCTTGCACAAAAACACTCGAAGCTGCGTTAGTAACAATTTCAGCAATAACCCTCTATGATACCAATTGAAACCACACCCAAGAGGGGGTGAATTGGGTGTATCGAGAAGTTATTACCTTTTTAAAATAATTCAACAATAAAGATGTTATATACTCTTCAAACGCAAGTACGAATGCAATGCAAGATGAAATAGATAGAAGAGATGGAAATAGACACACAATTTATAGTGGTTCAATCCAATGATCTATATCTACTATCTAACCTCCCCGGTTAGGATTTTTAAACCCTGCTTATATTGTAAATAACTGTTACAACCTAAGCGTACAAGCCTAGAATGCCTAAACACTAATTAGGACTTCCTACCTAGCTGCAACTAGGGTTTATGCCTAGCCTCAACTAGTTCTTCCCTTCGACTTGGATCCCACTAAGTCTTACAATCAACCACTTATAAAGAATAGATGAAAATAATCAAATTCACTTTACAAAGTAAAGCGGTACCAAATTCAAATACAAGCAAGCCTCCTAGAGTCTAACCACTCTAATGCATGCAAGTATGAGAACAAATGAGAAATGCAAGTATAAAACTGATTTTGTGCAAATCTAAAATATGAAACCATTTCAAACGAATCAATTAAAACAAATTCAACTTCAAATCCAAAGAACAAGAAGTTTGATAAAATCAAGTTTAAGTGCAAACTTTTGTCCAAACTAGTCGTAGGGTTTAATAAATCAAGTTCAAGTGTAAAACCCAAGATAAATGTGTTCAAGAACACAACAAATGATTTCCATAAATCAAGCACAAGAAAAGCTAGGAAATTAAACTTTCTTACAACCCCAAGAGAGTGATTTGAAACTCAGTTCTGTAGTGGATGTTGTAAGCTTTAGAACACCTCAATAACGTTGGTTTCGAGAGTGATTCAGTTGCCTCAAAAGATTACAAGTGATAGCACACAAAAACCCAAACTTCTTCTTTCAAAACTATGAGCACTCTTTGGTTTTCTTGCTTGACAAGACAATAAAATGTTCTTAGTGGTTTGAGAATGTTCTAGAGATCCATGGGTTCAGATTTGATCATCTATTCAAATTAAAGTGTGATTTTCGATTTTTTAAAAAAGTTGTTAGAAAAGCAATTAGCCCCCTAATCCTCTAAGCTAGTGCGCTAACTCTACTATTAGCACCCTAATATAACTATTAACGAGCTAACTATCAGGGCCTCAAAATAAATATTTTGGCCCTAGTGTTAGCGACCCCTTATCGCATCCGAGACCCTACCAAACCTCTTATAACATGTTATACATGTTTGTTAAGGGTCATAAAACCTGTTTGGGTGGTCCGGATGTTTTCACAAATCTCGAAAATGAAAAATCTGGTTTCATGACTTGCATAGGGGCTTTTCTGCAAATACACAGTTTTTTTTTTCAAAAACAGTTTTTCATTTTCGAAAACTTTCACAATGGTTTGTTAAGTACGATGTGAATATAAAAACATGGCTTCACATAGTTTAAGCTTATAAGACCGATTCAAGTGGTAAGTTTCCTTTAAAACTCCAAATAATCACTTGAAATTTAAAAAGCGATTTGAAAAACATGATATGCATGAACTATTGCATTAGGCTTGCACAAATGAATCTGTGTACCTTACATCAATGTTTAAACATGCAATATGATCTTTTGTCATCATTTCCTCAAGTGGACCAAATTTTGAACTTGTATGGCTTGAACACTTGAGATGTGACATTCCACAAACTTTGACTAACTGAAGCGCGCTTCATAAACTTATTAGTATACTTTCACTTTGTTTGTTTCTATCAAAATCCTGGGTGGAGTAATTGTGACTAATCACTTGGTCCAACAACCATTGCCTCGACCCTTGCCCTAGCGATATACTTCTATAAAACTTGTAGTGGATTTGATGTTGGTCCTTCTCCTCTACAAATCCACAACACTAGTCATCTAGGTTTTCTCATTAAGTCCTCTCCCGTAGTTAATTCAAACCAAAAGTGGCTAGAAGCCCCTAATTGTGGTTTAAATAGTAAGTTAATGGGACAAAGATTTGGTCAACCAAATCAAAACCTCACATCTCATCTTAGTCTCTTTAAATTCTAAGACAATCCTAAGGTCCACATTTAATCCATCCTTAATATGTTATTTACCAAATTGCCATGTTTCTTTATTTAATTTAATCACAATTCGTTCAAGTTTATTTTTATTTACTTAGGCCTACATTCCCACCTAAGTCAACTAGATAGCATATGATACACACTTTATTCACACCAATATATACATACCATGCATATCTACCAAATTAACTTGATAATGAGATAAATTACCAGATTAAGAATTAGAGGCGTCATAAGAGGTGTCTCAACATTAATTCTAGAATGCCAATAAAGGGTAAGCTGATAGATCATGTTTAGGACCCGTCTTACTAAGTCCTGACAGTGGTAGAATCGACAGGGAGCAACATTTTCATGCCATAGCAAATGAATTTGGGAAATCGATAAAGGGTCGTTTTCCGGTCATCTGTGTTGAGAACATGTAGGCTATTCTTCTTCTAGGGACATGCCATAATAGAAGAAGAAGAGCCTACATGTGCTCAACACAGATGAACGAAAAACGAGCCTTTATCGACTTCCCAAATTCATTTGCTATTGCATGAAGATGTCGCTCCTTGTCGATTCTACCACTTTCTTCATCATAGCACTCGAGAGAACCTGCAACGGCATAAGATTTGCACACAACAGCCAGCATGTTTTCTTCTCCCATGGATTATGCAAACATTCGGTACTTATAATATATTTTACTTAAAAACAAAAAAAAATTTGGGGGAGCAAAAGGGAAAAATATTAAAATCCACGATAAAATATGGAACATCGACCTAAAAATGCACAAAAAGAAGTGTGAATCATAAAGTAATTCGAAGAATTTCTAAAGTTGTCTACACTATAAAACTTTTAATCTAAGAATTTACACAAACAACAAGTGAAGTACATATGTATCACCAACCTGCTCATCTCTCGAGAGCCACGCTTACGTCTCACGCCCAACATTGTCCCCTTGTTGGGGTGGATCGACGGGATCTATTTGCGGCGCATTTATTCTTTGCTGGTCATGAGGTGGCGATGGTGGTGGCGGTGGTGGTGGTTGTTTTTGAGCTAGGCCTATTTCGTCCATGTTCATCCCAAGACGCGATGCATGAACTCCATAACCTTTCGTAGTTGCTCGCAACGACATTGAACTCGCCCGCGGCACCACATCCGGCGTCTGCGACGTGCTAGCACCAGGAGCTCCGTATCTCCTCTTCTTTCTCCCTACGGACCCGAGTCCGTAGACACGTCCTTTGGAAGACTCACCCGCCACATTGAGGTACACCGCCTCATCATCCACCGATTGCTCCGGTGTAGCCTGGGTCAGCTCCTGACGTCTGCTCTGGAGCCTATCCTGCATATATGCACAACAAACAAAATACATGATATGGGGTAAAGTATACTTAATAATATTTTACATATCATTTCTATACTTACATAGAACCGCTCTGATCTAGTATCGATGAATGTCATCCTGTCGTGATTAACGGTGTGGAGATGCAAATACAAGTCATTCACAGTCGGTGGCGTCTCGGATGAATCAGCCTGCGTGCAGGACCAAGCATAGTGAACAAGTGTATAAATGTACAAAATATCCTAGATGTTACAAAAAACTTACCAATCTTTCTTGGGTAGTCACAAAAGACACGGAACCACCACCGTGCTTCGAGGGTCCAGTCCCAGGGCCTTCGACCTCAGTGTTCCTATTCTCCGTCGCTTGCCTAGACCTAGCCTGGAAGTCCTCGCTCTCCCAGTACTGCAAGTATCTCCTCCATGCCTCATCTGTAACATAAACTGGCTGCACACGATTCTTCTTCAACTTGTGCATCAACGCGGTGTACCTTGTGCCTGCAAGCCCGTCGTACGCCGCTCGCACGAGATCCTCGGGAAACGCATCATCCAATCTAAAAAATACCTACAAATTGGCGATTGCTATTGTTACCTCGCATTGAGAAAATAGTATAAATCATAAGGCATATGGTAGTCTTGTTTACCTTCCATTGGCGCCAGTATTGGTCTTTATGATGAGGCGGTACCGACTTCCAACAATACCCTTCAGGAATCATCCATCGTTTAAAAACTTTTGTCATCCTCCGTGCAAAAAAATGCGAAGGATGCAACTCCCTGTGTTTCATGAACATGCATATCACCTTAACTACTTCTTCAATATTTGACATCCATATTGAAAATGACATATAAAAGTCAAACACAAACTTACGTATCATTGGCAATCAACGTGATAGGGATCCCCTGCACGCGAGGGGGCTCCATCCCTGTCCTCGAGGTGGCGCGGAGGGCTGTCACCTCCAACCCGCTCTTACGTCTTCTTGTCGGGATCTTTGCCGGTGATGCTTGTGGTGGGGGTGCGGGCCTCGTGGGTAAAGGAGTCATTGATGTCGGAGAAGGTGTGGGGAAGCGTATATTAGGCATAGTCCTTGATGACGACGATGATGGTACGAGACGACCCGACGGTATGGAAGGGGAAGGTGATGACTATGCGAGCGTATCGTGCTCGAGAGACCGAGAAGTCGGAATCGATAATGCGGGTATCGAACCACGACCTCCACCGCCACGACCTCTATGGACCCTCGTGTGGCACGACCACGAGGCCGATTGGTATTTTGCCGCCAGATGTCGGTGCCGCACCTATTCCGCCTGGACGATGGCCTCCTAATGGCAAACCTCGACATCCCCTATGACCACGTCCGGCCATGATACCTAACAATATTCACGAATAAAACATCAGAGAAGGAGGGCATACAAAAAGTAGAAATTCAGTCTAAATTATTGGACTTAATAACACAGGATCCATGCTAATAAAAGTAACTACATTATTGGTCGTTGACATATCATATACATACATTATTCGCTATCATCCGTTTCAAATTCACTCTCATGAGTAGAAGGTGAGGATTCTTCTTCTGATTCATCTCCACTATAAACTTCATCGCTTGGACCCGCTTCAACAATGAATCGAGTCCCAGTCGGAACATCCAGATTGTTGATATCGGCGACTGCATCATCGACTACACACGTGGTGGGCATCCCATCTTGGAAAGCAATCTCTGCCGAGCCCTGGTCATTATCGTCTTTGCTAGTTTCCTCGTCAGCGAATTTTGGCTGACAACAACAAACTGCTAGCCATTCTTGTCAATCGTTCCTCATAGAAGGGTACGAAAGGTAGTAGACTTGAGTGGCTTGCATTGCTAGTACAAATGGCTCGTAGTTGTTATATCGTCGACTTCGATGAACCTCTACCAATTGAAGTGTTGGGTGAGTCCTCACACCATGATTCGGTGTAGGGTCATACCATTCGCACTTAAACAAGACCACACGTTTGAGGCCGGTATACTCAATCTCCACAACCTCTTGCGGTACTCCATAATAGTTATGGGAAACATCGGCGTAGTTTGAACCCTTCACCAAAACACCGCCGCTCTGCGTCGATCTATTAACGTCATATGTTGCGGAGTGGAACTTATACCCATTAACAAGGTAACCAGGGTAGACAAGTACATGATCGACTAGGACCAACAGAAAGATCAACGAGCGTCTCGTCAACTATAGAATTCGAGCCTATTCGTCAAAATTAGAGATGCAATATGACACATTAGTTATGGGAGAAACATTTGAATCTATAACGTACAAAAGTAATGACCTTACATATGTTTGAAACCAAATGGGGAAGTTGTGCTCTAGACTACTATCAACTTCCGACTCCCCCATTGCTTGAGTGATTTCATCGACGAATATCCTAGAAGAAACGAACGTGTAAGTCGGTTGTCTTACTAAAATATGAACAATGAATGTACTGCATTATTGAAAGAAAGTGATGGACATACTGAACGTAAGGAGCGATCTCTGGACAATTGAGTAGTATGTACGAATGAGCGGCATTATACTCCTGCTCTGTTAAGTACCGCTCCTTCGACTTGCCCATGGGTCGACCAGGATAAGTGAAAATTGAGAAATTGCCAACGAAGTTCGGTGTGGGCCCGAGATCGCCATCGTCGTTACGTGGCACTTTGTCATGCAACGTAAAGACGTGATCTTCGAAGTAGTAAGAAGAAAAGGATGTGACCTCTTCGACCAAATAAGCATTACACATGGAGCCCTCAACCTTCGCTTTGTTTCGCACATTGTTCTTCAAATGTTTAAGGTACCTATATGAATGTTATAGGAAATGTTGATATAAAACCTATTGAATGGGAAAATAATATCAAGGGCTCAAGATAGTACCTCTCAAATGGATACATCCATCGAAATTGAACGGGACCGCGGACGGGCCTCGTAGGCCAAGTGGATTGGTAGGTGTTCCATAGAGTCAAATAAGCTTGGAGGGAAAATTTTTTCCAACTTGCAAATGATTTTTGGTATTTCAGACTCTAAGACCTCCATATCTTGATATCCGACACATTTCAGCTTGATTAGGGACCAGGAAAAAAGGCTTAATTCGCTAATTGCAACCCAAACCGGGTTTGGGAGAAGTTCTCGAATGCAATTGGTATCAACCGTTGCATGAATATATGACAATCATGGCTCTTCATGCCGAACATTCGCAGTTTCTTTGGATTCTACACATCGACCAAGATTCGATGCGTAACCATCAGGAAAACGCAACTTTTCAACCCACTCGCACAATTTTTGTCTTCTTGATGTATCAAGAGCATAGCACCCAAGGACGTAAGTATTTGTCGCCGAATCAATGTGTAGAGAAGGTCGGTGACAATATTCACGAATATCTTGCCTCGATTTTGCATTGTCCTTACTCTTGTCCGGTACACACATAATAGTGTTGAATATGTTGTCGAAAACATTTTTTTCGATGTGCATGACATCTAAGTTGTGGCGGATCAAGTTTGTCTTCCAATACGGCAAGTCCCAGAATATGCTTTTCTTCCTCCATCCCGAATTCTTAGCTATCCGCCCATTCACAGATTCGCCAGCGCCGATTTGTCACCTTCATCAAGCCAAACGATTCAATTTCTGCCAAAATTTCTTCACCAGACCGCAAAGCGGGCGGATCATCATTTATGACCATTTTGCCTCTAATGAAATTTTTTTTGTCTTTCCTTAATGGTGATGACTTCTCCAAGAAACGACGATGACAAATCGAACCACGATGTCTTACCACCATTTCGCAATTGAAATGCATTTGTATCCTCCATACAATATGGACAAGCGTACTTACCGTGTGTGCTCCAATAGGACAACATGCTATATGCGGGAAATCACTAACGGTCCATAAAAGGGCAACTCGCATGAGAAAATTTGTCTTGGTGGAAACGTCGTATGTAACCACCCCATTGTTCCATAAATCTTGCAACTCTTTCACAAGCGGTGAAGGAACACGTCGATTTTTCGCTTTGGGCTGGTCGGTCCGGGAACGATAACCGTTAAGAACATAAACTCGAGATTTCATGCACATCGACGGTGGAAGGTTGTAAGGAGTCAAAATCACGGGCCACGAAGAGTATGATTTCCCGGAAAGCCCAAATACTTGAAAACCATCAGTGCACAATCCTAAACGAACATTCCGAACCTCGGCGGCAAAGTCTCTATTGACGGCATTAAAATGTCTCCAAGCAATCGAATCAGAACAGTGTTGCATAACATCTTCGGGCGATGAATGATCTCCATGCCGTCGCATATGTTTTGCGGTTGACTCAGACGCATACAATCGTTGCAACCGAGGGCCCAAAGGGAAGTAGTACATTCTTTTGCAAGGGCGATTTTTTGTGTTCCGACCACGACCTCGTCGATGTGCAACGTATCGTGATTCCCCACAAAATTTACATGACGTCAACTCAGAGTCCACTCCCCAATAAATCATACATTGGTCCTCACAACAATCTATTTTCTCAACAGGTAGACCTAGACCTCGCATTAGTCTTTTAGTGGCATAAAAATTCTCAACCATTGAGTTGTCATTTGGCAAACAATCCTTCATGAGTTTAATGATTTCGTTATACCCTCGTTCAGATATATGATGTTCAGACTTGATCGCAAGTAATCTTGCCATTGCGGACAACGTTGTCATGGTTTCGCAACCAGGCCACAATTGTTCCCTACTTGCATCAATCATGTCATATAGTTGGCGTGCTTGGGGGTTTGGTGATTCTTCCACGACATTCCAATTGAAACTTGGACTGCCACGTTGTGTAGCATCTCGCGGTAAGGTGTCGGATCGTATCCTCCCACATCAAGCATCATCAATATGGCTATCCATTTCGTGAAAATTTTGCGGGCCTTCATCTCCGTTCTCACCATGTTCGTACCAACCTGTGATATCCGGGACAAATCCATACCTACATATGTGGTGCTCAACCGTTTTGACGTCAGTGCGGTACAAGTCGACATTTCTTAAAATTGCACGGACATCTAATCTTCCTTTCACTTTGGTATGTAGGACAATGTTGTTTTGCAAATGATATGAATTCTTTAACCTTCGCCGCGAATTCAATTCGAACGTAACCGTTGTCGAGCCGGTTGTACATCCAGTCTCTGCTTGTAGACGACATTCCTAGTCGAACGTAACCCTTGTCGAGCCGGTTGTCTATTCAAGTAATGAAATAATAATGATTAAGATGATAAGAAATCTCACTAATTGGAGAATATTGTAAATCGGAATAGCGATCTAGACCATCTAGAAGAAATTGATAGCTAAGTGAAAGAACGAGGTTCGCACATTAAACCCATGAATAGAGAATAAATTGACAAAGTTAGGAAGTCATTAATTTTCTAGCTAGTCAGCGTTACACGATGTCTCAGGTTTCATTTATGATCGTATTGTAATGTAATGTCTCTTTTCATATGATGGTAGATGTAATTTGGAGGGGTAAAGAGAAATCTCGAGATTTGTTGTCACAAATCTCGAGATTTGATGAACGGGTATAACAAAATAAAGTTTTGGCGGGAATGGTGGCCCCATTTTTCAGAGACGGAATTTAATTCCGTTTCTAATTCCGTCTCGGATCCGTCTCAAATCCGTCTCTGAATATTTCCGTCTCAATTCCGTCGCTAACTTTTAAATGTAGAAACGAAAATTCCGTTTCTAATTCCGTTTCTGATTTAGAAACGGAACTTATTTCCGTCTCTAATTCCGTTTCTAATTTGCTGTTTATTTGTAGTGGATATAAGAGGCATACAAATACCACATAGCATCAACGCGTCTACTACTTGTTCACTCATACCTCCTTAAGGTTATAGGTTCCATTCTCTAGAAATTTAATGCCAAATAGCAACATTAACTAAAAGAGTAATCCTAGTGTTTCTAATCCTAACTAGTAGTAGAAATTAAGTAATTATAGGTACTATTCAATCGTAACCAACAACACCTAACTAATCAATTATCCATAGCAAGTGCATGAATATGAAATTACTAACAACTATAACATCAAACGACAAAGTAATTACCTCAGTACATGATTATAATGTATTATAATGTTGATCATGACATGCTTTACCGATAAAATAAACATGGAATAACAACCAAATACGGATGACATGCTTTACCGATAAAATAAACATGGAATAACAACCAAATACGGAATCAATATAAATCTTGAATTGCTCAATTAAAAGGTTGAAATGAAATATTACATATTAATAAACCTAAAAATAGAACAAGCATAACCACAAAACACTATGCATGTAAGAGAAAAGCAGAACAAAAACTTCTAAACCAAACAAAAGACACAACATTAACTTAATAGATCAAGTGAAGAACACCAACTAATGCACATGAAAGCCAATCCGGGGGAAAATGTGAGCAGATACAATGTGAAGAGAATTCGGGTGTTAAAAAAAAAATTTTTGTTACCTTGACGAGCGGAGAGCGGAGCTGTAAGCACAGAGCGACCAGAGAGCAGAGAGCAATGAAAGAGACGGAGATTCAAGATCGAAAATCAAAAAGAATCAGAACGATGTGCACTCATTCTTTGCACAATCAACCACGTAACAAATCAAATCACTCAAGAACAGTTAAAATAAAACCTCAAAAAGTAATAACAATTAAAAGAATCGAACTCTTTAAATATGTCACACGATCAAGAGTTTGTTCCTTCACAGTTCATAAACAATAAGGTAGTACTATAACACCGCCAATTGCCAAGCAATTTAAAATAATAAAAAGGATTCCATGACCGAGAATAGCTAAGACCTTTCAAGAAAATAATTTTTTTTTTAATCCATTTAGTAGACTAGTATATTTGAGCCGCTAAGAAAACCTAGTATGCACAATGGTCACCACATTATGTTCATTTCCTATGTTTGAACATCAAGGCATATATATGACTGCCTTGCCCTAGCGAGATATAGCTTCAGTTCAAGTGAAAATCTATAACATATTTCATTCATGAGCATAATATTTGCAATGCTAACAAGTATTACGACTTTAATATTTACGGATGTCATGAGATAAGGTACGTAGGAACACCGGACACCCAGAATATTTATTGATAGATGGAAATTTATGAAGTCTGCATGCTTAATTTAAATTGAAAAATCTTTCAAGATAAAAAAGCTTCTTGCCTTCAACTCCGATCTTTACTAGAAGATCGAACTATCAAATGAACCATAGTGGAAACTTAAATAATTCTCATGTCACCCTTGGTTTTCCATAAATTCTTTAAAATAGATAAACAAGGGGACTAGAATGCCAACCTGACAGACGCAAAAGTTGAGCGAAAACATTGTAGCAGTTCAGTACTTCCTCAAAACCGTCACAAGGTGAATGATCTCTATGAAAGCTGAAGAGCTCTTGATCATGAGTGTTGGATGCATTATAAAGAACAATAAAAAACAAATAGATTATATCAGAATGTAGTAAGACTCCAAAACTACAAATGCCAATAGAACCGGAATCAGAGACCAGAGAGAGCGAGAGTTGAGGGCCGATGACGGAGACCAGCGCGACGAGACGGATAGACCAGAGAGACGGCGAGACCAGAGACAGCAGAGAGACCAGGTAGCACGACCAGACGGAGAGACGGAGACGGTGCGACGAGGCAGACGAGACGAGAGACAAGCGAGAGAGACCAGCTAGCACGACCAGACGGAGAGACGAGACGATCGAACGGGATGGACGTTTGGGGACGAGACGATCGAATGATTTTGGACGAGACGGAGAGACAGATTTAGGTTTTTGGGGTTTTTTTCGTGAGAATGATTTAGGGATTTCTGGTGTTTTGTTGGGAAGGGGGGGTGGGGTGCGGGAAAGAGGAGGGGGTGCCATGATCCAAGAAAATACAAATCTCGAGGAATGATGAACGGTCATAAGAAATGAAGAATTTGGCGGGAATGGTGGCGCCAAATTTCAGAGACGGAATTTAATTCCGTCTCTAATTTCGTCTCTAATTCCGTCTTTGATCCGTCTCAAATCCGTCTCTGATTTTTTCCGTGTCAATTCTGTCGCTAACTGTTAAATTTAGAAACGGAACTTATTCCGTTTTTAATTCCGTTTCTGATTTAGAAACGAACTTATTTCCGTTTCTAATTCCGTTTCTGATTTGTTGTTTTTTTGTAGTGCTTGTTTAATATCATTTGAACTTTGAACATGCTCGAAACTTAATTAAAGCAATCTTCAAATTAATGGGGAAACTCAACAACCTAGATCAGTCTTAATTCTATCAAGCAAGCTCAAAAACATAAAGCAACCACTATATTATCAAGCAAGCTCAAAACATAAAGTAGTCCTAATATTATTGAGCAAGTTCAAAACATAAGGCTGTCTTTATATCATTGAGCAAGTTCAAAACATAAAGTTGTCTTTATATCATTGAGCAAGTTCAAAATATACTTGAGCAAGCTCAAAATGCATGGCAGTGAAAAATGTCCGGAACCGAATTTAGCCTTGACTTCACCTTCCAAATTTGTCTATAAACTTCATGAAAAAAAAATGATCATAACTAACCTAAATATATTTATAGTAGTCCAAGTAATCCTAAACCATCACTTTCATCATCTTGCACACAATAATATTGCTATTCATCTTATTCCTCATACAATCACTATTCAACAAAAACCACCTCTGGAAAAGAAGCCATAATAATGGGTTTTTCCTTAATGAGGCATCTACCCCTATTGACCCTCCATAAAATAAAACTCATAAAGAACAACAACTTAGAACATGTAGTAGTGAAGATTTAATGTAGAAACATACCTATTGCTTTAATGGAGTTGTTTCCCTAGGTCCTACCTAGCCTCTATAAGCTCCACCAAGTTATATCTACACTCTCGATCATCAACCTTTGTTGGATCTCCAAGAACATCAACAATTTCTCACACCAAACTGTCGTTCTCACTCTGCTATTCTCATTCCCTCTATTCAACCACGTTCTCTCTCCTCTTTATGTTAAACTGGGAAAAGAAAATAATACAGAAACTTGTGGCTCAAATTATTGATTTTACTTGGATCCTCAAGTGGGTATCTCAAGAGACATCTAAGGTACTCTCTTTCCAATACATAACCCACTACATCATCACTAAAAATCACTTGTCATTTTTGGTGTGACACTTAGCGTGCACTTTATTTCCTATTGGCACACCTACACAAAACATATGACATTTCCTATTTTGTCCAACCTTTCAAAATAATTACATGCAAGTGCAATTCCACTAACTTAATATTTGACCGTGGATTGCACTTTATTTACAATTACACCCTAAGCACATTTTATTTCTTTATCAACTCTAACTTAGAAAAATTAAATTAATTAATTGGTTAGTTAACTTAGGCATTTCTTATTAAATAAATTAACAAGCCTAAGTTACAATTTAAACCAATTTCCACCAACCACCTAAGTGTTCGCATTTGCACATATCACGCCTACTCCATACTCGTGTTCACACATACCTTGAGAACACATCTCACTCGTAAGATTTGGCAATAAAATTAATAAAATTTTACACATGAGTATAAATAGTACTATACGTCAACATCCACTAATAAAATATCTTCAGGTCGTTACAGTGTGTCTCTTATGTTCATAAAACAAAGCATTAACTTGTGCCTGAATAGTTACAGGTTGAGTGGGTGCTTTATTTTGATTGCTTAATCTTTTAATATACACATCACTTAAAACACTTAAATAATGTGAGTTACGTTAGTTCATTAAATCTAAGTACGTCCATACATACACCAAACCAATATGTACATGCACTATTATACGTAGACAATTTAGTTTGGTTAGCATTGCTTCATTAAATTAATTACTTTACCAATTAATTGACTTTCTTGATCAAACTTAGGTTAGCAAATCATTTAATCTCTTAACTTCACTTAGGCATTTATTTGAAATTTAGAATCAACACCTAAGTCATAGCTAACCCAAGTCCCTTCTATTCCTGCCTATCTCATGCCCGTGCATACGTGTTTCGATGGCCACTCCTCACTCTCAAATCACGCAATATAATTTGGATAGTTATGCACTCAAAATAAATATAGATAGGTATATTACAGATGTTAGACACAAGTAAAATAATTTAATTATTTAAATTTACTTCGGGATCGAAGCTCGAGTACTGACCGATGTTACTACATAGGACTGATTGCAATCCTACAAGGCAAAAAATTATGATTAGATCATTCAGATCGTTACCTGGTGTGTGAGAAAAAATGACACACGTCACTAATGTGATGCAAATCACCACAAGCCACTCATCTCGAGGTATACCTGAAGTTCAATAAATTCATTTAATTTAACTATAGGACTTTAGGTTATTATCCAATTAATTCATTTTGACAACACAAACAAACACAAAACCACACACCAACCTACACACACGCTAATCAAGATAAGTGGGGCTTAATCAAGAGCGTAACTTAGGTTAATTAATACTTAGAATAACTTTAATCATGTAGTTAAGGTAACAGGTTGTTACAATCGCAGTGACAACATTCCTAATAGTCTACTAAAATTCCACCTATCGGTGTAAATAACATAAGTGTCGCAAAGCATTAAACACCAAATCCTTAGATTTACAAACAAATAAGTCTATTATTCATGTCGGCCTAGTCAATATAATCATCTATTAATGTTGTTATATATATGTATTTATATCTATATATATTCTAAAGTTGTGTTTCTGATGTGTAGATTCAAGCTCCACGATCATGGTTACTCTTAATTCACTTTATATATGAACATGTGATCAAGATGATTATAGCATTAAGATTATGACAAACAAAAATCTTTGAACATGCATAAATTCATAATAGTCAATTCATTAAACAATCATAAAAATATAACTCGGGACTCATTGATCCCTAGGATAAATTAAGCTACTCCATATTCATCATCATAACATGCAATTCATTATATTATGCATTAAAATTAAAAGCAATAACTTAATTCAATAAAAAATGCAACTTCAATGGTAATATTGGAGTCTTTAATCTATCATCCTCCTTGAATCTAAAAAAAAAATGAATTAACAACTTATTTTTCGAACTATGTAACCCAAAAAAAAAAGTAATTATATCAACTCTATAGGTTGAGGTGTATTGCACAATTAGAGGTTGAGTTGTCAAATAAAGAGGTTGTTCTTTAATTCTTTATATTCTATCATGATTCTTATTTTTATGATGGTAATATATTTATATTTAAAGATCATTTCTATTTAAGAATAACAGTATATGATTACGAAATCAAAATGAGGGAAGAAAAAAGAATATGATTAAAAGTATTACTTTGCTCGGGACAACAAAGTGCTGAGTTTGAGGGTAATTGATAAGTCAATAATCAGACATGTTTTATAGTACATTTTAAGTGGATTTTAGATGTTAATACTATATTACACATGTTTTTCTTTTCGTTTTGTTATTTTAGGTAATAAATGGAAAATATGAAAAAATGGAGTAAAAAGTGAATATTATAAAGAAATTAATCAAGTGGAAAGTCTATACAAAGAATCACCAACAAGTCCTGGAAAAAATTGGATTTCATAGCCGGCAACTCTTGACCGATTCCTCGTGTAGAAGAATCGCTACTTAGATTGGTGGAACACTAAGACTACATTTCTAAAGATTCTCCTATCGATTCCACTTAAACCTAAATTGCTAAGGAATCTTTAGGTTCAATTTTGAACATTTTGGATAACAACGGGACATTTGAGTTAGTTTACGATGTTTACTACCTAGAATAATATAAATAAGTATCTAAGACTATGAAATCAGTTGCCCTTGACTACTTAGATCAAAACTCCATTGCTCTATGAGCCATAAATTATTTTCATACTTTATTTTATTATTTATTTACATTTATTGCGATGTTATTTACAAATACGAGTGAGGAGTTTGTTAATCTAAACAAAGTTCGAACATGAACTAGATCTGTTTTGCAATGTAGTTATGATAAGATGATTATGTGCTTAATTCTTTAAATAAATCGTATTATTTGATTCACTGATTTAATAGATTATTATTTAAACATTTTAACCATGAAGTTTGTGTCGCATTCATAGTCTATCATGTTTATTGCGATATTTGGGTTCATTATCTAATTTAAATTAGTAACTAGGATTGTTTGAAAGGTGTTACCATTTAGATGTCCTAGGTGAATTTAAGATTTAAACATAATGTTGAAGTGGATTTCTGAAGATGTTAGATTTAGTAGTTCAAAGTTTTCATAAAGTGTAATGCAGTTTTATTGAGTGAAGTTAATATCTTTGTGTATTCAAAGGGGTTAGCTCAATAAAATTAGAAAAGGAGAACAAATGGCTGACTAAAGGCTATTTACTTACTTACGATTAGAGTTTAATGAACTATCATGCTTTATAAAGTATGCTCATAACTATATGGTTGAAGTAACATGTTTGTAATAGAAAACGAGTTGACGTGTCATTGTTCTTAATGTTTTTTCAAATATTTATTTATATAGTTAAATTGGGTTTATTTGAATTTTAGTGAATTAGAATTGTGATAGTTACATTAATTATTTAAGTAATTTAGTTAAGTTAATATAATTAGTTTAGTTAGTTATTATAATATTATAGATTGAATTACCGATTTTTAATTATTGTTTTAATTAAATTAATTAAATTAGCTAAATTAAAATAACAACAAGAAAAACCATTAAAAGACCTTTTTCCTAAAGAAGTTTGATAAATCCCTATGGAGACGATTCTCACTTAACACTAATACAACATGGATACACCCAAAGAGCTTTATTATAATACTTCTATGAAGGACTACATCATTTTGAATACAGACTAATAGATAACATATGTGGTGGATCATGATTCAATGTTATACCAAACAATCTAAACAATATGGTAAAAAAATGATACATTAAGAAATAAAGTTTATGAAGTTAATAATAAAACTAGTAAAGTTTATGAAGTTAATAATAAAACAAGTAATAAAGTAGACAAAAAAAAGTTGAAGAATTATCTAACATGGTAAAACTACTACTAAAACATAAATCAACTTAAGTTAAACCATATGAATTTTGTAATGAAGTTACACATCCTATGGATGTGTTCCCTACTTTACAATAATATAATAACAAAGAGGTCAAAGCGGTTATGAACCAATATTCCAGCCGCCTAGAAATCAATATAGCAACAAAAATTATTACACCAGCAAAATCAAATTCAAATCTTAGCTACGATCCACAAAATCAAAACTATACCACTTATAGACCGAGATCACTAACACATCCTACATTAATGCAATAGTTTCAAAAAACTATTCAACCTACACAACCAAATTTAGAACAAACATTACATAACTTTATGACTTAAAGTCATCTAAACTGTACGCAAATCTTTGAAAATCAAATTAAAACCGATACATCTATTAACAAGCAAAAAACTCAATTAAGTCAAATGAACCTATAAATTAACAAATTAAGTAATCAAACGAAAGTATCTACTTAAATTGCAAACTAATCAAGCACAAGTTAGCGCTTTCTTTTTTAATAATGAAAAGGAAATGCACAGGAGAGAAAAAACACCTAAAAGAGGTAAAAAGAAAGTTAAATTACCTTAGAAAATAAACAAGAAGAAGAAGAGATGACGGAAAACGTCATTCTCATTAAGGAATGGATGGCTAAACAATTAGAATACACACCTTTTTCCTAAGAGACTATACTCATGGTATTTAGCCAAAGTCGAAGGCTATGAAAAATCTTTACAAAATTCTGAATTGATTAACCAAAACAAATTAAACAATGTTTATGAATCAAATAGAGATATGCATTCTAACTTTATCGTTTCACGACGATTAGCAAATTCTAGGGAGGAAGAAATTGAATGCACACATTTTTTTCGAGAGACTATACTCATAGTATTTAGCTAGAGTTGAAGATTATGAAAATCAATAAAAAATTCTAAATTAATTAACCAAAAAAAATTAAACAATGTTTATAAATCGAATGGAGATGCATTCTAATTCTACTATTCCACAACGATTAGCAAATGCTAGGGTAGAAGAAATTGAAGAAGACATACCTAAGTCATTTAAGAAAATAGAAATTGTTAAACCTCTTATGGTAGCTCCAAACTCTGATGTCTTCATGAAACCCGCCACATCGCATCACACATCACCAAGCCCTGCCACATCATGGCCTGCTTGCCTATGACGCCCCGCGACCTAACTGGTTACTTATACTTTTCTAACTAACACTAGTTTAGTTAATTTATTTCCATTTAAGTATTAATGATTTAATTAGCCAGTTCATCAATTTATCAAGTTATATTACAATTTTATAGTGAAAGTCTTTAAGTGATTAAATTATGTAACATTTAATAATCCTAAGTAGTTGAAAACCCAGCAAAAAGATGCCATGTATATATCAAAGGTGAAATAAGTACAACAAAAGATCCATATACATGTATTTAGTGTTCTACATTCCGTAAAATCCAACGAAAAGTAAATACATACATATTGAAACATGAGCTGGCGTCACTATCTCCGAGTTAGTCATCTAATACCTCCTTGCTTATCAAAGGATCTGCAATCAGGCACTCAATAAATACAGTGATGAGTCCAATAAGTAAAATCCCAAGAGAAGTCCACATAATATTCATGAAATAAAATTGATAAACTACGAGATATATGAATATGACCTCTGGCAACGGTAAGTCATACTCTCATGAATGTAGGCAATATACAACAAGAAAAAATAGTAGCGATTAATAGAACAACACATAATAAATAAACAAGCTAAAAAATAAAGCATTAATAAATAAAAAATTGAATAATCATGAGAAACCCTGACCTAAACCAACCAATAATCGATAAAACATGATAGGAACCACGTATATACTTACAGGCTTACAATGACTAAACCTTAACTATGGTTAATGGATGAACCCTTCCAGGTGTTATTTCAAGTCAAAGGAACACCTTATATCCCTCCCAACGGTCATGGACATATTATACTACCGTCAACACGAGCGCTAAAAACAAGAAAACTCGTGCAACTGATTTAGCCACAACCAATATACGCAATTTAATTTAGAGTGAAAACACATGTATGGCAACCAGCAGTCACACATGTAATCTGATATCGATAAAACAAAGCCATAAATTCTGTAAAGCATTCTAACGGGTTTACGCACCTCAAAATGCACTCTAAAGCCCCGCAAACACCTTGATCTTGTTCTCGACACCTGCCTATCAACTCCTAGGTCCCTATCGTTCATTTGATAAACTTTTGGTATTTAGATATCCATTTTATTGCTTTATTGAATTAAAGTTATTATCAATATTCTTGTGGTTTCAAACATTTCAGTAGGTGCAGACGTCCCTCTAGGTACATACATTCTTGTAGGTATTGACGTCCCTGTGAGTACAATCATTCTTGTTGGTACATACATCCTCGTGGGTACAAACGTCCCTACGAGTACAGACGTACTTGTTAGTATAGACGTCCATGTGGGTAAAGACATCCCTGTAGGTATAGACGTCTTTTTGAGTACATACATTATTCATTATCTTCTCCAACAGCCCAATATACACGAAAATTGCCATAATCTAAATATCAAATCTCGATCCGAATCAAGAAATTCTTGCTCATTGTAAGTCTATTTGACGCCAATTACTCCCAATTAACCCAAGACAACTATAATGACCATCTACATTGATAGAATTAAGGGTTTTTAATATGCATTTTCATGAAATTGGAATTGAAGAAAGACAAAATTTATACCTAGTAAATGTCTTTGCTAGCTTTAATTCCTAGCTTGAACTCACCATCAATTTGGCTTAAAACTTCCAAGATCTCAGAATTTCAGCCACTAAACCCTCTCTTGCCCAAAAATCCTAATTTTTTTAAGTGTTTGTATGGTCAAGAACTCCATTATAGGTTCTTTTATACTACATGTGTATGATCCCAACTAGTCATCTATGATTACTATCCCATCTTAAGATGATCTTATGGTCCATAACCCAAGTAGTCCATCCCTTAGTGACCTTCTAAAACACTCATCAATCCTTAAATCCTCATAAATAGAGGACCAAATTAATTGTGTTCAACTATAGACATTTATTTTTTCTAACTTAGCCTATTAAGATCTTAGGGATATAAATCACATTGAGTAGCCCACACAGTCTCACATGTCATTGCATTCATAGTCCCATTAGTACCCGACCAACCCGATACCCGGTGCCCCGCACCTCGACAGGCCTCTCGAGGCGGGCCATATTTTCATTCTGTTTAATTTACTAACTTAGGCTATGATTTAATTAGACATCACACTCTAGTTCTTTACCTAGTCTAGCATCGATGGGTCACTCCTTCCCGGTTCCCGCTTCAACATGTTTCCCAAGGTACCTTGTTACACTAACTCACTAATAGCAACATACACGCATGCCGTGCAATACAGTAAATAATAATTTTAAACACAACATTAAAAACAACAACCATTCATAATTAACATATTTCTTTGATTCTCGTGTTTGAGTCAATCAAGTTGTCCACGTAATGCTCGAATTACTTTCGTTAATCTCTGAGATTAATGCTATGCTAGTTTAATTAATTTGGGTCATTACACCTTTAACAGAATCAAATATGCAATCATCAAACTACGCAGAAGCGTTTAATGAAAACTTAGGACAAAATATGTCATCTTTAAAGAGAAGGCCTGAGAAATGTTCTGACCTAGGAATTTTTGTCTATCATCACAATAGGTAACTCTTATATTTAATTTGCTTTGTGTTATCTTGATGCATCAATTAATTTTATGTCACTTAAACTTTTTGGTTCATTGAAAATAGAATCATTAACTAATATGCCTGTTAATCTTACTTTGACAGACATTACCATTATTAAACTGTATGGATTATTAGAAGAAATCTTAGTACAAGTACATAATTTAGTATTTTCAGCTGACTTTTATGTCATGAAAATGGGAGATTTAATATCACCCAATCTTTTGCCTATACTACTAGGTAGACATTTTCTTAAAATAACTAGAACTAAGTCAGATATTTTTGAAGGAACAATGTCTATGGAGTTTGAAGATAAAATTGTTAAATTCAAAATTATTAATGGACACAACTATGAACTTATGAAGAATATGATGATTTATTTGATAATGAACTTTTAGACTTAAACTATTATGATAACTTTAATGCTGAGATTTATGCAATTAATGTAGTAACATTAGGAACTGATAAATAGATTTCAAAGAAAGAAATAGTTGAAGACACTTCAAAAGAAAGAGTAACTTAAGAATAGAGAGTTAAATAACTAGAGAATGAAAAAATAATAACAAATCGAGAGCTTCTAAATCCAACAACAATAAAAAAAAGAAAAAACGAGATTTAAGCCCTATGAAGCTTAATGATCCTAGAGATATACACTTGCACATTAAAATCAAATGGGCCTAGTACTTCAATGCTCGGTGTGATAGAGCTCTAATGCAAAACTCATGCCCATATATTTCTTTCTACATACCTTATTGGAGTTAAACTGACTTGATTCTGAACGATTCTTTTTTATCGAATGAAACTTCAATTCAACCAATAGGAGTAGTTACGGATGTGACAGTTCAAGTGAAAACTACATCGTACCCATATACTTTTGTCATACCACACTTTGTTAATGAAAATTCTCTTTTAATTTTAGAATGATCTTTCATAGCCACTACATATGCTCTTATGGATATTCCGAACAAAACAATTACTCTGACAATTAACGGTCGAGCACTCACTCTAGGGAATGGCACCGGAGAGGATAATCCGAAATTCAACTTTAGAGATCCAAAATAATTCTAGAAGAGTTAACTCGAGCCAACGACAAAAAACAAAAGTGCTCTATGGGAGGTTGCTCGTATTCTATGTTTATTTAAATTTATTAAGAATTTATTTTAGTTTAGTATATTATATTTTTATCCTCTCACTTCTTGACTCTTTTATTGAAAACATTATCAAAATTTAAAATAGCGAGGTAATTTCAATTAAGGAGTGATCGAGTTGCTTTGGCTTATATGACCTTTACGCAATTTGTATTATTTACTTTCTTGCTTATTTATATATTTATTTAATAAAATTAGTTAGTTACATGTCCTTGATCGTGGCTGCAAGTATAACGACTCGATTGTAGTAATAGTGTGACCAACTTACGTTGATCACAGATATCGTCCTCAAGAAAAGGTGTATGCGCTCAATATTACCTAGTCAAAATTACTCTATTGCTAAGGAAATCCTTTTTAATTGGTTTTTATAACTAAACTAATCTAATTTAACAAATAAATATAAATTACTTTTAAACTCTAATACTAAGAATACCATAGTTCACAACTTCACCCAAGTAATGAAATACTATGCTTTTCAACTCACTTTATTCATCTTTATCATGTGTGTGCAATGCATAATTAGAATATAAATATTTTCTAATTAAAGTCCATTTTAACCCACTATCGTGACGAAAAAGATTCAAATGTGCAAACTAGAACTCCACCTATTGGTGTGAATGACGTGAGCTCCACATTGCTTTAAGTTCCAAATCTTTAGATTCATTAAGTTTACTATTCATGCCTCCTTCATCAATAACTATCTATCGATGTTGTATATTTTACAGTTGTAGAGTCCATATCCGGCTTAAAAATCTCAACGACCATGATAAGTTCTAAAACCTAATATCAACAAATACGTGATTAAGATGTTTGTAGCATTACGCTCAAAATCAATACAAATTCTAACTATTGCATTTTTTAACTTTATAATCTATTCATGTTTATAGCATAACATTCATACCATAAGATCCATTGATCCCTAAGATTAATGAATTATTTACACTTTATTGAAATAAACATACACAGTGGTATTCATTGCAATCAAATATTAAATGAATAACTTCAATTAAATCAATAAAGACAATACCTGAATCGCCACACATGATTCTTGAATGTCTTATCTTCCAAAAATCTTCTTAATACTTAAGAATTAAGTAAACCTATGCTAAACTATGATAATTGTTGCTAATGGGTAATCTATATGTTTATCATGTTCTAATACTTACTTATACTCCTAAAACACATTTGAAAACAATTAGACACCGTAATAGACATTTCGCCCAAAATAGAACTATAACTTTCTATTTTGTTTAGTCTCGGTGTTGTCACTTAGGATCCGACACTGTATATATAATTCCATGGTCCCGTGAAAACTTCAGCCACTTTGTATGCTTTTTTCTTGTTTAGTAGACTCGGCGCCCTATGTATCCTATCCCAGAACCATCCCTTATCCTTTACGACATCGCAGTTGAGTCGGCCATCCTAACTCATTTTTCTCCTTCCCTTAATCTCTCATGTCGTGCTTTCATCTTCCATGTTGTCCACCTTCATCTCCCTACAACGTCAACTTTATTAGCCATAATGTCAAACCAACTTTTTTGTATTTTAGCCTCGTTTATTCACGAATTCCTCATTTTACTCTTTTATGGATTGTATACCTGATAATACATAAATACCATCAATTCGATCTCATTTCAGGTTATTTATACTAAATATACTATTAAACTAAACCTATATATAAGTCTAAGTAACCACTTATCAAATACCCCCAAACTTAGGGTTTTGCATATCCTAAGTAAAAGTGTGTTCTATTAAATATTCTAACTACTCCTACCATTCAAATTCATATTCATTTTACATCATTTAATTGCTGCTCTTGTTGTTCCAGAAGTTACAGAAGGGAAAGACTGCTTGCTTTGCTCTTCTAGCCTTCTTTTCTTGCTTCTGAGAAAGCGAGGGATAATTGCTGCTCTTGTTGTTCCCGCTCTAAAGCGGTTTCACATCCTTAAGTTTCGCAGTTCAAGAAATAATACATATAAGGAGTGGGAAGGATCTTCTTAAAAAGCATACTACGGCTTAGCTTACTAAGAAAGGCAGGGACTTATTCCACCGAAAAAGTTGACTGACTGACTCGCGCCACGCTTCCTCTATCTCTAAAAGCTTAGTCTATCCCAATCCCCGTGACAGCACCAGCTCTAAAGCCCCCAGTCCTTGACTTACTCGCACCTAGGGTGGCACCTTCTAGCCGCTTATTTATTCATACAACGCTAATCCCCTTCCGCTCTAACAAGACCTTACCTCTCTCTCTCGCCGATATGGACAGTATTCTATCGGTTGTCTCGATTTCAAATTGAAGTTACCCGAGCTAATTGATAGGTATTGCCCATGGATCTCAACTCTACCTCTCTACCGTGGGTTAGAGTTTGAGCCTACCCTCCCTACACATAAGTTAGTGCGGTGGTCGCAAGGCTTCAAAACCCTCATCTCCGGTTTGCGAGAGACAAGTGGAACAAGGTCTTTTCGGAACCGTGGTTCGAGAAAGGCATTGGTCCCCCTTTTGCACCTAATGGGGATTCCCCAATCACCGGCCTACTAGGCGGGCAAGAGACGTATTTTTGCCATAGGGAATTACATTAATTAAAGGCTCTTTAAGCCGCTTCGTTTTGAAAAGGATACCACAAGATGTTCGATCGACAGGGGCCTTTGGTTAAGTTGAAGGGAGTGTTGAGACTTTCTCATACGACTTGATGACCACTTCTCGTCTTGTTTGAAATCATCCAAAGCATCTCTTTGACCGTGTTGTAAATTCTCGCCGGTCTCAAGTCTCGTTTTGCGCCGGTCACCCTTAGGTTAGGCTATTACGGCTCTTAGCCTCTCTTCGCCTTCTCACATCATCTTATGGTGTGGTTGGCTGGGGAAGGAAGTTTCAGCAGTATACTGTACTCGGTGATGATATTCTCATCATAGATCCCCGTCTAGCTCCCATTGGATAAATTAGGAGTCAAGATTTCTACTATGAAATCCTTGATATCCAACACAGGTCGTGTAAAGTTTGCCAAGAGGTTCTTGGTAGATCGAGGGAGACTTGTCCCCAATATCTCCCCGCTGTACCCATAACTACTACCATCCTAACGGCCTTCCGTGTCAAGAGATTTTCTAGGATACAACCTTGCGCGTCTTTCATACACTTCTTCTCTAACAGTGAAGAGAAAAGGGAAGACAGAAGAGTCAGTGCATGACGAATTTCAAAGTGCTAGAATAAGTCACCCCGCGTAAAGGATAGACCCGGGATATGATATTTTGAGTAAGATTTAGAGCAAGATACTTATTTCCCGCTCTGGCGTACTAGTACTCGGATCGATCTAGCCGCTTTAGGCTTAAGGGAAGGTTGACTTTACCTTCCGATCACTTCTGGCACATTTCAAGTTAAGTTCTAGTCGTATTGGATCAGCTTTTCTTGGAACTTTGTAAATTCGGCTAAGCAAAGAATCTATGCCCGAGGAAGAAATGCTGCTAGCTTTGGTTACGGCTCAGAGCACGAACGATAGAAGAAGACTTGCTATTTTTTTCGATTCTATTTGAAATTTTCTACATCTTCTTTACTATACTATTTCAATATTCGATACTACACTAGGAAGCAGTGCGCCTCTCCGATATATTTAAATAGTCTAGTTACTAGTTTGCGAGACTACTACTATTCACTCGTGTCCCTTACCAAAGGGCCACTTCGTTCACTTGGGCGCTCCTACTTCTGTTTGTTTATAGCTAGTTTTTCGATAAGTTATGCTACTTTTTCGATACGTAACTAGAAAATCAAAATACACATAACACTCGCTTCTGTTCACTCGAGACTACTTCTCTTGTTTTCTTATTATAACTAGTTAACTACTAGGTAGCTGTTCTCTCGTGTCCCTTTCCTAAGGGCCACTTCGTTCACTCATGCGAGAAGTAGTAACCCCAATGGTAGTATAATCGAAAAACTAGACAAGTAGGATCGCCATAGTGTTATTTTCACTAGTTACGTATAGAACTAGTTACGTATTTAGTCGATACGTAACTAGTTCTGTATTCGAGACTACTTCTGTTTATAGTTAGTCACAACTACACTAGGGAAGTCACGCCCATCTTTATACACCAAACAGTAATGCGCTACTACTTCTCAATTACTATTAACAAGCAGTGCGCCTCTCTGTTTGAATAAAGGTTATACAACATTAGGGAAGTCACGCCCATCTCTAGTTTGATTTCTATTATACGAAGAAGTGCGCAACAACAGCTATTGTTTATATGACTAGTTTTTTTCTTTCGATATTCTTTGAATTAGTATAAGAAGTGCGCATCAACAGCTATTAGTAAGGGATACAGCCAATGAGCCAGTAAGTCTATTTTTGACAGTGGATAATCTTAGATTTGATCGTATCAGTCCTACGCTTACTAAGAAGTCTAACTATATGATGACAGTAGGCTATTCTTCTTTGATTTTAGAAGAAGTAAGACCATAAATAATGAGCGTACCGGGACTTCCATTCTATTCCCCTTTTGCAGTAGGTGCAAGCGCCAACGAGGGACTCGCTTGGGAGGTAATAGCCGATACGAGCAACTAGGTCTCATAGGGTCTACCCTAAGAGCGTATTCTATATTAGTGAGAGTCGTAAGCCCTTTCCTTTTCATGTGTAGCCTAGTCTCTGTATTCTATTCTGAATTCTCGGCATCAAAATAGACCCTTGAAAATGTTAGTATCCACCGTACTAACAAGGCATTCAAAGACAAGAAAGAGCCATGCAGGGGGATTCTGTTGATTAAGCCTCTTCTTAGACCATGTATTCTTCCTCCGGCATGGAGATCCAATTTTAGATTCATTGTTCCAAGGAAGAGATAGAATATCTAATTCAATTAGCGAGATCGAGATGTAGCATTAGTTATAGAATACTTTCTGAAACTTTAAGGTGCGAATGCGGGAAGGTGCCTAGCCTTGACATATGAATCTGACTCTAGAAATTCCTTTTTCATAAGGGGGTCTAGCGAGTCTTCTTCACGTCGCAAACACGATCTATTGACTCCCGAGATGCTTCGATTCAATAATTCCCTGTAAACATGGCTGGCGCGCCTAACATGAGATTATATAACCCGACATCCGTAGATCAATCAGTTACTTAACAAGCCCTTCTGTAATAGAACTATCAATCAACACTTTCATCGGGAAATATCAACCTTCTTTCAATTCAAAGAGCGCATTCGAGAACATCGGTAATCAAATCAAAAAAGTCGACGCAGGATCGGTAAAGCAGTCCCAGAACCTATGATTGCAAACGAAGACTTCCTTCTTTTGCCCATTGGCTTGACAAAGGGAAAGAAAGGTCAACTAGGGCTATGACTATGATTCGCATCTACTAGACAGAATCTGAAGCATTACCTCTTCTTTCTAGGACAAGAGGGGATTCGAGAAGCTGTTCCTTTTATGCCTTTCAAAAGCCGATTAAGAGCTCACCTTCGTGGACAAAGAAATTTCGCTAGAATGCCTTGAGTAAGATACCCACGAGGAGGATTCATCTTTCAACAGCATTTCTGATCTTTGCGCTTTTCTCATCGAAGATGCCCATAATAACCTCTTCCTAAAGAGATGGCATTTGAAAGGTTGAGATATCCTGCTTTTTCTTTTGTAAAAAAAGTCCTAGATATGCCGCATCCACCGGTAATAGCCGATAGTACTAATCCTAGGTGCGAGGGGATTTTCTTTGTCCTAACTTCTTTCGGGGAGTAGAAGATACCTACGGACATAGAATAAATAGGCTCTTCCGGTCCCTTTTCTCCGAGTATGGATGGCTGGTATTAGTTATGCGCACCAGACCTGTATTTGGGCTATCGAAAAACCCAATTTGATCCTATGCAAAAAGGGGAGCTGTTAGGAATCTAGCTAGGTACTGTGATCCGGTGATCCCTTTAATAGTAGTAGAAAGGGTCAGGGAATAAAGGGCATTGAGACTTCTCTAGTGAAAATACTCATCTAACATCTGTTCACTCGTGTCCCTTACCAAAGGGACACTTCGTTCACTAGGTAGGTATGATAGTTAGTCGATTGGGGGTTACTACTTCTCTAGTTCTAGTTTCAACAAGAGTAGTATCGAACTAGTGTTGTATCTAGTCGATACAACACTAGTTTAGTCTTCGTTACTCGTTTTGTTTCACTACTAATCCGTTACTAGAATACTAGTACGGATCGGTTATCTGTATTCTCGAAGACTATCTGCATCTCTGTCTTCTGTTTCACTATTAGACTACTATTCACTCGTGTCCTTTTCCTTAGGGCCATTTCGTTCACTCTCAAGTAGCATAGTAGCATAACTCAAAACTAGTTACTATCTTCTATAATACTAGTAGTAAGAAGTGTTTGGATGACTATATTATTTTTAAATTCCTACTTTTTTTTTACTAGTGTAGTGTTGTTGCGCCCTTGCCTTATTTATTAAAGAGGAAAGGATCTTAGCCATCGGTGACCGACTTTCGTCAAAGCATCTTTGGGCGATAGTTTCTCGATTAAGTCTCTCACTTGAAGAAAGATAGCCATTTTGATTATCTACGCAATTATGATAGAGTGATTTTTTTCAGTAAACTGAATGACTTGCTCCGTAGTTTTCTTCGCAAGCCTTACCCTCTTGTTAACGAGATTGACCTACTCTGTCTTACGACCATAGCAATGCGAGGTTTCTTCACGAGATATTAGAACCGGGACTCAAGCTCGAGCATAGTAGCCGTGCGGAACCGAGCCGCACCTCTTGCTCAACCTACGCTCGCCGAGTACCCCGAGATAGTCGCCGGCGAGTCCGGTATCCCGTATGACCACACCTTTCATCCTAATCTCATCTATCGAAAAAGGGGAAACAGAAATGTCGTCCTCGAGACGCTTAAGTACTTAAGCGGGCTTCTTTGCCACTTCATTCGTAGATGTATGGTAACCGAGGTCGCCTCGTCGTCGACAACTTCTTGCACGGAATCGGATGTTAGTCTTCCCTGTATTGGCTTTGAGGGGGCCGATAGAACTCTATCTGTAGATAACTCTTGCGGTTCATAGATAGCACTTAAAATAGTGAGTAGTCGAGAGTGTTCTAGAATATATACCAAGTACTCTAATTTGAGTTCAAGGCATTATTGAACTTACGGGATTCTTCTTTGAAAGAGTTTGATCTAGAGGTTTGCCGCTAAGTCGGATGATGTCTCTGAAGATAAATAGATACATATAATAGACTAGGTTTTTTCATTTCACCAGGCGCGGAAGCTTAATTAAGAAAAGAAGATAGGTAATAGATAGATGCCATTTGAAGGGTCCGGCTCCCGATCTCGGATGCTTTCCTTCTAAAGAGACTCGCAGTTTGTGGTGTTCGTGGATAACACCTGACAGAGTTTAGTCAATTATCACGGATCAAAAAGTTAGCGAGCAAAGGAAAGAGTGCTAGGGCGCGAGAAGAGGCCTAAAGATCGAGAGAGAATAGTAAAGAAGGCATTCACTTACCGGAGATAAGTCTTTCTCGGTGGCACGGGGGTATTTTCCCTATCACAACAAGGCGGATAGCGGAAAGGCCTTCCCTTATTACCAGGAAAGAGAAAATGGACCTAATCGCCTGCTATCGAATAAGCTCTTGGTGAATCCGGTTAGGACAAATGCTATCGAATCCGCTGCTTGAGAATACCCTCCGTTCGGTCAAGAAAAGAATATGTTTTTGGAGTAAGACAGAAGCAAAGGAAGGAAGTTGCGAGAGCTTAGATCCTGATAAAGATATCGAAGCAACGGACATGAAATGATCCATAGTTTAGAAGAAGACGGGAAAGGATGAGATGGAATCGAATGAACTCTTGGAAGGGATTGTGCTAGAAAAGTTATCGATATCGTAGGACTAACATTCGTAGTAGCAGTAGGAGAAGGAGTCAATCTTTCATTTCTAAGCATGGCATCGTAGCAATATAGATATGGCATAAGTCTCAAAGGAAGAACCGATTGACCTATTAGGCTATGTCCTTTCATGCGGTGCAAGTTAGGTTTCATTTCTCCTTGAGATTGGACGCAAGAAGAATGAATGCCCTACCTTCGATCGAGACTTTCATCGCCTCTTCCCGTCCTTCGAAGCCCTTTTTGGAGTGTGGTGTCGAGCTATAATCTCTCTTCCGTTCAAGTAGAGTCATTGCATCCCACGAATCAAACGAATCGTAGCACGTTAGAGCAAAGAGCAAAGAATAGCCAGCCTAGCTCCTTATCTTATAGCGTTAGAAAGAGTAGTCAAGGAATTTAGAGGAGTAAACTTTATGCTTTTTTAAAAGGTTTTTTCCAGGGCCGAAACTATGAATGGTAGACTTATACTCCAGCCTTAAGATGCGATTGGGGCGGGGCTTCTTTTAGGTCACCTATAACTTTCTTTCAGATCGAGGAAATAATTACGCTGGCTTAGAGAGCGCTTAGAAAGAAAGAGGCTTGTTCATCGCAAGAGCTTACCCTTTTTTCTTCAACTAGCTAGTGGGAACTAGAAGCGCAATAACATTTGCTCTATAACCTTCTTGCCTAAATTTATCCCTACTCGCCTTAAGATGCCGCCTCGGGGATGTAGTTCGGCCTTCTTTTTTTCTTCAATTGAAAGCCTCTCCTCGCTTTCTATACGCAATACTTCGTCTAGCCTCGGGTGCTTTTCTCCCCTCATAGACGAGACAATTGCTAGCCTGAAAGTTGCTTGATACTAAGTCTATCTTCATTCCATCATCTCTACAGAAGAGCCAAATACCAGCTCCCTGTGCATCAATTTTAATAACTTTAGATAGTTGAGCTTTAGCTTTATTGGGAATTTTGTCAAAACAATAAGATCTCATGAGTTAAAAGAGATATGCGAAAACATTAGTAAAGCTTGTTTCACCAATGATGGATTTCTTTCTAAGGAAGAATCTTAATAGATAGAGTATGGATCAACTGATGTATTGAACTCGTAACTATGCCAAGACGAAGGTAGTTTACTTGTGAAAGAGAGCTATTCATTTGTTTGACATCACGTTTTTGTATTGGAGCCGGTTCTCTTATGGTATGGAAAAAAACAATGAACGGTGTCCTACCTTAGACCCGCACTCATCCCTTTTTAGCCTTAAGCTTGAGATGCGGGTACTAACTCATCGGAGTCGACTACTTCTCTTATGATTCGATGGATGACCCGCGCGTAGGGCACCTTATTTATGAATTGATTGTTTTTGTAAAGAAGCCAACAAAGCCAAAGCTCGGTCCGGAGAATGCCCGTCGAGATTCGTGGTCGACGAAGATCAACGCGGCGGCACCACCGCGGCCGTCTCTCGTGTGCTATCACGCAACGGGGGAGGGAACCTACTTTTTTTTTTTTTACATTACTAAAACCTGGTCGAGTGAAATACCTTTCTTCGTCAAAGAGGGGAAAAACATTCCCATGAGCCTGTAATTGATCAAACCTATAGCATAGGTTCATTCATAGAAGCCATATCTTTCTTCATATGCTCTTCTTTTATCGCTCAATTCGTCCCTTGAATTCGGAAATCAATAGCGGATCGCCTGTGATTGTCCATGTAGTGTCCCTCTGATAGTAGCCGCAGGATCACACACAATCATCAGAAAAAAAGTGAAAAAAGCTTTTGTTGTCCTAAACTTGTTGTTACTCGTTTAGGAACGAGATTTCTCATCGAAGAAATCTTTGGCTCCTTTTCTAGGCAAAAATGAAATTCCCTCGCTCAAATGAAATCAATGGTATGGTAAAGTAATAAAGTAAAAAAAAGGCTGAGATTTGCTTATAGCTAAGCTAAAAGATAGAAAAGAAAGGAACAAATTGTAATCATAAGGAACGCCTCCCCCACGGGGAAGGGGGACTCCGTAAATAAGGGTTGAATAGTACAAGAAAGGAAAGACAACTAACTATAGGGTATGCCCCTGAATCTTAATAGAGTGGGGCATACTTATATCAACCATTCGGAAAGCGAAGACGGCTAATAGTACGGTAAACAGGAGCAAGTCGATTTTGATCCCCATCGACAAGCTCTCCTCACTACACTACACTTGACTTTCCATCGGCACGGCAACTGTTCCAAAGCAATCCTATTGGTTTGGCCCGCTCCACCTTATCTTGCCGACACACAGGTGCTCACATATTCATCCACATCATCTATCATTTTTGGCCGTCACTGCACCCCTGGAATAACAGGGCTTGGGTCCGGCGCATCCCGGATGGCCCGCCCCCGTAGTAGTCATTGTTTCATTAAACTCCTTCCTTCATCCAAGCACAACCATTCGATTTCCTTTTGCGAACTAAAGTCCATCTTTGATCCAGAATCGCCGAGTCTTGCCTCCTTGGCCAGGTGCATGAAGCTCTTTGCGTGGGGGTCCTTCTCCAACCCCTCTCGTATGCGATCGAGTAAGGCCATACTCGTAGCGGCGTTTGAATGCTGCTAATTCTGCCTTTCTACTTACTTAACGCATCTGCAACCTAGTTGGCATTATTGAGAAGGCGTACTCACGCACCATGTCAAACTCGGCAAGTTTGTCTTGCCAGCTGGTGAGAGCTTCTTTTCTTTTGGGCACTCGTCGCTATGTGTTATGTCTCTACCACGAACTTCGACCCCATACTGTATAGGTTCCGTGCCGCAAGCCTCCATGTTCGCAAACAATGCACTAAAGCCCTTCTCTTGGACTGTTTAACGCTTCTATCTTTCATTAAGCTTTCCACTCTCATATGCTAAGGGGTGTCCCTCTTGCACCAATACCCCACCGATAGCAAAGTCTGAAGCGTCACTTTGGACTTCAAAGGTTTGGTGTGGTCTGGGAGTCGCAACACCGGGTCTTTTGTCACGGCTTGCTTGAGGTCTTCGAATGCTCTTTGGCACTCCCCCCCCCTTATCCCCTTAAAGCCAAACCCACGCTCGGTCCTTCTTGAAGAGATCCGTAAGTGGAGCGGCGATCAGTGCCAGATATAAACCGCCTATCCTAGAATTCGAATAAATAGTTTACGAGACCAAGGAATGATTGTAACTCATTCACCTTGACTGGTGCCTCCCACTCGGTGATAGCACGGACCTTCTCCTTGTCTGTGCGAATGTGCCCATCCCCGATCTAGTGTCCCAAGAACGACGTCTCCCCGGCTTCGAAAAAGTCCTTGACTTTACATAAAGGGCCTTCGGCCGCCTCAATACTTCAAAAAAAAAGGTACGGAGCTTCAAAACCACAGGGCTAGCTAGCGCACACTTAGGTCTCATGTGGTGTAGTCAGGTCTAGTGTAGCTTTCAGTTTCATGTAGTACTCCCCCGTTCCAATATAGCTTTCAGTCACATTCCGGCTTGTAGTGAGAGGCCCCCTTTTTCTCATCTCATGTAGGCTCATTCCAGTACTACACCCTCACGGCTTGTAGTGAGAGGCCCTGACTACACGTAATGAGACTGAGTTTGCTTGTTCTAGCCCCCTGACTGTTAGGTAGGGGCGCCAAAGGCGACCTATTAGTCAAACGTTTTCTACGCAGGTTAGAAGCCTGGTCGCCTATGTTAGCTAGCGCTTATCGGCCGGGCTACTATAAGCTGAAGCATGCATGTGCCTCTCTATTTCTATTATGGCCGGCTTGGAAGCCGTCAGGCTCTTTTCTGCATCAAGTTGCTCTTATTGCGACGGCGGGAAGGACCCACGCCGGCTTTTGACTGGGTGGGCTAGCAATGCGAGTTTCCAACTAATAGTTGAGTTTCGTGACGGAAGGCTGGGAGTTCACGATCCTACGGTCTCGGCCGGGTGGTAAGGCTCACCTAGTCTGTGTCTTTCCCTAATTGCAAGGTGTTCAGAAAGCGACTCTCTCACCCGGTCCATCAACTGAGAACCTCTTCTTGTCAAAGAGCCCCACCCAATGTTTCTATGTGCCATACCAAGGCTTTGTAGAAAGAGAACTGGTCAAGACGTGTTTGTTGCACTAAGTTCTTTGGCTTCCTGCTTGTTAAGCTCTTTCTCGCTTCTTCGAACCAGTTGCTCGTTACAGAAAGTGAAGAGCTTGAAAAAGCAGAACCTTTCTCTGGGGGACAATCATCTTACTCTTTTTTCGGCGGGATAACGATCTGATGATTTGAGCGGATCCCATTTTTCTCTCTCCTATATGATGCTCCGCGGATACAATAAATAAAGACTAGTTGTTCAACCTAAGAATCAACCAGCACTAATTGCTTCTCGCTGCGGTCACACAAAGCCGATGTGGGCCGCTGTGTGGAATCAGAGATAGAGGAAAGAGTTCTTCTGGCGTGCATAACCTAATTTCGGACAGGAAAGAGAAATCCCATTTCCTTCCATCCAAAGAATAGCAAGCATGAGCTCCTTGGATCTCTTGGAGTGGGAGATCAAAATACGCCCACATTACCCTTTCCTACCGCAATACCAAACTCGCATTGCCAACAACAAGAATTCCTTAAGTGAGTGGTCGTCTAGAAGGAGCTAAAACCACTTTCCAAAATCCAAGCCAGGAATGAAATGAATAGAAGTAGAAATGAAGGAAGCCTGACTACACTACATTCAATGAGAAGCGCTCCATAGCGATACGGCTCAGCCAAAAAGCCGTATCTTGCTGGTCAAAGCCTTTGCGAGTCCAATCTCTTTCTACCTCGGCCACCGCCGTTTGGTTTTGGTTAGTTATAAGGAATGGGAAAGGTCATCAGAGATCAGAAAGACTGAGGCAGAGGAATTCAAGATAGAATGAGAGCCGATTCACGAACGAAACCACTATGGAGGGTTGATCCGCTAATCCGGTCCAGTTGCTTGGACGAGTCATTAATGGGGAGGGGCGAGCGAGCGAAGCCTTCAATGTTGGAGACTTTGCTTCCCCCCTTTAGTCGTAGTAGTCGGCATTCTGGTAGGAATGCCTCCTTGGTCGAAGAGCGGCGCGGCGTATGGGTTAAGTACCAAGGGTCGGATCAGTGTCTTGTCCGATACTGCTGTTAAGGCTGTTCATGCCCTTCTTTTTCTTTTTCTTTCGTGGCCGAAAGAGGGGAAGGAAGCGGAGGGGAGTTTCGGGAACAAAGCCCCCTTGAAAGTGAAGCCCTACCCTGTAGTAGAGTATCTTTTCCCTATCTAAGCTATATCAACATAGTCAACTAGAAAACTCATCCGCTTGTCAATTCTTGGTGTAATACTCGCTCGTCAATTCTTGGCGAATCCTTTATTCCAAATAAGTTTAAGTCAATAATCCACTCAAGAGTTTTTTTTTATTTTTAAAAAAAATATATTTTCAAGACTTGTATCTTTATCAACACATATAATTCACTTTCAAAACTCAAAAGTAAATGACAACTAAAACCATCACCACTCACAAGTTTGTTTCACCTCGACACTCAAATAACAAATGTACAATATTATGATTTCTAATTATGCTCAGGAATTCACAAATAAGCATAGATTAAACTAATTTTGGTAGAATTTATCACTTCAAAAGAGTCCATAGGACTTAACATAATTGACAAAAAAAAACTTAACTCAATTAAGCTACTAGTAGTCGAGCTAAAGTTTTTATTTGAAGTGTATTATTCTAACTTCTCATTCTTTCTTTATTTTTATCTCTTTTCTTTTCTTCTTCTTCTTATATTTTCTAATTGCACGGTCCCCGCTCCTTTTCCTATGGATTATGTTTTTTCTCACTTTTTCTAACCATTAAATTCTCTTCTCCATTTCTTGTAGAACTTATGGGACTCTCTATTTTATTTTTTCTATTTTTAAAAACTTTGTTAGCACTTCTCACTTTCACTCTATAAAGCAAGTTAGCCCTATTTTCTCATTAAAAATAATGCCTATTTCTTCCCCTTTTTGCTCTAAGTCTTTATTGACTTTTTATTACCAAGTAAGATTCACACTTATAATAAAATTCTTTAGAGATATAATTTTTCTACAATAAGTGTTCTAGTATTCTCTTTGCTTTTGTTTCAAGTTTATGGTCTTCCCTAACTTTGAGTTTTAATTATGAAATTATACCATGGTTGCTACATTTTATATTTTCTTCAAAAATTTAAAAACACTCTCTTGAGTTTTATATCGACAAGACACTTGTATCTTACTCATCCTCAATTAAAGGCATGAACATGCAAATCAATTACTTATTCATTACATATTAGTATATATAACCTAATCTATATTACCTAAACACATTCAAATAGTAAGTAAATGGAAAAGAATACACTACCATGCTTTCCTCTCTAGCTACTTCAAAAATAAAATTTTAACGATCATACGTACACTGCTTATCTTTATTTCATCCACTCTTACCACACTACAAGAAATAGAATATTTTATGACATTGTGATGATGACGTTTGTTAGCAAATGTCCTAGTAAATAATCTATGAGGATATTTATATTAAATTTGTCATGAATGTCATTTGTAAAGTAAAATATAGTATGTTTGCCAACAAACGTCCTCAAACATACTTACAAATATATTTTTTAAAAGCCCTTAAATAATTTAGTTTTAAGATAATCCCAAAATGTCTTAGTATGAGTTTCTGCCCAAATATTAGTTTCCCATAAACGTTTAGTTGTGGTGTCCATCCTTTGCTTTTATTTAGACATTTCGTTCTAAATGTTCTCATAAACATCTATTACTTCATTTTTATTCAACTGTCTTAAATTTGATGTGTTTTTAGGATATTTCAAAAATGTCCTAATACATTTGGTATAGTTTCCTTTTTTCCAAAAATTATATTTTTTTTTATGGAAAATTCCTTAAGATAATACACTTATTTTACTTTTTTATTAATTTAAACTTTAATAGACTTAATATATATATATATATATATATATATATTTGGGCTCCATTAAACTCTCTCTCTCTTTTTTCATATATATATATATATATATTATCAAAAGATCCCAATCAAGCTAAAAAATAAAATCTTAGAAATTTGCAATTAGACCTACTATGATTTGTGGAAGTGAACATGTTGGACGGTAAAGAATTCGGAGAAAAAAATGTTGGGCGGTGAAGAAACAAGAAGTTAATTATATAAGTGAATGTACCGGAAATAAAGATGCTAATTAGGTCGATATGTGGCGAAACTCATAAAGATAAAAAAAATAACTACAAAATTCAAATGAAAGTAGAATTAACATCAATAAATTGACGTAAAGACCATAGAAGAGGTGGTTGTAGCGGTTTGGACATCATCACAAATAATTTACAAATGCCCTTGCTAAAAACTCGACATTGTAATTAATTTAAAACTAATTAAAGAAATTAGACTATCATGGTGGACCGAAGATGACTTGATCATGCATTGATTAAGAGAGATTTAAAAACACTTGGAAAGCAATGCATTGAATCGATCACAATGGTAGAGTTTGATCCATGTAGTTGTCTCCAACTAATCCATTTTTTATTGGATATATTTATATATTGATAAATTTATTTACTAAATATTTATGTAAAAGTATATGTGTTAATATATATATATTTAATCATTAATCGCTCTGTATATGAATAGACATGTAATCAATTGCCTAACAAAAGTATATCGATTCGCTAATCTTATCAATAATTATATAAATTATTTCATGATATAGTAAATATATGCTTTAATTTATTAAATATATTTTGGCGAACTTGCTTTTAATTGAATTTTATATAAATTAAAAATTAATTTAAGATTTTAGTAATTTCTTTAATGTCATTTTTATTAATATCATTTTTTAATGTTTAAAGCTTGAAGTTAATATATAAGACTTCTATTGACTATAACAAAAGTCAATAAAAAAATTATATAGTAATCTTAACCAAATTAATGTCAAAACATCTCTAGTCATATGGTAGAAGCATCACTTGCCAAAATGCAAAGTTAAATTATTTTGGGGATGTTGTGAGTTCAACTTCCACTTAAGTCAAACCATAATTTTAAATGAGTTACCAATTATTATTTTTTTGGTGGAATCATTTATTTATTTTATCTAACTATATATAGTTTATTTTATTAACGTATATCGGACCCTAAAATATAAGTGAAAATTCAACACCAAAAAAAGTTACAAGTGAGAAATATGTAAAAAAAAGGTAAAATTTTGATTTGCCACCAAACACTCCCTTTTTTTCTCGTCTCACCGTTACCCACAAAAAAACTTGTTTCCTTATTTTTCCAATTTAAAAAACTAAATTGTATATTTTGTGATTAAAAAAAAATTATAACTATTTTTGTGCATAGTTAGAACATTTTTTTTCTTTTTTTTGGTAGAAATTTTTTTTATTTTCTTTCACATGCAAACCTGTCCATTTTTTTTTTTTTGGTTATAGACAAACCCATACTAATTTTGTTTCGTTATGTTTTTTTATCTCGGTTTCATTATGTTTTAATAAACACAAATTTTATAAAAAAAAAACACACATTATTTTTTTGATGAACAAACACATTATTAGTATTAAAACATACACACATTAAAAAATTAAAAAATATATATAACCCTAAAATTTGTAGAGAATTCCTAATAGATTAATTTACGAGATATATAAAAACATCCTTGTTGTAAAATAAGATGTTTAAAATTGACCTAATAGACAAGACATCCAATAAGAAATGTCCTTAACAAATAATTTAAGACAATAATTAAGTTCTCATAATAGGAAACTAGGATATTATATATGATGTCGTTATAATAGAAAGCTTTTTAGGATCATTAAAAAAAGCCTAATTGAGTATAGAAGGACAGTTTTAAACTTATCTTTATAATGATATAAGACATTTAAAAGAATTGTCCTAACAAATACGATTTGTAATGACGCCAATAAACGACCTAATGAAGAAATAAGGATAATTAAGAAATGTCATTGAAGGAAGATCTTGCCAATTTTATAAAAGAAGGATATTCATAAACGTCCTAATGTGTACTTATAACAACTTTTTTCAATGTCCTAAATATTACAAACGAGGACGTTTATACAAGGATGACTAAGATATCCTAACTTGTATTTGACATTCTACAACATCTACATCTAGGACGTAGGGTAAATTGTCCTTAAGGTGCTACAAGAAAAATTTGCAAACGTCCTAAAAGGCCACTTTTCTTGTAGTGCCACTTCCCATAGTGTAGTTTTGATGCCCCAAACTTAAACCAAACCCTGTCCTCAAGGTTTAAAAATAAGCCTGAAACGTAAAAAAAGATAAAACAAAAACATAATAATAATACAAGCCATATAAAATAATAAACTAAACATAAAATCTAAATAACTAAATAAGTAACACAAGACTTTGACAGTAGGACTATGTGTCATCATCCTCATTAGCATCATCAGCTCCAACATAGGATGGTGTCAAAAGACGCTCCACTATTTTGCTCTACACCATATCTGGATCAAACATGTAGTACAGTGCTGCTGGAAAGCTAATAGATCTATCAGTGGGTCTCATCCGTCTGCTCCTCTTATATCTATCTACATCCCTTTGATGATTTGCTAACAACATGAAGTTCGATTGTCCATTCAATTGGTCTTTCATTCTCCTTTACTTATCCTGCTCATAACATAACAAGGCTTCTTGATACTGAGCCCTGTCCTCTCTGTATTATCTCATCATTTTAGCAATCCACAACCTCTATTGCCATGAAGTCAAGTTCTCTATTCATGGTACTGGTGCCTGTGGTGGAAGAGGTGGTAGAAAAACCTCAGAACCATCCAAGTCTTACTATCCTATATGTGGGTCTACAAACTCGTGGCCCTTAGCAAATCCTAGTTGGTGATGCTTTTCCTTTCCATATCCTTTGTCTTGCAACTCCTAGGCTAACTCTCCTGCTATATGATATTCTTACTGCTAGGCTAATAAATCGGCCTTAAGTCTGTTTCCCTTGGCTCTTTTTCTCTTATCCTATAAGTCTTGGTAACTAGCTGGTGATTTTAGTGTGTGCATAAACTCCTCATCTATGCTTGGTCATGCCTCAATATCAAACTCTTTATTCGGAAGCAATCGCACTCCGGCCTTTAAGCAAACCTGAGTAATCAAAATTAGAAACAACAGTTTGTTGTCTCTTTGATATGATGGACTCCCTAAAGTTCTTGTAGATGATCTCGCCCACATAGATGTCCCCTACTTTGTAATCTCAAATAAACAAGCCACATTTTGGCTCGTCGATCTTGCCCTGTTGAGTGGTCTGCTACAATGAAGCAACAAGAAAATGTCGCTACTTTAAGACTTTCCTCATGCTCCCCTTCTTAATATGCTTCAGCACATTCTCAGCTTTCATTACCCAGCTTTGTTGTCCTGAGATAATCAATGTTCGCTCTATGGATCTAAAAGGGTATTTGTATCAAACCCTATAAAATTAAGGCATCTCGCCGACCTAGATTACCTTAACCCCTTGATAATCTAGCAACCTTCATCTCTGCATCACTAGAGAATTAATGCTATGATCTTATTATCTTTAATTATAAAGTTTCATCAATCACAAAAGACTCTAATATGAATTATAAACCTCAAAGTTCAAAAAAAGAATTTTGACAGCATTTCCTCTATTTTTAAGCCTAAACCGAAAAATCCGGCTTTCAAAAATCTTCAACATAACTAGCTTAGCTTTAGTGGATATGCAGAATGACTCACAATCCACCACATAAAAATATGTATTGCATTCACAAAAATTATTTATTTATTCTAACCTATTTCAGGTTTTCGAAATCCTTAAACCCTTTGCTTTAGTTCCACGACATTCCATTCGGTCCCAATACAGTTCCGGTTGTTCCAAAATAAGTCCTAATCACACTCAAACCCAAAAACTCTTTTATACAATATATTTTATTCAAAATAATGCATATAGAGAGATAAATGAACCATCACATCACAAACAGTCGGAAAGCTTTCCCTTTCCCTTGTCGCTACTAAAACCTGTCATTATCCAATTATAAAAATTTGATAATGTCAAAGAAGTAAATACCACACTATCCAATACACCTGTAATAATCAAATGCATTGTATTCTAAGAATTTAAATAAACAATAATATCATAAGGAATCATGAATATATAAGTATGCAATCCATCCCATTTCTGTTGACTGACCACAATCAGATGACATTTTTCCAAAAGTGGTGGGTCAATAGTAATAAAGATTCATGTGTTTGAGAGAAAGTCCCTCGAGAAGCCACACCCTCGACTCTCCATGTAGTATGATCTTGGCTAGCATCACAAAACAACCGATCTGAAACAATCAACAACAATCAGTGACTCTAGTCGCAGAGCACCATAGCGTTCATCCTACCACACATTTAGCCAATGAACACAATGAGACCCCAAATGCCTCCTTCCTTTGATTTCCATGAATGCCTGACCAAGAAATATGAAGCAATAAACTGTGCGTGTAATATATTCGATAAATACTCATACAATGTAAAGGTTACTAATGGATTTACTTAACCTTACAAAAAACCAACTTCAAGCTTAATTTTCGGGGTTCCTAGAGCATCAAATCACCTTGAAAATGGTTCCAACAGCTTACCTACATATACAATTATATTATGGGTAAAGCTTCAAGTGAAACCATATCATGAAATCGCAATGAAAACCGCGATCAAAGTACGCTTGAGAAAAGTTTCCAAAAATCTTAATTTATATAACAGTTTCAACTAACTTTAAACTAGCCAACTTGAGGTAACTTTTAACCATTAAGAACCTCAATATTTGTTATGATGACCTAAAAGGAACTTGTAGTACTCATATCCTACTTTTCATAGACTCCAAGAACACTCAAATCGGATCATCGATGGAAATATCATGAATTCTCTCATACGACCTGTCAATTAGGCAAAAAATTATTTATTTTTAACTAAAAACTTCTCCTAATCAATATTTTCGCAATTAAATCCTCAAAACTCAATAAAAAATGCTGCAAAATCACTTGATACTGACACCCAAATATTTGCACATCCCGTGGAGTCAAATTGTATCAAAATTAATAATCAATTCATCCAGAAACCTAATAGAAACTAATATCATCTATAAAACATCTCCAAAATAATTATCAACTGAATTGCAATAGTTCAAATCACCAAAACCCTAACCCACGCTAATGGGATTTATTCCAAATTGATTCTAATCAACCTAATATACCAATTAACAACAATTAATACCAATTTCTATCAAAACCCTACTAAAGAAATAAAAAAAAATGTGAGAATTCAAATTGAATTTTGGAAAAATGCATGGCATTGAGTTTTTACCAAATTACCGTACAAGTTTGCAAAAAGAAACCTGGTGAAAATTAAACGTCGAAAGCGCGTGGGGTGAAAACCTAAGTGATAAGGTTTAGATAACGAAAGAAAATAATCGTTACTTTGAAACGATTTCAAATCAATTGTTTGTTTTTTTTTATATTTATATATAAACCCATAGCTGCTTGTCACCAGCTTAAGTTCTTTTTACTTATTAATTCTCGAAATCCCTATTTTAACATGTTTTAACTTTCGATGCTTGTTTTCAATCTGATTCTTCACTAAATTGAGTTAAACTCTCGTCAAAATAGTCGAATTCCATAAAACTCCCATAACACTAGTTCTGGTCACACCAAAACCCTAAAAATTTTAACTTTTTTCATGACATACTAAAATCTTCTGGACCAATCCTCTTGCCATACTTAGCAAAAGTTGCATAATATTCAACCCAATCTGAACCTCGACCACTGTTAACCGACACAATACTCGAAACAAGATCTCGCACAAACTTCATCTCATTTCATACTACCTCTGATCTTGACTTACATGCAAACCAAGACATGTATAGACCTTACCAATAGCTATCGAACCATCCATTATTTACTTCCTCGATGATCATGCAATGCGTATCTCGAGGCGCATCCACGATATAATTTTTATTTTAATTCAAACTATAGGATTGATTGATATATATTTATATATAAACCATATATATAAATATATATACACACCTATATATTTTCGCAGCTATGAATTCACCACGCGCGCCAACGCAACCTCGGATATGCACACTATGGTACATCCTACATGTGTCACCTTTGACCCCACGTGTCACTAGGCGCCCACCAACTTATTTATTATTTTGTTTAAATTTGTGATTCTCTCTAAACTCCACCTATGTTGTACACTATGTGCGCTACATAGCCGGTCCCAAGTCCGGATAAAGGAGGAGGGTTGCGATAGGTTGACAGCCAGCGTAAAACTTTTGTCACTTTTCATGAAATGGATCAAACATATCAAATTAAACCACTTTAGATACCTAGGTTCAATCATACAAAATGATGGTAACATTGAAAATGATGTCACACATAGAATCCAAGCTGGATGGAAGAAATGGCGGAGTGCAACGGGGGTGATTTGTGATCGACATGTTCCTACTAAGTTAAAAGGAAAATTTTATAGGATCGCAATTAGGCCAGCTATGCTCTATTGAAGTGAATGTTGGGCAGTAAAGCAACAACAATTACATAAAGTGAATGTAGCAGAAATGAGGATGCTTAGGTGGATGTGTGGTAAAACTCGTAAAGATAGAATAAGAAATATAGAAATTCAAAGACAAGTAGGAGTAGCACCAATTGATACAAAGATTAGGGAAGGGCGGTTGCGATGGTTTGGTCACCTGCAAAGACGGCCTACAAATGCCCCAACTAGAAAACTTGACTCAATAGAAACTGTAGAAATTCGACGAGGTAGGGGTAGACCAAAGTTAACATGGGATGCATTAATTAAGATAGATTTGAATGGTTTGCAAAGCTCACCATCAATTGCACTTAATCGAGCGCAATGGAAAAGTTTGATCCATGTAGCCGACCCCAATTAATTTAGGACTGAGGCTATGTTGTTGTTGTTGTTGTTGTTGTTGTTGTTGTCGTTGTTGTTGTGATTCTCTCTACAATTTATGCTCGAAATTTGAATTTTCAAACTTACTTGCAATTTTTTTTTGCGAAAGTCGAAATAGTAGCTCAGATTGACATTTAACCTTCCATGAAACTTGTTTTGACATGTATCTCAAGACAAAACCCCAAAATTATCAAAATTGGAGAAAATTCTCCAACGCGCTCCGAAACTCACCGACACTATGTATACACTCCACCGAACTATATTTCGCGTCTAAATAATGCATAATACATCAAATAAGCACACTTCACACATAAGATAATATTAAATTTATGATCTCTAATTTGTAACATGTAGGTCCCACTTCAGATACTTAATCCTTAAATTAAATAAAAAAATACTGAACTAGTTGCCAAATCAAGTTTATAAAATTCTCGTGTTTCACAATCTTCCCAACTAATGAAAAATTATGTCCTCGAAATTTAAACTTACAGGTTACTAAACTAAAAGAGATATGAGAAAATGATTCTTCATATATAACTCTTTTAATCCAAACCTGTAAAATCATTTCCAAGATGAGCCGTTAAGTAAACCCAATCACTTTCGTTATAATCAACAACTTAGTGGTAGAGATTATAGCCCTTTTAAATTTTTATTTTCCAATATCTTTGGTTTAATGAAATGTTACCTCCATTACCTTGTCAATCTTGACATTTTGTGAATTTCTAATGAGTTAAACAATCAATTTTGTGGAATATCCGATAATCTTACTTCATTCACATCTCATAACTTGAATCACATTTAAGTATCAATACATAGCAAAACCTAGCATGTCTTATTTTTCATAATACAATTCTCATTCTAATCTAAGTACTAATCTACAAACATTCGATAATTCTTTCCATATCCTATCAAACTCTGGTACACATCCCAATTTACTTCCTCATCACTAATCATCCATTTGTATTTAAATTATCAGCCAATTAATTCTTAGACCATCATTAGTCTAAAATTACACATTGATGCAAATAATATTAAAGCACAACATTAGATAACAAGTAAAGTTGCGTGTCTATGTAATCCATCACCATGGCAGCGTTCCCCACCAGAAACCTATAATTACACAAGTCATCCCATGATTATAAATTTCATAAATATCTGTCATCCCATGAAAAAAGATCTTGAATTCCCTATCTGATTAGAAATAGAACCCTGACACATCGTGCAACTCTCACTCATTCTCTAAATGTCCATTCCCAATATTATTTAGATTGTGGACTAGAAAGCAATTAACAATTCTAACTCGTCAGCCAATTCATTTAACTTCTTCGATTGGTTAAAAAATTATCTTTTCTAACTTCATCAAATCATTCTCTAACAAAGATTTCATCAAGAACCTCATTCCTTTCACTTTACTGAAATCTCTCATAAACCTACATCTTGGTCACTTACTGTTCACCAACTTCTCTCATTACCTGAATAGAGAAAATATCCTTAACTTAAGTAAACATACATTTCTAAATAGAGATATCAACATATTCAATCATTATACTCTCACAATATAACTTTTAACTTGTATTTCATACAAGTTTCTAAATATGTTATCTTTTTTTCATTTCTACTCAATTATAATTGAAGAATATTCAATTCTGCAAACATACCAAGTCATATATATTGCCTTCTATTCAACATTTTCAACCAATAAGGATACTACTAACTAAATGAGCTGTAAGTCGCGTATTTCTTTCATTTCATTTATATCTTCACCAACATACAAGCATCTTACATCATCTCCAATTTGCAATAATTAGTGCTTTAAACTTCACCGTTGACTAATCATATGATGTAGCACTACAATTGAACTAATGTACAACATATTCACTGATATTAGTTGTATAATACATGGATTCAAAACTTTCAATAATCAAAGTTCAACTCTTTGTAAGATCTTTGTGAAGATATATAAAGTTCCATCAAACTTATAGTTTGATATTCTAATTCCTTTGGGTCTCGTTAACCTGAAATTCTAATTTTCATACTAATGTGAGAATATATTAACCATTTAGTTGCCTATACTTTAGCCTCTAATTGACTTCAACGAAACTTCATAGACTCTTTTATTTCGACTATCACTAATTCATTCGGCTATTCAAAGATGGGTGGATGCATCACACTGATTTCCTACACTTTGAATGAATCGTGATTATGAAACGGAGTTACTTAGACTTTTGGTCATGCACAACTACTCCAATGCCTTACCTTGATTAAAGGAGTTCGTCCATGTCACTTACAGCAGTTACAAGTCATCTCAACATCTCATTTTATTTTATACATTGAGTCTATTACATTCAATTTTTGTTAATCTTAGCTATTCTCACATTGATCTTGCTCTTAGTTCTTTTACAAACTTACCACAACTTTCGCTCAATAACCAAGTCACTTGCAGCTACTTAATCTTGACTTATATAGGAAACTTATATATTCTCTTTTCAAAAATAAAGCTAAGGACGGTGCAACTTTTTTATCGTTTAATGAATTGAAGGCTACCTTAGCTAATCTTAATTCGAATTAGTGAAACTTTGTGACTTAAATAGTTAAACTATTCATTTGTTTGTTTTTATTGCATTACGTTATTTACATTAATCTCAAATATCTCAACTTTTCTTTTTCTCAAAAAGAAATTCGGTAATTTTCAAGAGACTATGTAAGATAACTTTGTATCTTACTGTTCACCATTCACCTTTCCATTATTATTCAACTGAAAAGATAAAAGAATTTGAATTTCCAAACTCTGATTAGCTTAATGACTAATAAAATCTTTAGTGGATTCTATTTCAATCCTTTAAGTCCTATAAATAGAAATTCTCGCAATATAGGAGTTCATATTGGCGTCTTATATGGCTCACTTACTGATACTCAATCAGTACATCTATCTCTTTCTTTATTATATTTTAAGTTGAAGTGATAGACGTCGTTACTTAATTTAATTAGAAGTGACTATTGGGTACTTTGAATCTCAAAACACAATCACTTGTTTAGATGTTTAATAACTTATCCAAGCTATTATTAGACCACTTTCCCAACACCTTACCTTCTAACATGTTGATCTTATTACTACAATTTCATTTTCAAGTTAGGAATTTCATTTATTTTTTATTCATAACAACATATAATTCGATGTAAACAAAGATTACTTTCAACTTGTATATTTCCATTTATTTTATCAATTCTTTATTTGATTCGTAGAACCACTATACTCAACGTCACTTATGGATAAGTAACTTGAGTAAAAAACAATCAAAGTTGACATTACTTCTATATAAAAGTTGATTGATTGTTTTAAAATATGGTTCTATTCAATTCTTCATTTGATGTTTTGTTTTGAAAAGGAGATAATACTTTAAAAATATTTTATTTTCGTAGAAACTAATTTCGACAACTTGACTAATCCAATCACAATCTCATTGTGATTTTCGAGTCAAGATTGAATTTGTCTAATCAATTTCCATTTTACGTTTTTGATAACCATATATCTCTTATTTCTTCGTTGAGGCTATTTTCTGAAACAACCCTCAATGACAGGAACAACAATCTCAACGTAACCAACTACAACCCAAGATAATTCATATCTTATGCTTTCCGAATGTCCCAACTTGGTATTATGTTTTCCAAATGATTCTCAATCGCTTGATACCTTATTTAACTCAATTCCAACACTTTTTTTGCATTTAAAAATTATAATAGTTTGATACTTTCAATTTCCAAGAAATTCATGTTCGGTACTTATGTACATAAATCATTTGGAGTTCATTTTCAACCAATTTTCCATTAGTTTCATAACTTCGACTTTCATCAATTACTTTAGTACCGAACTACTTACTACACCTTTGTGAATTCAGACTTCATAAATCTATTTCACATCCATTTACGCTAAGTTTCATTTCACAAGCTTATTCTCTCTTTTAATTATCCATTTCTAAACTTAGTCGTCATATTTTACGAGTTAAGTATCAAACGGATAATGAGAATAAAATTTCTATCGCATATCTAGCGATAATACATAAATATAATACAAATATAACATAATTCATAAAGTTTTAAAACTTTTTAACCCCGTTCCATTACGTTACTTCCAAACTAATCGTGCTCAATCACTCTTTGCTTCTCAACTAAAGTTTTATCCTCAATTGAGCCAAACCTAGGCTATGATACCAACATTGTCAAACTCAACCTAATTAGTGCATTTAATCAGCCTAGATTAATTTAACCCCTTAATAATCTAGCAGCCTTCACCTTTGCATCAATAAACAATTAATAAACAATTAATTTATCCTCAATACAAATATAACATAATTCATAAAGTTTTAAAACTTGTTAACCCCATTCCATTACGTTACATCCAAACTAATCGTGCTCAATCACTCTTTGCTTCTCAACTAAAGTTTTATCCTCAATCGAGCCAAACCTAGGCTATGATACCAACATTGTCAAACTCAACCTAATTAGTGCATTTAATCGGCCTAGATTAATTTAACCCCATAATAATTTAGCAACCTTCACCTCTGCATCAATAAACAATTAATACTAAGATCTTATTATTATCAATTATAAAATTTTATCAATCACAAAGGATTCTAATGTGAATTTTAAACCTCAAAGTTCAGTAAGATTTTTTCGGCAGCACCTCCTCTATTTTTAAGCCTAAATCGAAAAACCTGGCCTTCAAAAATTGTCAACAAAACCCGCTCAGCTTCGGTGGAAATGTCGAAAGACTCACAATCCATCATATAACAATATATATTGCATTCACAAAAATTATTTATTCATTCTAACCTATTTCAGGTTTTTAAAATCCTTAAACCCTTAACCTTAGTTCCATAACATTCCATTTTGTCCCAATACAACTCCAACTGTTCCAAAATAGATCCTAATCACACTCGAACCCAAAAACTCATTTATACAATATACTATATTCAAAATAATGGATATAGAGAGATAAATGAACAATCAAATCATAGATAGTTGGAAAGCTTTCCCTTTCCCTAGTCATTGCTAAAACCTATCATTATCCAATTATAAAAACTCGATAATGTCAGATAAGTAAATCCCACACTATACAATACACCAGTATTAATCTAATGCATTGTATTCCAAGAACTTAAACAAACAATAATATCGAAAGGAATCATAAATATACAAGTATGCAATCAATCCCATTTCTGTTGACCGATAACAATAAAAAACGTCTTTCCAAAAGTGGTGGTAATAAAGATTTATGAGTTTGAGAGGAAGTCCATCGAGAAGCCACTCATTCGATTCTCCATGGAGTATGATCCTGGCTAGCATCACAAAAACAACCCTTCTTAAACAATTGTCAACAATGATCACTAACTCCAGTCGCAGAGCACCACGGTGTTCATCCTACCACATATATAGCCAATGAACACAATGGGACCCCCAAAGGCCTCATTCCTCTCATGCATGAATGCATGACTAACAAATATGCGGCGATAAATTGTGCATGTAATATATTTGAGAAATACTCATACAATGTAAAGGTTACTGTGGGATTTACTTAATCTTACAAACAACCAACTTTGAGCTTAATTCTTGGATTTTTGGAGCATCAAATCACCTTGAAAATGGTTCCAATAGCTTCAATGCATATTTAATTATATTCTTGGTCATGCTTCAAGTGAAACCATATCAAAAAACCCAATGAAAACTATGGTCAAAGTACACTTGAGAACATAATCCAAAAATATTAATTTATATAACTTTCAACTAGCCAACTTAAAATAACTTTTTATCCTTGAAAACCTTAATATTTGTCATGATGACTTAAAAGGAAGTTATAGTACTCATTTCCTACTTTTCATAGACTCTAAGAATACTTAAATTGAATTACCGATGGAGAAGTTATGAATTTTCTCATATGGCATGCCAATTAGGCAAATCTTTATTTATTTTGAACTGAAAAGCTTCTCCAAATCAATATTTTTGCAATTCAATCCTTAAAACTCAAAAATAAATGCCATATAATCACTTGATACCAACACCAAATCATAGCCCGTGGAATGAAATTGTATCAAAATCAGTAATCAATTCATCCAGAAACCCAATATAAATCAATATCAACTGTAAAAACATCTCTAAAATAATTGTCAACCAAATTGCATTAGTTCAATTAACTAAAACCCTAACATATGCCAGTGGGACTCATTCCAAATTAATCCAAATCAATCTAATATACCAATTAACGAGAATTCATACCAATTTCTATTAAAACCTTGCGAAAGAAATTGAAAAATTGCGAGAATTCAAGTTGAATTATGGAAAAATGCCCAACATTGAGAATTTACCAAATTGCGAGCCGAATTCCTTATTTTCACCATTAAAATTTAGCTCAATTTGACTGTATCACAATGCTCTATAATTTCGCAGAAAAAAACCAAGTGAAAATCAAACGTCTTGAGAACGCAGAGTGAAAACTAGAGTGACAAGGTTTAGAGAATGAATGAAAAAAAATCATTTTCTTGAAATGATTTCAAATCAATCGTTTGTTTTTTGTATTTTTTTAATATATATATATAAACCCTCAGTTGCTTGTCAGCAGTTTAATTTCGTTTTATTTATTAATTCTCGAAATCCTAATTTTAAAGTGTTTTGACTTATGGTGCTTATTTTCAATCTGATTTTTCACTAAATTGAGCTAAACTCACAACAAAATAGTCAAATTCCATAAAACTCTTATGACATTGGTTCTGGTTACGCCAAAATTCCAAAAATTTTAACTTTATCCACTATATACTAAAATCTTATGGGCCAATCCTTTTTCCATACTTAACCAAACTTGCACAAATTAGAACCTAATCTTAACCTCGACTACTATCAACCGACACAAAACTGGAAACAAGATCTCGCACAAACTTCGTCTTATTTCACACTACCTCTGATCCCGACTTATATGCAAATCGAGACATGTACACACCTTACCAACAGCCACCAAGTCATCCATTATTTACTTCCTCGATGATCACACAAAGCGTATCTCGAGGCGCATCTAAGGTATACTTTTTATTTTAATTCAAACTATAGGATTGATTGATATATATTTATATATAAACCATATATAAATATATATACACCTATATATTTTCGCGGCAATGAATTCACCATGCGCGCCAATGACCAACCTTGGATGTGCACATTATGGTACATCCTATGCATGTCACCATCGACCCCACTTGTGACTAGGCGCCACTAATTTATTTATTATTTTATTTAATTTCGTGATTATCTCTTCAATTTACGTCCAAAATTCATATTTTCAAACTTGCAATTATTTTTTGCGAAACTCAAAATAGTTGCTCGGGTCGACATTTATCCTTCCACGGAACTTTTTTTGACATGTATCTCGAGACAAAATCCCAAAATTACCAAAATTGGAGAAAATTCTCCAAAGTGCTCTGAAACTCACAAACAGTGCATATACACTCCACCAAACCCTATTTCACGTCGAAATAGTGTATAATACATCAAATAGGCACACGACATATGAAAATAATATTAAATTTATGATCTCCAATTTGTAACACATGGATCCCATCTCGAGCCTAAATCACAAATTAAATCCAAAAATAATTAATTTGCCGCCTAATCAAGTTTATAGAATCCTCGGATGTAGGGTTTCTCAAATAAATTATTTGAGAAACTCTGTTCAACTTCAATCATACTCATATTCTTTAACTTATAGATGCTATAAATTGCATGCTCATTAAAGGAAACAAACACCCCTCTCACGTTCACTAGATCATTTTTCTTAGTAAACTTTGCATTAACGTAAAACTCATACATAATTTCACTCATTCCTTTAACTTTGTTCTCCCATAGTATTGAGTGAATTGCTCCCAACTTTATTGCCTAATGAAGTTGTTTACTTTCTTACCATACTTATTCGGCAAATTAATTCCTCTTTCGTAAATGAACTTTCTATCCTCAATGACATCGTATCTATCCTTAGCCTCTCTACAAATGAAGTACTTAAACTTAAATGACCTAGGTTCCTCCTCATTGGGATTTCTTGAGAATGATGTCTCATGATCATTTGCTCGTATGCCACTAACATGACTTGCTTGCCTCTTTGTTCTCTACATTTCCTCAAAATTCGTGCAACACCACAACTAAAAACATGAATATTCAAATCACCTAAAATAAAGACTTTCATTCACACGGATGATTAACATGCCATATAATGCAAAAGTCATATACTAGGTCTCCGTAAGTCGCATTAATGCTCAACATTCATAGAACTTGAAATTCGTATCCTACAACCTCATAACCACAATTCATGCAATTTCATCAAATTTCTCAAAAATTTTAAAGCATAACTAATGCATTTATAAAATTACCTCGATGCCAAACTAGTTTCTAGAGTAGAATATTCTTTCAAGCCTTTATCAATCTAAGCTCTCTCACTTTGCTCAAAAATTAAAACCATATTGCTCATTTGAATCAAATCCCCAATTCAATGCCCTAGCTCTCCTTATTGTAATGCACTTTCTTTTTTCTCTTTCAATCAATAGGAAGTCTCTTTTCCCCCTTAGAATTGATCAATCTTTGGTTCTAGAGGGATGTATGCTTGGTTAGTGGTGTATGGAATTGGTTGCAAGTGTCAAGATGTAGCGAAATGAGGTTTAAAACTCATTTCTTTGATATTGGCACCGCCACTTACAGGGCACGGTGTCGTGACATCACTGTGATAGTGTTGGGTCTACAGTAAAGCTTTTGTGCTCAAAGCTCGATGCCCTACTAGCGCCGTGCCTTATACCCTGACCTGTCTATCCACGTTATTTTGCATATTTTGTTAATTCATTATTTGACGCTCTCCCGACTTTATGTATTACTACACAAGACGTCATGACCGAATGAAATCCATGTATATATAAAAATTCTATAAAAACTTACTCATGATTTGCCCATTTAACTTACTTTTATCCCTTTAACTTCTTCGCACTTGTACGTTTTTTACAGAGTTAGTCGAGATTTTTCCATTTCGATTAATCGCCACCTGGCCCTCCATTCCATTCTATTCGGAGGCCAACTTTCCTTCCTTCTTCTGAATCTCCATGGCAAACGGTATTTTCTGTACATTTAACACAAATTCTTAAATGTTAGAAAACTAGGTCGTTTGAATTATCCTTAACTAAACTAAACAACTACTTGACTGGCTGAAATCGAAAAAATTAAAATTTAAAACCCCTAGGCTGCCTCCTAGTAGCACTTAGTTTAATGTCATTAGCCCAATTCCTTTTCGATTTGTTTAGTCCAAGTCTAAATTGAGATACTCCATTTATAGATCAACGATAATTATATAATTCCAAATTTAGATGTACTTGTTGCCCATCAATAAAGAAAATCTTCTCTGCATCATCATACTCATCGATATTGACTGTGGTTTTTTTCTTCCTTGTGTGAAATGCAGCATTGACAATGTTCGATAATGATTTCCTAAGTATTGTAGACACATCATCATCCATATCGTGATCCATAACCTCAAAATCCATGATGAATATGAATCTACCCACTTTCACATGCACATTCAAGACTCTCCATATAGTTAGTCGAGGTTGACATCAACTACTTACAAATTTGTTGTATCAGGACAATTTATCTTCAAATCAGCGTGTAACATGTCCATTATTGGCATGACATTGACTGAAGCTCCCGTATCACATAAGAAATCTCTAAATCGGTGCCCATCATTTATTCGGGATCTCTCTTTTTAATTGGTTGAACTCTCGATATGAACTTGAGCTTTAGTCCTGGCTTTCTTGAAACCACCTTGATACTATTTCCTTTCGGTGCTTCTTCAAAATGACCTTCATCTTATCTCTTACCTCTCCATTGTTTCTTCCATTTTTTTATTTTTCAAGGCATTGATCCTTTATTGCTTGAGTCTTTCGAGTCATCTTGCCTCACTTATGTTCTATTCTCACACATCACTTCATTCTTCCTTATAGCCAACTAGTTGATTTTTTCTCGCTTATACATCACTTACACTTGTCTTAGCTCATTCATTGTCATAGTGCTCATCATGTGAATAACACCATCATTCTCATTGGGGTTTGTGATAGGATTACTCGAAAAGGGCCCTTCATTCCTTGAATTCAAAGAAATGGCTAACTAACCAATCTATCTCTCCAGGTTTGTGATGGATTATGATCTCTCATCGTCCATTCTCCTCATATCTTGCTTCATATTTTCCATATTTTTTCATGCTTCTCGTGGTGTTGTTCCCTATTGCTCATGTCCATTGTATGCAAGAGTTTCTCAATTGACTTCAATGAAGTCATTTTTTTCACTTTGCCCTAGCTTCTCTTGTTGGGATTGTTGATTAAAGCATGGAGGTAACTTCAGTGCATTATCAGGATTTCCATACAAGAAGTTGGGATTATTGTTATTATTGTATCCTTGATAAAACATTTGAGAAGACATTCCTCTCAGCCTGGAGCTATTTCCATAGCATTGGTTATTCACGAAGATGATGTCCTCATACTCCAATCCTTACAGTAGGTCCATTTGATTAACCACCATGGCTTGGTGATTAATGGGTTGTTATATTGCCTGCTTATTGTCCAATCTGAAGTTTACCATTTGATTGCTCAGGCTGGATAGTTGTGCCATGATTGTGGCTTGCAAATAAGTCTCATAAATGCATTATGGTTTCCTCATTGTGGAACGAGTACCAGCTATAGAGTAATAAGTCATAAGATATAGGAGATCCAATGCTCCATCCCCACCCTTGGTTAGTAGACAACCACCCGTTACAACATCTACTAATGTTCTTGTGTCGTGGTTCATCCTATAGTAGAAAATCAGGAGTTATGCTCATTTCACGTATCCATGTCCTGGACATCTCCTTAACATTTTCTTGAGTCTTTCCCAAGCCTCGCCATGAGGTTCGACATCTTCTTGCTTGAATTAATTGATTTCTAGTTTCCTTTCACTGACCTTCACTAGGGGAAATAACTTATCTAGAAATCTTTCATTGATTTTCACCCATGAGGTTATACTCCCTGAATTTAGTCCTTAGAACCAGGATTTGGCTTTTCCACCTAATGAGAATGGAAAAAGTCTCATCCGGATCACCTCCTTTTTAACTTCAGTAATGTGCATAGTGTCACATTTCTCTTAGGAATTCTATACATGTGCAACTATAGCTTCATTCGCTAGCTCGTTGAACAAGCTATTTTGCACCACATTGATTAAAGACGATCTCAGTTTAAACTCAGTGGTGTTAGCTTGAAGCCTCATCCCTCTAGCGTAAGTCTCTTGAAATTCTTGCTTAAAGTAATTACGAAGACATTTTTGTCCCTGCACTTAAACCTGCACTAACGTATCACCTTTAGGTTAGTTATTCCCTCGGTCTTACTGTTGGTTTCGTGCTTGATCTTTAGCCATCTTGATTCCTTTCATTTTCTTTCCTTCGTTGGTTCTGTCAATCCCAGGGTCGTAAGGCATTAAGTTCTTCTCTCCTTTGCTACGCTTGCACTAGTTTTCCTTGAAAATAAAACACAAAACATCAAGTGTAAATGTCAAACTTGAAACTCAAAAAAAATTTGTTCTCTTTTTTTATAAACTTGAAATAAAGTACTTAAAAGAAAACTTAACAATTTTTATAACTAAGTCTAAGTGGCTACCTATCCTTGGTCACGACTTTAAAAACTTGATCGATTATAGCCGCAAGCATAACGGATCGATTGTAGTAATAGTGTGATCAACCTACATTGATTACAAATATCATCCTTAAGGAAAGGTGTATGCACACAATTTCACCTAGTTAAAAATACTCTATTGCTAAAGAAATCTTTTTTAACTGATTTTTATAACTAAACTAATCTAATCTAACAAATCAATGTTAATTACTTTTAAACTCTTAAATTAAGAATATCTTAGTCACAACTTCACCTAGGTAATGAAATACTAAGCTTTTCAACTCATTTTATTCATATTTATTGTGTATGCAATGCCTAATTAGAATAGACAAATTTTCTTCAAATCCACTTCAACCCACTATCGTGATAGAAAAGACTTTAATATGCAAACTAAAACTCCACCAATCGATGTCAATAAAGTCGGCTCCACATTGCTTTAAGTTCTAATTCTTTAGATTCATAACTAATTAAGTTTATATCCACGCATCCCTAATCAACAACTAGCTATCGATGTTGTATATTTTATAGTTGTACCATCCATATCCAGCTTAAAAACTTCAGTGGTCATGACAGCTTCTAAAACCAAATATGAACAAACACGTAATCAAGATGTTCATAGCATTACACTATAAATCAATACAAATTCTAACCATTTCATTTTTTAACGTTATATTTTATTCATGTTTATTGCATGACATTAATACCACATGACCGATTGATCCTTAAGATTAATGAACTACTCACACTTTACTGAAACGAACATCCACATAGTGATATTCATTACAATCAGTGATTAAATGAATAACTTCAATTAAATTAATAAAAAATACTCCGAATTACTATACGTGAGTCTTTAATGTCTTCTCTTCCATAAATCTTCTTCATATTTAAGAATTAAATAAACTTATGTTAAAATATGATAATCATTGTTGATGGGTACTAATCTATATGTTTGCTACGTTCTAATACCTATTTATACTCCTAAAACATGTTTATAAACAATTAGAAACCCTAATAGACAATTTAATCAGAAATAGGACTCTAACTTTCTATTTTCTTTAGTCTCAGTGTTGTCACTTATGATCCAACACTGTACATGTAATGCCACCACACTGTGATACATTTATCCATTTTGTGTGATTTTTCCTCAGTCAGTAGACTCAGTGCCCTACGTATTCTATCGCAGTGTCGTCCCTTATCTTCCACTACGCTGCCAATACGTTGACAATCCTGACTCAATTTTCTCTTTTCTTTGGTCTCCCGCGCTATGACTTCATCTTCCATGTTGTCCACCTTCATCTCTCCACAATGTCGACTCTCTTAGCCACGACGTCAAACCAAATTTTGTGTATTTTAGTCTTATTTCTTCACGAATTCCCTCGTTTGTATCCTTTATGCTTTGTATACCTGAAAATATATAAATACCATCAACTTGATCTCATTTTGGGATATTTATACTAAATATACTACTAAACTAAACCTATATATAAGTCTAAATAATCACTTACTAGTCCCTTTTAAAATTTCAGATTTTTAGTCAATTCTACCTCAACATGAGTTTTAATGAATGATTTATAAGTTAATTATGGGTTAAATTACAAAAAATAGCGAATTAGGCTTGGTGATTCCCTAGTAAATTAGAATAACACTAGGAATCGCTGGCAAAATCATTAGCAATATACAAAAAACTTAATGAAAAATCAAAGCGTGTCGAATCCCCGGTGACTCGCCTTACAAAGGAATCACTGCTCAGATATGTAGGTAACTATACCCCACAGACCACCAAGTCACATAGCAATTTTCCAGCGATTACACTTAACACAAGAATCATTGGGCATGATCTTTGGCTTTTAAAACAAAACTTCAAATCACCACAAACATAAACCTATTCACACTACCAAACAGTTGCATCCCTTCACACAAATTTTAAATTTCAAAATTATTGCCTAAATGCATCCATCCAAAGCTCAATACCATAGCATTTAAGTGATTCTCACCTCAACCTAGTCCCATTTAAATCAACATTTTCAATTTTGAAAGCATTGAACTAAACTACTCTTAGAGTATTCCTACCTAGAGCTTGGAAACGGTCTAGAGGAGTACAAAGGTTTAAGTCTTGAGACTTTCACTCTTAAGAAGGCAATTACATTAACCCTAGCTATTTACATTAACAAGATTTTGATTTGAAGGATTTTTGAAAATTTTTCAATGTTTCTCAAAATTGTTTAATTGAGAATTGGTCAATTAACTTGAACAAATAGTTTCATTGATTCCAATAGATTAGACAGTGATTACAATAATCATTGTTTTACAAATTCTAAAATTTTGAAATTTTGGTATACTTAAACTCATTTGCAAATAGTTTAAAAATTGAGTTTAAAATGAGTTTTGGGGTTTGGTTATGTTTTTGTTTCAATTTAATTTTCTCTGTTTTCGAAAAGACTTTAGATTTATCACAAAATTTCCATACAATATTTAGAAAACCGAATTTACAATTTATAATTGAGTTGAAACTTCAATTCCAATTTTATGCTAAAAGTTTTATTAAATTTTTGGAAATATTTCCAAGTAAATTTGTCTTTTAAAATAATGTCTTGAATTTTATCAAATTATTTTTGACAAATGTTATTTTTAGGATCCATGGGTTTATTCATATTCGGAACTTTTGAGTTTTTGAAATTAAAACTATGGCCGAAAGAGGTAGAGGTAGAAGCACATGATAAGAGAAAGGGAAGGCACCATTAGTTAAAAAACCTAAACCAAATTATAAGGTTCCAACCACACTAATTAGTCCAATGGAGATTTCGATAAATAACCCTTGAACTAGAGCACTAAAAGAACCTTCTCCACCTTTAAGTTTTGTCGATGAGTTGAAGGGAGATGAAGAGATTGAGGAGATACCTAGAATCCAATTTTCGCCTCACAACCTCATAAATGCCAAAGCTCTTGAAAGATAAAGAGTGATATAAGTAAAAATAGGAAAATCAAACCAGAGAGGGGCTTTAATGTTAAAAATGAAGTTAAGTATATGCCTAGGATTCTGAACATAATAAGAGAATGGAATTGGAGATTGTTAACTAGGGACTATTATGCTGATAATGACGCGGGGTCCTTGGTTGAGATGGGTTGTGAAATTCTAGTGAGAGAGTTTAATGCAAAAGGACATAGAGATGACAATAAAACAGTAGGCACAGTCCAAGGAAGACCAGTGGACTACTCACCTGCAAGAATACATCGGTATTATGATTTATCAAAAAGACATATTAAACAAAATAATGAGTATGAAAAACTCAAATTTGGGTATAGAAATGAATTTCCCCACGTAACTGTTAGAAATAGTTTAGAAGCAATTTCGGTGGATGGATTTCTTTTTGACAAGGATGGGTAGTCAAAACACATACAAAGTAAATACCTTAGGAAAACCACTAAAGATTGGAGCTTGTTCATTAATGTAAGCCTATAACCAAGTTTGCCATACTATGAAACTATGAACTATAGGGCGATTTTTTTGTACCACGTAATTCAAGGGATTGACTATATATATAGATGTTGAAAAAATAATTTATGATTTAATTAGGAATGCAATGAATACCAAGAGAAATGAAGGATTGCCATTTTTCTTAATGATTAGGGAGTTTTGCAAACAAGATCGAGTTCCAATGAGAGGTCTAAAGTTAGATGTTTACTCGGATAAGACCATCACTGACGAATTCATTGGAAGCACCAAGAAGGTGCTAGGATATGTTGATCCAGAGGAGGAACGGAAGAGAAATGTGACACATAGGAGAGAGACCATGGAGAGAAGAACGAATACGAGCATAAAATAGATGAGTTTTAGCAGAATTGTAGTTTTCTACATTTAATGATAGAATGAACCAGAGCCCAGAGCCACCAATGAGAGGTTCAAAGTTAGATGTTTACCCGGATAAGACCATCACTGATTAATTCACTGGAAGCACTAAGAAGTTTTCAAGATATGTTGATTCGGAGGAGGAACGAGAGAGAAATGAAACACATAGGAAAAACACCATGGAGAGAAGAACGAATACGGACAGAGAACATACGAGTTTTAGAAGAATTGTAGTTTTTTGTGTATAATGATAGAACAAAATAGAGCACATAGTCACCTACAAAGGATGTTTTTAGCATTTATGCAAATGAGACAAAGATGTCCTTGATATGGGTCAATTTTGCGGAATCCGATGAGAACTCTAAGTCATTAAGAGTTCGTGTTCCTGAATTAACGCGAGATTGCAAGAAACATCTATGGGTCTAAGCGATGCATGACTAAGAGGATGTAATGTGAGGGAGCTAATATTCAAATTCCATTCACCTAACTTATAATGCCCAACCAATGAGTCTTTTCTAAAGATACTCTAGTGGCAAAAGTTGACTACAGGTTATATAATCCTACAACGAGCTTATAGTCTCAATAGCATGATCAAGGGGATAGTAGTGATGATGCGATACCTAGACAACAATTATGATATTTCGTTATGTTCTCTTTAATCTATCTTGAGTGTTACTATGAGAGGTCTTTATTTGTAATCCTATAATATATTTGGATTGATATAGTATGTGAATCTATGATAAATTTGTTATGGTGTGTTTATTTGATAAAATGGCTTGATATGTTACCAATTCTATCCTATGATGTTTGGGAATTTATCAATTTTACATGTTTTCTTTACTTATATAATTCATTCTTACGTAAGTTAATTATTTATTTATATAATTTATTCGTTTATCCTTAATAAGGAGTTTTATTTTTGTTAAAAATCTGACTTTATTTTAAACCTTGAGGACAAGGTTTTGAATAAGTTTGGGGGTATTAGGTGAAGTGAACTATGAAGAAATGAAGTATGAAAGAAATGAGGTAGAATCTAGTTGAACATTGTGAAATTTTCAAATTTTACACAATACGGGTAATATTTTTCCATTTCATTTTACTTTATTTAGTTAGGAATATAAAATTGAATATAATTTGGATTTAAATGAAAGTGATATATTATTACTACCCTTGAAAATACAAATTTTATAATGGAAAATTTGTTTTTACCTTATTTAACTTAACCTATATTGTGTATATACACTAGAGGAGTTTATAGGGGATTGATTACTTTGTGTTAGACATTATAAGGAGCAGAATATCAAAAAGAATTTGCTAGATGAACAAGATATATTTTTAAGAATCTTGTTATATAGAAATTATTGATCAAGTATTATATATATGTATTGAAAAAAGTTTATGCTACAATTGAGGAGAAAAATAGGAAATAGCCAATAAGATTTACTAAGTTGGAAAGAACACTTCCTTGACTAGAATGAAAGTAAGAAGATGTAACAAGAGTTTTCAATGAAAAAAATAGAGACCAAAAATTCCAAAGGAAATGTAGCAGGGAATCCAGTGGTGGAAAAAATGAGAAGAAGAATTCCTATAAAAATAATGGATTTCAAAGGAAATGGAGCAGAGAACTATAGGAATACAATATAAAGAAGAAAATGAATATATATATATATATATATAATTGAATAAGAAAAAAAAAGAGATATAAAAAGAATGGAAAGAAGTTTATGAAAAACTCTTCAAATAAAAGATTTACCTAGAGTGCTAGCTAAGTTGAGTGAAGTATATCTTTTTATTTCAGAAATAAATATGAATGATGATTATTGGTGAATAAAAATTCCTATCAACTTTGATTGTGGTAATATTTTAAAAATTATTTGGAAATGAGATTAATTTATTAATTTTATATCTTGAGATTCTATATTAGTTATCGTAAGCTTGATGCTTGTGATCGAAGATTGAGAAAACCTATGTAGTACCTTGACCTAGGTAACTAGTTTAACTTTGAATTATAAGGTATATTGCTGAGGTCGAGTTGTCAAATAAAGGGGATGTTCTTTAATTATTTCTATTCTATCTTGACTCTTATTTTTATGAAGGTAATATGTTTATATTAAAGATCATTTCTATTTAAGAATAAAAGTATATAATTATGAAATCCGAACAAGGGAAGAAAAGAGAATATGCTTAAAAGTATTCCTTTGCTCGGGATAGTAAAGTAGTTTAGGGGTATTTGATAAGTCAATAATTAGACATGTTTTATAGTACAGTTTAAGGTAATTTTAAATGTAAAAGATTATATTACACTAGTTTTTCTCTTGTTTTTGTTATTTTAGGTAATAAATGAAAAATATGAAGAAATGGAGTAACAAGGGAAACCTATAAAGGAATTAATCAAGTAGAAAGTGTATGCAAATAATCATCAACAAGTGAAGAAAAAAATTTGGATTTCATAGCCAGCGATTCTTGACCGATTCCTTATGTACTAGAATCGCTACTTAGATCAGTAGAACACTGAGACTACATTTCCAAGGATTCTCCTAGCAATTCCACTTAAATCGCAATTGTTGGGTTCGATTTCGAAGATTTTAGATAGCAACAAGACGTTTGATTTAGTTTCAGATGTTTACTACCAGGAATACTGTAAATATGAAACTAGGGTTACGAAATCAGTTGCCCTTGAGTACTTAGATCAAAATCCCATTGCTCTAGGAGCCATAGTTTATTTTCATAGTGCATTTTTATTGCTTATTAATTTATTGTTCATTACTTTAAGAGAATACTTAAGGATTAAAATTATTTATTCCAGAGGTATTTATCTATGTCTTTTATTTACATTATTGTGAAGTTATTTATGAATATGAATGAGTAGTTTGTTAATCTAAAAAAAATTCAAATATGAACTAGATCCGTTTTGCAATGTAGTTATGATGATATGATTATGTGCTTAATGCTTTAAACTGATCGTATTATTTGATTCACTGATTTAATAAATTATTATTTAAGAATTTTAATCATGAACTTTGTATTTCATGCATAGTCGAGAATGTGTAATTTGCGAACAACATAGGATTCACTGACAAATCATTAAGGTTGGTGACGAGTTTTTTAGATTACTATGAAGAATTTGAGTTTATCTATGATTTGTATAGCTTAAGAAACTATAAATAGAACTCTATGGCTTCAAAATTAAGTACTCTCTATTAGCCATTATTAGTTTTAAAGTCTTTTCAATTAGGTTTTAGTTTAGTTCATTGTACATTGCTTTTTGAGACTCTTTGGAGATTCAAGATTTATTTAATATAGGTATATTACATTAATGTCTTTCAATTATTTATTTATTGTGATGTTTATTATTAATATTTGTGAATAGTTTGCTAATCTAAACAAAAACTCTGAACATGAATTAAACCAGATTGCATGTTAGTTATAATTATGGAATACAATGCTTAATGCTTTTAACCAATCATATACATCAATCATGGTTTCAACAAGTTGTTTTTCCATTTTAAAACTATGATTCTTGTATTACATGCATAGCTGCAAGTATGTATTGTGATATTTTGATTATGATTCTAGTATAATTATTGGCACCAATTATATAGAAGTAGTAATTAGGATTAATCTATAGGGGCGAATCTCGCAAGTGTATGTTCTAGGTTATTGTGTTCTAAGTTATTTATTGACTAACATAATCTAGTTTTTATTTTGGTTTAGATTAGGCATGATTTTCATGGAGTGTTAATGCTATCATAATGTCTAGTTTATTGCGTTTTATCCAATAAGTACAATTACAATGATAAGAATATGACTTTTTTCATTGAATATAAGAAAATCGATGGCTGGCTAAAGGCTATCAACCTATTATGATATCGGGTTTAATAAATTAAAGATTCCATGATATAATTATAATTTAATCGAGGCAATCCGGTTTAATTTAATTGTTTAGAAGGTTTTTTTTAGATGTTTATCTTATATTGGTTACTTGATTTGAATTGTGTTAGTTTAGTTTGTTTAATTAGATAAAGTTTAATTCCCTTTTTAATTAAGTTAATTAAAGTAAAATAATCATAATAATAACAATAACAATTTTCTTGAGAAGTTTGCAACATTCTTGTAGAGACCATATCTCAATTATCACTACTACAAGTCATAAATATACGGAAAACTTATTGTGCATGCTTGAGGAAATCTAATGTTGAAGTGTCTTCCCGAAGATGTTATACTCACTAGTTCAAAGTTTTCATAGAGTGTAATGCGGTTTTATAACATGAAGTTAATGTCTGTGTATTCAAAGGGTATGCTTGATAAAATTATAATATGGCTTTTCCTCTGGTATAAGGAAAAGAAATGACTGGCTAAAGGCTGTTTACTTACTTATGATTAGAGTTTAATAAACTATCGTGTTTTATAAAGCACGCTCATAACTATATGATTGAACTAACGTGTTTGGAATGCAAAATGGGTTGATGTTCATTGCTCTAGATGTTTGTTTAGATATTTATTTATATAATTGAGTTAAATTTATTTGAATGTTAGTGAATTAGAATTACGATAGTTAAGTTAATTATTTAAGTTAGTTAGTTAATAAAATTAGTTTAGTCAGTTATTGTAATATTATAGATTGAAGTAGTAATCTTTAACTACTATTTTATTTAAATTAAAGTAAAACTAATAAAAACTATTAAAAAACCTTTTCCCTAAAGAAGCTTGATAAATCCCAATTGAGACAATTCCCTCTTACTACTACTACAAATATTAAGAGTATAATAAATGAGGGAAATTGATTGTACACGCTCGACATGTGTCATTATACTAGGAACTCTAATGAATTAATACTAGTGCGAGTCTTAATTTATTGCCATGTAATGATCATGCGTATAAGGATACAAATCGACATCAAGAGTACCTATTAGAGAATAAGTTATTCGACGATCTGCTATGCGAAGACCTCGTAAATTAAGTCATAGGTATTAATCAAGATTGATTTATCATTTATTCCATTGATTTGAGATTACAAAAGAATTTAATATTAGAATCATAATGATTTGACAAAATCAAATGTTGTCTTGGACAATTATAAAGGTTGTGATTTGTTATTATGTGGACAATGCGTGGAGGTATGTAATCTAGATAGAATATGCTCTTCTTGTTTAGCAAGAGATATCAGTGAATCCCTCAATATGTTAGAGTAAAAATGGCAAAGCCCTAGTGGATTGATGTGATTGATGTCACTTGGATATTCTCTGTCTAACTCGAGATCGAGACTAGTATGATTGAACATTAAGGGTGACTTTTTCGTACCTTATGTTTGATCAAAGAATATCATACGACAAAAGGATATGATATACACTATTGATTAGGTTCTATCGATTTTGATATTTGTGCAACTTAGGTAGTCATAATGCTTTGTTAGAGACCATTTACGACTCTTGTACATAAATGGCTTTACTTCACTACTAACATTGCATAAACCTATTAGGTTAATGGTTTTGTAGAATTTAAAAAAAACTTTGGACGATGAATTTTATATGATAAAATTTGTGACACAAACATCCTTATTAATGTGAAGCATCCCTTATCTCGATTAGGGCGATACCTATCTTGAAACTCTAAGTAAGTTCTAGTACACTAACCAGACTTAACTAGTGCCAACACCATCACCTTCCATACCTGAATAAATCAATGTGTATATCGCTATCAAAATATAAACCAAAGTATATGCAACGAAAAATTAAAAACGTTTTTTGATAATACACACGATATACGTAAATCTAGTGTTTATCAAAACCAAAACTTGATTACAAAACCTCCCAACCTTGTTACATTACAAAAACGTAATTCAAACAATATATATAAGGAAGGTTCATTACATCGGTGATATGATGATAAAACTTATATGTGTTCTCTTTTCATTTAGTTGAAGCACTTATTTGCGAACCTGGAATTTTGGAAGGTTAAGCGCTCTAAATTGCTCAGTAAGTGATGCTTGTAAACATATCAATCATCAATAAATATCAATGAGTAAATATTGAATCTAAAAATTTTTAAATAAAAAATTACGATTGATACGAGATTAACGAATCCTAATTATGGTTTAGGATGTGAGTAAAGACCTAAGGACCGACGAATTGAGATTTAAAGGTAATTTTACTTTTGTGTGATAGTGGCCTAGTGTTGTGTATTATATATTATTTTATTTTGCAAAATTCAAGTTGATTGAGTGAATTCGAGATTCGTGGGGTTTTGTCTCGACATACATATCGAAATAAGTTTCGTGAAAGTTAAAAATGTTGACATGAACCTTTGTTTTGAGTTTTAATTGACTTAATGAGCTGATATGGATCCCACAACTTGAATTACATGAGAGATGGGTTGTTTGAGAATTTCATAGCGATAGGAAGATTCTTCAATTTTTGGTTGAGTTGGGGTATTTTTTTGGGGTTTAATTAAGACTCAAAATGAATAGATAAATATGAAAATAAATAGAAAAACTCAAAAAGACCCAAATGTATACATTGTTCTGGATAATAATAGAAGAGTAAAAAGGTGTTTTGACAGCCCTTCTTGTTTAATATTCGAAATCGATCCAGGGGTTTGTATACATTATTCATCATCTCCCTATTCGTCCCTTCACCATTTCTCTATTTTTTCTCTCTATCTCTATTTCTCTCTAATTCTTCTTCATTCTTCATCATTGAAACAGGGTGTTATTGATCAAATTAGGTGGACAGTGGTTGGTGGTGTTGTTGTTGTTGTTGATGTTAAGGTGAGTTTCATGGTTCAAATTCAATTTTTCGATTTTGCGAATTACGTTAGTAGGATATGGACTTTATGTGTGTATGATGATCAAAAGCGAGATCATTGTTGTTAGTGGCTTTGAGAATGATAGAAAGTGTGAAATCGATGAGAAAGAAAAAACACATTAAAAGTGTTGAAGAGGAAATGAACCAGGGAGGAAGAGAGAGGAAAGAGAAGACTCGTGGAAGACGGAGAGGGGCGGAACCGTGAGCTCTTCTTCTGAACTCCAATGGGGTTGGGCAACTAAGACTTTTTTTTAAAAAGGTAGATCAAAACAGACAAACACTTTTTTTTTATCTTCATAAGAAGGGAGGTTTAGGATAAACCCTAAACCGGGTTCTGCTCGATTGAGCTGAATTGGACTCGGTTCTTGAATCAAACCCAATCCCCTAACTAAATGAAAAATTGTTTTAAACTTCAAAAAAATAAGTAAAATCTCAAAAAATTAGGGAAAATTCATAGAATGAGATTTTTGGACAAGTTATTAGAAATTAGGGATTTTTATGAAAAACGGGGATTTAGGGATTTTCTCCAGGATTTATATCAAGGATTTTGCATCGTAATGTGTGGTACGCTACTCGAAAATGTCCAAAAGTTGAAAATTTGTTTTAAAGCCTAATCTAATTCAACTTTTGATTTTGAATCACAATATGGAGTCAAAATTGCGATCCAGACTTCCGAAGAGTTGATTTGGAGAGGTTTTGGGGTTTTTTAGTCGAGGCAAGCCTAATAAAATAATACAACAAGAACAACATAGCCTTAGTCCCAAATTAACTAGGGTCGGCTACATGGATCAAACTTTTCCATTGTGCTCGATTAAGTGCAATTGATGGTGAGCTTTGCAAACCATTCAAATCCCTCTTAATTAATGCATCCCATGTTAACTTTGGTCTGCCCCTACCTCGTCGAATTTCTACAGTTTCTATTGAGTCAAGTTCTCTAGTTGGGGCATTTGTAGGCCGTCTTTGCAGGTGACCAAACCATCGCAACCGCCCTTCCCTAATCTTTGTATCAATTGGTGCTACTCCAACTTGTCTTCGAATTTCTATATTTCTTATTCAATTTTTATGAGTTTTACCACACATCCACCTAAGCATCCTCATTTCTGCTTCGTTCACTTTATGTAATTGTTCTTGCTTTACCGCCCAACATTCACTTCCATAGAGCATAGCTGGCTTAATTACGATCCTATAAAAATTTTCTTCTAACTTAGTAGGAATATGTCGATCACAAATCACCCCGGTTGCACTCCGCCATTTCTTCCATCCCGCTTGAATTCTATGTGTGACATCATTTTCAATGTTACCATCATTTTGTATGATTGATCCTAGGTATCTAAAGTGGTTTACCTTAGGAACTTCTACTTCCCCTAATTTTACCACTCCGTCATCTCGATGTCTAGTGTTTCCAAACTCACAGTGCATGTATTCAGTTTTCGTCCTACTCAATTTAAAGCCTATAGATTCTAATGTATTCCTCTTGAGTTCTAATTTCCTATTCACTCCATCTTTACTTTCATCCACTAAGACAATATCATATGCAAATAACAAACACCATGGTATATCATCTTGAATATGTCTAGTTAGTTCATCCATAACTAAAGTAAATAGATATGGGCTTAAAGCCGATCCTTGATGTAGTCCTATCGTAATGAGAAATTCTTTTGTAACTCCTCCGAATGTCTTTATACTCGTTACTACTCCATCATACATATCCTTAATCGTGTCTATGTATCTAGCATGCACTCTTTTTCTTTCTATAACCCACTAAAGAACATCTCTAGGGACCCTATCATATGCTTTTTCTAAATCTACGAATACCATATGAAGATCTTTTTTCTTTTCTCTATATTCTTCTAACAATCTTCTTACAAGGAAAATTGCCTCCAAAGTTGACCTCCCAGGCATGAAACCAAATTGGTTCTCTGATATTGTGGTTTCTCTCCTTAGCCTATTGTCAATTATCCTCTCCCACAGTTTCATAGTGTAACTCATAAGTTTAATTCCCTAGTAGTTTGAGCAACTTTGAATGTCTCCTTTGTTTTTGAAGATTGGCACAAGCATGCTTCTTCTCCAATCCATTGGCATCCGTTTTGATTTTAAAATTTTATTGAAAAGTCTTGTTAACCAAGTCAATCCGATTTCTCCTAAGCATTTCCAAACCTCTATGGGTATTTCATCTGGGCCACATGCTTTCCCTATTTTCATTCTTTTCAATGCCTCTTTAACTTCTACAATTCTAATATTGTGTGTATAGTTTACATTTCTTTCTTGGTGTGGGTTTTCATCTATTATAATATCAACTTGGCCATCATTAAATAAACTATCGAAGTAACTTCTCCATCTTTCCTTAATATCCTCCTCGCGCGTTAAAACATTTTGATTTTCGTCCTTAATACATCTTACATGACTTAGGTCTTGTTTCTTTTTATCTCTTAATTTGGCTAGCCTATATATATATTTTTTGCCATCTCTATTACCTAACCTTGTATATAAATCTTCCATGAAATTTGTTTTAGCTGGACTAACTACTTTTTTAGCTTGTTTTCTAGCTTCTCCATATTGATTGTACGCATCTTCATCTTGACACTTAGGTATTTTCCTATACATCTCTCCTTTAGTCTTAATTGCTCGTTGGACATCCTCGTTCCACCACCATGTTTCCTTCTTTGGAGGTCCCCAGCCCTTAGGTATACCTAATATGTTTGATCCCACCCTCCTTATGCAACTACTCATTTCTAGCCACATTGTATTAGCATCTAAGTCAAGATTCCAAACATTTTCCTTTAGTAGTTTTTCTCTAAACTCTACTTGTTTACTATGTTTTAGGTTCCACCACTTTATTCTAAGGTCGCTAACTCTTTTATTCATATTATTCCGTTGTGTTATCTTAATATCAAGTACTACTAACTTATGTTGGGTAGTAAGTACTTCACCAGGTATTACTTTGCAGTCTCTACATAGTTTTCTATCTATTTTTCTTGTTAAAAGAAAATCTATTTGACTCTTGTTATGACCACTACTAAAAGTAATTATATGCGACTCCTCTTCCTAAAACTAGTATTTGCTAAGACAAGATCATATCTTTGAAGAAAATTCTAAAATTGATTCTCCTTCTTCATTTCTATTACCGTAACCAAAACCTCCATGAACTCTCTCAAACCCATCGTTACTTACCCCGACATGCCCATTTAAATCTCCTCCAATAAAAACCTTTTCATCTAATGGTATACTTTGCATAAATCCATCCATATCATCCCAAAACTTGCATTTGATGCTCTCGCTTAATCCTACTTGTGGTGCATAGGCGCTAAGTATGTTAATTTTTTCATCTCCAATATTTAATTTAACTAGAATCAATCTATCCCCCATTTTTTTAACCTCTACGACCTTATCCTTATAATCATTATTCACCACAATTCCTACTCCATTGCATTTTCTATCTATACCAGTGTACCACAATTTAAACCTTGTGCTTCCTATTTCTCTACTCTTTTCTCCTACCCATTTTGTCTTTTGGAGGCAAGCAATATTGACTCTCCTTTTAATCATGGTATCTACTAGTTCTATTGACTTCCCCGTAAGTGTTCTTATGTTCCATGGTCCTAAACGAATTTTTTATTCCCTTCGTATTTGTTTTCCTTTTCTATTTCTACTTTGTCTAAAAGATCTAGTGTCCGTATCTATGATTATGTTTTTGTTTTCGTGTTTGTTTTGAACTAGCTTCTTTACCCACACCTGTCCTTTGTGTGGTGCTCATTTTTCTTCACATCCGGGCGACGATGCGAAGGGACTAGCTTCTTTACCCACACAATTCCTATGTGTGGGAACCCTTGCTCATTTTTCTTCACACCCAAGCGGCGATGTGAAACACACCCTTGCTTATTTCTCACTACACCCGGGCTCCAATGTAGAGCGTCGCTAGGTGGGAACGCCCAATGTTTATTTATGTTTAATCCATTACATGAAAAGTGACAAAAGTTTTACGCTGGCCGTCAACCTATCGCAACCCTCCTCCATTTTCTAACAATGAAAAATGAGCTTGGGGCCTCCCTCCCCCACTTTTCGGGTATGAAAAGTGAGTTTGGGACCTCCCTCACCCATTTTTCGGTATGAAAAAATGGGCGTCAAAGTCCTCCTCCTTTATCTGGACTTGGGACCAGCTATGTAGCGCACATAGTGTACAACATAGGTGGAGTTAAGCCTAATGAAATAATAAATTGAAAATTTTTTATTTAAGCTTAGACAACATGATTTTCGATGCTAAACAATAATTTGGAGTCCAGGCATCAAAGAATTTATTTTGGTAGTATTTTAGGGGTTTCAAGACGCGATTGGGTTAATTAAAGCGCAACTAGATGGAAAAACTTATGGAATGGTTTTGGAATCTTAACGGACTTGTAAATGAATTATAAGACTGCAATTGGAACCTCGTGCGGAATAATTTATCGACTCGAAGCACAAGGAAATTACGATATTGCATTTGTAAGGTTAAGTAAATCCAACAGTTACTTTTACAATTTATGATTATAATTTCATATAAATTTTATTGATCCTTGATATTGCATTATTTGTCGTACATGCATACACAGGTGGGGAGGATAAGGTTGACTCGAGTATCCTTATAGTGTCTACCTGACTGTTTGTATAGGGTAGAACTATATAGTGTCTACCTAACCGTGTGTACATAGTGAAACTATATTATATTTGAGGGGCTAGAGTCACTGATACTCTTCATCACATGGTGATCATGAGATGACGTTGAACCATATCATACCGTAGTAGACTTGAGGAACGAGACTCATTTGGTTATCCTCTCTGGGCATGACTATTGTTTACTTTCCACTTTCAGAAGATATCGTCCGATTATGGTTGGATAACAGAAACGAGATAGATCCACGGTTGTCTTTAAATTCCTTCGATTATATTCTTCTTTTAATATCTTGGGATTATTATGCATTTGATTATTACATGTATACTAGATAGTGTCGAATTTACTTATCTAACATTATCGTCCTTTTATAATTAGGTAGTGACAAGTTATAGCACGACAAGTGAAAAAGAATCTTTTTTGACTGTTTGTAAGTTGCTCAGTTCCTTTTTTTCTATGTATGTATTATTTTTTAATATAATATATAGTAAAAAAAGGTTTTTGGGTTCATGTATGATTAGGATCTTTTTTGAAATTGTTGCAATGGTGTAGGGATGGAATGTAATACTGTGGAGCTAAGGCAAAAGATTTAAGGATTTTGAAAACCTGAAATAGGTTAAAATGAATAAATAACTTTTTAATGCAATATATATTGTTATAGGTGGATTGTGCATCCTTTTACATTTCCATTAAGCTGAGCAAGTTTTTTTGAAGAATTTTTGAAGATCAAGTTTTCATGTGTAGGCTTAGAAACAGGGGAGTTCTTTTCGAAAAGATTTTACGAAATTTTATGGATTATTTAATCAATCTTACGAAATCTTGAGGTTTGAGATTTACTTTTAGAATCCTTTATGGTTGATGTGAATTTAATATTTCATGATTATAAGATCTAAATCTTTTTATTTATTCATGGTGAGATTAGGGCTGCAAGATTATTAGGGGATTAAGGTTATTTAGGCTGGTCAGATGCCCTAATTAGGTGGGTTCTAACAGTTACCTAATAGCAATATGAATCCAAACATATATATTAATGCATTGAATTGGTATAAACAATATATAACTAAATGCAAGTCAAATAGGTAATATGAAATTTTACTCGTGATTTGTAATTTAAAGTCAATCGCAAAGTTGTTCTCTCACGTCACTCGAGAATACAACCACATAATCCATATGTTGGCCTATATGAGATTTCGTTAGTGTATTCAAGCTTGACCAAGATACCAACTCTCACTTAAAAACGAAGACTAAGGTAAAACTTCGGCTAACTGAGGATAAAAGGGCAAAATCCTTTTCAGGCTAACCTTTTCCATTCATATGGATAAATGGAGGGACCCGTTTCTAGGCTAACCTTCTTAATCCTTAGTCTCGGCCCTCCTTATTGATCATTTATGGATGTTTTCACATATAAAACAATCAAATCACAGTACATTTCCTCATTCCTTGTCCATAATGTTATATTAACTAAATACACTAGGTTACAAAGCATAATTAATAAGAATACGAGTTCCATTTACCTCGAACTGTATTTCATAACCTTGTCGAAAACTTTGAGTCTTTTAAAGAACTAGCGGGTAAATCTACAAACACATTAAATATAGCAGCCCTAAACCCCAAGGCAAACCAAGCATCGCTAAGTCGTCGAATAGGTCACTTGGTCTTGCCACGTCACATGCACGCTTGTCTATGACGACCCGTGACATCTACTTAACTTTTCTTTTAGTCTAGCTATTCCAAATTATTTAGGTGTTTTATGATATTTTGCACTTAATCATTTAGTTAGACTTTTACTTAGCTTACTTAGTCAATTAACAAAGTATTTTACTAGTTTTCGTGTATTATAGACTAAGTGTTTGTGTTTCATAGACTACACATGATAATAATAAAAATAGGAAAAGTCTAAAATTCCTTCACGCCATAAGTCAATAACAATGATTTGCATTAATTTAACAAACCCTAGTAGTGGAAAACCCATCAAAAGGATACCATGTATATAATAGGTGAAAAAAGTACAATAATAGTCAATATACATATATTAGTGTGTAAAAGTCTCCTAACATCTCAAAATGAAATAGTAATATAATATAGACAAAACACCTACAAGTCTGCTGGAGGGAGCTCTCTGAAATTAGATGTAGTCACAAAGCTTAGCCTTCCCTCGGCTCGTCATAGAATCTGCACTTAGTTACCCATATAAAAAAATTGATGACAACGAGTCCATTAAGTAAATCCCCAAAAGAAATTCAATTCGCATTCAATAATACGAGATTAATAAAGTGGCTACAAATCATGCTTGATAAGAGCAATACAAATAAAAGGGACTACATAGCTTGAGGATAAGTCACTGGGATAGAAGTATGTCATACGCGAATGTGATGTATATCTACCGAGTACTGGGACAAATAGGATAAAATCGAGGAGAATTTAGCGAATACGTGACCCACACCACCACACCAAGGCTGATAAGGATTGTGTTGGCGAAGATTTTTAGAACTCCCAGCCAACAACCTTTAAGGACAGGAATCTTTGTCAGGAGGAAGGCTTCATGATCATGCACTCTCAAATCATCGACTTATAGAGAAGAATCTTATGCGTAGTTTAAGGTATGACCATCACCATTACTAAACTCAAACTATCATTTACGAGAGTACCGTAAAGGGTTATACCGTCCTGTCGATTATACATTGACACATGCGGGAGTGGAGTAGTCAAACAAGTACCAAATGGTATTTCAACAACATTATAATTGAATTTAAAGCAATAACAATATCACGTGTTTTTTTGCTGGGGTTTATTTACCAAAATGCAATAAAAACCCAGTTGTAGCTACTCGCTCATATGCCGGAATACCCGTTTGTTAGTCTCGTAAGCTTCCTCAGGCCTCGAGTACCCTACATACCAATTTTAAATAATTTAGGGTCAAATTAATTATTTTAATATTTTGAGAACAAAAATTACAATTTTGTTCTAATTTTTAGTTGTGACACATTTTTTTAGTTACACCAGGGTGCCAAATGCCCGAGAAATTCTTAAAACCCATTTTTATACCTTTTTCCAATTTCTAATACTTTCTTCGATTTTTATGAATTTTTCTGTGATTTTTATTTATTTTTCTATATTTTTATATAATTGATTTTATTTATTGTATACTTATTCTTAATTTAATAAAATTTTAATTGAATGGGGGTTGGGCCCACCTGCCCTGGCTCGTACACACGCACATAGCGTGTCTACGAGCTCCCTTTCCCCCAAATTGGAATTTAGGGGAGACACTACATTGGCGATTCATCTACGCCTTTTTTTTTGTTCCTTCTTAATCTTCATCTTCCATTCTCCTCTAAATCCTCACCAACAACAACCAATTAAAAAAACTCATCAAATCATCACCATCAAAACATGCATTGCCATGAACATCAATTTTTTTTCACAAAAAATAGTTTGTAAGAAAATGTTGATAAAATTATAGCCTAACTCAATCATTGAACTTAAAAACAGAGATTGAATTATAATTGAACACCGAAAATTCATTTTGCACTAAAAACCCCCAATTTCTTGCATGCATGCAATGAAAATTTGACAAATTAACATGGAGGGGAAGAAGAACTTGGTTACATAGAGTTTGGATCCACTAAAATTAGGTATAATTCTCCCCTAGAATCCTTAAATCCCAGCTTTCAATGCATTCTTTTTGTGCTGAATTTTTGTTATTGAATTTTGCTTGAATGGACAAAAGAATGGCTAAGTCCCCTTTGTATACCAATTCATTTCATCAAGTCTTCACACAATCTTCAGGTCCATCAAGAGCTCTCATTAAATCCAGCAAAACATGTGTCTCTGTTGTGTCAATTAAGTAAGTAAATTTAAGGTTTTTTTTTTCTCAAATTTCAAACCACTTATTTAGTCTCATTAGTCTAGCCTAATCTTTATTTGAAGTACACAAACCATAATTAGGCTAGGTACTTGTCTAACTGGCCACCCGGTGTCGTTGCGCATTACGAGGTGGGTCGAGTCCATTCTTAGCCTATCAATGTTTTTTTAAAACTTAGGTCTAGTTTGTTTGATTATTTAGCTTAGAATCTCATTATATATTGATAATTTATGCCTATAAGCTATCACGTTCCTGTATCTGCATTGCATACATCTCGAGGCGCTATTCCCGCATTCGTAACTTACATTAAACGCAATAATTAATGGTACACATGGTGTAATACTATAATTAATAGTAAAACAACCATAATGAACAAGAATCATGCAAATATAACATTAGAAATTGTACCTTAATAGGCGTTCCCTAAACAAATAACGTCCATATGGGTCTGAGTTGGGTCCAAGTCTAAATTAGACAATCGATTAATTATTAAATTATGCGGGCTGACACATTGAATAATCTCAATTAATTATAGTCTTAGGCTAGTACTAATATCATCCTAGAACCCTAGCTCAAGTCTCATTAAAGTCTCGCGACCCCAACTCCCTTTCCTCCCTATTTTTTTAAGTAAAAGATGCTCCTTCAAAATGTTTTCTAGCTGAACTGTTATGAACTAGTTTTGAGCATTTTGAAATCGAAACCCGGTGAACACACCCTACTAAACAGTTCAAGATCTTATTCTTATCTTTCTAAAAAGGTACGGTTTGCACAATCTCAATGAAAAAAAGGAGTTATACACTAAACACAGAACTAGATTCCATTTAACAGCTAGTTTTGTATAAGAGGCTAGAAAAATTATAACTCTCAACATAGAAATACAAAAAACATAATCTTTAATAGGGAGTTGCCTAAAATATTGATGAACAACATAGTCCAAAATCAGTCACTTTGGATAAATGCATAAAAAGTTATGTGATATCGTATTTAGCTGTAATGTAGGTTCAATTCATTAGCTTTAACTAGTGAAATGATCACTAAACATGGAAAGCCACTCAATGCCAAATCACCATTTTCACTTCGCCACCACCCCTTCCCAGAGGTTCTTGATCATGTGTTATGCGTGTCAAATATAACTAGTAATAGGTTACCATTTCCAACCAAAATGTAGTAAAAGTAAGAATGGGGTCGAATCCATAAGATTCAATTAAAGTGAGTTCAACAAACAGAAAAGTAAATCATATAGGCTTTTTGAAAGAGTTTTATCTAAAATCATACTAAGTGAGAAAGTAAATCATTGTAAAATAGAGAAATAAAGACATACTTAAGTATATGAATCCACAATCTAGCCTTGTGTTGTTTCCATATCTTGTATCATTGACTTTAAAAGATGGGTTTTAAAACTATTTTTCGTAGATACCTATTCTCGATAGATAGGGCACTTGCTCTCTAAATACTTCTCTTCCTCTACCTTACAACCTTAGGCAATAGCTCTAAAGATTTAGTACGTAAGCAACACTGATAGCTCTGTGGGAACACCTACCTCTAGATAATCTTAGGCAACTGCTCTCAAGATCTAGCTAATTGCTCGATGCTACTCACCTATAACAACAAGTATGTTAAGTTTCTTACTCTAGGTGATTGCCACTTCTCAACCCAGTTGACATCACTGACCCGAATTGATTGCTGGCCCATGGATTTTATGCCTAGAAATTAGCAATGAATATACATACTCTAAACCGCCATTGAGACATCATTAGAAAATCAACGTAAAGATAAAGAACTGAAATAAAACATTATTATTATAGAAAATATCAACAAGACATAGAAAACAACGTACTATTGGCTAAAGAGCTTCATCCCTGACCTACGTATTGAAGAACCTAGCTGAACATGGATACTTTACCTTGCTCTACTCCTAAATAACTCTAATACAATATATTTTCGTTCATAGAGGTGCCTCCTTTATATAGGTTTGTTTAGGTACAAGAATAAAAATTCCAGAGAACAAGAACTTTATAAAAACCTCCAAAACCTATATTATGTAATGTTGTCATCATCCATGGCGCCGGAGTTATGTGGGTATTGTGCCAGGTGGCAACGTGGATATATGTGGAAAGTCTTGGGCAATAAGCTGATCCGAAACATTTAAATTTGAGTCTGGCTCCATGGGTGACATTATCCGTTCAAGTCCTGGTGCAGTGTGTCGATCTGCCCCGATGCCTTGGTGGTGTCACTGCTCCTCTGCTAGCTTTGTCCATTCTTTTGCATGGCATCCACCTAGCTACATATTTGACCAGTAGTTGACTTATTTCCTGAAATTGTCTTATTCACTCACAAAAGATCAAATACCCTGTTAATCTCCAAAGTAAACATACAAAGCCATAAAACCTGATTTTGGACTTGATTTACATAGCAAAACACCTAAGAAAAAGTGTATATAAAGACTCATCAAATACTCCCAAAATTAGAACTTTGCATGTCCTTAACAAAATGTTACCTGACTACAATAATTAAACATATTATGACAAAATTGAGCAATGGTATCCTTAAGACTTTATACCTAATTTGCAAAAAAATGGAGTCCTTTCTATTGAAACCTAATCAATCATTTTAACAAGAGACTTAAAATTGTCAAAAACTGATCAAACATTGTCACCTTTCCAAGACAACATTCTTTCAACACTTGAAGCATTTAAAAATCATAAACTAAAAATTACTTATAAGTTTTTTTGGTCTCTTCTTTCAAGCAGTAAATCAAAATTGATCTCTTTATTAGACATATTCTTTTAAATGGACTTTATCACCACTTTTTGCTTATTTACATATTTTCACACCTTCTAGAGTCCATATGGTTTATTCAGAGGTAGGCTATTATCTAGTTCATGGCATTAGAAAGATTCACTTAACCAAGCTACAAACATTGTAGCTAAATCTTTACTTCTTTATAGGAGTTTCCTTTTATAAGCTTTCGTCTTTCAAACAAATAGATATTCTCACTTTCACCCTTTATGTAGTTTTTTATTGTATGATCCCTACTCCATTCATAGTGGATACCGATTTCGCATTATTTTTCCAACCATCGAGTTCCCTAATCCATATCATATGAAACTTGTGGGACTCTCTAGTTTTTTAGAAACCTCATATTAGCACTTCTTACTTTTGCTAAAGTAAAGTTAGTTCTCCAATGTAGAATCATCAAGCCCATATTACAGTTAATAAGCCTACTTTCTTCTCTTACAAATGCTAAATCTTTAACAATTATACTCTAAGTGGATTAGTCCTAAATTCATAATCCTAGAGATTTTGAATTTTCATACAAAGTTAATTTGACCACCTACCTACTTTGGTCTCAACTCATGACTCATCAATACTCCAAGTATATATTAATGTTGTCGAGTAGGTGTAAAAAGCATTTCTATTTCTTCTAAGTATAAGGCAAATAGTTTGACCAAGTTTCTACTCCAAGAATTGAAAGCATAGTTTCACTAGTAGGTAAGACTCTACAACATAATAAATACACTAAACTACCTAAGGCATGCACACGTTATTGTACTAATTTTCAAGTAATAAAAGAAGTGGGAGATAAGAAATGGGATGAAAGGTAAGAAATACCACTACGATTCCTACTAAAGTTGCAAGTAAGTTGAAAAAAATGTAACTTTTATACCTACAGATCTTCAACCAATGATTCTATCCAATGGTCCATTTACCTAAACATCCCCAAACTTATTATGAACCTTGTCCTCAAGGTCTAAACAAGCTGGGCAAACCAAACATAGAAAAAATAATGGAAATAAATGGATAATATATATAAGATTTAGTATAATACTTTGTGTATGGTTAGGAAAATAAGAAAACATGGATTGAAACCAATTACTAAAAAATTGTTATTGGGCTACCTCCTAGTAGTGCTTTCGTTTAAAATCGTTTGGTCGACAAATTTACCTCCCTCTAGTCGTGGCCTAAATCGATGACCTTAATAGTCGGAATGGAGAATCTTGCGAAAACTCAATCTTTGTCATATACGATCTCACTCTCATCCTAAAAAATCTTGGTCCTTATCCGTATCCAGATGCTAATGTACCGTAGCTGTATGTCCATCAATGCTCCAATTGCCACCAAGAATGGTAACCCTAACAAAAGTGTTTTATATTGTGTATTACTCCCACTAAAAATATAGAAGTTCATGACAAACACAAAATCATCTCCTATGTAAACAAATACATTCTTGGCCATCCCTCTAGGTGTTTCCACTATCCCATTTGGATATAACACATTGGTCTTAACATCACATGTGGTACATAATTCGCATAGTTTGAAGAATTTTTATGACATTACGTTGACTATAGCACCCGTGTCAGAAATCACCCTAGGGAACCTCTAGTATTCGATCTTACATGGAAGAACTTATTGGGGTATGTTCCCTAGGTCAATTTACAAACATTGTTTATCTTATAGTTTTAGTTAATAAAATAAAGATTTTTGTTTGCTATTTTATTATAAGTGATTGGATGTTTAACTTATTTAAGATCCTTGAGTATTTGTTGAAATGTCCTAAATGTCCCTAATCGGTCATTATACTGGGAACTATGATAAATTTAAACTAGTGCTCTTGATTAATGGTCATGTGATGATCATGCATATAGAGATACGAATCGAAATTGTAAGTAATTGTTAGGGAACAAAGTACTAGACCGACACGCTATGAGAACACCACATTGATTAAGCCATAGGAGTTACTCATGATAGGTATATGATTTAGTCTTTCGACTTGAAATTACCGTAGACTTTAATATTAGGAGCATGGTAATTTGAAATAATCAAACGTTGTCTTTAACCGATCGAGTATAAAGATCGTGATTGGTTACCCTATGAATAATATGTGGTGTGTAATCAAGATATAATTTATCCTTCTCGTAAAAAGAGAGATTTCAATGGATCCCTCGATATGTTAGATTGTTAAATGGCTAAGTCCAAGTGAATTGATATGATCAATGTCACTTGGATGTTTTCACTCTACCTAAAGAACGAGACTAGTGCGATTGAACATAAAGGGTGACTTTCCATGCCCGACAAAGGGATGTGATATATATTATTCATTAGGTTGTATCTATCAAGGCATGTGCCATAGCTCAATCTATAAACATTGTTTATCTTATAATTTTAGTTAATAAAATAAATATTTTTATTTTTGCTATTTTCGAGTTCTCTGGACTTTGAGAGAGAAACAAATATTTTCTATCACTCTTGGGGCCAGCACTCCAAATTGTGGTTACTATTTGTGTCTGAGTATCTGATAACGGATGCACACTTGAACATCTTGGAAATCAAATAATCAGAGAAGGTAATCATGAATTAAGGTATGGTTTAGTTTTGTAGATTAGGTTCAATAGAACTTATTTTTGGTCCTGTTGGGTTTTTTCAAAAATTTTGAATTTTCTGCTGCGTATGAACTCTAAAACCCAACATAGGTAATAGAGCTATAGGCTCATTCTATTAAAAGTTTTCATGTTTTCTCTGATGTATATATAATATATGTGTGAAAATCATGATCTTGATTAATTTATATATGATCTACATATAGGTTCTATGACAATTGTTATCAAGAATTTGCTTTGAAACATGTTGTTAATTCATGTATATTGATACATACACATGATTTGATTCAATGAAAGTATTCAAGTTTAGAATATTTTGATTAACAAATGTTTTTAATATTGAATGATGCGACTTTTATATGTTCATGGTAAAAGTCATATTTAAGTTAATGTGATTCTAGTGTTGAACACATATTTATATTTGCTTAATAATTATGTATGTCTCTATGATAGAAATCATGATTAGGTTAATATGATTAACTTAATATGATTTTTGTGTTGAATGCATGATTAATATTTTGTTTCTCGATCATGTATCTCATTATGGTTATCCGTTAGTATATTCCTATTAGATATGAGATAAAATTGTCATCGAATAAGAATTACAAATCCTATAAGATAGGTGAGATATATAACAAATTCATATTGGATATGAATTCAAAGTATATTAAATCCTAATTGGATTAGGATAATATATTCAGTTAGAAGTGGGTCTGAGTTAAGTAAAATATTTTTATTAATATTTTCTGAATTAAAATAAGGGAAAGTTTTGGTTAATTGAATTGGCTAAAATAATGAGAGATTTTAGGCGATTTTTAATTTTCGAAATTGAAATTCTTTGTCTAAAAAAAATAGGGCGCTGCCCCTTGTACCTTATCCCCGCTGACCGGTTTGCGAGATTGCCGCCAACTGTTCATAGTGCAAGGAAATTCATATAATAGTCAATATTAGCAAAATTCCCTAACTCGTTTAGTGATTGTACATGCATTGTAATATATGATATTTATCTTGTTTAAATTATGATCACTAAAACAAATAAAAATCCATCTTCAAAATTTTAAGTAAAGTGTCATCCATTCTAAAACACTTGTTAAGGTTTCGATCACATAAATATGGGTCTGCTTCCGCAAAGTATATTGTGTCATCTTGGAGAGGCAAGTTGAGTAATGGTTACTCTATTGTTTAAAATGTTTGCAGTTGATAAAGCTATCAAAATGATTTTTGGCTTTAAGCACTAGATGGATAAAACATGCTACCACGTAAGATGTCATAATCTCATCAAAGACTAAAAATTACATATGATGTAATTTGTAAAGGGTACCTACCTAAATAACCTAATTAAAAGTGTTATGCCTTAGCTATCTCAGAATTTGGTGAAACGTAGATCTTAGTCCCATAAATTAACATAATGGTTTAAGGAGAGTTGTTAACTTAGTGGGAGTCTATTGCTCTATACTATAATGAACTTTGGCATAATCTTTGTTGTAGATTTGTAGCCTCTTCAAGTTACATTAATCCATTGTCATTACAATCTATCCTTCAGAAGAATATGTTGTCAGGGAAAACATTTCTTGGCAGGTTCAGAAACTTGAGAATTATTCTTAAGCATGAATGCAAGTTGTATGCCTTAAATGACCTTATTCCTGAATGATGCACACACTATGCATGTTAATGGCTCAACTGATGTTGCATGCATTATGTTGGAAACCATAGTTCTTGAACTTCAGAAGGACATGGAACACACGGAGGCTTCTGATATGGCTATAGTGCTAAAAGAAATGTCCCAACAGCATGTCAGGCAAGAAAGGTTTGAGATAGTAAAAAACCTTAATTCTTCCAAAATTGCTAAGGGTACATCAGTTAGTCCTCATGTTATGTAAATAATGGGCTATATTGACCATCTTGACAGTCTTGGATTTCCTAAAAGCAAAGAGTTAGCTATTAATTTGATCCTGAATTCGTTGCCCGATATTTATTCATAATTTGTAATGAACTATTACATGAATAACATGGAGAATTCTATCTCAGAGTTGCATTTGATGCTCAAAATTGCTAAGTAAAATGTCATGAAATCCATTGCCAATTGGTGATGGTTCAAAAAGGAAAGGTTATAAAGAAAAAGAGGAAAGGCAAAGCTAAAGTTGTCAAGGCTATTATGAATGTCACAAAGCCTATGGAACAAGCAAAGCCTAAGGCTACTTCTACTTCATAGTCCTAAAAGGAAAAGGAAAAGGAAAAAGAAGGAAATTGTAAGCTTATCTTGAAGATCTTAAGAAAAAAAAGAGTAATGCGAATATTGCTTAAGGTATTTACGTTATTGAAGTTAACTTATTTACTAATGATTCATGAGTATTAGATACCATTTATGGATCTCATATTTGTATTAATGTGCAGGGTCTCACCAAAAGTAGAAAGCTAAAGAAAGAAGAAGTCATCCTACGAGTTGGAAATGGTGCAAAAGTTATTTCGTTGGCTGTAGGATACTATGAGTTAATTTTATCTAGTGGACTTGTTTTAATTTTAAATAATTGTTATTATGTCCCTGCCATGAGCAGAAACATCATTTCAGTTTCATGTTTTTATTTGGATTGTTTTAATTTCATTATTGAGAATAATAAATGCTCCATTTCTCATAAAGACATTTTTTATGTGAATGTTGATTTGTGTGATGGTCTTTATATTCCAAACATGAAAAGATCTATAGATACTCCTATTCTTAACATAAATACAAAGATATTCAAGTCAAATGATTTGAATCAAACATACTTTTGACATTGTTGTCTTGGCCACATAAATGAGAAACGTATCTCTAAACTCCATAAAGGGGAAATTTTAGATTCATTTCATTTGGAATCATATGAAACATATGTATCTCTTTTACAAGGCAAGATAACATAGAGTCACTTTACCGGACATAATGAAAGAGCAAGGGATTTATTGGGTCTAATACATACTGATGTATGCAGTCATATAAACACTATAGCTAGAGTTAGTTATCAGTACTTCATTACTTTCACTGATGATTTCAATATATATGATTATGTATATCTCATGAAACATAAAGGTGAATCTTTTGAGATGTTTAAGATATTTCACAATGAAGTGAAAAATCGACTTGGTAAACTTATTAAAGCACTTTAATCAGATCGATGTGGTGAATATTTGAGCCAAAAGTTTGATATTCCTATTAAGTACTATAAGATTCTTACAATTAACTCCCCCATCAACTCCACAATGGAATAGTATTTTTGAGAGGAGAAATCAGACTTTATTGGACATGGTTCGATCTATGATGAGTCATGTAGACCTTCCTATTTCCTTTTGGGGTTAAGCCTTAGAAATTGCTGCATTTACACTGAATCATGTTATTTGTATAGCGGCTGATAAAACACCACATGAGATGTGGTTTAGGAAAAGACCAAATTTGTCTTTCCATAAGATTTGGGGTTGTGAGGTTTTCGTATGATGAAAAATCTTAAAAAAATTATTAGCTAAATCTACCAAGAAATGAGAAGATACTACTTTTATAATCCCACTAAGAATAAAGTGTTTGTTGCTTATAATTGCGTATTTATGGAAAAAGAGTTTATTTCAAAAGAAACAATGGGAATAAAGCAAGTCTTGAAATACCTCAGATAAATAATGAACCGCCAATCAGAGATCAACAAAGTCTTGAACTAGTTAAAACTCTACAAGTATCACAAAGCCCATATAGGTCTGATAGGGTAAGATATCAGCCTGAAAAATTTAGATTTCTCGTCACTGATAATAGTGAGGTGTTGCTTATGGGTCAAAATGAGTGTATTATTTATCAAGAGGTTGTGTCTTGCCTTGATGTTGATAAATGGCTTATTGCCATGAATTCTGAGATGTAATCCATGTATGATAACCAAGTTTGGAACCTAGTTGATTTACTTGAAGGTTGTAAGACCATTGGATGTAAATGGGTTTTCAAGAAGAAAACTAACATGGATGGAAATATAAATACTTATAAAGCACGGTTATTAGCAAAAGGTTTTAGAAAGACTCAAGGTGTTGAACATGATGAGACTTTTTCTCCTATAGCCATGTTTAAATCCATTAGAATTATAATTTTCATTGCAGCATATTATGACTATGAGATATGGAAAATGGATGTCGAAACAAATTTTCTAAATGGAAAGCTACTTGTAGAAGTGTATATGATACAGCCTGAAGGGTATGTTCGTCCTAAGAATTTCATGAAGGTATGCAAGCTTTAAAAATCTGTTGATGGATTAAAGCAAGCTTCTCGGAGTTGGGATTCTTGTTTTGATGAATCAATTAAGAAATTTGGCTTTATTAAATACGAAGATGAACCTTGTGCACACAAGAAGGTTAGTGGGAGCATGGTTATTTTTTGGTACTGTATATTGATGATATAACTCATTAGAAATGTCATCCCAACCTTGCAGAGTGTCAAGTCTCGGTTAGGAAAGTATTTCTCAATGAAGAACTTAGGACATGCAACCTTTGTAGAATCCCCTATCCCGATTAGGGTGAAACTTGACCTGAAACCCTAATTAAGCCTCAGCTAGCCAACTAAACTTAATTAGAGCTAGGTGCCTCTCCATTTGTACCCAATTAACTCAACCTGTATATTAATATTGAATAACCAAAACAAAGTATATGCAGCGGAAAACTAAAACTTTTTTATATATAAACTTAACTAGAGCCAGCATATTGAAACTTTTTCGATATATCTAAAATTCTGATCAATCTAGTTTAGAGTGCTTATGTTGATAAGGTCTTGAATATGTTCGGTTTGCAAGACTTGAAAAGAAGGTCGTTGCCAAGGTCTCATGGAATAAGTCTCAGTAAGACTCAATGTCCGATGACTAATAATAAGTAAGAACGCATGAATACCATTTCATATGCATCAGCTATTGGATCTATCATGTATACCATGTTATACATCTAACTTGATGTATCATATGCTTTAAGTAGAACAAGCTGATATATGTCTGATTTTTGTGAAAGTAATTAAATAGTAGTAAAGAACATTCTTAAGTACTTGAGAAGGACTAAAAAGTGTTCTTGGTCTACGGAAGTATGGAAGACAAGCTTATCGTAAATGGTTACACAGATGCAAGTTTTCAAACTGATATAGATGACTTCAGATTGCAGTCCGGATATGTGTTTACTTTGAATGGAGGTGCAATGAGCTAGAAAAATTCGAAGTAAGAAACTGTGGTAGATTCTACAACTGAAGCTGAGTATATTGCAGTATCAAATGAAGCTAAAGATGCAGTTTGGATCAAAAAGTTCATCTCTGAACTTGGTGTGGTTCCGAGTATAGCTAACCCCGTTAGCTTGTATTGTGACAATAACAGGACGATAACAGAAGCCAATAACCAAGATCACAATATTAATTCAAACATATACTTAAACATTTTCATCTTATTTGAAAAATCATTAAGAGGGAGACGTGATGATTTGCAGAGTTCTTATAGAAGACAATGTTGCAGATCATTTGACAAAGACTCTTCCAAAAGTAAAACATGATGGTCATGTTAGGTCATTAGGTATTAGATACATGAATGATTGGTCCTAGTTCAATCAACAAACATTGTTTATCTTGTAATTGTAGTTAATAAAATAAAGAATTTCATTTTTTCTAGTTTCGAGTTCTTTGGACTAAGGGAGAGAAAGAAAAATGCTTTCTATCTCTCTTGGGGATAACACTCCAAATTGTAGTCATCGTTCGTATGTGGATTTGTAATAGAGGGCGCACACTTGAAAATCGAACAATCAGAGAAGCAAATCATGGATTAAGATATGGTTTACTTTTGTAGATCCGATTTCATGGAACTTACTTTCGGTGCTATATGAATCTTTCAAAAAAAAATTTTGATTTTTTCGTTGTGTATGAACCCCAAAACCTAGCAGTGTCGACTTTGATATTCATGCTACTTAGATAGTCATAACGCCTTGCTAAAGACTGTTTATGACTTGTGTACCCAAATGGTTTTGCTTCACTACCAATATCAGATGAACCAATTGGGTCGCACACAAAGAATGGATTTGCGCAATTTCAATTGGTCCAGAGTAATGAATTTTATATGATAAAATTAATGACATAAAAGCCCTTACAATTTGTTATATTATAACTTATTAATACGGTGTGTGTGTGTGTGTGCGTGTGTGTGATTTGCTTAAACTACCAAAATACAATAGTTGCATTACAAATAAGATTTTAAGTGAGAGCTTATCTACATATATATAAAGATACCGATACCCTAAAACTGAATCAAGATTTCTTTTTTGCTATTTTTGAGTTCTCTGAATATTAGGAGAGAAAGCAAAAAGGTTTTCTATCTCAGTCAGGGCTAGCGCTCATAATTTTGTTCATCGTTTGTATTTAGATTTTCGATAGAGGACGCATGTTTGAATGTCTTGGAGATCTAACAATCAAAGAAGAAAATCATAAATTAAGATATGGTTTACTTTTGTAAATCTAGTTTAATGGAACTTATTTTGGAATCCCAAAACCCAACAACATGACCATCCTAGGGTGTTTCTTGAATTGGAATTAGTAATGTAATGTGTCAAGGAGTGCAATCCTATTTTCTTCGTTATCATCTATCCTTATAAGTTTAGTCCCCTGTTCAAACGATTTGAAGGTTCTGTGGAGGCTTGGTACCAATTTGCCCACCTCACTGGAGACATTTTCTCGTAGGACCTTATCATGGTATGGCGGCCCCGCGCCCTGAGGCCGCCAGGTGAGATATTACTCGTCCTACAGCCCTAGTGACATCAACAACACGTCAACGCTCCTTAGTGTGGGTACTAGTCATCGTATTCTTTATATCATTTGTTAAAATTTAATTATTTTAGTTCGAACTAACATTTACAAGTCTAGCTGTTTCAATTACATAAACCGGTAATTTACAATACAAGTTTTAAGGTAAACCTAAACATAGATTTTCATAAACTTTCAAGTTAAATAGAGCATCGGTCATAATGTAGAAAACCTGAAATAGAGTACACATTATATAAAGTGACCAAAGTAAATATATGCAGGTACAAATATTTCATAATTAACCTAAAATATAAAGATAAACACCTACATGTATTGTACCGAATAATGGGCAAGCTCAAAGATAGTCACCAAGAATCCTTTTACACTTACTCGTAGAAAGATATGCACTCAGCCATCATAACAAATTAGATGACCAGTCTATTGAGTAAAATCCTAAGAAAATTCACTTAGCATTCATATGATAAAGTAAAGGCAACCCAATAAATATTAAGAAATAAACATGCGAAATGTAAACATGCAACTGTAAATGGACCATCGCATGTGTAAATAATAATAGAGCGCAAACATGTATGTGCCCGTACTGGTCTGACTTGACCATACTTCAGATCCCCTCATCAGGATTCCTACAAAATGCGCACCAACATTTCTTTCACCTGGTCTTCTCGGTGGCTAGAATAGATCCACGATGCATTGACATATGTATTAATAAAGTAGCTCAAGTCGTCATTCATCGAAGACTCCTGATACACATGCAATAGTCTAGTGTTTCATAGACACACAATGGAAATGCTCGCAAGAGTAAACTCAACCAACTATTCAAACAATTACCTAAACGTAGAAAACTAAAGTAAATAAGTAATAAAAAAGGAATACATTGAACATAATAGAGTAAGACAGTAATGAAAGCAATTAAATATTCAAGTGACGTTCCATTGGGTTTTAGAAACCTTACGTTCTTCGAAATCTTGCATGTGAAGCCCAAAAATAGACTCCAATCTCATACCCAAACCCGCCTTTAAACTCATAGGTCTCCAGTATCAATTTAAACCAATAGAGTGGATTAAGGTCAAATCAAATGGATTTGTGAACCTATAACCCAAAATAACACCTTAAATCTTAGGAAAACTTCAATTGGCTACTCATTATTGTAGCGTAAATTTATTAATGATTTATTCAAAATCATTAAAAAACAAAAGAAGATTGTTTTAGCTCTAGGTCATAGCTTTCTAGAATGGTATTGTGTGCAAAGTCTTGATATAAAACGAAGGAGATATCAAAGATTTACAAAGACAGCTCAAATTAGAATCAAAATCAAACCAGCAAATTTGTAAAAATTATTTCTCTAAATTTATAGCTTCAAAGCTCATGAATTGTTTGTCACAAGGTAGATAACATACCAAATAACAATATACAACAAGATGAGATAGTTCAGATAAGAATTAAGAAAGCTATGCCTTGTCAAAATTCTTTCTAAAGATTATGTATTAACATTTTAACAGCCTAATTGCATAGCATTTTGGTGTTAGAAGGAGTTTGAATTTCAAAATTTCTCTAGCAAAAAAAGTTGTAGATCTCTGAGTAAACTTTCTAAAAGTATATGATCCGCCCCATTTGGAGTTCGTATGTGAGAGTTATGATCAATTTACAGATGTCAGGTCTAGAAATTTGCTAAGAACTAATAATTGATGCATCGAAAACTCATGAAACCCCAGTTTCTTGCAAGAACTAGTTTGAAACCACTATTGATCATCAAAATCAGTTAAAAACTCTAATTTGGTCAAGAAAAATAGTGGCTTAATTTTTGAAATTCATTTAGCACAAAACCCTCAAAACTTGACTTTCCACGTAAACATTTTTTATGAATTTGAGCAAGTTAAGAGTGATTTTTTGTATCTAGATGATTAACATTTGGGTTTTACCTTCATAGCTTGATTCCTTTAGTATATTGCCTAAATTCCCCTTACTTCTTGCTTAATTTTTTAGCATTCTAGCCCAAGAACAATCTTTCTTATTATTGCAAGAAGAGATTTCTCACTAACTTAGCTATATGTAGGTTATGTTATAATAAATTATGTTTATGTATCTCGAGGTCAATCTAATGGTCTTTATTAACTCATTCTCCATTAACTTCCATCTTATTGACACCAATTCCTACATTAAATCTCCTAAGATTTCATTCTATTGTGAATCTTGAGGCAGATCTATGACATCAATTTTTTCATCCAACAATAGGCATTTGTAATCAATTCATTCAATTAATTTAACTTAGGCGCTTTTATAGATATGTAGGCTATTTAGGGTCTTAAATTGGTGTACTACAACTTTGCATAATACCCAATTACCCGGCACCCTATGCCCCGCATCTCGGCACGTTTCTCAAGGCACGTTAATCCTTGATGTACCCGATTTAATTGACTAAGCCTAAAGTTTGATTATCTATTTTATGTCATATTCACCCTAGTTCTAGTCATTTTATTTAAGCTAACATTGTAAGTCTTAGCACATCCGTTCTATGCCTACCCGGTACTAGTGTCAACAAACTTTAGAAGGTGTTTACCCATCACACAGTTTCACACGATATGACAATATAAATATAAACATGCGATGCGTTATGAAATAAATAATAATTAACATCGCAATTATGCAACCAACAAACACAAATAACGATTTGTGCACAGTCAAACATGTTCTAGCCTATCCAGGGCATCTACAAAGGATTGATCTGGCGTTCGAGAATGAAAATAACCCAACTAATGACATCAATAAATATTTGGCCATTATAGTGGCCACAAGAATGATAGCTCGATTGTAGTAATAATGTGGTCAAGTAATGTTGATGACAAATATCGTCTTCAAAGAAAAGTTTATTACAATCTATTCACTTAGTTAGATTTACTCTGTTGCCAAGAAAATCCCTTTTTAAATTTCTTTTTAACTAAACTACTATATTCTGACAAAACAATGTAAATACTTGTATTTTTATATTAAGAAGATCATAGTTCACAACTTCATTTAAGTAATGAATAGCTACGCTTTTCAACTTAAGTTCCAAATCTTTAGATTCATAACTAATTAAGTTTACTATCCATGCCTCCTTAATCAATAACTACCTATTAATGTTATATATTTTACGGTTGTATCATCTGTATCCAAAAGCTTTAATGACCACGGTAACTCCTAAAACCTCAAATCAACAAACATGTGATCAAGATGTTTGTACCATTATACATAAAATCAATTCAAATTCTAACCATTGCACTTTTATCTTTATAATCCACTCATAACTACTTTAGCATAACATCCATACCGTAGGATCCATTCATTCATAAGACTAATGAACTTCTTACTCATCATTGAAATAAACATACAAATCACGATATGTATTGCAATCAAATATAGAATTAAATAACTCAATTAAATTAAGAAAACAATATTAAACAAACACACGTGGAGTCTTCAATGTCTTCTCCTCCAAAACTCTTCTTAATACTCAAGAACAAAGTAAAACTATTCTACCCAATGTTAATTGGTTGCTCTTAATGATAATGTATGTGTTTACCATGTTCTAATTCTACTCCTAAGACACCTTAGAATACAATTAGAAACCCTAATCGACAATTTCACACGAACTGGAACTCTAGAATTTCTTTTTTATGTCTCAGTTCTATCCATAAATGATCTGGCGATGTTTGTATATAATCAAGGCACCGCCATAGCTTTGGCCTTTTGTGTGCATTTTCCTTCTTAATAGGCTCGATGCCCTGCTTACACCATCTTGACGCCATGGTAAAACACTATGAAACTGCCACTGTGCCACTACTGCTAACCTATTTTTCTTCACTTCTCTTATTTACTGCGCCTTGCCTATGCTGTGTACACTTTTCCCACAGCATCAAACATACTAGCCATGGTTTCAAACATGGTTTTATGCATTTTATCCTCATTTAATCACAAAATCACTCTTTTATCTCCTTTATACATTGTGTACATGAAAACACATAAATATCATTAATTAGATCTCATTCCAAAATATGCATACTAAATGTACTACTAAACTAGTCCAATATATAAGTTTAAATAATCACTTATTAGGACCTTCTCTAGCTCTATCTTTCCCAAGGCCTTTTTGCTCAATGCTCACAGGTCCCTAAACATCCTGTTTTGAACAATAGTGGAACAAGCAAATAAACTATCAATAAAAGAATTCGAGATATGTTCAAATTTATAACTGACTACTTTTCCTTTATGCTCCATGGACATAGAGCCTTTGACTAAGTCAATGTTAGCTCTACAAGCTTACATTAAGGGCCTACCAAGAAGAACTGAGAATGGTTTGGACTTATGTGACTCTGCCATGTCAATGACATGAAAGTCGTCTATGGGGAGTTTCAAATTGCCTACACATACCGTTAGGTTTTGCATTACTCATTTGGAGGAGATCTCATTGCCGCCAATGGCATGAATTTCACCCTTTCATCTTGATCAACTCACCAATCCCTATGGTATTATGAAAACTCGAGGATATCATGTTTGTTAATGCTCCTAAATCAAGCATTACAATTTCCAAATATATTTCATCTATCATGGAAGGGATACCTACTGCCTTCAAATCGGCACATTTAAGCTGAATGCATTTGGGACTTCCCTGGGGTATGGGTTGGTCATCAAATTTGATTTCTCTTAGGGCAATGGTTTTGTAGTCTTCATTATTTGATGCAGTGTTGTCGCAAATAGTAGTTTTCACTTGCACCTATGGAAGGTTAGCACCCATATTTGAATTGAGGTAGGGTTGCGAAAGAAACTTCCCCTTTTCCTCAAATCGACCCAGTTGTTGCGCAATTTAGCCCACCTTGAATTCCAGGTTTATGACTGTGACATTCATGTCACTAAGAGCTTTCTCAATGTTTTCCTGGAGCTGGCTCACATTTCTAGCAAATTGGCTCCGTTGAGCTGCTAAAGTTTTGTTCATATCCTCTAATGAGGAATAATTAGTCATTGGTTTAGTTAATGGTCGTCTTCTAGAGACGAAATATTGGTAGTTCTGGTTTCGAGGCCCTAGAATGTGTGTATTTGTTTGTGCTACAAGTATAATAGCTCACTTGTAGTAAGAGTGTAAGAAACTTACGTTGACTAGTGATATCATCCTTAGGGAAAGGTGTATGCACTCACTACATACTTAGCTACAACTAATCTTTTACTAGAGAAATCCTTTTAATTGGCTTTATAATTAAACTAAACTAATATATACTAATGAATCAATGCAAATTACTTAAACTTTTATATTAAGACTATATTAGCTCATAACTTCACTTAGGTAATGAAATACTAAGCTTTTCAACTCAATTTGTCATATTTATTATATTTGTTAAATGCTTAATTAGACTACACAAATTTCCTTCGAACCGACTTTAGCCCACTGTCGTGACGGAAAAGATTCTAATGTGCAAACTAGAACTTCACCTATGGGTGTGGATAACGTAAACTCCACATTGCTTTAATGTCCCAAATCTTTAGAAACATAACCAATTAAGTTTACTATGCACCCTTTCCTAATCAACAACTATCTCTTGATGTTGTGTATTTAATGGTTATATCGTCCATATCCGATTTAAAAGTTTCGATGCTGATAATAAAATCTTAAACCTAATATCAACAAACACGCGGTCAAGATGTTCGTAGTATTATGCTAAGAATTAACACAAATTTTAATTATTGCACTTTTTATATTTCTATTCTACTCATGTTTATAGAATAACATTCATATCATAGGAACCATTAATCCCTTAGATTAATAGACTACTCACACATCATTGAAACAAACATGCATATAGTGGTATTCATTTCAGTTAGAGATATAATGAAATAACTTCAATTAAATCAATGAATATAATACTCAAATCACCACGCATGAGTCTTCATTATCTTTTCTCTATAAATTGTCTTAATACTCAAGAATAAAGTAAATCTATGCTATGGTGACTAATCTATTCTAAGTTGTGAGTTTACCATGTTTTTCTATCTATTTACACTCCTTAATCATGTTTCCAAATAATTAGAAACCCTAGTTTAGAGTTTAACACAAAATAGAACTTTATTTTCTATTTTTTTCACTTTTTGGCATTGTCACTTAAGTCCCAGCGTTGTGTGATCCTTCCTACGATGCTACCACTGCGTCGAGCATCTTATGTGCATTTTCTCTTTTTAGTGGTCCTAATGCTATCCCTTTGACTCCCCGACATCGTTTTTTGACCTCCACGGCACTGCCAATAAACTAAGTTTCCTTATCACTTTTCTCCACTTGTTTGCTCTCCCAGGCCGTGCCTTGATGTCCCACGCTATACCTTGATGTCCCATAGTGCCAATCTCTGTAGCTACATGACCAAACCTCCTTAGGTGTGTTTATGCTCCATTTATTCTCGAATTTGCTCATTTCCTTCCTTTATGCCTAGTTTAGCTGAAAATGCATATGCACCATAATTAGAGCTCAATTAGGGATATTCATACTAAATATACTACTAAACAAACCCTATGTATAAGTCTAAATAATCACTTATCAAATAACCCCGAACTTAGGATTTTGCTTGTCCCGAGCAAAAATGTATACTAAGTCTCCTAACTACTCCTATTACCTAGTTCTCGTGCATTTTACATTGTTCATTGAGTATCCTTTAATTCACTAAGTTTTAAATTAATAATTCACGTAAGAGTTTTTCATTGAAAAATGTACAAATTTCAAAATATGTAGCTTTAACAACACATACAACTCACTTTAAAAACACTAAAGTGGATCCCAAGCAAAACCATCACTACTCACAAGTTTGTTTCACCTCGACACTCAGGTAGCAAGTGTACAATCTCATGACTTCTCATTAAGCTTAAAAATTCACGAATAAGCATAGATCAAACTAATTTTAGTATACTTTAGCACTTCAAGAGTCTATAGGACTTAACATAGTTGGAAATGAAAGTTAACTCAATAAAGCTACTAGCATTCGAGCTAAATCTTTTGTTTGAAGAGTTTTATTTTAACTTCTGTCTTTTTTTTTCTCTCATTTTTTTCCTTTTCTTCTTCTCCTTTATGTTTTTTACACCTCACATTCCCTGCTCATTTTCCTATGGACTTCATTTTTCCTCATTTTTTTAAACTATCAAGTTCTCTGCTCCATTTTCTATAGAACTTGTGGACTCTATTTTTTTCTATTTTAAAAACTCCTGTTAGCACTTCTTAGTTCACTTTATGAAGCAAGTTAACTCCAAATTTTAATTTAAAATGTATATTTCTTCCCCTCTTTGCAGTAAGTCTTTATTTACTTTTTATTCAAGTAAGATTTTCACTTATTATAGAATTGCTTAGAGATCTAACTTTTCTACAAGAAGTGTTCTAGTATTTTCCTTGCTTTTGTTTCAAGTTTATAGTCTTCTGTAACTCAAGGTTTCTATTCATGAAATCATATCGTTGTTGCTACATTTCATTTTTGTTTTCAAAAATTTAAAAACATTCTCTTGAGTTTCATACTAACAAGACACTTGTATTTCACTCATCATCAATTAAAGGCCCGAACATGCAAATGAACTACTTATTCACTACATATTACTATCTTTAATCTAATCTATATTAACTAAGCATTCAATTAGTAAGTAAATGAATAAAATAATTCACTAACATGCTTTCCTTTGTAACTTCTTCAAAAATAAAATTTAAACGATCATACTTGTAGTGTTTATCCTTATTTTTCATCCTTTTTTACCACTTCTCATAATTTAGTGTAGCATTGTTGCCCCAAACTTAAACCAAACATTGTCATCAAGGTTTAAAAATAAGCATGAATTCATGAAAACACAAAAACACACTAACATATATAATATCACAAAATATATTTTCTAAGAACTAAACATAGAATTTAAATAACTAAATAATTAACAAAATATCTTAAATTTAAAATGAAATGGTATCAATATATCTCTCAACTCCTCTGGTTTAAAAAAACCCTAAAATACTGACATCAGGACTGCACATCATCATCATCATCATCATCATCATCATCATCATCATCATCATCAGCAGCATTATCATTATTAGCCTCATCAACTCCATCATAGAATGGTGTCAATGGACGCTCAACTATCCTGCTCTACACCATATATACATCAAATATGTAAGTTGGTGCTGCCGAAAAGCCAAAAGAAAACTATCAGTCATCCATCAGCTCTTCTCATATCTAGCTACGTCCCTCTGATGATAGGCAAACAACATAAAGTTATGTTGTCCATTCCATCTGTCTTGCTCATATCTCCTCGAGGCTTCACGATACCGATCCATGCCCTCTTGGTACTGCCTCATCATCTTGGCAATCTACAGCCTCTGCCGTCGTTGAGTTAAGTCCTCAAGTGGTGGTACCGGTGGTTATGGTGGTGAAAAAGCCTAAAGACCATCCAAGTCATACTCTCCAATAAGTGGGTCTAAGAACTCAAAGCCCTCAGCGAATCTTTGTTGTTGCTTCTCCTCTCCATATCTTTCATCTTTTATTTCTTGGGCCAACTCTGTTGCTAGTGTTGTTGTTGTTGTGTTATCCTCCTATTGTTTGGCCAATAACTCAGCCTTAAGTTTAGCTCCATTAGCTTTTTCTCTCTCTTCCTCAAAGTCTTCATAACTAGGTGGCGATTTAAGTGTTAGCATGAAAGCTCAATCCATAGTAGCTTGGGCCTTTATACCGAAATTTTTATCTCCAAGCAATCTAACTCAAGCCTTCAAACATAAATGAGTGACCAATATTGGAAATGACAATTTGTTGTCTCGATCTGACATAACGAACTCCTTCATATTGTTGTGGATGATATCGCTGACATTGATATCCCCGTTCTTTGTAATCTCATATAAAAAAGTCGCATTTGGCTTGTTGATCTCTCCTTGCTGAGTGTTGGGGTATAGAGAAGCAACAAGGAAATGTTGCCACATTTGATATACTTTCCAAATACTCCCCTTCTTGATGTGCTTCAGCACATTCTTAGTTCCAATTACCCAATCGTGTTGTCCTTGGATAACCAATGCTCTCTTTATGGCTCTTAAAGGATATAGGTTATAGGGTTTCTCATATAGATCATCCAAGAAAAATGGTTCGACTCCAACCATACTTAAATGCCCAATCTATAGATGATATTAATTTCATGCTTATTAAAGGGGACAAATACCCCTCTCATCTTCACTGGCTCATTCTTCCTAGTGAACTTCGCATTAGCATAAAACTCGTATACAATCTTACTCACTCCTCTAATTTCATTCTTTTTATATCTATGAGTGAAATGCTCCTAATTTGATCAACTGATGAAATTGTTCATTCATTTGTTATACTTAGTTGGCTAATTTATACCTCTCGTATAAATGAACTCCATATGCTGAATATCATCATTTCTTTCCTTGGCCTCTCTACTAATGAAGTATTTAAAATTCAATGGTTTAGGCTCCTATTCATTTGGATATCTTAAGGTTGATGCCTTAAAATTATTTGCGCTCACTAAATTAACTTTCCTCGTTGTTCTCAACATTTTATCAAATATAAAGAACTACACAATAATACAACTAGCAAATCGAGTCTTGAAATCACTTAAAATCAAAATTCATATTACACGGATCATTCGCATGCTAAGTAATGCAAAAAATATAAACTAGGTCTCCATGAGTCTCATTGATGCTCAGTTTTCACACAACTTGAAAATCATTATCCCCAACCTCAAACCCACTATTCCTGCGATTTCATTAAAATTTCAAAGCATAACTAAGAAAATTGTAAATTTACCTCAATGTAGGGCTACTTTCAGGTGTAGAACACTCATTCAAGTCTTTGTCAATCAAAGCCCTCTCCCTCAGAACCCTAATGCTACTTGAAATCGAATTCCTTAATTCAAGCCCTAGCTTTCCACCTTGTGCAATTCCACAATGCACTTTCTCCTTTCACTCTCTATACCTAGGAACTCACTTTCCTTACTAAAAAAGATCTATATTGGGCTTTAAAGGGACGTATACTTGGTTGGTTATAGTAAGGTTTGGATGCAAGTGTGAAAGAAGAAGTGAAAATGTCCTGGGTTATTCTACAAACATAGTTTATCTTATGTGTATAATGGGGCCCCGTTGGTGCCGTGCTAACTACCCACGTTGTTGTGTATATTATGTAGGGTCATGTGCCTTAGGTTAATCTACAAACATAGTTTATCTTATAATTTTACTTAATAAAATTGAAGTTTTTATTTGTTGTTTTATTATAAGTGATTGCATGTTTACCTTATAGTAAGATCCATGAATATTTGTTGAAACATGCAAAATGTCAGTGGTCGATCGTTATACTGGGAACTATAATGAATTAAGACTAGTGTGAATCATAATTAATAGTCATGTCATGATCATGCATATTGGGATACAAATCGAGATCATGAGTACTTGTTAGGGAATAAGGTACTGGACTGACTTGATATGAGAACGCCACATGAATTACGTCATATGTGTTACTCAAGATAGGTATACAATTTAGTTCTTCGACTTGAGATTACTAGAAACTTCAAAATTAGGAACATATTAATTTGACACAATTAAACATTGTCTTTAACCGAACGATTATAAAGATCGTGATTGGTTACCATGTGAATAATATGTGAATGTATGTAATCAATATATAATTTTTCACTCTCGTATAGAGAGATATTAGTAGATCCATCTATATGATAGACAAAAAATGGCCAAGTCCATATGAATTTATATGATCAATGTCACATGGATGTTTTCAATTTACCTAAAGATCGAGACTAGTACGATTAAACATTAAGGGACATTTTTCATGCCCTATGTTTAATAAAAGGATATCGCATGGCAAAAAGATATGATTTATGTTGTTCATTAGGTTGTATTGATTTTTATATTCATGCTACTTATGTAGTCATAATGCCTTGCTAGAGAATGCTTATCACTTGTGTACCAAAATGGTTTTGGTTCACTACTAACAGCGAATGCACATATTAGGTCGCACACAGAGAATGATTTTGTGTAATTTCAATTTTTCTAGAGTAATGAGTTTTATATGATAAAATTCATGACAAAAAAAGCCATTTATGATTTATTATATGACCTTATTAATATGGGCATATGCTTAATTTGTTTTAACTACCTAAATACATTAGTTATATTACAAATAGAATTTTAAGTGAGGGCTAATCTATACATAAAAATAGAGGTTGAAACCTTAAAACGAAATAAGATTTTCATTCTTGTAAATTTTGAGTTTTCTGGATTTTGAGAGAGAAAAGAAAAAATATTTTCTATCTCTCTTAGGGCTAGCACCCCAAATTGTTTTAATTTTTTTGTTGCGTTCAAACCCCAAAACCCAACATATTACATATGGCATTGACCTTTCGGTCCACATTTTCGCCTATGTTTTTCATTTAATTCCTACTTGGCACTTCTCCCACTTTGTGTATTAAAACACAAGATGTCGTGATCACATGAAATCCATGTAAATATAAAAACTCCATAAAACTTACCCATGTTTTGCTCATGTACCTAACTTTTACCACTCTTTAACGAGTTTGGTATGACATTTCCATTCTGATGAATTATCACCCAATACATGGCCTTACTTGTACATTTTAACACGAGATCTCGAAAGTTAGAAAACTTGTGAATTGTACTTATTAAACGAACAAACAAACTAACTTACTAATTGAAGTTTAAAAAACTTGAAATTCGAAAACCGTTGGGCTGCCTCCTAGTAGTGCTTAGTTTAACGTCATTAGCTTGATGCCTTTTTGCTCGTTTAGCATAATTCTAAGTCGAGATACTTCAATTTTAAATGGAGATAATAATGTCATTCCCATTTGGATGTACTTCTGCTCCATCAACTAAGACTATCTTCTATGCATCATTGTCCTCATCGATACTTATTATGATCTTCTTCTTCCTTGTGTACAAGTTTGCATTGTTACTGTTTAAGAATGGCCTCCCAAATATCATAGACACATCATCATGCATATTTTGATCCATTCGTAAAATCCGTGATGAGTGTGAATCTACCCACATTCACATGTACATTTTAGAATCTTGTAATAGTAGGGATCAACTTGCACTTCGGTTCTGGCCTCCTTAGAACTACCTTGATGATATTGCCTTTCAGTGCTTCTACATAAGGTCCTTCATTTTTTTAATTAGCTTTCCATTGTTTCTTCACCTTCTTGTTATTTTTCAAGGCATTAATTCATTTTTGCCTGAATCCTTTGAGTTCATATTGCCTTACTTTTGTTCTATTCTTATGCATTATTTTATGTTTCCTTATAGCCAAAGTGTTGACTTTTCTGGCCTGTACATCATTTGCTTATTTATTGGTTCTTTTGTTGATGTAGTGCTCTTTATGTGAATAGCACTAAATTTTTCCTTGAGATTGGTGATCGTGTTACTCAAAAATTGTCCTTCCTTTTTTGAGTTCAAGGCAATGGCTAACTAACCAATCTATCTCTCTAAGTTATTGATGGATTATGTTCTCTCATCATTCATTCTCTTTATGGCTTGCTTCACTCCCATTTTTTTTCGTACTTCTCATACCGTACCCTATAGCTCATGTCCATGACATGTAAGAGTTTATCAATTTACTTCAATGAAGTCATCTATTTGCTCTGGCTTAGTTTCCCATATTGGACTTGTTGCTCAAAGCTTGGAGGTAACTTTAGTGCATTTTTTGGATTTCCATACAAGAATTTTGGGTTGTTGTTTTCGTATGCTTGATAAACCATTGAAGAGCCATTACTTTGGGCTTAAAATTGTTTCCATAGCCTTGGATATTCTTGAAGTTCATGTCTTCATATTGCATTTCTTGCTGCATGTCCATTTTGTTAACCACCATGGCTTCGTGATTAATGGGTTGTTGTAGTGCCTACACTTGCGAGATTTTTTGTCCCATTCGAAGTTTCCCCATTTGATTGCTCAAGTTGGATAGTTGTGCCATAATCACAGTTTGCAAATCAATCTCATATCTGACCACAGTTTCCTCACTATGGGACTAGTACTGGCTGTAGAGTTTTAAGACATAAGATCTAGGAGATCCAATGCTCCATCCTCATCTTTGGTTAGCAAAGAACCACCTCTGCGGCATTTATTAGTGTTCTCGTGTTGTAGTTCATCTCATAGTAGAAAACTCAAAGTTATGCCTATTTCACATATCCATGTCTGGGACATCTCCTCAACATCTCCTTGAATCTTTCCTAAGCCTCTCCAAGAAACTCGTCATCTTCTTATTTGAATTGATTGGATTTTAGCTCCCTTTCACTGACCTTCATTGGGGGAAAGAACTTATTGAGAAATCTTTCATTGATTTCTACCCTTGAGGTCATACTCCCTGCATTCAGTCCTTGGTACCAAAATTTTGCTTTTCCACCTAATGAGAATGGGAAAAGTATCATCCTAATCACCTCCATTGTAACTCTGGTAGTATGAACGATGTTGTGCTTCTCTAAGAAATTATCTACATGTGCAACTGGATCTTCATTCACTAGCTCATTGAACAAGCTATTTTGTATCATCTTGATCAGAGATGGTCTAAGTTCAAACTTAGTGGTGCTGGTTGGAAGCCTCATTACCCTTTGTAAGTCACTTAAACATCTTGCTTGAAGTTGTTACGAAGGCATTTCTATCCCCGATCTCTATCTTGCACTACCAGATCACCTTCGGGCTGGTTATTCCTTCAGCCCTATTGTTGGTTTCTTGCTTGATCCCAAGCCATCTTGATTCCTTTCTTTTTATTTCCTTTATTGGTTCTGTGAATCTCAAGGTTATAAGGCACTAAGTCCTTCTCTTCTTTGCTATGCATGCACTACTTCTCCCCGAAATAATGCGAAAGATCAATTGTAGAAAGTTAAACTTGAAATTTAAATCCCTTTCTTTTTTATGAAATCGAAAGCAAAGTACAAAAAATAAAACATAGCAACTTTTCAAACTAAGTCTAAGTGGCTATCGATCCCCGACAACAATGCCAAAAACTTGGTGTGCATGCTGAAAGTGTAACACCTCACTCGTAGTAATAGCGTAACCAACTTACGTTGACTATGAATATCATTGTATGCACTCACTTCGTACTTAGCTACATTTACTCTATTTTTAAGGAAATTATTTTAATTTGTTTTATAATTAAGCTAAACTAATCTAAATAGATGAATAAATGCAAATTACTTAAACTCTTATATTAAGACTATCTTAGTTCAAAAATTTACTTAAGTAATGAAATACTACGCTTTTCAACTCAATTTCTCATCTTATTATGTGTGTGCAATGCTTAGTTACAATAGACGAATTTCTTTTAAATCCACTTTAACCCATTGTCATGACCGAAATGATTCAAATGTGCAAAGTAGAATTCCACCTATCGATTGAATAACATAAGCTCCACATTGCTTTAATGTCCCAAATTTTTAGATTCATTAACAATTAGATTTTCTATCATTGCCTCCCTAATCAACAACTATCGCTCGATGTTTCATTTCTTACGTCTGCACTGTCCATATTCGGCTTAAAAGCTTCAATAGACATGATAACTTCTAAAACTTAATATCAACAAACATATGATCAATATGTTTGTGGAATTACGTTTAGAATCAATACAAGTTCTAACTATTGCACTTTTTATATTTATATTCTACTCATGTTTACAGCATAGCATTAATACATTAGGATCCATTGATTTCTAAGATTAATAGATTACTCACATATCATTGAAACAAACATGCACATATTGGTATTCATTACGATCAGAGATATAATGAAATAGCTTCAATTAAATCAATAAACATAGTAACCGAATCACCACACAAGAGTCTTCGATATCTTCTCTCAATAAATTTCTCAATAATCAAGAATAAAGTAATCTATGCTAAACTATATTAATTGTGGCTAATATCTTTTATGTTGTAATTTTATGACGTTTTCTATCTATTTATACTCCCTAATCACGTTTCCAAACAATTAGAAAGCCTATTTTACAATTTAACACAAAATAAAATTCCACTTTCTATTTTTTTCTCTTCTTGGCACTGTCACTTAAGTCTCGAAATTGTGTGTTCATTTCCACGGTGTCACCATTGCACTGAGCATTTTGTGTGCATTTCCTCTCTTTAGTGGTCCTGGCGTTGTCCCTTTCACTCCTCAATGCCATCCTTAGACCTCCACAGCACCGCCATCGCATTGAGCTTCCTGGTCATTTTTCTCTACTTGCTTGATCTCCCACGTTATGCATTGATGTCCCACACCATGCCTTGTTATCACACAGCACCAACCTATGTAGCTACGACACTAAACCTCCTTAAGTGTGTTTTCGCACCGTTCCTTCTCGACCCATTTCCTTCCTTTGTGCCTTATTTACCTGAAAATGCATAAACACCATCTATTATAACTCATTTAGGGATATTTATACTAAATATACTATTAAAATAACCCTTTATATAATTTTAAATAATTACTTATTAGTCCCATAGCTGAAGTTAGGTTTGTTCTTCGAAGTTGCTTGATTGTATGTATTTATAAATGGCGTTCAGGTTTGCCATTAGAATTTATTACCTACCACATTGACCTACTGATGGTCCTCGAATAGAGTAGGACATTCATGAATCGCATGGCTTGTGGCTAGACAGAATCCATAAGCTTTAACATGCGTTTGGCCATTGTTTAGGAGATGTTTCATTAGGGAAGTCAAGTGATCAGTTCTTTTATCAGTGCAGCCAGTAGTGGCTCTAACAAAATGGACCTTATCATGCGTCAACTCAATATCATTGTATAATTAAGACTGATGCGTTATGTCCTTATATAGTTATTTCATTTGCGCAAGGGTTTTGTCACGAATGTGACCACTACAAGCACTGTAAATCATATGCCTCTTTTGGGGACATGCCGACATAGAAGGACTAGATATTGGCCTATTGGATTGGCCATAATGTGGACGATTGATAATTAGGCGCTTATAGAGGTCCTAATAATCACCAAAACTTTTACTGGTCATCATCTTAATGTTGCATATCTTAGAGATGAGTTGGGCTACCTCATCCTTAAGGAAATATTCCTTGAGGAACTCATCTATCATGTCATACTATGAGTTAACGCAGCCAGTGCAGAGATAAAAGAGCTATTATTGGGCTTTATCTTTTAAGCATAATGGAAAGGACTTAAGCTTTACCTTATTCTCTTCCACTCAAGGAGGCTACATAGATTGGCCATTTGTCTGATAATCCTTTAAGAATGTCGCTGGGTCATCACTCTCCATACCAAGGAAGGTAGGCAAGACGTGAATAAAGGATGACTTAAGCTCGGAAGCTTCATCGTTTAGTGGGATGTTTATGAAGAAAGGCTACAAACCAAGAAGATTTTAAAGTTCTTCATTGATGTACCCTATGATAATCTGGCGATCACCACTAGTATGGCAAGCGTCATCAGTTATAATAGATTAGGGGAATCTGGACTCTTTATAAGAGCTTTCCTAGCCAACCTTTAGTGGGTTCTGTCGATTTCTGAATAAAAAATTAAGAATGAACCAGTCGATTTAGATCGAGTTATTTGACCATGCATAAACTAGTAGACTCAAATAACCAAAAAAGAAGAAAAAGAAAATAAAAACGAACTCAATTTGGAACTAAATCCTAGTAGCGACGCTAAAATTTGATCATGTGTCATGCGTGTCAAATATAGCTCGTAATAGCTTACAAATTCATATTGGAATGTAGTAGAGATAAGTACAGGGTCAAATCCACTGGATTCAATTAAACTAAGTTCAATAAATAGAAAAGTGAATCTAGGGTTTTTTTTAAATTTTATCTTATAGTCTACTAAACAAGAAAGTAAAATAGTTGTAAAATAGAGAAATAAAGACATACCTAAGTCTAGGAATCTATAATCTAGCCTCGTGTTGTTTCCATATCTTCTATTATTAAGTTTAAAATTTTGGTTTCAAAATAGTTTTCCCAATACAAGCTATAGGTGTTGGGGTCACCAACACCCTTGTCCTTTTATTCTTGATAGATAGGGCAACCACTCTCTAATACTTCTTTTACTCCATATACAACCTTAGATAAGTGCTTTTAAGATTTAGTATGCGAGCGGCATTAATACATTATATTTTCATTCATAGAGGTGCATCATATATATAAATGTGCTTGGGTACAAGAATAGCAACTCCCGGGAATAAGAACCTCTAAAAAAGGCCTAAAACTTCTATTCTGCAACGTTAGCAGTGTGGTTATGTGAGTACGATACCAGGTGGTGATGTTGAAATATATGGCAAGTCTAGGGTAGCAAATCAATCTGGAACTTCTAAATTTGAGTGTGATATGTTGGTGATGTTATCCGTTCAAGTCCTAGCGCTGTGTGTTGATTCGCGCTGACACCTTAGTGGCACTACTGCTCTCTGCATTTGTTGTCCATTCTTCTACAAGATGTCAACCCAACTGCTGCTTTGGCCATTAGTTTCTTTCTTTCTTGGAATTTTCTAATTCACACATAAAAGCTCAAATACCCTATAAATCTCCAAAGTAAACATATAGAGCCATAAGATCTTACTTTAGACTTGATCTACATAACAAAACACTTATGAGAAAGTGCATAAATAAAGACTTATAAGTTCTAGTGAACCTCTAGACCTCCCTCTTCATCACCATACCCCTGGTCATAACTATAATAATACACACACACCACAACCCCAACCACCAAAACTCTATGAAACTGTAAATGAAAGAGAGAGGGAATGTGTGAGCTTACAAACGAAGAAGATAACCAAATCGATGACGATGATGTTGATGGTGATGATGGCAGCAAGGAATAGGTGGTGGCAGCAACGTCGAGATGAAAGTGGTGGCGGTGGTTGTGATGTGTGGTGAAGGAAATGAATGATGAGGAGGTGAAGAAGTTGAATGAGATGGAAGTGAAGATGACGATGATGAGATGGTTAATCTAATATCCTCATTTAAATAGCTTCAACCCACCTAATGCTTCCTAAACCAGCCACCTTATGCCTCATCTTCATTATCAAACTAAACCTATATATCCAGGCAAATCTAATGATTTTGAACCTAAAGCGACACACTACTAATGTGACACTAATTGGGACACACCACGCACCTTGATGATGATTCAACCATTTCAATCACTCAATTGATTTGATTTAACAAAAACTATTAGTTGTATTAATGTAAATGAGTTCAACAACCTATAAATTCATTTAACACATCATACAAACACTAAACATCATGCAAACTCATGCACAAGTTAATTGAGGTACCTCAAACTTAACCACGAGCCTAACATGGGTTAATTAGGATTTTGGTTACCGCTAATCATTTGCTTAATGTAACATGTCATTAAATGTGTCATATTAATACCTCTTTATGTATGGATATAATGGTAATTCGCTTACCCAGTTTCATACAGAGGTAGTATAAATAGGTGTGCCAAATGATTCACATTATAGGAGAAGTTTGGGTTGGGATATAATTTTCATCTTTCAAAAAAGTCAGGTTTCTCAGCTGTTCTGGAAATTTAATGGAGAATAGAAAATTGTTTTCTCATTCCCTCTCGATCTAACGCTTAGAATCTTGGTCGACGTTCGTGTGTTGGTTTTTTATAGAGGGTGTTCATCTCTGGCAGTGTCTTAAACATTGATCAACAGAAAGAAGCAAACTAGCAATTGAGGTACGATTTAATTTTATTAATCAGCTCAATCAAATTCGGATTTGATCCTTGATATGTCAATAATTAGAAAATGTTTTATAGTATATTTCAGGGTGATTTTTTATGTAAGAGGCTATATTACACTGGGTATTTATTTTTGTTTTATGATTTGAGGTTATATTAAGGTTGTATGAAGAAATGAAAGAAAAATAGAAGAAAAGTAAAGATCTCAGTCAATTGAAAAAAATGGTTAGCTATTTCACAACGATTCAAGAATTACACTATGATTAGCTACATAAATCAGCAACAGAGAAGTCTAGCGAATCCGGAAACGAACTAAGATTAGCTATAAAAATCAGTGAACCATAGAGTCATTGTTCTACTGATTCTTCAAGGGATTAGCTGAGAATGAGGATTCGGTCAGGACTCATTGATGTTGGTCAAGAGAATCTTAGATTAAGACAAATAATTTGAGTTTGATTGAGATATGTACTACTTAGAATACTATATATATGACACTAGGACTTTGAAATTATGTGCCCTTAAAAGCTCTTGAGTGCCATTGATTGTCACTATAGTTTTAGGTTATTTTTTATACTTATAATTGATTTTCAACCCATACTATTAATTATATAGTAATTTAGAGACTTAAATTGAAATTAATTATAATTTTAAATACAAGAATAAAGTGGATTTACTTTCTATTAAGCTATACATTGTTATAAATATACATGCATGTACGCATCTCAAACGAATATTTTTTTTTGAAGAAATAAGAATTTCATTACTCATTAATTAATGGCTGTTAATACATTGAATGGAATATGACAAAACATAGAATTAATCACCGTAGCAAATTTATTCGCTAATCCTACTTGTTCAAAAGAACACTCAACCGTCATAACGTTGTATTTCAAGAACTACAACAATAACATTGAATCAATTTGGCAGTCATTAACTATTCAGAAGGATGCAGGTATAGAGAAGTGATTGTTGCCTGTGGTGAATCTGATGGCCCCAACGAGGATAAAAATAATCATCTCATATTATATCTAAATAGATAAAAATAAAAAGGTTATTACAATTCTAATATTGGCAGTAATATATTTTATATTTTCTATCCATATTCAAGATTATTTAGAAATTAATATTAGAGATTTCTTTTTCCAAATTATTTGTTCTTTCATTTATAAGCTTTTAATTATTACTCCTATATATTAGGCAGTTAAGTCATTGATCAATATCTCTACTTTTACAAACGTAAATTGTCTCAAAAGTTTTACGGTATAAGGATTCAGTTGTGCTTCATTTTATTTCTCGTTTTCATTGCAATGTCTTCTAATGTAGCCCATAGACAAAAGTATAACTGTATTGGTAAGGGTGGCTTGTATATATAACGAATCTTTTTGTGTATCAAACAATAATTTATTTATATGATATATTAAGTTTTATTATTTTTAATTCATTATATGTATAGTATTAATGTGAATATGTAGTTCATAAAAATAAATTCTTAATCTAATTGTTGGTTTAATTTGAACAGATGTGATTTTTGCACACGTTATTGCCTAATGGGAAAAACTAACTAAGGGAATAGAGTCAACGAAATATTGTGTTGCTCACCGGATGAGAACGATAAGAAAGCAAGCATACTCTATGAGAAGATATTATTGAATTAGAATATACAATATATACTATTGCATCTCTTGCTTCGATCCTGTAAATAAACTATTAAAAAGTAAAATAATACTATAAGCTTTGAGGATATTATCTTTATATCCATGCATTAATAAATTTTAAGATTCTCTTTTAAAAGGCCTTAATATATATATATATATATATATGTAGTTTTTGATATATTTTTCTTTCGCTTAATTATAGTTGCTTTTTATTATATTTGTTGTAGTATTATTAAGAAAATAACAAGTTTAGTAGCAATGTTCATCAAGATTTACAAATTAAATTTACTTGGCACTTTTTACTTAAAAAGTGTAGTATATATTGTAAACTAAGTTAAGACTTGCTAGAAACTAGAAAAGGAAAGTAGAAGAGTAAAAACTACTACAACTGCTACAAAGGATAAGAGAAGAAATGAAAGAGTTGGAATGAAAAATTTTTCATTCAACTTGGTTTGTTCTTTACAAGTGAAGGAAACCCTTTTGTATATGCCCATAGTCATGTTAGGGAATGTACCCTAGGTCAATCTACAAACATTTCTTATCGTATAATTTTAGTTAATAAAATTGAGGTTCTCATTTGTTGTTTTATTATAAGTGAGCGCATGTTTACTTTATAGTAAGATCCATGAGTATTTATTGAAATATCCGAAATGTCTTTAGTCGGTCATTATACCGGAAACTATAATGAATTAAGATTAGTGTGAATCTTAATTGTTGGTCATGTGATGATCATACGTATAAGGATACGAATCAAGATCATGAGTACTCGTTAGGGAATAAGTTACTGAACCGACCTGCTATGAGAACACCACATAAATTATGTCATAGGTGTTACTCATGATAGGTATATCATTTAGTACATCGACTTGAGATTACCATAAACTTCAATATTAGGAGCATCATAGTTTGGCACAATTAAACGTTGTCTTTAGCCAAACAATTGTAAAGATTATAATTGGTTACCATGTGAATAATATGTGAAAATATGTAATCAAGATAGAATTTTTCACTCTCGTATAAAGAGAGATATTAGTGTACCCCTTGATATGATAGACTGATAATGGCCAAGTCCATATGAATTGATATGACCATTGTTACTTGGATGTTTTAAATTTAATTGAGACTAGTACGATTGAATATTAAGGGTGACTTTCTATGCCTTATGTGTAATCAAAAGATATCGAACGACAAAAGGATATGATATATGTTATTTATTAGGTTATTTTAATTTTGATATTTGTACTCCTTGTTAGTCATTATGCCTTGCTAAAGACCGCTTACGACTTTTGTACCAAAATGATTTTAGTTCTTTACCAATGTCAAATGAACCTATTAGGTTGGGTCGCACACAAAGAATGACTTTGCACAATTTCAATTGGTCCAAAGTAATAATTTTTATATGATATGATTCATGACATAAAGCCCTTATGATTTGTTATATGATAACTTATAAATAGGGGCATATGTGTAGTTTGCTTAAACTGCCTAAATACAATAATTGTATTACAAATAGAATTTTAAGTGATGACTTATCTAAACAAATAAATAGAGAGTACAACCCTAAAATGAAATAAGACTTGCATTTTTTTCTATTTTCAAGTTCTTTGGACTTTGGGAGAGAAAAAAATATTTTCTATCTCTTTTAGGGCTAGCACTCTAATTTATGGCCACCGTTCATGTGTGAACTTTTGATAGAGGACGGGGGCTAGAACATCTTCGAGATCAAATAATTAGAGAAGGAAATCACAAATCAAGATAAGGTTTACTTTCGTACATCTAGTTTAATAGAACTTGTTTTTGATATTGTTTGGGTTTTTTAAAATTTATTTTGAGTTTTTTGGTGCGTATGAACCACATAACGCAAAATCACTATTTTATAGTTACTTTTTATTATATGTGTTGTTGTATTATTAAGAAAATAACAATTCCAGTAGCAATGTTCATTAAGATTTAAAAATAAATTTACTTGGCACTATTTGCTTAAAAAATGTAGTACTTATTTTAAACTAAGTTGGGACTTGTTAGAAACTAGAGAAGGAAAGTAGAAGACTTAAAACTACTACTACAAAGGAGAAGAGAAGAAATGAAAGAGTGGGAATGAAAAGTTTTTCATTCAACTTGTTGTGTTCTTTACTGGTGAAGTAACCCCTTACATAGGCCCTTAGTCATTATGAGAATGAATACTTGCACAAAGTGTCCAAGTTACACAAAGTCTCATGTCATACAAGATTACAACATACATGAAAATATGTCGACAAGTTTATGTATATTGGAGATGAATACAAGTTACATGGATTGCACAAGATACATTGAATCTAGAAGCCATGATGGATGTTACAGCTCATTGTGAGAGCCATGCACTATCATCCATAAGCTTTGTTAAGTGGTCATCCATCTCACAATACTCCCCTTGGATGGCCCTAGTTGAGATAATGGGCCTCGTTAAAACTTTTACTAAGAAAAACCCTGTGGGAAAAAATCTAGCAAAAGAAAAAGAGTACACCATTCTCATTAATCTTAAGATGAGTATAATATTGTTAGGATTGCCTCATTAAAAACCTTGCTAGGAAAACCCTGTGGGATAAAACTATAGCAAAGGAAAAAATAGTGCAATACACTAATCAATAACTGCCCCTCATGTGAGCATGGGTGAAACTTACTCTGTCTCTTTCCTCGCAATATTCTTAAGTTTACATAAGCCAATATCATATGTAAGCCTCTTTAATATTGTAGTTAGTAGGGCTTTTATGAATAAATCAGCAAGATTATCACTCAACTAGATTTGCTTGACGTCAATTTCACCATTCTTATGAAGCTCATGTGCATAAAAGAATTTTGGGGAAGTATCTTTTATTTTATCCTCTTTTATGTATCTTTCACTTAATTGCGTGATACATGTTACAATATTTTTATAAAATGTGGTTGGAGAATCTTTTATTGAAGGTAATCTATATGATTCTTAAATATGTTCAATCATGTTTCTCAAACATACGCATTTATGACTTGCTTCATGAATTGCAAGTACTTATGAATGAATGGAGGAAATAGCAACCATTGTTTGTCTTACCGACTTCCATGATACAGTGGTATCACCATAAGTGAAGACATACCCCATTTGTGAATGAGCCTTATGGGATTTGAAAAATATCCAGCATCAGCATAACCTTAGAGATTTAGTTTTACTCCTCTCCAATAAAATAAACCCATATAGCTTGTTCATCAAAGATAACAAAAAACGTGTTTAACACCATTACAATGGGTTCCAATAGTTGAAGAGTTATATCTTGCAAGTGAGTGACAATAAAAACAATGTTCGATCTTGTGCAATTTGAAAGATACATAAGTGCATCAATCACACTTAAATATGGTACTTTCGGACCAAAAAGCTCTTCATCACTTTCATGAGGTTGAAGCAGATCCTCATCTACTTCAAGTGATTTGACAACCATTAGAGAGCTCAATGGATGTGCCTTGTCCATGTAAAATCTTTTAAATATTTTTCAATATAATTTGATTGATGGACAAGTACTCCACTTGGAAAATGTTCAATTTGCAAACCAAGACAGTTTATTTTTTCAATTTCTTTTATCTAGAACTCTTTTTTCAACTATTCGAATGTTCTAATGATGTCGTCGTGGTTTTCCACTATATTCAAATCATCAACATAGACTATAATAATCACAAATCATGTTGATGATCTTTTAAGGAAGACGTATGGGCAAAGTAGATTATTTAGTTACCATTCTTTAAGTAGATAATCCTTAAGGCATTTGCACCACATTTGTTTGAATTTTCTCAATCTATACAAAGAACTTAATAATTTTATTGAATGCATGTTATTGGGTTTTGATTTATTTCTTTAGATATTTCAAATCATTCAGGAATCTTCATGTACATCTCACTGTCTAGGAATCCGTACAGCTGTAACGACATTCATTAGATACATGTCAAGCCCTTTAGAAACTAAAAGGGCTTATCAAATATCAAAATGTGATTGCATTTAGAGTAGGAGAGTATGTTTCCTCATAATCAATGCCAAGTTTTTATGAAAAACATTCAACTATAAATTTTGCATTAAACTTTATACTCATATTTTTTCATTTCTTGTTCTTAGAAATGTCCATTTATATCCAACAGGCTTTACACCATCTGGTGTCTGAACAATCTATCCAGCAACCTCTCGTTTGTTCAATGAGTATAGCTCTTTTGGATAGCCTCTTGCCCTTTTTGCCAATCATGTCCTTTTCGACATTCATCCGTTGATCATGGTTTTGGATCATCATCATTTTCGCTTATTTCAAATGACATGTTGAAAGCAAATATATTATCAGGAACAATATTATTTCAATCCCAAATCTTATTAGTGTTCAAATAATTTATTGAGATCTCTTTATTTTTATTTTTTCCTTTTTTTCTAAAGGTTGTTCCTCATATGAATCAACTTGTTCTAATAGATCCTTATCAAAAGATTCTTGTGCTTTCTCAAGAGTATTTTGATTTGCATTTATTTTTAGTTCCATTTTTCTCTTTCAAGGAACTGTATCCTTTGAACAAACATGCCTTCCACGCTTTAGGTGTTTGATCAGTTCTTGTGTTTTTTTTTTGCACAGAGACATCAATCTTTGAAGGAGCATTTACATCTAGAATTTGTAATTTTGTCACTCATTTTATATCGGTAAATGCATCAGGTAATTGATTGGCAATTTGTTACAAATGAATGGTTTATTTAGCTTCAAGTTCACACTGATTTGTGCATATAACATAATATGATAAAGTTGATGCATTCCAAGCAATTTTGAATAATTCCTTTTGAATTGGCTTCTTATCTCCCCCTAATGGTGTGAAATTTTCTTCTTTAAAGTGACAATCAGCAAAACATGTAGTAAACAAATCCCCTGTTATGAGCTCAAGGTATCTTATAATAGACAATAAGTTAAATCCAAAATAAATCTCAAGTTTTGGTAGTGCACCCATCTTAGTTTTATTGGGAGGTGTTATGGTAACATTCACTGCACAAGCAAAAATTCTCAAGTGCGAGATATTTAGTTGTGGACCTAATCTGAGTTGCATGGGGGAATGTTCATTGTATGTAATATGCATTTAATGAAAGATAGATGTTGCGTGAAGGACTTCATCCCCCAAACCAAAGTTGGTGACTTAGTTCTCATGATTAAGGGTCTTGCAATTAATTGAACGCATTTGATAAGAGATTCTGCCAAACCATTCATAGTATGCACTTGTGGAACATAATGTTTAATGATAATTCCGATAGACATGCAATAGTCTCTAAAAGCTTAAGATTGAAACTCTCCAGAATTATCAAAACGAATGGTCTTAATTGGGTTGTTATGGAATTGTTCTCTTAACTTAATGATTTGGGCTTAAAGTCTAGTAAATACAACATTACAAGACGAAATTAAACAAACATGTGACCACCTAGTTGATACATCTATCAAAACTCTGAAATATCTAAATGGTCTATTGTGTGGATGAATAGGTCCACATTTGTCTCCCTAAATGTGTTCTAAGAAAGCTATGGATCCCATAATAATTTTAATTGGGGATGGTTTAACTATTAATTTACCTTGAGAACAACTAGCACAATTGTAATAACTTAATGAAAGTATATTGTGACTCCATTAAGGAAGTCCATCCGAGTTATCAATTATTCTTCACATCATTGATGATCCTAAATGACCAACTCGATCATGGAATAAAATGAATGTATTTGCATCATTGATTTTTCTATTTATGACTATATTCATTTCGAAGTGCCTTATATGAGTGAAATATACTCTAGAGGATAAAGTAGAGAATTTCTCTAACATTTTTTTCCCATTTGAAACCTATGTAAAATAGATGAATTCTCTATTATTTTCATTCATGGTTTCAATATGATATCCCTTTTGTCGAATATTTTTAAAGTTAAGTAAATCCCTCCTAGATTTTTTAGTGTATAAGGCATTTACAACATGAATTGTTATACCCCCATGTAACATAATAATTGCCCTTCCAGAGCTGTTAATCAAATTAGAGATGCCAGATATTGTTTGAACATTAGCCTTGGCTAAGTTCAAGTTAGAAAAATGTTCTCTCCTTTTAAGAATTATGTGCATTGTAGCACAATCAACAAGACAAATATCCCCCTTCTTTTGTTCATAGAATTATAGAAATCGAAAAACATTACATATGATCATTAAAAACATCAAGACTAGTGTTCGAATCATCATGAAAATTTGGGACATCTATATAATTAATGTCTGATGAGACGTCTCCGATAGTGAAATTCATCGTAACTGTTTTGCCTTTCTCCTTCAAGGAGTTTTGATAAAGATCAATAAAATGCTTATGCGTACGACATACATGGGCCTAATGGCCTTTTAGACCACATTTGTGACATGGTTGATCATGATTACGAGCATTCCCATTTTCAGCAATATGTTTTTTCCTTTTTTCTGAGTGGCGTCATTTTCTGTTCCATTAGTTTTAAAACTTATCACCGCGAAATTTATGGCACTGCTTGCCACGATCTTTATCAATTAATCTTTTTCCCTTTCAATGTCCATGATTCTTCTTTCCATGACCATTTTTATTGTCATTATAGGATGTAATATTTGCTTCATGAATTGAAGTGGTACCATTTGGATGGGAGTTGTTGTTCTTCAACAATATCTCATAGTTTTGTTCTGCCATCATGAAACAAAAACTAATTCTGAGTAATTTCTAAATTGGCGAGGTCAATATTGTTGTTGCAACAACAGATTTGAGCCATGAAAATTACTGAATGGTTTTTCATTCATTTTCTCATCAGATTTATTTTCTCAACATAGCCTTGAATAAGAGGTAATATTAAACATGAAGTTATACTCACTAACTATTTTAAAACCTTGTAACCTAAGATTCAGCTAGTTAATTTTAGCTTTTGGAAATAGCATTGTCTTTTGGTGTCCAAATTGCTCTTTCAAAGTTAAGCACATGGTAAGAAGATTATTTATAGTGAGATATTCACTTTTCAAACTTTCATGGAGATGATGGCGAAAGAATATATGTGTTTTCGCACGATCTTGCATTGATATTTTATTTCTTTTTGTAATAGTGTCTTTCAAGTCTTTAGCTTGAAGGTGTATCTCGGCATCTAATTGTCACAACAAATAATTGTTGCTAGTGATATTGAGGGCGAAAAATTCAATTTTTTAAAGGTTTGCCATAATCTTAGAATGTGTAATGAAGTTAAAACTGAGTAAATAGTTTTTCTCTTTTTTTTTTACAAAATAGACAATATATGATTAAATATATATTCATAAACTTATTATTAATATGCAAAATTTACTACTTGTTCGAGTTGGTGGGACAATCTCCAGGTTAGGTGGCGAGATGATGTCTACTAAAAACCATGCCTCTTCAAACGGGATAACCTATCTCCCTTTTAATGTTTAGCTTTATCAGGGACAAGGCTTACCCATTATCAAACTAAACTCATAGTATTATTTGTATTATAAAATAAAAAATAGAGCACAACTAATTGTTTATAATATAGAGATAAAAGTTATTTATGTCACATTGACTTTTGATTCTAAAGTAGAAGATCGTTCAAGATGCAACTACAAACCATTTTTTGCAGTTGGTGACATTACAATGCATAATGTATATGAATAAAGCTTGCATACATAAATAATGCATGTAACAAAAAAGAATTAACCATGATATTATAGAAATAAAATAAACTTATTTAGATTAACAAAAATTATGCCTTCCAAGTTTTTTCTCCTTAGCAAGCCTTCTTGAACTTCAAAATCTCTTTTACGTAAAAGCAAGTTCGTGCTGATAACATGTTGCAAACTAATTTTGGACTTGCTAGAAGCTAGAAAAAGAAAGTAGAAGACTAAGAACTACTACTACTACAAAGGGAAGAGAAGAAATGAAAGAGTTTGAATGAGAAGTTTTCATTCAACTTGGTGTGTTCTTTACAATAGAAGAACCCCCTTATATAGACCCTTAGTAATAATGAGAATGACTACTTGCACAAAATGTTCAAGTTATACCAAAGTCTCATGTCAACAAGATAACAAGTTACATGACAATACATGGACAAGTGTATGTACATTGGAGATGAATACAAGTTACATAGAGTGTACGAGTTACATTTAATGTGGAAATCATGCTTGATGTTACAATTCAATGTTAAAGTCATGCTTGATCATACATAAGCTTGGTTAAGTGTTCATCCATATCAGAAAAATATTTTAACATATCACATTTTAATATATTATGATTTTGATTGTACGTGTGGTATTTTGTATTAAAATAGTCCCTAATAGAATTGTACAGTGCTAAAGTTACTAAGGTGTATTTGGTGAAAAGAGGATTGTAGTATGAAATCTTACAATCCAAATTCAAATATATTAATTTATCATATATCATGGGTTGAGGTACTCAACTGATATCTCTTATATGATTAGTCAATTCCAAGAAAATAGGAGCCAAGAAAAATATGTGGGACCTCCGTAAATTGCCTTTTGGCAAGTAATATCTCATCAATTTCATTAGAGATATTTTGGCACCATTTAGTATAATTAGTCAAACCCTCTTAAAAGAAAAGACAAATATTTCAATGAACCTATTTTAATTAAATCATGCTTAAGAATTAGTTATAAATATAAATTTCATGGTTTGATTTTCATAAGTAAGCATCCATTTATATATTTCAGCTTATATTCACTAGTAATAACAAATACTGGATAATAAGATAGATATAATAGTGGAATGAGATAATGTATATTAAAAAACAATAGATGAAATGACTCACCTACTTAAGCTTGGTGATTAGCTAAAATATAGTCCTCGTATCATATATGTATGAGAGACAAAATTCCAAAGGGTAACAAGAAAGGAGCGTGTCACTTTAAACATATGCCTAAGATATACCTCGAGATACGCATTAGAAAGGTCTAAGAGTATCAAGTGGTGCATGTAAGAGAGTGAAATGTCAAGAAATGAAATATTAAAGCACCAAGAAATATATGTGTCCTTTATAGGCGTGTGTTTACGTGCGCATTACTGACCAATTGTCATCAAAATTGGAAACGTCAATCTATTGACAAGACCTTTCTTACGTTCCAAGCTTCCATTTTGAGGTATCCCTTCTTTTCTCATCACTTCTGAATTCTCGTGACTTACCATCACAATGAACATCTACTTTTTTCTAGCTCAAGATTTTGCATTGTCATTGAGAGCTCCTTAATTCAAGCAAGGGTTGAAAAAGAAGAAGGATCCATCAACCTCTACATATAGATTTGTGTTTGCAATTTCAATGACTCGCGCGACTTTCAAGTCAATCAAGTATCCTAACCTCCCTAGAAAAACCTTGCCATATGCCCCTCACCCAACAATCCTTCAAATTAATTATTTCATCTCAGTTAAGAAAAGATTAACCATAGTGAATAAAAACACATATAAAAAAATAAAAAGGAAAGAAATGTAGAAAGATGTATCGAACCCTCAAACTTTACTACTCAAGTATAACTAAACAATTGAATGTGACGTTAGATTTGATCAAATCTTCTCAATTTTCCACTACTCTCTTCACTTCCATGAAATTAGTATTAGCACCTAGATTCATCTCTTCCAATCTAAATCTAGAAACACATGCACAATCAAAAACTCAATCGAACACATTAAATCTCAAATTGTCGTCCGCGATTTTAGTACCACATGAAAATCAGAACGGTTAAAATCAACATGGTATGATTCACAGAGAGAAATTACGTGCAATATTTATAAAAGCACGACTAGTAGCAAAAGTTTATGGTAGACTTAAGGTGTTTATTACAATAAGACTTTTTCTCCCATAGCCATACTTAAATCCATTAGAATTTTAATTGTCATAGCCACATATTTTGACTATGAGATATGGCAAATGGATGTCAAAATAGATTTTCTAAATGGAAAGTTACTTGATGACGTGTATATGATACAGCCTGAAAGGTTTGTTCATCTTGAAAATTCTAGGAAGATGTGCAGGGTTTAAAGATCTATTTATGGATTAAAGCAAGTTTCTCGGAGTTGGAATCTTCATTTTGATGAAGCAATTAAGGAATTTTGTTTCATTAAAAATGAAGATTAGCCTTATATACAAAAGAAGGTTAGTGGGAGCATGGTTGTTTTTTTGGTACTGTATGTTGATGATATATTACTCATTGGAAATGATATCCAAACCTTGCGTAGTGGCAAGTATTGGCTAAGAAAGTGTTTCTCAACAAAGGAATTAAGAGATGTAGCCTATATCTTTGGGATTAAGATCTATAGGAATAAATACAAAAGACTGACTGATATAAGCGAAAGTACTTATATTGACAAAGCACTTAATAGGTTCAGTATTCAAGACTCTAAAAGAGGGTCGTTGCTAATGTCTCATGGCATAAGTCTAAGCGAGACTCAATGTCTGAAGACTAATGCTGAGCGAGAGCACATGAATAAAATTCCATATGCATTAGCTAATGGATCTATCATGTATGCCATGTTATGCACCCGACCTGATGTATCATATATTTTAAGCGCGATAAGCAAATATCAATTCGATCTGAGTGAGAGTCACTGATAGTTGTAAAGAATATTCTCAAGTACTTGAGAATGACTAAAAGTTCTTGGTATAAGGAACTTTAGATTATGAGCTTTTAAATAGTTAGATGCAAGTTTTCAAACTGATATAGATGACTTTATATCGCAGTCTGGATATGTGTTTACTTTGAATTTAGGCTCAGTGAGCTGGAAATGTTCAAAATAAGAAATTGTGGCAGATTTTACAACAAAATATGAGTATATTGTAGTGTCTGATGTAGCTAAAGAGGCAATTTGGCTAACAAAAAGTTCATCTCTGAACTTGGTGTGGTTTCGAGTATAGCTAACCCCATTTATTTGTTTTGTGACAACAACGAGGCCATAACACAGGCCAAGGAATCAAGATCACACCACTGATCCAAAAATATACTTATATGTTTTCATCTCATTCAAGAAACTATTGAGAGGGAAGACGTGAGCATTTGCAGAGTTCCTATAGAAGATAATGTTCCAGATCCTTCGACGAAGGTTATCCCACAAGTGAAATATGATGATCCTGTTAGATCATTAGGTATTAGGTACGTGAATGATTGGCCCTAGTTCAAATAGTAGATGTTGGGGTATTTGTCCTAGGTTAATCAACAAACATTGTTTATCTTATAGTTTTAGTAAATAAAATTGAGATTTTCATTTGTTCTTTTATTATAAGTGATTGTATGGTTACCTTATGATAAGATCAATAGGTATTTGTTGAAATATCTTAATTGTTCCTAAACAATCATAATACTGGGAACTATAATAAATTAAGAAATTGTTACTCTTAATTGATGGTCATGTAATGATTGTTGGGTTTTGGGGTTCGTACGCAGCGGAAGTTACAAAACAATTTTGACAAAAAGCCCAATAGGATTCGAATCTAATTCCATTAAAAACGTTTAAACCATGAAAACTTAATCATACCTCAGTCGCAATATATACTTCTGAAGATTGATCGATCTCTAAGGCGCTGCCAACGACGAACGCCCTCTACCAGCAATCCACACTTGAATGGCGGTCGAGATTCAAAGTGCTAGTTTCGAGAGAATACCAAACTTTTTTGTTTCTCTCCAAAACGATTCAGAGCGTACCAGAAAACCCTAATTCGTTTCTAAAACGAAAATAGAGTTTCAGCCCTTAATCTTTCATACGTGTGTTCTAATTTAATGCGTCTATTTATACAACCCTTGTATATATATGGTTAAGTAAATTACACATACACCCCTACTTAAAGAAGTATGAGTGTAATACACCACAAGGACATTTTTGTCATGAATTTTATCATATAAAATTCATTTTTCTGAACCATCTTAAAATCTCGCAAAACCATTCTTAGTATGCGACCCAATAGGCTCATACAATGTTGGCAGTGTACCAAAACACATTTCGGTATACAAGTCATAAGCAACCTCTAGCAAGACATTATGACTACCCAAGTTGTACGAATATCAAATCGATACAACCTAATCAATATTATATATAACATCCTTTTGTCACACGATATCCTTTTGATCAAACATAAGGCATGGAATTGTCATCCAACATGTTCAATCGTACTAGTCTCGATCTCTAGGTGGACTGAAAACATCCAAGTGACATTGATCAATATTAATTCACTTAGACTAGGCCTTTTAACAGTCTAACACATCAAGGGATCCACTAGATATCTCTCTTTATATGAGAGGGATAAATTCTATCTTGATTATACAACTTCATCACATTGCTCACACAGTAACCAATAACAACTTTTATAATCATTCGGTTAAAGACAACGTTTGATTGTGTCAAATCATTGTGCTACTAATGTTGAAGTCTCTGGTAATCTCAAGTCAGAGGACTGAAAAATATACCTATCATGAGAAACAACTATAACTTAATCCATGTGATGTTCTCATAGCGGGTCGATCCGGTACTTTGTTCCCTAACAAGTACTCGTGATCTTGATTCGTATCCTTATACGTATAATCATCAAATGATCATCAATCAAGACTCACACTACTCTTGATTCATTATAGTTCCCAGTATAATGATCGACTAGGGACATTTAGGATATTTCTGTAAATACACATGGATCTTATTATAATGTAAACATGCAAATTAATTATAATAAACAACAAATGAAATCCTCTATTTTATTAACTAAAAGTATTCATAAAGACAGTTAATGGATTGACCTAGGGCACATGCCCCAATATCTCCCACCGGCACTAGGGCGAATCATACATGCATCTAATGCCTAATGATCTAACATGACCATCATGTTTTGCTTTTGGAAGAGCTTTTGTCAATGGATCCGCAACGTTGTCTTTAGTAGGTACTCTGCAAATCTTTACGTCTCCTGTCTTAATAATTTCTCTAATGAGATGAAAACGCCTGAGTATATTTTTGGATCTGTGGTGTGATCTAGGTTCCTTCGCCTGTGCTATTGCCCCGTTATTGTCACAATACAAACAAACAGGGTTAGCAATACTTGGAACCACACCTAGTTCAGAAATGAACTTTTTGATCCAAACTGCCTCTTTTTCGCATCGACGCCGCAATATACTCACTCTGTTTTGTTGTCATGGTCTCTTGCTTCGAGCTTTTCCAGCTTACTGCACCCCCATTCAAAGTAAACACATATCCAGACTGCGATCTAAAATCATCTATATCAGTTTGAAAACTTGCATCTGTGTAACCATTTAAAACTAAATCATTTTCAAAACCTCCATAGACCAAGAATATTTCCTTAGTCCTTCTTAAGTATTTAAGAATGTTCTTTACTGTTATCCAGTGACTCTCACCTGGATCTGACTGATATCTGCTTGTAGTGCTCAAAGCATATGATACATTAGGTCGAGTGCATAGCATGGCATACATGATAGATCCACTAGCTGATGCATATGGAATCTTATTCATACGGTCTCGGTCATCATTTGTCTTATGACATTGAATCTTGCTGAGACTTATGCCATGAGACATTGGCAAAAATCCTCTTTTAGAGTCTTGCAAACTGAACCTATTCAGCACCTTGTCTATGTAAGCACTCTGACTTAGATCGATTAGCCTCTTAGATCTATCCTATAGATCCTTATCCCCAGGATATGGGCTGCATCTTCTAAGTCTTTCATTAGGAAACACTTCCCTAACCAAGACTTGACATTCTACAATGTTGGAATGTCATTTCCAATGAGTAATATATCATCAACATACAGCACCAAAAAAACAACTACACTCCCATTGACCTTCTTGTATACACATGGCTCATCTTCGTTCTTAATAAAGCCAAAATCCTTTATTGCTTCATCAAAATGAAGATTCCAACTCCGAGAAGCTTGCTTTAATCCATAAATGGATCTTCGAAGCTTGCATACCTTCCTAGAATTCTCAGGATGTACAACACCTTCAGGTTGTGTCATATACACGTCCTTAAGCAACTTTCCGTTAAGAAATGCTATTTTACATCCATTTGTCATATCTAATAGTCATAATATGCAGCAATGGAAATTAAAATTCTTATGGATTTAAGCATGGCTACTGGCGACAAAGTTTCATCATAATCAACACCTTGAGTCTGGCTGAAACCTTTTGCTACGAGTCTTGCTTTAAAAGTATGCACTTTGCCATCCATGTCAGTTTTCTTCTTGAAAGCCCATTTAAATCCAATGGTCTTACCACCTTCAGGTAAATCAACTAAGTTCCAAACTTGGTTATCATACATGGATTGCATCTCAGAGTTCATGGCACTTAGCCATTTATCTGTGTCTGGTCCAGACATAGCCTCCTAATAAGTGGTGGGCTCATTTTGATCCATAAGCAACACATCACGACTATTAGTAATGAGAAATCCAAATTTCTCTCGCTCATGTCTTACCATACCAGATTTACATGGGCCTTCTGTCACTTGTGGAGGTTCAACTTGTTCAGAACGTTGTTGAACTTCCAGTAGTAGGTCAGTGTTTATCTGTGATTCTTGAACTTCTTCAAGATTTATTTCTCTCCCACTAATGTCTTTTGAAATAAACTATTTTTCCATAAAGGCACCATACCGAGCAACAAACACTTTGTTCTCAGCGGGATTATAAAAGTAACATCTTTTTGTTTCCTCAAGATACCCCATAAATAAACACTTATCTGATTTAGGTGCTAATTTTTCAGGGACTTGTCGCTTTACGTAAGCCTCACAACCCCAAATCTTAAGGAATGATAAACTAGGTATCTTCTTGTAACATATCCCATATTGTGTTTTATCAACCGCGTTAGAAGGAACTCGATTTAGAGTGAAAGCTGCAGTTTGTAATGCATAACCCTAAAAGGATAATGGAAGATCTGCATGACTCGTCATAGATTGAACCATATCTAATAAGGTTCGATTTCTCCTTTCAGAAACTCCATTCCATTGTGGGTTTGTTGGTGGAGTCAATTGGGAGATAATCCCACAATTTTTAAGATGATCATCAAATTCTTGGCTCAAATATTCACCACTTCAATCTGACCAAAGTGTTTTGATAGTTTTACCAAGTTGACTATGCACTTCATTTTGAAATGTTCAAAACATCTCAAATGATTAAGCTTTATGTTTCATAAGATATACATAACCATATATGTTGAAATCATCAGTAAATGTAATGAAGTAATGATAAACTCCTCTAGCCATTGTGTTTATAGGACCCCATACATCAGTATGTATTAGACCCAATAAATCATTTGCCCTTTCACTGTGTCCAGTAAAGGGACTTTTAGTCATCTTGCCTCGTAAACAAGATACGCATGTTTCATATGTTTCTAAATCAAATGAATCTAGAATTCCATCTTTATAAAGCTTCGTTATGCGTTTCTCATTTATGTGTCCGAGACGACAATGACAAAGATAGGTTTGATTCAAATCATTTGACTTAAATCCCTTTGTATTTATGTTAAAGACTGGAGTATCAGTGTACATTTTCATGCTTAGAATATAAAGACCATCACACCAATCAACATTTGCATAAAATATGCCTTTACGAGAAATGGAACATCTATTATTCGCAATAATAAAATCAAAACCATCCATATCCAGACATGAAACGGAAATGATGTTTCTGCTCAAGGCAGGCACAAAATAATAATTATTTAAAGTTAAAATAAGTCCACTATGTAAGACTAAGTCATATGATCCAACGGCCAGGGCAACAACTCTTGCAACATTCCCTACGAGGAGGTTGACTTCTCCTTTCTTCAACTTTCTACTTCTCGCGAGTCCCTGCACATTTATACAAATGTGAGATCCACATCCGGTATCTAATACCCAGGAATCACTAGTAGATAAACGATTTTCAATAACATAAATACCTATAGTGGTAGTTGCATTACCCTTTTTCTTCTTTAGATCTTCCAAATAGAGTTTGAGATTTCTGAACCAATGTCTAGGTGCATGACAAAAATGACAATTTTCTTCCTTTTATTTTGGGTGTTTTGAAACAGGAACAGGCTGGGGCTTGACTTGTTCCACAGGCTTTGTGATAGGTGCAGTCGCAGCCTTGACAACTTTAGCCTTGCCTTTGCCTTTCTTCTTCATTCCCTTTTCTTTTTGGACCATCAACACATTATTATAGGGTTTCTTGATATTTTGTTCAGCAGTTTTGAGCATCAAATGCAACTCTGAAAGTGATTTCTCCATATTATTCATATTATAGTTCATCACAAATTGTGAGTAACTTTCTAGTAATGAATTCAGGATCAAATCCGTAGCCAACTCTTGGCTTATGGGAAATTCGAGTCTATCAAGCTGGTTAACATAACCCTTCATCTTCAAACCATGAGGACTCATTGACGCACCCTCAGTCATCTTGCAAAAACTGTAGGTTCTTGACTGTCTCTAACCTTTCTTGCCTAGCTTACTGTTGGAACATTTCCTTCCGCGTTACAGCCATGTCATAGGCTTCCATTAGTTCTATGTCCTTCTGAAGTTCAGGAAAAATAGTTACCAACATAATACATGCAACATCAGTAGAATCATTGACATGCTTATTATGCGTGTCCTTCACAGATTTCGTAGCATTGGCTGGTGGGTCCTCAGGGATTGGAGCATCCAGGACATACAACTTGATTTCATGCTTGAGAACGATTCTCAAGTTTCTGAATTAAGAAAATTATTCACAGATAGGTTATCTTTCTCAAGGATGGGTCGCAGTGACAAGGGATTATTGTTACTTGAAGAGGCCATTGATCTACAATAAAGATTATACAAAGTTTATTTTAATATAGAGGAATAGACTCCCACTAAATTAACAACCCTCCTAAAACATATTATTTATTTAGGGGACTAAAATCCATATTTCACCTAATTCTATGACAGCTATGACATGAAACAAAGAACTAGATTATTTAGGTAGGCAACAGTTACCAATTATATCTTGTGTAATTTTATATACTTTTTAGAGATACGGGACATCTTATGTCTTGGCATGTTTTTTTATCTCATCAAGTGCCTAAAGCTCAAAACTATTTTGATAGCTATATTAAGTCGGACCATTTTAAACATTTAGGTAACTCTTACCCAACTTGTCTCACCAAGATAACACAATACACTCAGCTATGACTGAAACTATATTAGTGTGATCGAAGCCTTGACAAGTGTTTAAAATGGATGGTACGAGACTTAAAATTTAATAGAGGGATTTTATTCAGTTTTAGTGATTTAGTGTAAACAATGAAATATCATATATTTTATTGATTTGTTCAATCACTACACAATTTGGAAAAAAAATTTATACTGTTCACTAATAAAATAATTTTCATGCGCTAGGATTAGTTAGACGGCTGTCCCGCTGGCCGGTCAGCGGACAGGGGTACAGGGGGCCGCGCCCCCTTTTTTTTTTAGGAAACGAATTTCAATTTCGAAAATTAAAACTCGCTATAGAAAATCATATTTTTTTGCTGATTTCATTATCCTAAATTTACCCCTTAATTTATCAGAAATTAAGTCAATTAAAGCATTTTTAATTAACCCGGGCCCACATCTAACTAATCATCTTATCCTAATCCAATTAGAACTTAAGATATTTGAATCCTAGTATATCACCAATAACAAAATTTTCGATATTTATCTCCTATCCAATAGGGATAACGGAACCGATTTTGCTAATATCTCCTAATCTAATTTGTTATCTATCTCTTATCAAATAGAAATTTCATAACAAAATAGATATAACGAGATAAATAAATAATTTCAAAAAATAATTAGTTGCAATTTCGATCCTCATCCAAATAATAACAAACACGTAATTGAATCATGAACTACTACCCTAATCAACCTAATCATATTAGTTTCGAATTAATAGTCAGACTTATACGATTTAAGAAACTTAAATCAATGTAACCTAATTATGCATACTAAATTACAGAGATTTCATCCATACATCAATACACGAAAAATAAAGATTATACCTAATTGTGTCATGGATAAAAGAACACGAAATTCAATTCATTAAAATTATTCGAATTAACCCAACGTGGTTATTAGCACGTACGAAACTGATTTCAATTAAATCACAAATATGTGTATCATATACACAAACATGATAATAAATCTCATAGAAAACTTTCGTATATCACATATACATCAACTATTAACATGCTTTCAATCATATATCATGTATATATCAGAAGAAAACATGCAATGAATTTAATGGAATAGAAATCGATGGCTCTGATACAACTGTTGGGTTTTGGGGTTCATACGCAGCGAAAATTACAAAACAATTTTGACTAAAATCCCAACAGGTTCTAAATCTAATTCCATTAAAAATGTTTAAACCATGAAAACTTAATCATACCTCAGTCGCAATATATCCTTCTGAAGATTGATCGATCTCCAAGGCGCTGCCAACGACGAACGTCCTCTACCAGCAGTCCACACATGAACGACGGCCGAGATTCGAAGTGCTAGCTTCGAGAGAATACCAAACCTTTTGTTTGTCTCCAAAACGATCCAGAGCGTAACAGAAAACCCTAAGTCATTTCGAAAACGAAAATAGAGTTTCGACCCTTAATCCTTCATACGCGTGTTCTAACTTAAAGCGTATATTTCTACAACCCTTGTATATAGACGATTAAGTAAATTACACATATACCCCTACTTAAAGAAGTATAAGTGTAATACACCATAAGGACGTTTCTGTCATTAATTTTATCATATAAAATTCGCTTTTCTGAACCATCTTAGAATCTCGCAAAACCATTCTTAGTGTGCGACCCAATAAGCTCATACAACGTTGGTAGCGTAATTAAACACATTTTGGTATACAAGTCATAAGCGGCCTCTAGCAAGACATTATGACTACCCAAGTTGTATGAATATCAAATCGATACAACCTAATCAATAGTATACATAACATCCCTTTGTCATACGATAACCTTTTGATCAACATAAGGCATGGAATTGTCATCGAACATGTTCAATCGTACTAGTCTCGATCTCTAGGTAGACTTAAAACATCCAAGTGACATTGATCAATATCAATTCCCTTAGACTAGGCCTTTTAGCAGTCTAACACATCAAGGGATCCACTGGATATCTCTCTTTATATAAGAGGGACAAATCCTATCTTGATTACACAACTTCATCACATTGCTCACACAGTAACCAATCACAACTTTTATAATCGTCCGGTTAAAGACAACGTTTGATTGTGTCAAATCACTATGTTCCTAATGTTAAAGTTTATGGTAATCTCAAGTCAAAGGACTGAAAAATATACCTATCATGAGAAACAACTATGACTTAATCCATGTGATGTTCTCATAGCGGGTCGATCCAGTACTTTGTTCCCTAACAAGTACTCGTGAGCTTGATTCGTATCCTTATACGTATAATCATCATATGATCATCAATAAAGACTCACATTAGTCTTTATTCATTATAGTTCCCAGTATAATGATCGACTAGGGACATTTAGGATATTTCAGTAAATACCCATAGATCTTATTATAATGTAAACATGCAAATTAATTATAATAAACAACAAATGAAATCCTCTATTTTATTAACTAAAAGTATTCATAAAGACAGTTAATGGATTGACCTAGGGCACATGCCCCAATAATGATCATGTATGTAGGTAAAAGAATTGAGATCATGAGAACTTGTTAAGGAACAAAGTACTGGGCGGACCTGCTATGAGAACAACATATGGATTAAGTCATAGGTGTTACTCATGATAGCTATATCGTTTACTCTTCCTATTTGAGATTACCTTCGAATTCACTATTAGGAGCATGATAATTTGACACAATCAAACATTATCTTTAATCAGACGATTATAAAGATTGTGATTAGTTACCATGTGAATAATATGTGAAGGTGTATAATCAAGATAGAATTTGTCCCTCTCGTATAAAGAGAGATATCAGTGGATCCCTCGATTAATGAAACTGTTAAATGGCAAAGTCCAAGTGAATTGATATGATCAATGTCACTTGGATGTTTTCAGTCTACCTAAAGATCTAAACTAGTATGATTGAACATTAAGGGGACATTTCATGTATTATGTTTTATCAAATGATATAACACGACAAAAAATATGATATATGGTTTTCATTAAGTTGTATTGTTTTTTATATTCATGCTACATGGGTAGTCATAATGCCTTGCTAGAGACCGCTTATGACTTTTGTACCTAAATAATTTTGGTTCACTACCAACGTAGCATGAACCTATTGGGTAACACAAAGAATGGCTTCGCGCAATTTCAATTGGCCCAGAATAACTTATTAATATGAGAATTTTTGTAATTTGGTTGAATTGCCTAAATAAAATTTGTTGACTACGAATAGGTTTTTTAAATGAGCTTATCTACACATATAAATTGAGGCTAAAACCTTAAGAAGAGATAGAGATTTCTTTTAAGGTATTTTTTTGAGTTCTCTGAATTTTAGGAGAGTAAGAAAAACATTTTCTATCTCTCTTGGGGCTAGCACTCCAAATTGCAGGCACCGTTCATATACGGATTTCCGATAGAGGATGTACGCTTGAACGTCTTAGAGATAAATTAATTAAAGAAGGAAATCTTGGATTAAGATATGGTTTGCTTTTTTAGATCTATTCTAATAGAACTTATTTTTAATCCTACGAAGGCTTTTCAAACACTCTTTTTAATTTTCTACTGCGTATTAACCTCAAAACCCAATACCGACTTGAGTGTTCATAGAGTCTATAGAATGTATGAAATGAATTGTACAAGTTACATTTTTGTGAACATAAATAATATTAATGTTTTTAAGTTTAAAAGCTAACCCAAGTTAACTAGTTGAAATTGTTATCAACTATTTGACACGTGTCGAGCTTGCACAATAGTTTTCCGTATTTTCCTATCATTTATAGTAGTGATAAATGAGATATCATCTCCACAGGGATTTTGCAAATATCTAAGGAAATTTTTTTTCTTGTTTTTCTTAATTTGGTTAATCTAAATAAACGGGAAATAAAATACTAAATAACTAAAAATTATAACTACTAACCTAACTAACCAAACTAACTAAACTAATTCAAACAATTCGATGCAAACTCATTCAAACAAAATCCAAATTCAATATAATATAAAATATATAAACAAACCCTTGCTAAACAATGTAATATACTTGGATCGCATTCAAACACTGGAACATAACATTATTTCGTAAAATAGTTACGATTATATCACATGGAATCTTGGGACCGTTAAATCCGAAGTCATAATAGGTTGATAACCTTTAGCAAACCATCGATATTCCTATATTCAATGGAAAATAAGCCATATCTTTATCATTGTAAATCTACATATTGGGTAAAACGCGATAAACTAGAAATACGATATCATTAAAACTCCATGAAAATCATGACGAATCTAAACCAAATAATAATCAAAATATGCTAATCAATAAATAACTTAGAACAAAATCACCGAAAACATCCACTCGGGTAATATGGCCCTATAGATTAATCCTAGTTACCACTTTTATAATTGTTGTCAATAATCATAGACATAGATTCATTATAAACATATCATAATAAATATTTGCAATTATGCATAAAATATCAATCCTCATTAGTTGTAATACTCAAAAACAACTTATTATAACCGTGATTGTTGTATATGAATAGATTTAAAACATTAAATACATGATTATGTAATCAATATTAACATGCATTCTAATGTATATACATGTCTAGGGTTTATTTAGATTAATAAACTACTCACTCATGCTGGAAAATAAATAACACAATAATATAAATAAATGACATAATTAAATAAATACCCCTATTAAATAAGTCTTTAATCTCCAAATAGTCTCTAAAAGTAATGAACAATAAACTAGAGTAAAACCTAATTGAAAACACTTTAAAACTAATAATGGCTAATAAAGGGCTAAAAAATAGAGATTAATTTCGAAGCTTTAAAGTCCTATTTATAGTTTCCCTAGTGTTAGGGTCCATCTCACTAAGTCCTGACTTAGCCTAATTTCCTAATATTAGCACCTAATCCATTCAATTAGCTTTAACCTTTAATACTTTTTATTTCAATCCTTAATAATGCTCTAAATCCTAATTTATATCCTCACTGAAACTCAATTTTTATTTTATTTTATTGAAGCAAATTAGGAAACCATATGGAATATCTTCCATATTTTATAAAAATTTCGGTAACACCTCCCCTAAAAGTGGCATGTCGAAATTCCACCTAATAAAAAACTTAATGGGGAGAAACCTAGAAGGACTCACAACTCCCCGCAGTTCACAATATATATATCAAATTTAAATCATTAACACTAACTTCCATGGAGAAATCCTTATTTACAATTGCACAAATTTAAACTAAACTAATTGATGAAGTGAGGAATTTATCAACTACTCCCTACAAAGAAAAGGATAGATCTTTCTACCAATTTATTGATTCCTCGAATACCAAATTGAAGAAACATGTTTCTAACTTGTGATTGAATACATAAAGTTAAAGAAACAGAAACTAATCTCTTAACAACCAATTTTGTGCATTAAAATAATATCCTCCTTTAGCAACTAATAAAGCCTATACATATTAGGCTTGATTATGTTAACATATTATCTCACTCCGCGTCACCAACCACCTCTTCAAGCATCCGGGGGCTTTTTGAATGGAAAATCACCTCGATGGCAAAGTCGTCGTCTTTAAAGACTAGTTTGTCTTTCACGAAGTCGTGCCCATCACCATCAAACTTTAGCGCCTCGTCAAGGTTGTCAGTCCTCATTGAATAATATCATATCTACTTTGTCATCACTATAAATAAAAAGAACTCCATCTTCTTCTTTTTCAGACACAAACTCCTCCTCTTTAAAATATTCCTCTTATGGTTCTTGACCAAAAGCAAACTCCTCGGTAGGCACTTCGTCCTCAAACCATTGTTGACGTCGTTAATGAGGTTGTTGCGACTGCCTCTGCTACTGCAAATGTTGCACTTAATTATGATGCAATTGTTGCACTTGAAGTGATAATTTTTCAACTAAAGTTATTACTTAATCCATCCTTCAGTTGACAAGTATTTTATCATCTCTTAGAGGAACTACATGGTCTTCACATTGACCTTTTCTTTTTAGCGGCATTATAGACGACAATAAGACCATGACGCTCATATACTAATTAATGCAACGAGGATCTTCCAAATTAAATTGCTTGATAAAATGGCGAACAAACAACCTGGGGCTAGAGAATTAACAACTAAATTCTCAAAAGAAAAAAAACTCAAGATTTTCATTAAACGTAAAAAATCAACGAATTACAGCCCAAAAAAGTGCTTTATATGGCGAAACTTAACGCCATAAAACATAAACTAGAAGAAATAAGAAACTTAACCCCACAAGCGGTGTCAAAAATGAAAACTCTTACTAAAAGTTATAAACGAACTAAGATTTTCCAATAATAGTAAATTCGTAAATTCTGAGGCTTAAACTAAGGAATTTGGCCAAGAAATGTCATTTTCATGGCTTTGTTGTAAGTGTTGACGGCCCCGTCATTTACAATAAATACAAATCTTTGAAACCTCAAAATTTCTTAGTTGGTCATTCCAAGACTTTTTACTTAACTATACTTCTAAAGAAGCATAACCTAATTAAAACCAACTCCCTAATTAAATATGAATATAGTTCTAATTAACTCAACATTCTAAATTTACATTTGTTGTGTTTAGTGTTCATGCTAATTCGTACAAAATTGATCTTCATTGCTATGCATCATACACTACTTGTTGACAAAAATTCACCCTCAAATTTTTTGTACCTTCTTATGACCTTTGATCCGGAATAAACTTCTCCTCAACACTAAGCTTGAATGGCAGATCAATAGCATATGAGACAAAGTTTTTAGCCTCACTTTTGAGACCCACCAAATTAATGTGATCGAGAGAGTCTAGAGAAAATTCATCGAAGTCGACAATGTTTGCAATCTTAGTTAACGAACAAAAATATTTTGTGAACTTGACTTCTTTTCCTGCAACAACTTCAATGGAAGATTCATTTACGATCGCATCATCAACCACTGCTTATACATGAAAAGTTATAGACATTGGAATAATCGTGACAACACGACCTTCATCCTCAAAGACCACCAACATGTATTCAATGAAGCCTTGGTCGTCGTTGTCAAACTTTGGAGGCTTATCAAAGTCGATATGATTTTCCTCACCTTTAAATTCACCATCCCTATCAAAAGAGAAATTTCCTTTAATAACTCTTCCATCCTTACAGATAACTCATTAAGTTGCACACACATTTGTTCCTGTAATGCAAGAAATTGAGTGAAAAACTCTCGATTTGAACTTAGTCATCTTGTTGATAAACATTTTTTAATCATTTTTTGTTCTAGTTCTTCTTTGGCACCATTATTATCTATAACTTACAGTTGATGAAGGCTCTTATACCAACTACTCACTACAAAGAAACAGATAGATTTTTCTATTAATTCCTTTATTCCACAAATACTAAACTAAAGAAATACATTTCTAACTTGCGATCAAAGACACAAAGTTAAAGAAACCAAAACAAACAAAGAAATACTCTATCTCAAAACCTAATTTAATTCATTAAAATAATTATCCCCCCTTTAACAACTGATCGAGCCTTTATATATATATATATATATATATATATTAGGCTTAATTAAGTTAACTTAGTATTTCACTCCAAGTAGATTTTATATTCTGATAATGACTTCAAACTTGACTAAAACTCTATATAATATATCTCTAATTAATAAGAAATCTTAATTTAACACAAACTCCAATAATCTTATCTCATAAATAAGAAACCTAATCTAAATCAAACTCTTATTTGCATGACTAACACTACTTCATGAAAAAAATTAATGTCCAATGAAACCATAAAACATCTTCCAAACATCCTAAAACTAATTTGTAAAGCTCCCGTACTTATTCAATAATGTTTCACGCCCTAGACTCACCCCGAAGACTAAAGTAATAATAATATATAACAAGAATTAACCTTTTAAATTAACAAACAATCAGCACATTAATTTATTCATGTCTATTCTTCCTTGTCTTCACTAAAAATCTGACATCATCAAAAAGCAACATGAAGATGTCAGGTAAGTAAGTCCTACAATGCTCTATACTTCAGCAAATGTTAGTCTAAATACATGGAGACATGTAATTGCATTTTCAAATAATAAGAAATATAAATAACAACAAGAACCCCTCTATTCCTATTTCCAAACTATACTCAGATTTCGACTTCCAAATATAGTAAAGAAATATTAATATGAGTTCATGAGAGGCAAAAGCAATGAGTCAGAGTGGATTTTCAAGACAGACGCATCAGCTTAGTCGTCTACATCTACTTCTCAACTTAGGGAAATAGATGCTAAGTATAGATACTACTAGCTTAGGGAAATAGCCGACCACACTCCAATCACATCCCTTTCTATTAATGCATGCTCGCCGAAAGACTCGCGGGCCTTAGGTCTTCCGTGTTCTTGTCTATCTAGTCAGGAAACCGAACCCCAAGTTATGATCATGAGTTGTAGCACTAATAAGTCATTTCCGGAATAACATGAATGCATGACCTAGAATGATGTGAAATGCAATGCAGACTATACGCAAACGAAGGTACAAAGACAAATTCCATAAAAAGTAAACACAACTATAGGGTTTACTTACAACCAACCAACTTTGAGCTTACTTTTCAGGGTTCCCAAAGCATTAGATCACCTTAAAAATGGCTCCGGTAGCTTTCCTACATAGCTAATTATATTAATGGTCAAGCTTCAAGTGAAATCAAATCACGAAACCCAATGAAAATCGCGGCCAAAATACGTTTGATAACAACAACAACAACAACAACAACAACAACATAGCCTCAGTCCCAAATTAACTGGGGTCGGCTACATGGATCAAACTTTTCCATTGTGCTCGATTCAGTGCAATTGATGGTGAGCTTTGCAAACCATTCAAATCTCTCTTAATTAATGCGTCCCATGTTAACTTTGGTCTACCCCTACCTCGTCGAATTTCTACAGTTTCTATTGAGTCAAGTTTTCTAGTTGGGGCATTTGTAGGCCGTCTTTGCAGGTGACCAAACCATCGCAACCGCCCTTCCCTAATCTTTGTATCAATTGGTGCTACTCCTACTTGTCTTTGAATTTCTATATTTCTTATTCTATCTTTTTACGGGTTTTACCACACATCCACCTAAGCATCCTCATTTATGCTACATTCACTTTATGTAATTGTTGTTGCTTTACTGCCCAACATTCACTTCCATAGAGCATAGCTGGCCTAATTGCGGTCCTATAAAATTTTCCTTTTAACTTAATGGGAACATGTCGATCACAATCACCCCGTTGCACTCCGCCATTTCTTCCATCCAGCTTGGATTCTATGTGTGACATCATTTTCAATGTTACCATCATTTTGTATGATTGAACCTAGGTATCTAAAATGGTTTACCCTAGGCACTTCTACTTCCCCTAATTTTACCACTCCGTCATCTCGATGTCTAGTGTTTCCAAACTCACAAGTGCATGTATTCGTTTTTCGTCCTACTCGACTTAAAGCCTTTAGATTCTAATGTACTTCTCCGAGTTCTAATTTCCTATTCACTCCATCTTTAGTTTCATCCACTAAGACAATATCATCTCGCAAATAGCATACACCATGGTATATCCTCTTGAATATGTCTAGTTAATTCATCCATAACTAAAGTAAATAGATATGGGCTTAAAGCCGATCCTTGATGTAGTCCTATCGTAATGGGAAATTCTTTTGTAGCTCCTCCAAATGTCTTTACACTCGTTACTACTCCATCGTACATATCTTTAATAGTGTCTATGTATCTAGCGTGCACTCTTTTTCTTTCTAGAACCCACCAAAGAACATCTCTAGGGACCCTATCATATGCTTTTTCTAAATCTACGAATACCATATGAAGATCTTTTTTCTTTTCTCTATATTTTTCTAACAATCGTCTTACAAGGAAAATCGCTTCCATAGTTGACCTCCTGTGCATGAAACCAAATTGGTTCTCGATATTGTTGTTTCTCTCCTTAGCCTATTGTCAATTATCCTCTCCCACGCTTTCATAGTGTGACTCATGAGTTTAATTCCCCGGTAGTTTGAGCAACTTTGAATGTCTCCTTTGTTTTTGAAGATTGGCATAAGCGTGCTTCTTCTCCAATCCATTGGCATCCGTTTTGATTTTAAAATTTTATTGAAAAGCTTTGTCAACCAAGTCAATCCGATTTCTCCTAAGCATTTCCAAACCTCTATGGGTATTTCATCTGGACCACATGCTTTCCCTATTTTCATTCTTTTCAATGCCTCTTTAACTTCTACAATTCTAATATTGCGTGTATAGTTATCATTTCTTTCTTGGTGTGGGTTTTCATCTATTACGTTTGATAACAATTTTAAAAAATATTAATTTATATAATTGTTTCATCTGGCTTTCAACTTGTAAATATTTGGTAACTTTTTAACCTTGAAAACCTCAATATTTGTCATGATGACCTAGAAGGAACTTATAGTAGTCATATACTACTTTCCATAGGCTTCAAGAAGACTCAAATCCGATCATTGACAAAAAAAGTTATGAATTTTCAATATGGCCTATCAACTAGGCAAACCTTAAATATTTCGAACTAAGAAATTTGTCCAAATCAATATTTTCGCAATTAAATCCTCAAAACTCGACAACAAATACCACGAAATCACTCGATACCAACATCAAATATTTTCATAGCTCGTGGAATCAATATTAGATCAAAACCAATAACCAATTCATCCAGAAACCAATTGTAAATCAATATCAACTATAAAAACATCTCCAAATAGTTATCAACTGAATCAGATTAGTTCAAATCATCAAAATCCTCACATACATCAGTGGACTTTATTCCAAACTGGCGCAAATCAATCCAATATACTAATTCACAACAATCCTTACTAATTTCTATCAAAACCCAGCTAAATATGGTGTAAAATCGTTAGAATTCAAATAGAATTGAAGAAAAATATCATGAATTAACAATTTACCAAGTTCCTAACCAAATACCTCATCTCGGTCATAGAAAATTGGCTCAAATTGACTATCTCGTAACGCTCTATTATTTTGTAGGAATAAATTAGGCGAAAATCGAATGTCGAGAGATCGCAAAGCGAAAAAAGAAATGGAGAGGGTTTAGGTATTAAAAGAGCGAAATGTTCTGTTGAACATTTTTAATGAAATTAATTTCATTTGATTTTTTATATATTTATATATAAACCCTCGGCTGCTTCTTAGCGGCTTAATTTCCTTTTATGTATTAATTTTTGAAATTCTTATTTTAATGTAATTTTACTTCCCGTGCTCATTTTCGATTTGGTTTTTCACCAAATTAAACCAAACTCTCTACAAAATAGTCTATCTTCATAAAGCATCCATAATAGTGGTTTTGGTCACACCAAAACCCCAAGAATCTAAACTTTGTCCACAACATACTGAATCATTTTGAACCAATTCACTTGCCATACTAAACCTAACTAACACTAATTTGGAACCAATCTCAACTTCAACCACTGCCAACCGACATAAAGCTCGAGGTACGGTCTTGCACAAACTTCATTCTCATTTTACAATACCACTTATCCCAACTTGTACGCAAACCCAAGCATAATCTTCATGTGGGGATTAACACCTATTTAATTAGCTTTCGAGCAACTAATAATTAATTTAAACTCGTGCCCTTCAGACACACACTTGCAACCCTGATTATGACAAACTTATGATACACCTCAACACACGCTAACTTCACGACAAAATACCATATAATACATACACCAAGCACACAACACACAAATATAAAATATACCTTACGATGTCTAGTCCATAATGCGCAGGTCCCACCTCGGATATTTAAACTCCAAATATAATTTGCAATTGCTTAATCAGTCGCCTAATCAAGTTTATGAAATTCTCTAGTTTCAAAATTCTTCTCAACTAATTAAAAATTTTGCCCTTGAAGTTTAAACTTACAAGTTACTGAACTAAAAGAGACATGAGAATATGATCCTTCATATACAACTCTTTTTATCTAAACTTGTAAAAATCATTTCCAAGGTGAAACCGTTAAGTGGACCCAATCACTTACATTGTAACCGACAACCGAATGGTAGAGATCGTAAACCTTTCAATTTTTCATTTTAAACTTCTTGGTTTAATGAAAAGTTATAACGACTTCTCTTCCAATCTTAGCATTTTGTGAATTTTGATGAGTTAAATGATCAACTTTGTGGAATATTTACTTTTCTTCACTACTCATTTCATGCCTTGAATCTCATTCAAGCATTAATATTTGGCAAGATCTAGCCTATCTTGCTTTTAAGTTAAACCATTTTTATTTTTAACTAAATGCTATTCCACAAACTATTGATAATTTTTTTCCCTATCCACCAAACTCTGGTATACACATCCTATTTTTCTTTTCCATCACTAATCATTTCTAATTAGAATCTTTGTTCAATCAATTATTAGACTATCATCAGTCAAAATATTTATATAGTAATGCAAATAATATTTTAGCACGACCTAAGATACTAAAATACGAGTTACGTATCTATCTGATCCATCATCATTCCATCGTTCCTCAATAGAAACCTATAATTGCACAAGTCATCTCATTACTATAGATCTCTAATTACATCTATTAACGCATGAAAAGAGATCTTGAATTCTAATCCGATCAGAAAATGAAATAGGACATATCGTGCAACTCTTACTCATTCTCTAAATGTCTACTCACAATATCATTTAGATTCATGGATTAGAAAAAATTATTAATTCCAATTCATCAACCCCTTAACTTAACATTTCATTTGATTGGTTAGAAAATTAACGACTTTTCTAACTTTATCAAACCATTATATATTCATGAGTTCACAAAGAACCTCATCATTTTTTCATTTAACTACCATTCTCTTTCGGATTGCCTTGATCAATACTACTTCGATTTCCACATTACAAACTTACTGAGCTTTCATTCCATTTCTTGGATTCCTGAGAGTTTACATTTCAACTACTAACTATTAACTAAAATTCATTCTTTACTTGAATGGATATAGTTATCCTTAACTTAATTAGACATACGCTTTGAAACAGAGATATCAACGTCTTTCATGATTATACTCTCACATTATAATGTTTAACTTGTATCCCATACAAATTATACTTATGATATCTCTCTTGACCTCTACTCAATACATATTTTTGGCTCTACTCAATTTACTCTAAAAGAATATACAATTCTTCAAACATATTAAGCCAGATACATTGTCCTCTATTTAGTCTTTCAACCGATACGAATTATGCTTACTAACTAAGTGAGATGTAAATTATACGCCTATTTTCATTTTGCATTTGTACCCAAACCTTCCATACAGGGTGCCTACAAAGACGGCCTACAATGGAAACTCGTAAAGATAGAATAAGAAATTTAGAATTTCAAAGACAAGAAGGAGTAGCACCAATTGATACAAGAATTAGGGAAGTGCGGTTTTCGTGGTTTGGTCACCCGCAAATACAGCCTACAAATGTCCCCACTAGAAAAATTGACAGACCATAAACTTTAAGAATTCGACAAAGTAGGAGTAGACCAAAGTTGAAATGGGATGCATTAATCATGAGGGATTTGAATGGTCTGAAAAGCTCACAATAAATTGCACTTAATCGAGCATAATGGAAAAGTTTGATCCATGTAGCCGATCTCAATTAATGTGGGACTGAGGCTATGTTGTTGTTGTTGTACCCTAATCTTCCATACTGACATTTTACATCATTTCCAATTTAATATAACTGGTGTTTTGAATTTTGCCACTAACTAATAACGTGGTGTACCACTACATTTGAACTAATATATAATATATTCCCTGATATCAATTGTATATTGCTTTGGTTCAAAACTTCCAACTTTTGGAATTTGATTCCTTGTAAGATTCTCGTAAAGATATAATAAATTCCATCAGACTCATTGTTTGATATCTTAATTCTTGTTGCGACTTATTAACCTGGTATTTCTTTATTCATGCGTATGTGAGAATTTATTGACCATTTATTTACCTATAATTAAGCTTCTAATTGATATCAGTGAAATATGATACAGAGTCTACTCGGTTCATTTGTTTATCCAAAGATGGGTGAGGCCCTCATATCGATGTTCTACATTGTGAATGAATCGTAATTATGATACAGAGTCTACTCGGTTCCATTTTTTCAATCATAGGTATTCTCACATTTATCTTTGTCTTAGTCCCCTTACAAACTTAGCACAACTTTTAATTAACATATAAACAACTTACAGCTCCTTAGTCTTAACTTATAATGTCAATTTATATCTCTTCAGTTTTCAAAATACTTAGATAAGGATGATGCAACTTCTTATGGTCATTCAATAAATTGAAGTCTTCCTTAACTAATCTTGATTTGGAACAGAGAAATTTTATGACTCAAACATTTTACTATTTGTTATAGTATGAAGTTGTTTCCATTTGTCTCAGATTTTCCTAACTTTTCGATAGACTGTGTAAGATATCAAAGTATCTTATTGATCATCAATTCACTTTTTCATGATTTCACTTGTTCGTTGTTATTCGACCGAAAAGATAGAAGAATTAGAATTTCCAAACTTTTTTTGATTAACTTTATGACTATTCAAATTCTTAAAGGATTCTATTTCAATCCTCAAAGCCCTATAAATGAAAATTCTCGCAATATAGGAGCTCAAACTAATGTCCTATACAAATCAATTAATGATTCTCAATCATAACATCTATCTCTTTCATTGTTATATTTTAAGTCATAGTGATAAACATCATAACTTAATTTGTTTAGAAGTGACTGTTGGGTACTTTGCATTTTCCAACACAAATACTTGTGTTATATTTTTTTAATAGCTAACTTAGCTATTTTTGTACCTTTTCCCCAATCTCAACTTCTAACACATAAATCTTATCACTAATTATTTCATTTTAAGTTGGGAATTTCATAAATCTTTATTTCGTAACAACACCTAATCTGTTGTTAACAAAGATTACTTCTAAACTCTTGTGTTTCCATTTATTTTATCAGATTTTTATTCGATTCATAGAACCATTATACTCAACGTCACTTATGGATAAGTAACTTGAGTAATAAACAATCAAAGACATTCAATACTTCTCATTACAAATTATTTGATTATTTTAAACCATGGTTTCACTCGGTGTTTTATTTTGCAAATAGGATAATACTTTGCTTTAAAGTATTTTATTTTAGTATAAACTGACTTAGAAAACTCGACAGATCAAATCACAATCTCATTGTGATTTTCAAGTCAAAACTTAATTTGTGCAATTACTTTCTATTTTTTTCAAAACCACTCATGTCTCTTTTATTGTCATTGAGACTATTTCGGAAGCAACTCTTCATTGGTTATGAATTAATCAAATACTTCATAAAATAGGTCTTAACTAGTTACATGTTCAACCGGCCAACCTCATTCTAAAATTCAAGATAATCCATATTTTGTGCTTCCAAAAAGCCTCAATTTCATTTTCGTATTTTCCCAATCATTTGAAGCTTTATTCAAATTCTTGCTAATATTTTTTGGAGCATTTCCTAATTGTAAAAGTTCAAAACTTTCATTTTTAAAGGATTGCATGTTCAGTACTCACGTTTCTGAATTATTCAGACATCATCCTTAACCAATTTTCCATTAGTTTTATAAATTATTACTTCCCTCAGCTATATTTCTATCGAACTACTTATAATATCGCTTTCTGAATTTAGACTTCTTGAGACTATTTCACTTTTAATCACGCTCAGTTTCATTTCATAAGTCTATTCTATATTTAATTGTTTGTTCCTAATCTCACTTGTCATATCTCACGAGTTAAATATCAAACAAATATAGAGAATAAACTTCTAATTGTATATCTAGCGACAATATAATAAATACACACCAAACATATAACAATAATAAAGTAACCCCCAACTCACAGTCATTTCCCAACTAATTGCTCTCAATCACCATTTGGTTCTCAACCAAAGTTTTTAGCAATCGGGCCAAACCTAGGCTCTGATAGCAAGTTTTTCAAGGTCCGCCTCTCTAATTCCTAACTTAGCCTAATTTCTCAAATTTATCACCTAATCCATTTGATTAACTTTAACCTAGAATACTTTTGATTTAAATCCCTAATAATGCTCCAAATCCTAATTTATATCCTCAATGAAACTCAGCTCTTGTTTTCCTTTATTGGAACAAATTAGGAAACCATATGGAATATCTTCTGTATTTTATAAAAATCTCGGAAACACCTCCCCTAAAAGTGGCTTGTCGAAAAATCTATGTAATAGTCAACATTATGGGGAGAAGCCAAGAAGGACTCACAACTCCCCGCGGTTCATAATATATATATCAAATTTAAATCATCAACACTAACTTCCAAAGTGAAATTTAAATCATTAATACTAACTTCAAAGGTGAAATCCTTATTTACAACTATACAACTTTAAACTAAACAAACACTACTTTATGAACCAAATTAATGTCCAATGAAACCATAAAACATTTTTGAAACTTCATAAAACTAATTTGTAAAGCTCTCGTACTTATTCGAGAGTATTTCAAGCCCTACACTCACCTCGAAAATCAAAGTGATATATAATAAAAATATACAATAAGAATTAACCTTTTAAATTGAGAAACACTCACAGCAATACTCGATTCTTGTCCGTTCTTCCTTGTCTTCACTGAAAATCTGACATCATTAAAAACAACTCGAAGATGTCATGTAAATAAACTCCTACACTGCTCTTTACTGCTACAAATGTTATTCTGAATATATGGAGACATGTAATTGAAATTCCAAATAACAAGAAATATAAATAACAATGTAAATCTTTTTATTCTTGTTTCCCAACTATACTCAGACGTAGACTCCCAAATATGGTACAGAAACGGTACTAGGAGTTCATGAGATGCAAAGGAAACGTGTTGGAGTCGATTTTTTAGCCAGACGAGTCAACTCAGTTGTCAGCAGCTACTACTAAACTTAGGGAAATAGATGCTAAGTATGTATACTAATAGCTTAGGGAAATAGTCGACTACATTCCAGCCACATCCCTTTCCATCTATCCATGCTTGTTGAAAAACTTGCATGCCTCGGGTCTTCCATATTCCAATCTATCTGGTCAGAAAACCTAGCCCTGAGTCCCGCTCGTGAGCCATAGCACTAACAAGCCATCGTTTAGAATAATTTGAATTTATGACCAAGAATGATGCAAAATGCAATGTAGAATAAACATAAATACAAGTACACAGATAAATTCTATAAGTAGTAAAGACTAATGTAGGGTTTACTTACAACCAACCCACTTTAAGCTTAATTTTTTGAGTTTTCTAAATGTCGAATCACCTTGAAACTGGTTCCAATAGCTTACCTCAATACCCTATTATATTAAAGGTTAAGCTTCAAATGAAACTAAATCATGAAACTTAATGAAAATTGCAACCAAAGTACGCTTGAGAACGGTTCCAAAAATATTAATTTATATAATTGTTTCAACTGGCTTTCAACTAGTAAACATAATGTAACTTTTTAACCTTGAAAAGCTCAATATTTGTCCAGATGACTAAAAAGGAACTTGTAACACTCATGTCCTACTTTCCATAAGCTCCAAGAACACTCAAATTGGATCAGCGTAGAAAAGATATGAATTTTCCAATATGGTCTTTCAACTTGGCAAACTTTATTTATTTTGAACAGAAAAATTTTTCCAAATCAATATTTTTGCAATTCAATCCTCAAAACTTGATAACAAACAGCATAAAACTACTCGATATCAACATCAAAATATTTTCATAGCCCATGGAATCAATATTGGATCAAATCCAATAATCAATTCATTCAAAAACCAAACGTAAATCAAAATCAACAATAAAAACAAATCCAAATTAGTTATCAACTGACTCACATTAGTTTAATTCATCAAAACCCTAACTTACATCGTTGCAGTTTATTTCAAATTGGTGCAAATCAATCCAATATACCAATTCACAACAATTCCTTCCAATTTCTATTAAAACCCTGCTAAAGAAATTGTAAAATCACGAGAATTCAAAATGAATTGAAGAAAAATGTCATAAATTGGTAATTTACCAAATTCTCAGTTGAATGCCTTGTCTCGATCGCAAAAACTTAACTCAAATTGATCGTTTCGCGACACTCTACTATTTTGCAAAAAGAAATTAGGCGAAAATCAAACGTCGGGAGATCTCGAAATGAAAAAAAGAGCAAAGAAAGGTTTAGGGATCGAAAGAACGAAATGTTATATTGAACGTTTCTAATGAAATTGGTTCCAGTTGATTTTTTATATATATTTAAATATAACCCTAAGCGCTTGTCAACAACTTAAATTCTTTTTTATTTATTAATTCTTGAACTTTCTATTTTGACGAGATTTAATTTTCGACACTTGTATTCAATCCAACTTTTCACCAAATTAAATGAAACTCTTGACAAAATAGTCATTCACAAAATCGCCATAAAACGAGTTTTGGCCACACCAAAACCCCAAGAATCTTAACTTCATCCACAACATATTGAACCCTTTTGGACAAGTTTTCTTGCCATACTAAACTAAACTTACACCAATTTGGACCCAATCTTAACTTTGACCACCACCAACCGATATAAAGCTCGAGGTAAGTCTTGCACCAACTTCATATTCAATTTACAATACCACTTATCTCAGCTTGCACACAAACTAAGGCAAAATCTTCACGTGATGATTAACACTTGGTTAATTAGTTTTCGAGCAACTAATAATTTATTTTCACTCCTGCCTTTCAGACACACACTTGCAACTTTGATTATGAAAAATAGAGAAAACACCCCAACATACCCCAACTTCGCCATAAAATATCATATAATACGCACACTAAGCACACTACACAAAAAAATAAAATTTACCTCATGATCTCTAGTCCATAATGCGAGGGTCCCACATCAAATACTTAAACTTCAAATAAAATCTAAAATTCTTAATTCGTTGCGTAACCAAGTTTATGAAATTTTCATATTTTATATTAATCTATACATATCATAGATAAATTCAAATTCTTCATATTCATCTAAAAAACACGTAACAAACCTTCGCAATTTGTCGATGAATCCAATTTCTTCACAAATCGCTTAGCTAATCGCTGGTAATTGGTGTCAGTGCACCATCGATTTATCTAGCGATTCTGAGTGTATTTCGCAATTCACTGATGATCCACTAGCTTATTTCCTCCGCTCACTATTTTGCTCTTATCCCTCTTCTTCTTTCATTTTTTCATTTTTCTTAATTAAATCCTAAAATCACAAAAACAAGAGAATACATAGTATAATATCATCATTTATATCTTAAATCAATCTAAATTATGCTATAAAATATATCTAACTATTAACTTTCCAAATACCCCCAAATTCAGCACTTTGTTGTCCCGAATAAAGGAATACTCTTTTTATATTTTCTTTTAATTCTTCATATATTGATTTCAATCTAATTTATCTTAACTTTAAATAATAGAAGTTTTAAAATGCAAGTGATCATCAAATGGAAACATATTACCCACAAAATGATAGGTATGATAGAATAGAATAATTTAAAAAAAACTATGAATCGTCCCTTAATGATAACTCAACCACTTAATTGAATACCCCTTAAAACTTAAAGTTCCATCAATATCAAGGCTAGTACATAATATAGGTTTTCTCAATCTCTACTGACAGGCATCAAGCTTATGACTAGTATAGAATCTGAAAACACAAAAACCATTAGATTAATCTTAATTGAAGGAAATACTTTATAATAGTAGCACAATCAAAATCAACCAGGATTTTACTAAGATTCCAATGAATACATTGTTTAAAACGTGTTAGAAATACTTCACTTAACCCTAGCTTCAAGCACTCATGTTAAATCGTTTCTTTAAAGATTTTAACAACATCCATCTTTTTCATCTCTTATTTTTTCTACTTCATACTAATTATTTTTCTTTATTATATTTCTTTTCATTTTCATTTGACTTTTGAGTCCCTGCTCCATTTCTTGTGGGCAGTCTCATATTTTTCCCACTATAGATTCCCCAATCCATTTTCTATAGAATCTATGGGACTTTATATATATTTGTAAACTCTTGTTAACACTTCTCACTATCCACTAAAGATGAAGAAAGTATTCTTTCTGCATTATAGAAATTCATTAGTTTCTAACTTATTTCTTCTTTAAATTGTGGCATAATAACTTTCTATATATGTATATATATACTATAAAAATATTCAGTCGATATCTTTTGTATTATAAAACTCTTAGAAGTCTGTCTTGTTCATCATGCACTACCGTTGCGATCTTCTATCCATTCTCATGACTAACACAAGGCAATCAATCCAATTCATACATCAACTAGTAAAGTTAATTAAAAGGGTATAAAAATTGATTCCTTCTTTCATAAAATTCGCTTGGGTAATAAAAATGTCACTTTCATTCAAGAATTGATTATATATTCATTCCATTATATTATATTCCTTACTAAAAATAAAAAAATGAAATTCATACTTACTTGAATTCAGCATAAATTCATCAACTCAATTGAATATCGGATTAAAAGTTTGAACTTTGCATCAATTCTGAACTTGTCTTCTACATTTCTTTCTTTCCTTGCTTTCTTTTCTATCATTGTCACACTTCACCTAAAATACCCTCAAACTCATTCCAAACGTTGTCCTCAAGGTTTGAAATTAAGTCGGGTTTCCAACAAAACAAATATATCTCATGAAATATAAGCAAATTGATATAATCATAAATTGGATAATCAATATAAAATAAACTCAATAGATAAATATCATAAAAAAGAATGCATTAAAAATTTGAATAAACTATATCAAATGTAGCATCATTATCATTAGATGTATCACCAAAATATCATATGAAATCATAGCACCAAGAATAATATCAAAAATAGTATATCATCAGCACATATCTCATAGTATCATCATTAAGACCTTGCACATTATCACTCAGAGATAAAGGAGGTTAAATAAAGTAAAGAAATCAATGTCGTCGTTAAAAGGTTGCATCATCATCATCCTCAACTGGATCAATCCTCCTGGAATGGTAACTCCCAACGGGAGCATAGAGGGTGTAGTCCAGAATACAATCACTTAGTAGTCGCATTTGTGTTGATGGTACAGGATTCTTTGAACTTCCTTGTTTTCTATGTCTTCTTGACATCATTCTCTCCATCATATTAATGATCCTGGCTAAGGACCTTTAATTCTCAAACGCTAGTTCTTGATTCTTCAGAGTTCTCATTTAATTGGGTAAACATGTACCAATAAAGGCCAACTATAACTCCTCCATGTAAATTCCATCGTAGTTCCTAGCAAGTTGTTGCACATTCAAATCATTTCTAGCTCTCAACATATCTTCTAAAGCTCTCCTCGTGTCATCTCTAATTTTTCTTCTTTACTTGTCTTTTTTCTAGCTATCTGAGCCTTATCCCTTTTGTCTTCAGAGACTTCATATCCATTAATTTTTTCATATCTCTCTATTACTTCATCTGTGATAGCATTTTTTTGTAAAACACTCATCTCAAGTCCTGCCATGTTTACTCGATATTCCCTGCAAAAAGTTATAATCATTAAAGGAAAAGGTAATCTATCATTCTTCTTCATTTTGATAGATCTCCTTATCGATTCAAAGATAATCTTGCCAACATCTAGATATCCTAATCCCATGACATTTTGGTAAAGCAAAGTGACTTTGTAATTCACGATCTCATAATATTTTAGACTTCACTATAAGCTAGCGTCGATGAAACAACATCACATTTTTCTAATGTTCTTAGAAAGATTTTTATTGATGTGCTTCGGGTAATCATCTGTGTTTAAAATGAATCCATCACCATGGATTGCCTTTAATCCTCTCCTAGTTTCTTTAGTAGGTACTTAATTGAATATCCAGGCTTTGGGTACTCATCATGTTCTTTTTGGTTAAATTACGGTAAACTAAAATATCAGTTTATTCTCGCAGCAGAACAATCTACCGTTCATCCTCTAACTCGTGACTCTGTCTTTTCGTCACTTCCATAGGCATTCGCATAAAACTTTCATACTAAAATGTCATATTCCTTCTCACTAGGAACATCCTCAAGATCTAAATGGTTATAGTCTTTATTCGATAATCCCCAGTTTCTCGCATCAATGATATATAAGATCCTAGGCCTATATTTTAACTTATTTTTCACATTGATTCCCCTTTTGTGATCAACTTCCTTTCTCTCATTATATCATTCTTAATATTGGAAAAGGCCTTACCATTGATAAAATTTTCTTCCGTAAGAACATACATTTTTGCTCCCTTTGGTATCTCTTCTTCTACTTCATCCTCCTCATCCAAATAATCTTCTTTAGTATTATAGCTAAATGATAAATGTGGAGTAGGCTCTCTTTATGGTCTAATCCTAGATGTATTAAAAGAAATTTTTGCGAGTCTAATTAGGGAAACTTTGAGTTTATCCTTAATTTTCTCTACTAACTTTCCATTTCATTTCTTTTCTTTTGAATATCTACCATTTCCACTTCTACCCACTTCAATAGGTGCAAGCTAAAGAATAAACCTATAAAACCATTTAAAACCAGATTTTTGAAAAAGTGTTCAGTAAAATTCAACTTATCTATCTAGTAAGGAGAAACTCATCGAAAAAATTTGTTTATAAATCGAGAGTTTGAAATTCATAAGAAATTCATTAACAAAACATCGTTGATGAAATAATCATTCATAAGTAATTCGACTTATTTGATAGACAAAAACAAAAACCCCCCAAACTCATTTAAAACTTAGTCTCAAATTAGTTTGCATATAAAATTAAATACATTCGTCGTATACCACAATTAGTTTAAAAATTTGATATCAATAAATAAAATATCAATCCACTCTAATAAAAGTATTATAATTGAAAACATTCAACATCAAAACCAATTTTGAAAAAAAAATTCAAAATAGCCACTTTAACCTATATAAAAATCTAAAAATCAATGAAAAATCGATACTATAATCAACAAAAGGCTAGGGTTTTCATTGATTACCTTCTTGAAAGTGAATCTTTCAATATTGGAACTCTAAAACTCTTGTAGAACACTCCTCTGTGCTTCAATTTTGAATTCCCTTTGTTCAAGCCCTAGTTGGCTCTATATTCTCAAAAATCACCAAATTTTAGGTTAAATGTCTAAAGATTCAGGTGGGTGTCAGCTAAATACACTAAAATCTAGCTTTGAATGTAGAATCTAGTCAAAAATTTGATCTTTGGATCAAAAAGTTGTAATGGTTCGTGATTATGAAGTGAATAAATATGGTGATTTTAGGTTTTTGTTTTTAAAAATGCATATTCGTTCTCGGCGAATAAGAGTTTTAATGGATTCGTTGGGAAATCGATGCCTAAATCACTAAAAATAGGCCTCGGGGGCTCAATGATTAGTTCAACAAATCCTAGTTATAATTGCAAATCCCTAACAATTCAGTGACCTAAAACTACGAAAAAAATTCTACAAATTGATAGCGATTTTCTCAGAGAATTCCAACACAAAATGAAATTGATGAGAAATCGTTGGTCCATTTTAACTATTTTTTCAATTTAATTGATTCTCCCATATATTTATCACATATAAATCCAATAAAAAGGTAGAGTTATTCAAAACTATCATAATCTGACTATGATTTGTACTAATCAATATTTTCATTACTATAAATAACAAACAAACATAAAAAACCTAATGCATAAAGACAATATAATACATAAAGAAATCGGCTCGATCAACCTCCTTATATGAAATTATTCTAGAATTAAATTCCTAAAATATCTTTATTATAAGAGTCAAGAGTTTAGAGAATATAAAAAAACTAACTAATCTTAATACTAAAACTGAAAGTGAAAATAGAGTATGGGTTACCTCCCATAGAACGCTTTTGTTTTCTGTCGTTTGCTCGACTAAACCATGTAGTTCTAAACTGCTTCTATAAACTTAAATGTGGGATTGTCCACTTTAGTGTCATTCCAAAAAGTAATTGCTAATCCATGCACCCTAAAAGTGATTGTCAGGTTTAGAGTATTCATGACAACTTGCAAAGTGGCTAAGAAAGGTCGTCCTAAGATTAATAAAGGATCTTCATTGATGAAATGTGGCATAATCAAAACATCTGTAGGAACAATGTACATGCCAATTTCAATCGATACATTCATAATCACTCCAATTGGTTTCATTGAATAACCATTTGGTAGAGTATTTTTTTTAGAAGCAAGTACATCTAACTCCAGTTGAATATGAAGAAAGAAATGAATTGGCATGTAGTTCTCTCTAGAACTCGTATCACAAATAGCTTTAAAATACTAAGCCCATTTAACTTTTATGTTTATGTATATATCATTTGGATCATCAAGCTTTACAATTGCTATATTCTTATTTTTCTTATTCTTATTCTATGTAGCTTTAAACTCCACCATTTTAAGATCATTATCAATATTGTTCGGTTGCATAACCTTCCATTATTGGGTTATTATCTTTTAATTTTAATATCTTCAACTCGCTTATTCTTTGTCATAGCATTTTCTTATTTCATAGCTACTACCTTAATAACATATACTTCAGTTTTTAAATTATGATGATTTAAGACTACAAATTCATTATCATTAGTTTGTTCATTATTAGATTGATCATTAAAATGAAAAGTGACAATTTTAATTTCAAGTTCCATAAATATTGTTCCTTCGAAGATATCTAACTTTTTTTAGTTATTTTAGAAATAGACTTCCTAAAAGTATATGTAGAGATTTAGATGATATTGATCGAGTCGTGAAGGCTGCAGTAGTAGCCTACACACACAGACCCCAGTTATCCCACCCACACAAGGAGTCAGGATATTCCCCCCTTCCCAAGACTCGAACACGGCCCCTAGGGACACAAGTACCGCATTCCATCAGTCTTGGTACCAACTGAGCTAAGTAGCCCAGTTGGTACCAAGACTGATGGAATGCGGTACTTGTGTCCCTAGGGGCCGTGTTCGAGTCTTGGGGAGGGGGAATATCCCGACTCCTTGTGTGGGTGGGATAATCTGGGGGTCCTGTGTGTGTAGGGCTACGGCCTGGCAGGCCTTCACAAAAAAGATGCCTTTATAACAAGGGATGCCAGGTCGTAACCCTACACACACACCCCCCTAGGCCACCCCACCCACACAAGGAGTCAGGATGTACCGCTCTCCCCAGGACTCGAACACGCGCCCCTACGGTCACAAGTACGCGCCCCGAATAGTCCTGGTACCAACTGAGCTAACTTAGCTCAGTTGGTACTCAAGGTGATTCGGCGCGGTACTTGTGCCCTAGGGGCCGCGTTCGAACCTTGGGGGAGAGGGGATGGGGAATTTATTCCTCAGCTGGGTGGCGGTGTGTGTAGGGCTTCGGCCTGGCCGTCTGACCATAGCGGTTCGTGACTCCTTGTGTGGGTGCGGGTAGCCCAGCTGGTACCAGGACTATTCGGGGCTCGTACTTGTGACCGTAGGGGCGCGTGTTCGAGTCCTGGGGAGAGCGGTACATCCTGACTCCTTGTGTGGGTGGGGTGGCCTAGGGGGGTGTGTGTGTAGGGTTACGACCTGGCATCCCTTGTTATAAAGGCATCTTTTTTGTGAAGGCTGCCAAAGTAGCCCTACACACACGGGACCCCAGTTATCCCACCCACACAAGGAGTCGGGATATTCCCCCCCTCCCAGACTCGAACACGGCCCCAGGGACACAAGTACGCATTCCATCGTCTTGGTACCAACTGAGCTAACTAGCCCAGCTGGTACCAAGACTGATGGAATGCGGTACTTGTGTCCCTAGGGGCCGTGTTCGAGTCTTGGGGAGGGGGGAATATCCTGACTCCTTGTGTGGGTGGGATAATCTGGGGGTCCTGTGTGTGTAGGGCTACGGCCTGGCAGGCCTTCACAGAGTCTCCCATTTCCATGACATAGAAGTCAGCTAGAAATACTAAGTCATTAAATTTTACAAAGACATCTTCTAGTAAACCATAAGGTTTAATAGTTGTGTTGTCAGCTAAGGTAAGATTAATAGGTGTATTGGTTAATGAACCTATTTTCAATGAGTCATATAGTTTAAGTGACATACATCAATTAATGCTTCAAGATCACCCATAGCAAAATCTATAAAAGAATTTCCTATTGTAATAGATATTCTAAACATTCTTGGATCGGAAACATTCCTCGGGTATTTTTTTAATTAAAGCAGACACCTTTTGTCCTAAGTTTTATTTAGATTCATATAAAAGATTTTCCTTATATTATGAGAATTCTTTCAAAATTCATCATAATTTGAAAATTGTATAATTGATTCCATCAATTGTTTATTAATTTATATCTTCCTAAATGTTTCAAGAATATTTTCACTGTTTTCTTCCTCCTTAGCATCAGCTAATCGTTGTGGAGCAGTAGAATATGAATACATATCTTCATTCAAATTATCATAAATCTTATCATTCTCATCCTTATCAATTATTTTAGACTTTTGTATAGATTTTTCATATGCTTCAACTCTAGCTAAATACCATGGGTATGAAATTTCAGGAAAATGTGTATATTTCAATTGTTTAGCCATCCATTCTCTTATAAGAATAACATTAACATCATTTCTTCTTCTTTTTCTTCTTCAATAGTATTATGTTTTTCTTTCTATTACCTTCTTTAAGTATATCTCTTGTTATAAGTGTGTCTTTCTCATCACAAAATAAAACATGAACTTGTGCTTGATTCGTGGAGCAACAACAGCTTAAGAGGCGTTTTAGCTTGATTACTTTACGGAGTATTTAACTAATTTATTTGTAAATTCATTTGACTTAACTAATCTCTCAGTTCATTAATAGTAGTATCAGTCTTGATTTGATTTTGAGAAACTTGAGTAGGGTTTTGATGACTTTGGTTCACAAAATAATGCAATATTTGCTCTACGTAGATTGAGCATTTTGTTGACGTTGCTAATTAGGTGCAGATTGTATCTAAGCTCTTAGTATATAAGTATTATAATTTTGATTTTGAGGATCATAACTAAGATTTTGGTGTCGTGTTCCTGGATAATAACTATTGTTATTATATTGATTTCTAGGATGACCAAAAAATTAGTTCATCATTGCTTTAACCTCTTCAGTATTCTCTTCATGTAGAGTAAGACATGCATCCGTAGGATTATGATGTGTAACCTCATTACATAATCCACAAGCTTTAACTTGATTAGATCTATTTTTAATTAATAGCTTAACCATATTAGATAATTTATCAGTTTTATCATCAAACGTATTATTTCTTCTATTATCATCGTAAAGTTTCTTTCTTGAAGACTCAATGTTTTCACAATTGTTTCCTTACTAAAGTGTTATTTCAAATAAAGATCCACCACATATTGTGTCTAATAACCTTTTGTTCGAAATGATTGAGTCCTTCATAAAGTATTCTAATAAATCTTTTAAGTATATAGTTGTCATGGGAAAGAAGAAAGAAATCTTTGAAATTTATCCCATAATTCCTTAAAACTTTCATCATCTTTCATCTTTGCGATTGTGATTTGCTTTCTATAGGAACTAATTTTTCTAGCGGGCATATATTCATCTATGAAAGCTTCTAAGATTTGATTCCATGTTTTTATTGAATCTTGAGGGAGATAGAACAACCAATGTTGTCCTTGACCTTTTAATGCAAAAAAAAAAAAAAAAAGTTTGACTTGTTTTAAGGTACCTTCTTTCGGTTTCATCCTATTGACATTATATTGATACTCCTATATGAATTTTTGTTGGTCTTCATTGTCTTTACCATAGAAGTTAGGTAAGGCACTAATAAATCTAGATCTAAGTTCAAATTCAGGAAATCCATCGAGATATGCTATGCACAAAGGCTCATATGCTGTAATATTTTGATTTGTTTGTCTAAAAGTAAGTTTTGTATTATTGTTGTTATTATTATTAATAACTCTATCATCATCATCATCATTATTATTATTATTATTATTATTATTATTATTATTATTATTATTATTATTATTATTATTATTATTATTATTATAATTGTTGTTATCCGCCATCTTCTTTGCTAGATTTTCCCTAAGTTGTTTTTGCCTTAAACTTCAATTAAAAGTTCTATCTATTTAAGAATCAAATAGATGTAAAAATTATGTCAAATTAGAGCAACAAAGTGTGTAGACCATACAATGTCTAAAATCCTAAGAAATTATTTAAAAATCTCTGGCAATGGCGCCAAAAATTGACACGTGTCGAGTATGCACATTAGTTTCTCGTATTTACCAATTATTTTTAGTAATGGTAAATGAGATATCTTCTCTACAAGGATTTTGCAAATTTTTAAGGAAAATATTTTTTTCTTGTTTTTCTTAATTTAGTTAATCTAATTAAACGAGAATTAAAATACTAAATAACTAAAAACTATGACTACTAACTCAACTAACCAAACTAACTAAACTAATTCAAACAACTCAATGCAAACTTAATCAAAAAAATAAAATTCAAGATAATATAATATAAAATATCTAACAAAACTCCCACTAAAACAATGTAATATACTTGAATTATATTCAAACACTAGAACATCATATTACTTCATAACATAGTTATAATTATATCACATGGAATCTTGAAATTATTAAATCCTAATTCATAATAAGTTTATAACCTTTAGCAAACCATCGATTTTCCTATATTTAATAGAAAATAAGTCATATCCTTATCATTGTAAATCTACCTATTGGATAAAAAATACAATAAAATAGATATACGATAGCAATAACACTCATAGAAAATCATGTCCAATCTAAACCAAATATTAATCAGAATATTTCAATCAATAAATAACTTAGAACATAATCACCTAGAACATCCACTGGGTAGTATGGTCCTATAGATTAATCATAGTTAGTACTCTATAATTGTTGTAAATAATCATAGACATAGTTTCAGAATCAAAATATTATAATACATATTTGCAACAATGTATACAAGATCAATCCTCATTATTTGTAATACTAAAAAATAACTTATTAAAACCATGATTGTTGTATATGAATAGATTTAAAGCATTAAATAATGATTCCTTAATCATAACTAACATGTAATTTAAAGTATATATATGTGTCTAGGACTTGTTTAGATTAATAAACACCTCACTCATGCTTGATATAAATAAAACAATAATATAATTAAAAAGGCATAGTTGAATAAATACCTCTATTAAATAAGTCTTGAATCCGAAGAGTCTTTAAAAGTAATGAATAATAAAAAAAAAACTAAAACCTAATTGAATAGACTTTAAAACTAATAATGGCTAATACAAGGCTAAAAGAGAGTTTAACTTCGAAGTCATATGGTCCTATATATTGTTATCTAAGCTATACATATCATAGATAAACTCAAATTCTTCTTATTAATCTAAAAAAACTTGTAACCAACCTTAGTGATTTGTCATCGAATCCAATTTATTCACAAATCGCTTAGTTAATCACTGAAAACTAGTATTTGTGCTTTATCGATTCATCTGGCGATTCCTGGTGTATTTCTTAATATGTTGATGATTCATTAGCTTATTTCCTCTGTTCACTGTTTTTCTCTTTTTCTTCCGTTTCTTGATTTTTCCTAATTAAATTCTAAACACAAAAATAAGAGAATACCTAGTGTAATATCATCACACAAATATATATATATATATATATATATATATATATATCTAAAATCAACCTAAACTACACTATAAAATTGTCTATCTATTGACTTGTCACAATTATTTTTGGAAATAGTCATTTAGTGTACTTTGGTGGCCTTTTTCGTGGGGTTTCATGATTTAGTTTCAGTTGAAGCTTGACCATAATTATAATTGGATATATAGTGAAGCTATTAGAGTCACTTTCAAGGTAATCCAACACTTAGGGAACCCCAGATATTTAGCTCAAAGTTGGTTGTCTATAAGTGAATCTCATAGTAACCTTTTAATTTTATGATTGTAAATTTCGTATAAATTACATCAATTCTTGTTATAGCATTATTTATTGTACATGCATAAACATGTGGGGGTGTCTTGTTAGGACTAGTATAATACCAAAATTGATCCCAAATGGTTTGTGATAGGTTCTCAAACACCGAGAATATCGAGTGATGCAAAAGGAAGAAATTTAAAACAAAACCTAACCGAGGTAAGTGGGATTCCCATTCTATTTAATTATGCTTCATAATGATTGTATTTAGTTCATGCAACATTACGGACTTATTATGGGGCAATGTATAGTGATTTGACTATTTCAAATGTGAAAATATTTAGAAATGGTCAATAAGGCGGACCACGACCATAGGATGTAATGGTTAGCCTAGAAATGGATTCCACCCTTTATGCTAATGAAAGAAAAAGGTTAGCCTAGAAATGGATTCTGCCATTTCACTCTCAGTAGCCAGAGTTTTACCTTAGTCATCATTGTCCAGTTAAAGTTGGTAGCTTAGTCAAGCATGAATAAACCAATAGAATCTCATGTCGATCAACATGTAGTTTGTGGTTGTATTCTTGATTGATGTAAGAATACGACTTTATAAATAAATTCAAATTACAAATCATGAGTACCATTGCATATTGCATATTTGACTTACATTCAAATATTTATTTTTTATTTAATTTCAATGCATGAATAGTTATGTTTTGGATTCATCTTGCTATTCGTTAATTCATTGATATTAGTTGATGACTTCTATGTTTACGAGCATCACATACTGAGCAAGTTGGATTGCTCACCCCTCTTAACATTTCATGTTCGTAAACTAGCACTTCAGCTAAAGGAGAAAAGAAGGCTTAAGAGTTGTGTCATCTTCAATGCTATGTAATGAACCTTCCTTGTATATATATTATTTGAATTACATTGTTGTAATATAAAAGGGTTGAGAGTTTTTGTATAATCGTGTTTTGGCTTTGATAAATTTAGAATTTTCATATATCGTTTGTATTATCAAAAAAATAATATCATTCATTGTTATAAAGTAAACACACCTGTTAAAGCAAACGGAACAAGAAAATGGCTGCTCTTAATAATGAAACTTTTTTTGTAAGAAATATATAACTTGCCCTCACTATGGTATGAACACAACACTTCATACTCCCAAACCTCATACTAAAACCATTTGGCCACAAATTGGTTGTTTCAAGATTATAGATTTTTAGTCCTTTGTCTTTGAATCAAAATAGAGGAAGACAAAATTTTTCTTCTGATTGACTCTAATGCCTTCATGATGGCTCAAATAGAGCTCACCTAGTAAATAGAAGATTCATGTAAAAGATTAAGAAAAAATCAATATGAGTTGATTGAAATTGTCAGTTAAATGACTAGAACCCATGTACAATTCCACATTGTTTAGAACAAGATATACCAAGCGTCCACAATTAAGGAAAACTGAACATCCAATTATTGCCTATAGATACTCAAACAAAACAATAATAGAAAGAAAGCTAAGTAACATGTCTACAAAAAAATACAAATAAAATTCCCTAATGAAAGTTCATATATTTTATAAACCTATAAGATGGTATGTGGAAAACTGAATTAGAAGGGGCAACAAATGCACATTTCCATCACTATTTAGCTATTCATTATTCGAAACCATATTTCGGTTGTAGACAATCACATACTTCAACATTTAATCACCTTAGGAAAAGTAGTAAGATTGTATTAACTAAGGAAAAACAACGATCTTGCAAACGCAACAGAGAGAAAGATTTAAATGAAAATTCATAACCATAATTTCATAAATCTAAAACAAATTTGAAACCACAAAAATGCCATAATGTCTTTCGACAATGAATCAATCCAAAAAAAAGATAGCAAACATCAATGACAAAAGAAATAGCCTAATCCATTGTAGGTACTTCTAAATAAAGTTAAGCTTTCTAATTAAGGAAATGAATGTAAATAAATTGTACAAAGTTAAGAGTGCAACCATGAAGTGTTGAATCACTAATTAGAAACAAACAAGACTTGAAGTTTCGAAATAGAAAAACTCACATCGACAGAGAACACACTTACAACCAATTTCTTAACATCGATTGAACCGAACTTCTCTACAGCAATATGCCCTATAACAAACCATAACACTTGACACCATAACTATAACTCTCTCTATCAATGACAAAAAAAAAACTCAAATTGACTTATAGAAAAGTTTCAGGAGTAACCCATGCTCTAATTTGAACAAAAACACCATAAAACGCCAATATTTATGAACAAAAAAGTAAACTCGAATTATCAGATCTAACAAGCAAACATGAAGTAAAAGCGCATACAATCAACAAACAAGTTGAAACAATAAGAGACCTGGATCGCTCATTGAAGGAATCGACAATATTGGAAGGTATCGATTCGAAACCTTAAAAAATAGATTGAATGAAGCTCGCACTCCAAAACCAAAAAAATTAAACACAAATCGATGACCTAAAATCTCTAGCATGATCACAACATCGCCACAGATCTACTAGTTAGCGCACTAACTAATGAAAACAAATATCGGTGAACTAGTTGGATCAGTGAAAGACGAGGATTAAAGATTGAAGAAACAAGGAGATTGAAAGGATTTGAAACCGTCGAAGTGAGATCAAACGAAGCTTGCACAAGAATACTTCACTACGCCATTAAAGCTCATACGCGAGAGTTCTTCGAGTGAGTTTTTAAAATGAAATCGAAAATGCAATCTCGTTGGATTTTCAAATAGGGTAATGGGTATATAATGTCAGTCCATTTTATGTTAAATTAAAAAAACTAGTGAGTATGTGGTAGAGATGCAAGTAGGGCGGGGAATCCTCGCAACAGGGACTGATCGTCGCGGGACGGATATGGATATGGCTAAAAAATATATATCTGTGGGGATCTCTATGGGTATCTCTATTGAAAGAGATCCACTGGGATCCTAATATATCAATTTTATATATGTATACATGCATACCATATGATATATTATGTTTATGTATATATTATATGTATATATTTATATTTATTAATATTTCATACTTTCTACCTCAAAACACTTGTGATGCACATAACAAACTCACTCTAATGAGATTTATGATTTTAACTTATTTAGTTAAATAAATAAAATATTTTTGTTACCAAACTACATTAATTATATATATTTTGTTTTGAATTATTTGCAACTATATTAACATATTTTACAAACTTATAATCAAATGAAAAAAATTGCAAAACCTTATTTTACAACTTACGAAACTACATTAACTACATGCCTATGCTAGCAATAGACATATATAATGTGTATAAATACAATTGAAAAATGCCAATACAAAAAGATATGTATGTGTAAGATATGTATGTGTCTTTGACACCTAATTTTCAGAAAAAATAACTGGGAAGAAATATTTTTTAGTGGTGATTCGCCGCGTGAATCCCCAATCCAATGGGAAATTAAATGAGGAAAAAAGTTTTCCCACACAAATTAGACAGGTACAAAAACGGGGATGCAAAATTCATCCCTAGATGGGAATGGGTAGAATAGGGGATGAATTCTTAGGCGGGGATGTGGATGGAAATAGGATTCCCATCTCCTACCCTCCCCATTTGCATCCCTAATATGTGGTGACGGGCATATACCCTCACTAAAATGGTTGTGCAACGATATTCAATGATAGGATCTAATACTCTCGTTAAAATTGGTTATTAAAAATCAGTTTTTTTAGTGTAATATTGTGTTCGAAATTATATTCGTTATATGTATTAAAGAATTTAAATAGGAGCTCAATGGATACCTTTGTATTACTTTTTATACTAGTATCAATTCCACACAAAATAGGCAAAATTACTCAAAATAGACGCATAAACAACATAAAAAAAAACCCATTAAAGTCTAGACACATCGCACGGGTTGTGACACTAAAAAATCGTGAAAGACAAAATTGAAATAAAAGTATCTATAACACACTTTTCATACCTACAATTGATTTACAATCCATAGTATTAATTTTTGTAGTAAGTTAGAGACTTTAATTGAAGTTAATCAGAATTTAAATACAAAAATAAAGTTGATTTACTTTCTATTATGCTTTAACATTGTTATAAGTATACGTGCATGTGTGCAACCTTTACAAATATTTTTTTTAAGAAATAAAAATTTCATTAAATCAATTAATGGCTCTCAATACATTGAATGGAGCAGGACAAAACATAGAATCAGTCACCATAGCAAATCGATTCACTAATCCTACTTGTTCAGAAAGAACAATCAATCGTCATAACGTTGTAGTTCAAAAACTGCGATAGTAACAATGAAAAAATTTGATAATTACTGACTATTCAGAAAGGTGCAGAAATAAAAATGTGAATGTTGCCTGTAGTGAATCTGATGGCCGCAATGGGGATAAACATATCATATCTGAATATATTTAAAGCTAATTCAATAGATAAAAGATAAAAAGTTTATTACAACTCGAATATTAGCAATAATATATTTTAGATTTTTATATCCATATTTAAGATTATTTAGAAATTAATATTAAAGATTTTTTTTTCCAAATTATTTGTTCTTTCATTTATACGCTCTTAATTACTACTCCTATATATTAGGCTGTCAAGTCATTATTCAGTATCTCTACTTGTACCAACATAAGTTGCCTAAAAAGTTTTACAATACGAAGATTCAGTTGTGCTTCGTTTTATTTCTCGTTTTCATTCCAATGTCTTCTAATGTAGTTCATGGACAAAAGTACAGGTGTATTGGTAAGGATGGTTTGTGTATATAACTGTTTTTTTTTGTGTATCAAACAATATTTTATTTATATGTTATATTAACTTTAAAATTGTTAATTCTTTATATGTATAGTATTCATTTGAATATCTAATTAATAATAATTTCTTTATATAATTCTTGGTTTAATTTGAACAGATTGTGATCTTTGCACTCATGGTTGTGTGGCGGGAAAAACTGGCAAAGAGAAGAAAGTCAATGAAATATTGTGTTGCTCACCGGATGAGAACAATAAGAAAGCAAGCATGCTCTATAAGAAGGTAATATTGAATTAGAATATACGATAATACTATTGTCTCTCTTGCTTCGATCGTATAAATAAACTAATAGATAGTACAATAATACAATAAGATTTAAAGCTATTATTTTTATATTCATGCATTAATATATTTAAAGTTTCTCTTTTAAAAGGCTTTAATTTATATATATGTATATATAAGGTGGTTCTATAATGGTGATTGAAAAATCACCATAGATAGTGATTTTAGATTTTGACCCTTGAAATTTAAGGGTCGAAATTTAAAATCACCATCTATGATAATTTTTCTCAATCACCATAGTAGAACTACCTATACAATATGTTTTTTTTTTTCACTTATAGTTTCTTTTTATTATATGTATTAATAAGAAAATAACAAGTCTAGTAGCAATGTTCATCAAGATTTAAAAATTAAATTTACTTGGCACTCTTTTCTTGAAAAGAGTTATAATTCATAATATCACATTATAATATATTATTATTTTGTACGTATAGTATTTTCTATTAAAATAGTCCCAAATAGAATTATACAGTGCCTAAGTTACTAAGGTATATTTTGTGAACAAAAGATTGTGGTATGAAATCTTACAATCCAAATTCAAATACGTTGATTTATTATATATCATGAGTTAAGGAACTCAAGTGATATCTCTTGTATGGTTAGTCAAGTCCAAGAAAATATGAGTCAAGAAAAATATTTGGGACCTCCCTAAACCTCGCCTTTTAGCTAGTGATGCCTCGTCAATGTCTCTAGAGATGCTTTGGCATCATTTAATATAATTAGTTAGACCCTCTAAAAAGAAAATACAAACATTTTATTAAAAATATGCAAGTTATTAAATCATAGTCAACAATTGATTTGAAATACGAGTTTCATAGTTTGATTTGCATAAGAAGCATCCATTTATGTATATCATCTTATATTCTCCAGTAATTGTGAATATATGATAAAAGAGATATAGTAATGAAATGAGAAAATAATGCAAATCAGAGTTTGCATAAGACTAGGATTTCTTATTTATTAGATAATATTATTAAAGTTTGTGTCAAAGTCAAAGTCATAGTTAGATTAACTTGGATTTGTTTTTATTATAAGAGTTGGCGTTTTTGTTGAACTCTATGATAATTCATAATAAATCTTATAAATAAAGGTTGGTCGTATTATATTAGGAGATGGATTATCGATTAATGAAAATTGGGTATGGAGATAGAGTATATTTTTATTTGTTTTAGTTTCTTGAACTTTGTTTGTTCGATCACAAGTTACAAACGTGTTTCTTCATTTTAGTATTTGTGAAATTAACAAATGTGCTGAGAAGTTATCATTTTCTTTGTAGCGAGCAATTTGTCAATTTCTCGCCGCATCAATTGGTATCACAAAATCAAGGTCTTATAATCTTCTGCAATGCTACCGAAAAGTAAAGCTCGATGTGAAAACCATGTAGCTCCTCCAAGAGATACTACAACACATGTCGATCAAAGGATTGATCAACTAACGACTTTTGTTGAAAATTTAGCACTTGAAGTATAACATTGCATCAGAATCAAGTGCAACAGTATTGGGGCATGTGTCACTGGTCAATCTACAAACATTATTTATCTTATAATTTTAGTTAATAAAATCGAGGTTTTCATTTGATGTTTTATTATAAGTGATTGCACATTTACCTTATAGTAAGATCCAAAGGTATTTGTTGAAATATCATAAATGTCCTTATTCAGTCATTATACTGGGAACTTTAATAAATTAAGATTAGTGTGAATCTTGATCGATGTTCATGCGATGATCATGTGTATTGAGATATGAATCGAGATCATGAGTACTTGTTAGGGAACAAGTTACTAAACCGACCCGTTATGAGAACACCACATGGATTAAGTCATAGATGTTACTCATGATAGCTATATCATTTACTCATTTGACTTGAGATTACCTTAGGATTCAATATTGGAAGCATGTTAATTTTACACAATTAAACGTTATTTTTAACTGGACGTTTATAAAGATTGTGATTGGTTCTCATGTGAATAATATGTGAAGGTGTGTAATTAAAATAGAATTTTTCGCTCTCGTATAGAGAGAGATATCAGTGGATCCTTCAATATGATATACTGATAATGGTCAAGTCCATGTGAATTGATATGATCAATGTCATTTGAATGTTTTCAGTTTTCCTAAAAATCGAGACTAGTACGATTGACCATTAAAGGTAGATTTTCATGCCTTATGTTTAGTCAAAGGATATCACACGATAAAATGTTATGATATATTTTATTCACTAGGTTGTATCAATTTTGATATTCATGCTACTTGGTAGTCATAATGCCTTGCTAGAGACTTGTTGTGACGGCCCCAATTTTCCACGAATTGGGCTCTGCCCGACCCAAGCTCACGTGGACCCCCAAGCCAGTCTCGCAAGGTCAACGTGAGCCTAGTCAGCCTTCAAATCCATCATTTATCAGTACATTTAACATTTTACAGTTGAGTTATTAATATTATTTCAAGATTTAAAAATTTAGCGGAAGCAACTAATACATTAAATAATTTAACAAAAAGATCAAGGAGTTAGGCAACCTAATTGTGGAACCCAGTAAATATCATCAGAGGAGAGTAAATACAAAATATACAAAAATTCACCTAGCTATGAAGTTTTCCCTCTGCTACTCGTCCGCGGCTCTGCACTCGGTCAAACATAAGAATGACGAGCCCATGTAAGTAAATCCGGTAGGACATATACACAACATTTCACAGTAACCAAAACAACAGTTCACGATATCCAAAACAGTCGAATTCATGCAAATAGAATGAAAGTAATCAAGAACGCATGAATATACAAGACTGTAAACAATCCATCGATGAGTGGTGCCAAATAACAAGGAGTCCCGACCAAAAGTCGTTGAGTTGCGGTACAAGCCCAGCAGACTCGGGTTTAGGACGAGACCCCAGCCTCCCAGCCCTAACCCTTGCGATTATGAGACATCTAAAGACCCGGATCTAGGACGAGACCCCTGCATCCCAGCCCTAGCCCGTGACAACTATGAACCATCCATGGACCCGGATAATATCGACGGACGACCATGAAACACATCGGATTTAGGACGAGGCTCCTGCCTCCAGTCCTAACCCTCTCATATCGCAGATAAACAGTAACCATGACTCACCTGTCAATGAACTCACTCAATCGACAACAATTTCAATGATAGCTATCATCGCAAAGCAGTGAACAACGATAAAGCTATCACAAAACAATAAACAACTGCCGATGGAGAGACATGAAATACTGTATAAGGCCCTAGCTGGTTTACTTACCTCGAGAAATCGCGAACCCAAAACATCGCTAGCGTCTCGATTTGCGAACCCGACACCCGACTCCTAAGTCCCTCGTGTCCATTTAGACATTTTAGGGCTAATTTATTCAATTCATTCACATCACACAAAATTAGGTGAAATAAATCTCACCTCCATCGCCTCTCCGACCGGTCAACAACGCGCCACTGCGTCGTCGCTCGTCGGCCATCTACACCATCGCTCGCCGGCGCTGCCGGTCGCAGGTCACCGCCGGCGCCGCTGGTGAGTTTCTCCGCGTCGCGTCTCGTCGCGTCGCGTCGTCGCTGCCGATCCGACCCGCTACCGCGTAAGAGTCGCCGTCGTCTTGACGGCGCTGCCTCACGCTGCCACGCCCAGCCGGCGCCGCTTCCGAGCGCCGCTCGTCCGTTCGCGCTGAACGTACCACGACCCTACTGCTATGCGCGATCGCATCCGTTGCCCGGCACGATCGCCGCCACCTCCTTCGCGCTAATCCGCGAGCTGGCCGCCACAGCCGTCCGATCGCCACTGGCCGTCGTCTCGCCGCTGGATGCGCCGGTCTCCTCCTCTCCTCTTCCCTCTCTTACTTTCCTCTCTCTCGAGCTTTCTGATCTTTTTTTTTTTTCCTTTTCTTTGATCTTATCCCCTCCTTTATATATATATCTTTCTCTTTTAATTCCAAATCAAAAGTATCCTCGAGATTCGTGCAACACAAATCTCGAGGCAAACTCAACAACCAAGTAGCGTGTGACGGCCCCAATTTTCCACAAATTGGGCCCCGCCCGGCCTAAGCCTACGTGGACCCCCTAGCCCGTCTCGCAAGGTCAACGCGGACCTAGTCAGCCTTCCAATCCATTATTTTTCATAAATTCAACATTGTACAGTTGAGTTATTAATATTTTTCGAGATTTACAATTTTAGCGGAAGCAATTATTACAAATAAAATAACTCAACCATAATTTCAAGGAGTTAGGCAACCTAATTGTGGAACCCAGTAAATATTATTAGAGGAGAGTAAATACAAAATATACAAAAATCACCTAGCTATGAAGCCTTCCCTTCGCTACTCGTCCGCGGCGCCGCACTCAGTCAAACATAAGAATGACGAGCCCAGGTAAATAAATCCAGTAGGACATATACACAACATTTCACAATATCCAAAACAACAGTTCACAATATCCAAAGCAGTCAAATTCATGCAAATAAAACGAAAGGAATAATGAACGCATGAATATACAAGACTGTAAACCATCCATCAATGAGTGAGGCCCAACAATTAATTTTTTTTTTATGTTTTGTGAAGGCCCGAGACAACCCCCCAGCTAGGCGAGCAAGCTCGGCGACTGCGACTGGCAAGGCAAGCCCCTCGGCACCTCCAAGGTAGATGTATATGAGCACCACGCGGGACATCTCATATACATCTTAGATGTATATGCAGTATATGCACCCCAGGCCCAGAGCCCCACCTCCCAGCTAGGCGAGCAAGCTCTGCGACTGCGACTGGCAAGGCAAGCAACCCAGGAACCCCCCAAGTAGATGTAAATGGAACCCAGGCGAGCAAGCTCGGCGACTGCAAATCCATATACATCTTCTATGTTCCCCCCATATGTGCGTGCGAGCACGCTCGGCGAACTACACATATGGGCATAGATTTGCAGTGAACAATAATAAAACTATCACAAAACAGTAAACAACAACAATCAATGGATAAACATGAAATACTATATAGGTCCCTAGCTGGTTTACTTACCTCGAGAAATGCGAACCTCAAAATGTCTCGCTTGCATCTCGATTTGCGCACACAACACCCGACTCCTAGTCCCTGGTGTCCATTTAAACATTTGAGGGTCTATTTTACTTCAAACCATACAAATCACACTAATATTAGGCGAAATAAATCTCACCTGATTCGCGTCGTCGCGATTTCGTCGAAATCGCGCAACCGACTAGTCGACACCGCGCCACCGCGCCGTCGGGCGCGCATCGCTTTCGCAAGCACTGCGCGCCGGTCGCTCGCCGGCGGCACCCCGCCGCCACTCCCGCTCCATTGTCTCACCGCGTTACGTCGCGTCGCCGCGTTCGCACTCCATCGCCGATCCGCCCTTTTTCGTGCCGCCATTGCCTCACCGCGCGTAGCTGCTCGCGCTGCTGCCGTCGTGTCGGCCGCCGCGTCTGCGTCGCGCTGCTAACTTCTGCGGCGCAGCCGTCGTCGTCGCGCGTCGCACGTGAGCCGCCAGCCCGCGCTCTCGTTGCGCCACCAGCCGCTGTCCGATCTCCTCTGCGCTGCCGACACCATCCCGATCGCATCGTTGTCTGATCACCGCCGTCTCCGCCATTGGTTGCGCTTGTAGCCGCCTGCCTCCTCTTCTCCTCTTCCCTCTCTTTCTTTCCTCTCTCCCGAGCAACCGATCTTTTTTTTTTTTTTTTTTTTTCTTTGATCTTTATCCCTTCTTTATATATATAATATACATTATATACATACATTTTCTTTTTTATTGCTCTTTTTTATTTCAAATCAAAATTTCATCGAGATTCGTGCAACACACATCTCGAGGCAAACTCAATAACCGAGCAGCGCGGATCTCGAGGCATCAACCCGCCTCATTTCAAAATCTCGAAAATCGTGCTACATGCATGACGAGGCATATCCAATGTACATTTTAAAACCACATAAAACCAATATCTCGATCCCAAGTCGGCACGCGACTCGAGGCGCGTCCTCGTTCGTGTTTCATTTTCTCGAATTCCTCGCATAGTTAGCATTATCATCCCAAACTGGATTCGGATATACGTATTTCGACGAGTGGGTCCCACATACGACCTTGACTTGACACGTGGCACAAGTCGAATTTTTCTGGCCGTTACAGTCTTCCCAACGAATTAGAATTTCGTCCTCGAAATTGAAACAAATCTCAAATTACCATGGTGTATGAAGACCCCAAGGCCATACCCGCCCAAGGCCATACTTGCCCAAGGCCATACCCCCATCTTACTCTGTAGGGTTGGGTTCCTCCGCGACAAGCTGGGCTCCTCCGCGACCTCCAAGCAAAGAACGCACCATTTGTCTCCTCCAATCAATATATGCCAGGGTAACCCTCGCAACATATATTGGAATACAAACGAACATTTTAATTTCACGATCCACCGTCACTAACATACGTATATCTGCTTGTATGCCCGCGAGAAATGTAACTCGGCCTCACTACTCGAGTGAGTTTCAACCCAACTCGTACCTCTATCAGGTTACGATGGATAGTAGTCGGACCTGACGTGACAATAGCATGCCTTACTCTGCTATACCTGGCTGTCCATACGCCCATGCAGATACATTGAAATCCCATTCCAACTGGAACATGTCCATCATCTCCAGACCATCGCACTGAATGTGACGATGTCGAGAATGCGGCTGGTACTCCGATGCGTGTGCTCTCACGCTCTCACTCACCCTAACATCGTCTGCACCCCCGAGCGTCCACATCGATGCCACCGTAGTGCACAACCAAACATCGGCATCGCCGAACAACTAAACTGATACGATGCTCGACTTTATATGATCTGGTTTGGCCAAGACGTCATGAATATTTGCTGCTCCGAGATTTGTACCACCGTGAAACTCTTCCGAGTGATACCGCTAAAACTCGTGAGACTGCCTCGCCTGAGTCGTCACGCTAATTCCTGTATCAGTTGGCGCGCTCAGCATCTCCTTATGTAAGCACGAGTTCAACACGTTTTCTCCAACGCGTTCACTCTTTGATTTTTTTTTTGATTTTTTTTTAAAGTAAATGTGTCCTTCGAGACACCTCCCAAGTTTCGAACCCTATAACACTGAGCTGGACCTAAGCCAAATCTAATGTGTCCTCGAGATTCATGCGGCGCGAAACTCGAGACACATTAAAACATATCGTCACATTGTTTGTTTGTTTGTTTGTGTTTTTCTTTCCTGCACGAAAATTTCTTTCCTTACGTTTACTAACGCATCTGAAAACAGTCTTAAGATGTACAATCTCGTAAGATTTATACTTAGATGACCATGAATTGTTAGAACGATTCGCAGACTCTACCTCAGCTCGTAACACTTAATTCATTTATAAGTCCCTAAAGGCGGTGGTCGACTTCACCAACCCTGAGACTATAAATGTATAGTGTCACTCAAATGGAGTTACTTGGGCTTCTGATCCAACAGTACTACTGCAAAGCTTTCGTCAAAGCTAAAGGAGTCCGTACCTGATGTAATCGTTAGCTCTCAAGTCATCTCAACACTTTGCTCATTTTGAGTCCGCTCTTCATTTCTTCTTTCTTTTTTTAACTTTACGTTCTCGAATGTTCCTTACATTCGATGTTCCTTACTTGAATGTTCCTTACATTCGAATATTCATTCATTTCACGAATGAGCCTTTCTCGAATGTTTCTTACCTTAATTGTTCCATTCGTTGTATATTATCCAACAACATCAATTTCCTTTATCAATTCCACACCATTTAGAGACTCGAACTTCCATTTCAAGTCTCACTACTTATAGGAAATCCTCAATTTCAGTACTAACTGAACAACTTGAAATGAATTTAATAAACTCTTTTAAGTCCTAAATAAGATCAAAATTTCTCTAAATAGCTTGAAAATCAATTCACAAGTTTGTTTGAGTCCATTTGTAAGACCAAAGTTCTCATTTTCCATTGGCTTCACCAAACCAACCAAGCTATTTACCTCAATTTATCAATTGAACTAACTAATTCTTAAGCCACTATCCGCGAAGCTGAAGTAAATTTAAACAACGCCCGCATTTCCAAGGCACGAGTACTTATCCATGCAGCTCCACTATTCCCAAATACGCCACAATCACCAACATTGTCACATCGGATCCATGCATGAAGGCAATGTCATACTCCATAAAACCAAAGAATTCCATCAAAAATTCTGACTAGAAAAAAAATCATTTGGTCGCTCGTAATTGATCCCCAACTCGGCTCAAATGAAAACAAGGACTATACCAAATTTAACTCCAACTCGGCTCAAATTTAACTCCAAACCATTTAAACATAGTTTAAGCGTCCCTGCAGTACTATACCAAATTTACATGAAATCCTCTCACCTTTACCACGGATTTGATTCCCGTATCAAATTCCAGTTTCATTAATTATTTCTAGCGGATCCTCTAGAAATACGTGCATGGTGTTTTCCTCAAGAAGAAATCAAATGTGCCATCGAGATACGTGCAACACGAATCTCGAGGCACCCATTTGTCCACGATGTTGTAAACAACCGAAAAAAAAAAACTGTTGATTTACCACAAAATGAAATCAAGTATGCCAATGAAACATCAATCACTCACTGATTCCATTTACCAATTCTCATTACCATAGTCACGATTCCTCGAATCGTTATCGACATCGTATATAGTATATAACATACCATATATTATATATACGCCAGGGGTACAAGCCCACCTCGAAACGCATATAAGGAAAAAAAATGTTATAAACATTTTCCATTTTCCATTTGCCATTTCTCATTTTCCATTTTCCATATCCGCCAGGTGTTCTACCATTTTCCATTTTCCAACTCTCATCACTTCCCAACGAAGACTCAAGTCAGGATCATAGGGTTCCACTCTAACTTCAACCATTCCTAACTTCCGCTGGTTTGTGTCTTAATATATTGTGCTAATCAAGAGTCGGGTTCTTTAAAACGTCGTCTCTGATACCAACTGTGACGTTGGTATCACAATGTCTTAAGCCATGAGATTCTCAAAATTCAGGCTCTGATACCTACTGTGACGGCCCCAATTTTCCACAAATTGGGCCCCGCCCGGCCTAAGCCTACGTGGACCCCCGAGCCGGTCTTGCAAGGTCAACGCGGACCTAGTCAGCCTTCCAATCCATTATTTTCCACAAATTCAACATTGTACAGTTGAGTTATTAATATTTTTCGAGATTTACAATTTTAGCGGAAGCAATTACTACAAATAAAATAACTCAACCATAATTTCAAGGAGTTAGGCAACCTAATTGTGGAACCCAGTAAATATTATCAGAGGAGAGTAAATACAAAATATACAAAAATCACATAGCTATGAAGCCTTCCTTTCGCTACGTCCACGGCGCTGCACTCAGCCAAACATAAGAATGACGAGCCCAGGTAAATAAATCCAGTAGGACATATACACAACATTTCACAATATCCAAAACAACAGTTCACAATATCCAAAGCAGTCAAATTCATGCAAATAGAACGAAAGGAATAATGAACGCATGAATATACAAGACTGTAAACCATCCATCAATGAGTGAGGCCCAACAATTAATTTTTTTTTATGTTTTGTGAAGGCCCTAGACACCCCCCCCCAACTAGGCTAGCAAGCTCGGCGACTGCGACTGGCAAGGCAAGCCCCTCGGCACCTCCAAGGTAGATGTATATGAGCACCACACAGGACATCTCATATACATCTTAGATGTATATGCAGTATATGCACCCCAGGCCCAGAGCCCCCTCTCCCAGCTAGGCGAGCAAGCTCTGCGACCGCGACTGGCAAGGCAAGCAACCCTGGAACCCCTAAAGTAGATGTAAATGGAACCCAAGCGAGCAAGCTCGGCGACCGCGATCCATATACATCTTCTACGTTCCCCCCATATGTGCGTGCGAGCACGCTCGGCGAACTACACATATGGGCATAGATTTGCAGTGAACAACAATAAAACTATCATAAAACAGTAAACAACAACAATCAATGGATAAACGTGAAATACTATATAGGTCCCTAGCTGGTTTACTTACCTCGAGAAACGCGAACCTCAAAATGTCTCGCTCGCATCTCGATTTGCGCACCCAACACCCGATTCCTAGTCCCCGGTGTCCATTTAAACATTCGAGGGTCTATTTTACTTCAAACCATACAAATCACACTAACATTGGGCGAAATAAATCTTACCTCATTCGCGTCGTCGCGATTTCGTCGAAATCGCGCAACCGACTAGTCGCGTCGCCGCGTTCGCACGCCATCGCTGCCGATCCGCCCCTTTTTCGTGTCGCCACTGCCTCACCGGCGCAGTAGCTGCTCATTGTTGTGGTGTCGTCGTGTTGGCCGCCGCGCGCCACTTCCGCCGCTTAGTCGTCGTCCGCGTCGCACGTGAGCCGCCGCCGCGCGCGCTCCGCTGCGCCACCAGCCGCTGGTCCGATCTCCTCCATGTTGCGCACTTGACCATCTTGCCGCCATCGTTATCCGATCGCGCGATAGCCCCGTCATTGGTTGCGCTTGTAGCCGCCTGCCTCCTCTTCTCCTCTTCCCTCTCTTTCTTTCCTCTCTCCCGAGCAACCGACGATCTCTTTTTTTTTTTTTTTCTTTGATCTTTATCCTTTCTTTATATATATAATATACATTATATATATACATTTTCTTTTTTATTGCTCTTTTTTATTTCAGATCAAAAATTTCATCGAGATTCGTGCAACACAAATCTCGAGGCAAACTCAACAACCGAGCGGCGTTCAACTCGAGGCATTAACCCGCCTCATTTCAAAATCTCGAAAATCGTGCTACATGCATGACGAGGCATATCCAAGGTACATTTTAAAACCACATAAAACCAACATCTCGATCCCAAGTCGGCACGCGACTCTTGGCGCGTCCTCGTTCGTGTTTCATTTTCTCGAATTCCTCGCATAGTTAGCATTATCATCCCAAACTGGATTCGGATATACGTATTTCGATGAGTGGGTCCCACAAACGACCTTGACTTGACACGTGGCACAAGTCAAATTTTTTTTGCCGTTACATAGCGCGCATCCCGAGGCACCAACCCACCTCATTTCAAACTCTCGATACTCGCACTACACGCAACACGAGACGTATCATTTCGGTCCAACGCTGGCACGAAACTCGAGGCGCCTCCTCGTTCATGTTTCGGCTCACCGAATTCTTTGTGTATACGTTTTTCACCAATTATCATCTCCACTCGAGATTCGGACATATGTATTTCAACAAGTGGATCCCACAAACGACTCTGACCTGATACGTGGCACAAGTCAAATTTTTGGGTCGTTACACTTGTGTACCAAAATAGTTTTGGTTTAGTACCAATGTCGCATGAACCTATTAGGTCACACATAAAGAATGACTTTGCGAAATTTCAATTGGTCCAGAGTAATGAATTTTATATGCAAAATTCATGACATAAAAGCCCTTAAGATTTGTTGTATAATAACTTATTAATATGGGTGTATGTGTAATTTGTTTAAACTGCCTAAATACAATAGTTGTATTACGAATATGATTTTAAGTTAGGGTTTATCTACATATATAAATAAATGGTGAAACCCTAAATTGAAATAAGATTTTCTTTTTTTGTAAATTTTAAGTTCTATAGATTTTGGGAGAGAAAGAAAAACATTTTCAATCTCTATTGGGGCTAGAACTCCAAATCGTGGTCATCATTCATGTGTGAATTTTCGATAGAGGGCGTGCATTTGAAAGTCTTGGAGACCGAACAATCACCGAAGAAAATCACGGATTAAAGTATGATTTACTTTTTAGATCTAATTTAATGGAACATATTTTTCGATCCTGTTGAGGTTTTCAAAATCGTTTTGAATTTCTCACTGCGTATGAACCCTAAAAACCCAACAAACAGTTGCAGTAGCAGAGGTAGTTTGACACATGTCGAGCGTGCATAATAATTTCCCATATTGTACTATTAATTTGTAGCAGTGGTAAATGAGATATCGTCTCTACAGGAATTTTTCAAACCTCTCAAGAATTTAAACTACCTTAAAGTTTTATCAAATTTAACTTATTTTAAATCGATTAATTTAATTAAACGAGAATTAAATACTTAATAATATATAAATAATAAGAAATTAATTAAAATAACTTAAATTAAATAAACTAATTTAACATGACTCAAATTGATAATTCAAATAATTAATAAATCAATGTAAATAAAATATCTAACAAACATCTAAACAAACCCTACTAAACATCATAATATAATCATATTATTTTTAAACTCTAAAACATAACATCACCTCATAATATAGCTATAATTATTTTATATGGAATATTTGAATCATTAAATCCTAATTCATAATAGGTTGATATCCTTTAGCTAGCCATTAATTTTCCTAAACTTAATAGAAATGCAAAATTCTCATCATTGTAAGTCTACCCATTAGATAAAATGCAACAACATAAAAATAAGATAGCATTGAGTTCAATGAAAAACTTGCACAATCTAAGCCAATATGACCGAAGCCGCTTGATAAACAACTTAGAACACAATCAACTAAAACATCCACTCAGAAAATGCCTTATAGATTTCCTAGTTACTGCTTCTATAATTTTTGTCAATAACTATAGACATAGAATCGAACACTCTATATTAAGGAACACGTTGGCCACTGTGCACTCAACATAGAGAATTACTAGTTGTAATACGCAAAAATAACTTGTTTTATTTGTGATTGACGTGTATGAACTAATCTAAAGCATTAACTACAAATATATATAAAATACATATTGAATAAATAAAAAACTAATTACCTCTAAATCAATGCTCTAATATTGCTTCACATATAAAACTAAACTTAAAAGTAATGGAAAATAAAAGAATAAAAAAAGTTGAGATAATAGAGAGAGTAGAGTCTATTCTTTCGAAGCTATCTAGCCCTTTATATAGTTCCCTTATAAGTACATATCCTAGATAAATACAAGTTCTTCATATTAATCTAAAAAACTCGTCATCGACCTCTTTGATTTGTTAGCGATTTCTATTTATACACAAATCAGTGAGCAAATTACTAGATTTAGCTCTCTATGCACATTTGATTTACCTTGCTATTTCTAGTTCATTTTTCAATTCGCTATGGATTCGCTGGCTATTTTCCTACTATCGATTTATATAGCGATTCCTAGTGTTATTCTAAATTGTTGGCTAATCATTGGTGTAGTTTTCTAGTTGAAAATTTTGCTCTTCTTTCTATTTTCTTTCATTTCTTCATTTTTCTATTTAAAACTTGAAATCACAAAAATAAGTGGATACCTAGTGTAATATCATCATTTTCATCTAAAAACAACCTAAATTACACTATAAAATGTGTTTAATTTAGGACTTGTCAAATACCTCCAAACTCAGTACTTTGTTGTCCTAAGTAAAGGAATACTCTCATTCATATTTTCTTTTCATTCTTTATAAATTGATTCAATTTAATTCATCTTAAATTTAAATAATATAATTTTTTTTTAAAAATAGAAGTGATCTTAAAGTGAAAACATATTACCAAAAAGTTGATGAAGATTATGATAGAATAGAATGATTTAAACAAAACAAAACATCCCTTAATGATAATTAAACCACTTAATGTAACACCTTTTAGAACTCGAAGTTCATAAATAGGGTTAGTACATGACATATGTTTTCTCAATCTCCACTAACGAGCATCAAGCTTTTGATAACTAATGTAGAATCTTGAAATACAAAAACCGTTAGATTAATTTTAATTTTAGAAAGTATTTTATAATAGTACCACAATCGAAATCAATAGGAGTTTCGCAACGATTCCAATGAATTTATCTTTAAAATGTGTTAGACAAAAAACTATTTCATTCACTCTAGCTTCAAGCACTCGAGTCAAATCTTTTCTTCTAAGAATTTAAGAACATCCATCTTTTTCATCTCTCATTTTTCTTTTCTACTCTATTCTAATTATTTCTTATTAACATATTTCTTTTACTTTTGCTTTTGAGTCCATGCTCCATTTCCTTTGGACATTCTCACATTTTTTCCATTATAGATTCCCTGCTTCATTTCCTTTAGAATCTACTGGACTCTCTATATATTTATAAACTCTTGTTAACACTTCTCACTATCTACTAAAATTAAAGAAAGTATTGTTTCTAACTTATAGATATTCATTGGTTTTTAACCCATTTTTTTTTCAATTGTGGCATAATAAATTATATATATTATAAAAATACTTAATCAATAGTTTTTGTATCACAAGATTCTTAAAAATATATCTTGTTCATCTTACATTATTGTTTCGATCTACTACCCATTATCATGACTAACACAAGGCATTCAATTTAGTGTTCACATCACCTAGCAAAGTTAGTCAAAAAGGGTATAAAAGTTAATTTCTTTTATCATAAAATTCACTTGGGTAGTAAGAATATCATTTACATTCAAAAATCTATTATTTATTCATTATTATTTTAACTAAAAAAAAAGTAAAATGAAAAGCATACTTACTTTGAATTTCAAAAAAAATTTAAAATTTTTTGTTAACTTACTTGAACATCAGATTAAATGTAGTTCTGAATTTATCTTCTACCTTTCTTTGCCATCATTGCCATTAATGTCATACTTCACCTAAAATACCCCAAAACTCATTTCAAATCTTGTATTCAAGGTTTAAAATTAAGTTGGGTTCCAACATAACAAACATACCATGTAATGCATAAACAATTTGATATATGTTATAAAAATGTAAATAAATATGCAAATATAGAAGTCAATAATTTCAAATGAATGGAATGCAAAAAGGAACATATACTTTCATATTCAAAAATTTCACTAAGAGTAATACATTGTATTTTCAGTCGTTCAATGCATACAAGAGAAAAATACTACACACGACGGTGTCCAGAAGTGAGTTCATTGTCATTTTCATCATCTTCATCCATTTCTACAAAAGGTTGGGAAACATAACTATCAACTAGTTTATAGGTCCCAGTTGAAAACTGCAACTGTAGAGATGGTATGTCGATGCTTCTCCTTGAGTCTTGCAAACGACTATCATGTCTTGTCTTAGACATATAATGGTACCATTGTAAATTTCTCTCGTTTGCTGCTATCATTTCTTCATTGTGATGAATCTTCGTTTGGCTAGACATTAATAAAGAAAATATAGTCCGAAAAAACCCTTTCCTCTTAAGTTGTGATGAAGATGGTTCCAAACTTGTAAGAATATTCAATACGTTCACTCTAGACATTAAATTTGCCGCTCTTTGTGTTTCTCCTCTTATCTTCGTTTTAATTTTAGTTGTGCTTCTTTTACTTGATTATCGCGCATCAATTGCATTGAATGATTTTGGTTCATCCTCCGAGTCATTGTATTGATCCTACCACATTTTTCATTTGTTGTACTCCCACATCGTTTATTGTACTTTCAAGTAATACATCAAATTTAGTATCAAAAACCACCACAACATTCTTACATAATTCAGCAATCAAAATTGGGAACAATAATCTTTCATTCTTTGTAGTCTGCATAGCAGACTTCATAGAATCAAATATGTTTTTTCCAACATCAATATAACCCTTCTTCATCACTATATGGTACAATAAGACAACTCTAGGGTTCTTCACTTCAGAGTGTTGTTTAGTTTAATAAAAACATGCATCTATAATATAACTCAAACTCTTTGTGATCTTCCTAAAATAGGTGGTTTCAATAAAATATTAGGTGAGTTTCCCTATCAAGTGCAAATCCCCTCCTCGGGGGTATTTCTAATGCGTTTTGAATTATTTGGAAAGGGTAGGATTCCTTATCTTCACAAATGATATTCGGGTAATCCTTCTATGTTCTCTGTTTGTTTGGTAGGAGATCGAGAAATTTATTCAATCTCGCTGGTGATATATTGATTTTCTTCTCTTTAACTACTACTTTGTCTCATTCCTTACTAACATGTCCATTTGCATAAAATTGTTTAACAATTTCCAAACACCCTCTTTCTCCTCTCTTGGCATAGTCTCGTGGAAGTCGATCCCATCCCCTATCTTTAATGTTGCTCGCAATTATGTCATCATACTTGCTCACATTTTAATATAGAACCCTCTTTTTGGAATTATGACTCTTTTTTATCACTATATTATATCCTCTGAGCTCTAGGTCTCACAAACAAAAAAGGGTCATAAAGAACTAACTGACTAGGGTTTGGATTTTCAAAATATTATTCCTCATCAAATGATAATGGAGATTGCTCTCTAAGCTCGGCCCTCCCAGATCTAGGTTCTTTAATACTAAGCCCAGTTGGTGTAACATTAATCAGGTGGCCTGCATATTTTTGCTTTAATTCTGTTTGGACTACCCCCTTTCCTTTGTCTTGTTTACTACTCCTACCTCTTCCTCTACCTCATCCCTCTATAGGATAATTTAACTATAATAAAATAGGTAAATTGAAATCCTGTGGTTGAAAAATTCAAACTAAAAAGGTAAGGAAAACAAGTTTATGAAAAGGTTTTATCAAAGAGTTTTGAAGATTTGAAAGATATTCATTTAAAAACAATAGTATCAACATATCCCCTTAAAAAGTATGTATATATTGGAAAAATTCATGCAAACCCCCAAACTCATTTGAAAACCCATATTTAAATTGAAAATGTGCTTATTAACTATTTTCTAAAACGATTTGCAATAAAAATCCAATAAATTATATTTTTTGAAAGTATTGAAAATCTATTTTTTGGCAAGATATCAAAATCAAAAGGAATATAGAGTATCGATTCATTACCTTCTTGATAGTGAATCTCTCAAGCAAAATGCTCTTTTCTCTCCTTATATCTAATTTCTAGCCTCAATTTTGAACAAACACTCACTACGATCTAAGTAGGTTGTATGGATTTGGATTCGAAATTTATAGGTTTGAAACACTCATAATTAAGGTTGGATGTAATTAATTAAGATTTAATACAATCTTCTGAGGGTTGAACGTAGGACAAAAATTTATAAATCAAATGAATGGGTGCAAGAGTTTTAGGTGTAAAGGGGCTTTTTGTTTGCGATTTGGGTTTCTATTTATAAAAACATGGATTCATGCTCACTGAATCGAGGTTTAAGTGAAATCGCTGATAAATCACCAGTAAAATCGATGAAAATTTGTCTCAGTAGTTCAATGACTAGTTGAGCAAATTTTAGTATAAAGTTAAAATCACAGACAAATAGCTGAATCAATTTTCCCTTAAAAACCAACAAACTACTTGCGATTTTCCTTGCAATTCCTAGTGTGAATTGGTATCCCTGGGAAATCACTAAATCATTTTCTACTAATTTCCAATTTATTATATTTTTAATTAAATAACACACGTGACAATCATAATTACGGTAGAATTGATCAATACTTAGTATTAGATATTATATAAATGAATTTGGAGCTTTAATTAGGGACTAATATATTAAACAAATGCTTTATTACTTAAAATAATTAAAGACAAATAGGATTCTAGTGAAAAACAAATATACTAACTATCCTAATTCTAGTAAATGGAAAGACTTTGGGTCGATCAACCCTACTTACATGAAGTTATTCCATGATCGCAATCCAAAAATACCATTATTGTAAGAGTCAAAAGTTGAGAAAATGGAAAACAACTAACTAATCCTACTAGTAAAACCGAAAATAAAGATAGAGTATGGGTTGCCTTGGCTCGATTTTGGTAGATAAGTTCACTCATTATTAAGTTTGAGTGAGTCAAACTGACTATCAGCCGAATCTTCATTAGTCTTGACATTTTTATCTTCCTTATCATTCTCACCATCTGTATAATATTCTTCAATGTATTCATCACCATATGATGCCTCGCCTTCATAGACGTCATCATAATCATCGTCATTGATATCGTCGTCCATTTTGTAACCATCTTGAAGATACATGTACTCATTTCCTATCCTAATTATAACTATACATTGGTTGACATCAAAATAGATCCAGCTATCGTGAGAAACGTTCGTCCCCTCAATATTGCGTCGTGATTTTCAATTTGTGGTACTATCAAGAAGTTGGTGAGATACATGAACTGTCCCACTTGCATCGACACATTCATCGACATTCCCAATGGAAATATCTTGTCACCATTTGCTTTATTGAAAACCATAGATGGTATAAAATTAATATTCAACTTTTTAGTTTTTAGGGTTTATACACAGCTAAAAATTCAAAACAAATTTTTAAAAAACTCCGACAGAATCAAAAATAAGTTCCATTAAACTAAATCTACAAAAGTAAGTCATACCTTATTCCATTATTTCCTTTTTTATTGTTCGGTTTTCAAGATGTTCAAGTGTGCGTCCTCTATAAGAAATCCATACACAAACGGTGACCACAATTTGGAGTGCTAGCCCTAAGAGATATTGAAAAAGATTTTTCTTTCTCTCTATAAATTCAGAGAACTCGAAAATTGTAAAAAAAAAAAAAATCTTATCTCATTTTAGGGTTTCACCCTTTTATGTGTAGATAAGCCCTCACTTAAAATCCTATTCGTAATACAACTATTGTATTTAGGCAATTTAAGCAAATTACATATACACCCCTATTAATAAGTTATCATATAACAAATCTTAATGGCTTTTATGTCATGAATTTTATCATATAAAATTCATTACTCTAGACCAATTAAAATTGTGCAAAGTCATTCTTTGTATGCTACCCAACAGGTTCATGCGACGTTGGAAGTGAATCAAAAACCATTTTGGTGCACAAGTCATAAGCGGTCTCTAGCAAGGCATTATGGCTACCGAAGTAGCATGAATATCAACATCGATATAACCTAATTAATAACAAATATCATATCATTTTGTCGTGCGATATCCTTTGATTGAACATAAGGCATGGAAAGTCACCCTTCATGTTCAATCGTAGTAGTCTCGATCTTTAGGTAAACTGTAAAACATCCAAGTAACATTGATCATATCAATTCACATGGACTTGGCCATTTTCAGTCTATCTTATTGAGGGATCCACTGATATCTCTCTCTATATGAGATTGACAGATTCTATCTTAATTACACACCTTCACATATTATTCACACGGTAACCAATCACAATCTTTATAATTATCCAGTTAAAGACAACATTTGATTGTGTCAAATTATCATGCTCCTAATATTGAAGTCTATGATAATCTCAAGTTGAATGACTAAATGATATACATATCATGAGTAACAACTATGACTATCCATGTGGTGTTCTCATAGCGGGTCGGTCCAGTACCTTATTCCTTAACAAGTATTCATAGTCTTGATTCATATCCCTATATGCATGATCATCACATGACCATTAATCAAGATTCACACTAGTCTTAATTCATTATAGTTCTCAGTATAATGACCTACTAGGGACATTTATGATATTTCAACAAATACCCATGATTCTTACTATAAGGTAAACATGCAATCACTTGTAATGAAATAGTAAATAAAATGACTATTTTATTAACTAAAATTATAAGATAAACAATGTTTGTAGATTGACCTAGGGCACATGCCCTAACATCATCCTGGCTTTTCTTTTCTATTATTCCAGTAAGATGTTCATATTAGCCCATGTGTCAAGTAAAACATTAGGGAAATTGATGTCATTGATAATCACATGGAGGAAGAGTTTCCTTGGATCAACTTTGTGAACTTCAAACATATGTACTAAGTCTTGAAGCTTTAGCTATTCATTAGTGAATTATTCTTCCGCCGGTTGCTTCCCTTTTTATTGGTGCACTTTAGGATGTTGCTCCTTTGGCTTCTTATTTTTCTTATTGCATGGTTTCTAATACAATCATAGTGTAAACGTTTCATTCTTAGTAGCTTCACTTGTGTGGATGTAGACATTAAACACCATTTCGTTACTTTGTTGTTTGTTGGTCAGTTTCATGGTCGACGATCTTCATTTCCTATTCAACAAAATTTTCATAATTAGATTTTAACCTATGACCGTTTACTTTAGATTTTAGGCATGTTTCTAGGCTTCCTATTTTTACTACGCCATGAAGTAGTAAATTGGCAATCAAATAAGGTCACATCAATCTCGAATGGAGTTTTTCAAGAAATAATTTAAGTTTAGATAAAAGAGTAGAACTTTATCTCATACTTCAGAATTCTTAGGAATTAATTTCTTGTCATGAAATACTTTAGTTTTATCTTTATAAATTGATGCATTCTCATTGCGTCATTCCTAATTTTTTCTATTACTTAAAGACTCAGCTTACGTTGGTTTTCTGCTTCATTATAATTCATGTTGCATGTTTTACTACCTAATAGGCTTTATGTTCTAATTATACTCGTAAATGACATGCTTTTCAAAATTCTGACCTATAAGATGTCATGCCTATGGGTGTTATAAATTTTTTTGTATATGCCTATAATGCATCTTCCGATCAAAAACTTCAATCCTTACATGTTGAACTAATTATTTTTCTGGTATTAACTAAATTTCACTATTTGAAGTTTCAGTTTGACCACTAGTTTGTAGGTGGTATGTAATAGATGTTCTATGTATGACGTTGTACTTAGCAAATAGATTAGCAACTAATCAATTACAAAAATGTGAACCTCTATCACTCATAAGTGCCTTAGGTGCTCCAGAAATTGTAAAGAATTTTTATCTAAGGAAATCTAGCACTATTTTTGGATCATTAGTTCTAGTAGCTATTGTTTCTACCCACTTAGACGCATAATCTACAGCAAGTAAAATATAAACATAACCATTTGATGGTGGAAAAGATCCCATGAAATTTATGCCCCATACATCAAACACTTCACAAAATAAAATTGGGGTTAAAGGCATCTGATTTCAAGTTCGTTGGCAATTTGGACAAGATTTTATATAGAGAAAACAATCGTGAAATAGAGTGGGCCAAAAGAATCCGAAATTCAAAATCTTGCGGACAGCTCTACATGGACCGAAATGTCCTCCACATGTATAAGTATGACAATGAGATATAATTGATTGTACTTCTGAATGAGGTATGCATCTCCTAATTATTTGGTCGATGCAAAACTTCCATAAATATGGTTCATCTCATAAATAGTGCTTATAATCCTTTTTAATTTTATTGAGCTCTTGTTAAGTAAGGTGATAATCTATTAGTGGTGAGATTGTTGACTATATCAACATACCAAGGGCCATCAATTTTTATACAAAATAAGTATTCATCAGGAAATTCTTCATTCTCCGGCCTATTTAAGTGGTATGCTACTAGATTTTCAGCTCATTTCTTATCTTTTATAGTAAGGTTGAATTCTTGTAAAAGTAATATCCATCTTATTTGTACATGTTTTGCATCTTATTTTTTCATTAAATATTGCAAACTTGTGTGATCTAAATAAACTATTACTTTCGTTCCTAATAGATATGGTCTAAAATTTTCTAATGCAAACACTAACGATAAGAGTTCTTTTTCAGTTGTGATATAATTTTGTTGGGTTGGTTCTAGTGTCCTAGAAGCGTAATATATAACATGAGATTCTTTTCCTAGTTTTTGACCTAAAACAACTCCAAATGCATAGTTACTTGCATTACACATAATTTCAATGGGTAGCAACCAATCTAGTAATTTAATCACTTTTGTAGTTGTTAAAGAATCTTTTAATTTATCAAACGTTATTTTGCACTCATTGTTAAATTCAAAAGGGATTTTTTTTTGTAAAAGTTTGCATTAGGTTTGTATAACTTTTGAGAAATCTTTTATGAATCTTCTATATAATCCTACTTGTCCAAGAAATGAACGTCTTTCTCTCACCATGATTGCGTAAGTTAATGTTTTGTTTACTTAGATTTTCACAGAGTCTACCTTAATACCTTTATATGACATTATATTGCTTAATATCATTCATTGGTCTACAATGAAATGATACAACAACAACAACATAGCCTCAGTCCCAAATTAATTGGGGTCGGCTACATGGATAAAACTTTTCCATTGTGCTCGATTAAGTGCAATTGATGGTGAGCTTTGCAAACCATTCAAATCCATTTTAATTAATGCATCCCATGTTAACTTTGGTTTGCCCCTACCTCGTCAAATTTCTACAGTTTCTATTGAGTCAAGTTTTCTAGTTGGGGCATTTGTAGGCCGTCTTTGCAGGTGACCAAACCATCGCAACCGCCCTTCCCTAATTTTTGTATCAATTGGTGCTACTCCTACTTGTCTTTGAATTTCTATATTTCTTATTCTATCTTTACGAGTTTTACCACACATCCACCTAAGCATCCTCATTTCTGCTACGTTCACTTTATGTAAATGTTGTTGCTTTACCGCCCAACATTCACTTCCATAAAGCATAGCTGGCCTAATTGCGGTCCTATAAAATTTTCCTTTTAACTTATTAGGAACATGTCGATCACAAATCACCCCTATTGCACTCCGCCATTTCTTCCATCCAGCTTGAATTCTATGTGTGACATCATTTTCAATGTTACCATCATTTTGTATGATTGATCCTAGGTATCTAAAGTGGTTTACCTTAGGAACTTTTACTTCCCCTAATTTTACCACTCCGTCATCTCGATGTCTAGTGTTTCCAAACTCATAGTACATGTATTCAGTTTTCTTCCTACTCAACTTAAAGCCTTTAGATTCTAATGTATTCCTCAAGAGTTCTAATTTCCTATTCACTCCATCTTTAGTTTCATCCACTAAGACAATATCATCTGAAAATAGCATACACCATTGTATATCCTCTTGAATATGTCTAGTTAGTTCATCAATAACTAAAGTAAATAGATATGGGCTTAAAGTCGATCCTTGATGTAGTCCTATCGTAATGGGAAATTCGTTTGTAGCTCATCCAAATGTCTTTATACTCGTTACTACTCCATCATACATATCCTTAATAGTGTCTATGTATCTAGCATGCACTATTTTTCTTTCTAGAACCCACCAAAGAACATCTCTAGGGACCATATCATATGCTTTTTCTAAATCTACGAATACCATATGAAGATCTTTTTTCTTTTCTCTATATTTTTCTAACAATCGTCTTACAAGGAAAATCGCCTCCATAGTTGACTCCCAGTCATGAAAGCAAATTGGTTCTCTGATATTGTTGTTTCTCTCCTTAGCCTATTGTCAATTATTCTCTCCCACAGTTTCATAGTGTGACTCATAAGTTGAATTTCCCGGTAGTTTGAGAAACTTTGAATGTCTCCTTTGTTTTTGAAGATTGGCACAAGCGTGCTTCTTCTCCAATCCATTGGCATCCGTTTTGATTTTAAAATTTTATTGAAAAGTTTTGTTAACCAAGTCAATCTGATTTCTCCTAAGCATTTCCAAACCTCTATTGGTATTTCATCTGGGCCACATGTTTTCCCTATTTTCATTCTTTTCAATGCCTCTTTAACTTCTACAATTCTAATATTACGTGTATAGTTTACATTTCTTTCTTGGTGTGGGTTTTCATCTATTATAGTATCAACTTGGCCATCATTAAATAAACTATCGAAGTAACTTCTCCATCTCTCCTTAATATCCTCCTCGCGCGTTAAAACATTTTGATTTTTGCCCTTAATACATCTTACATGACTTAGGTCTTGTTTCTTTTTATCTCTTAATTTGGCTAGCCTATATATATATATATATTTCGCCATCTCTATTACCTAACCTTGTATATAGACCTTCCATGAAATTTGTTTTAGCTTGACTAACTACTTTTTTAGCTTGTTTTCTAGCTTCTCTATATTGATTGTATGCATCTTCATCTTGACACTTAGGTATTTTCCTTTACATCTCTCTTTTAGTCTTAATTGCACGTTGGACATCCTCGTTCCACAACCATGTTTCCTTCTTTGGAGGTCCCAAGCCCTTAGATATACCTAATATGTTTGATCCCACCCTCCTTATGCAACTACTCATTTCTAGCCACATTGTATTAGCATCTAAGTCAAGATTCCAAACATTTTCCTTTAGTAGTTTTTCTCTAAACTCTACTTGTTTACTATGTTTTAGGTTCCACCGCTTTATTCTAGGGTCGCTAACTCTTTTATTCATATTATTCCGTTGTGTTAGCTTAATATCAAGTACTACTAACTTATGTTGGGTAGTAAGTGCTTCACCAGGTATTACTTTGCAGTCTCTACATAGTTTTCTATTTATTTTTCTTGTTAAAAGAAAATCTATTTGACTCTTCTTATGACCACTGCTAAAAGTAATTATATGCGACTCCCTCTTCCTAAAACTAGTATTTGCTAAGACAAAATCATATGTTGAAGCAAATTCTAAAATTGATTCTCCTTCTTCATTTCTATTACCGTAACTAAAACCTCCATGAACTCTCTCAAACCCATCGTTACTTACCCCGACATGCCCATTTAAATCTCCTCCAATAAAAACCTTTTCATCTAATGGTATACTCTGCATAAATCCATCCATATCATCCCAAAACTTACGTTTGATGTTCTCGCTTAATCCTACTTGTGGTGCATAGGCGCTAAGTATGTTCAGTTTTTCGTCTCCAATAATTAATTTAACTAGAATCAATCTATCCCCCATTCTTTTAACCTCTACGACCTTATCCTTATAATCATTATCCACCACAATTCCTACTCCATTGCATTTTCTATCTATACCAAAGTGTACCATAATTTAAACCATGTGCTTCCTATTTCTACTCTTTTCTCCTACCCATTTTGTCTCTTGGAGGCAAGCAATATTGACTTTCCTTCTAATCATGGTATCTACTAGTTCTATTGACTTCCCCGTAAGTGTTCCTATGTTCCATGTTCCTAAACGGATTTTTTCTCCCGTTTGTATTTGTTTTTCTTTTCTATTTCTATTTTGTCTAAAAGATCTAGTGTTCGTATCTATGATTTTGTTTTTGTTTTTGTTTTTGTTATTGTTTTGAACTAGCTTCTTTACCCACACACGTCCTTTGTGTGGTAACCCTTGCTCACTTTTCTTCACATCCGGGCGACGATGTGAAGGGACTAGCTTCTTTACCCACACACGTCCTATGTGTGGGAACCCTTGCTCACTTTTCTTCACACCCAGGCGGCGATGCGAAACACACCCTTGCTCATTTCTCACTACACCCGGGCTCCGATGCAGCGCGTCGCTAGGTGGGAACGCCCCAACGTTTATATATGTTTGATCCATTTCATGAAAAGTGACAAAAGTTTTACGCTGGCTGTCAACCTATCGCAACCCTCCTCCATTTCCCAATGATGGAAAGTGAGCTTGGGGCCTCCCTCCCTCATTTTTCGGGTATGAAAAGTGAGATTGGGACCTCCCTTACCCATTTTTCGGTATGAAAAATGGGCGTCAGAGTCCTCCTCCTTTATCCGGACTTGGGACTGGCTATGTAGCGCACATAGTGTACAATGAAATGATATTTTTCATAATTTAGTATTAAATTCTTTTATATGCATTTTTAATTAATTTAGTTAAATTAACTAAACATTCATCAAAAGAATTACCATAAGCTGTGAAATCGTCCATGAAAACTTCAACGAGATTTTCCACTCAAAGAAAATACTAATCATACACCTTTGAAACGGTGTAGGTGCATTGCATAAACCAAAAAGCATACATCTATAAGCAAATGTACCAAAGGGGCAAGTAAATTAGAATTTTCTTGATCTTTTAGGCTACATATATTTTGTGAAATCCTGAATAACCATCTAGATAGGAGTAATAGTTTTTTCCAGCTAATCTTTCTAACATCCGATCTATAAATGGGAGTAGATAATGATCTTTCTTAGTTGAGGCATTAAGTTTCCTATAATCTATATATACCCTCCAATAGTTTTGGATTCTAGTTAGTACTAATTCTCCATGTTCATTTGTTGTTACTGAAATTCCTGTCTTTTTAGGGACTACTTGGACTAGGCTTACCCAATTGTTATCGGCTATTGGAAATATCATTCTTGCAGCTAATAGTTTTAATATTTTAGCTTTTACAACGTCTATCATAAGTGGTTGTAATGGCCCCAGTCCCCACAAACTGGGCCCCACTAAACTTAGACTTTTGTGGACCCCATGAGTCAGCCCTTGCAAGGTCAACGCAAGCCTAGTCAACCTCCGTTTCCATTATTATTAATTATTCAGTGTTTTAAAGTTGAGTTATTACATTTTTGCAAGTTTTATTATTAAAGTAGTGGAATTAAACTCAAGCAATTTAATTAACTCAATAAATGACAAGTCGGGACAACCTATCCCCAGAAAATATGACCTCATGCATATAAGATGCCAAAACTAGAAATATGCATGTATCAAAATGCGGTTAGCCCATTTAACCAGTTCATACAAAATATATATAACATAGTTACACCAAAAGACCTACAAGTAGGAAAAGTGGAAGCCGACTCTGAGGAAAGCTTAGAGGAAGTCACGAAGTACCGGCTATTTTTCCTTAATAGATGACAAACCTGCAATTGTCACCATACTTGACATAATTCTAGTAAGTAAAGCTAGAGGAGTCTCAACATTAATTCAAGAATTCAATAAAAGGGTTAGCTGATAGATCATGCAAGTAATCATAAAGAAAATAAATAGAAAGTGCATGATAAATAAGCTAATAAGGAGATCAAAGAGAATTGAGCAACAATATCACACAGATATAGGTATCCAAGTGTTCTAAGTCCATTCGGTTCTAACATATAATACACAACCTAACTTCCAAGGTAGATCGTAGACTTAACTAAGTCTCCAACAGTTTAGATTGGTTCCATTAACTGTAGCAGACATACAGCTACCTCTACCTGTTTGACTTTCCAATCCTAAATTGCGGACTTAGCATAATCTACAATCCATGTAGTCACGGTGATACTTATCATCACAAAGCTCGTGTACCGCAACCTAGACTACCATTTGACCACTTAGACCTAAGTTCGCTTGATACTATAGTAAATCACAAAGATAAACAATATAAACCACACGGTAATATATAATGCATCCTTTTACCAAAAAGAATGATAAGAATCATAAAAAGGACAGTTTAAGTCAAAAATAGCATGCATTTGAGTTTTTAAGAAATCAATTTACCAACAAAGACATCACAAAAATATTATCAATTTAAGGATATCAATTTCGCGAAGAATATCATTTTCACTAAGAAATGAGTAAGATTGACAAGATAACATTTCATAAAGAGATAAAACCAATTGAAAGAAATGAATTGGTATTGGTTTACTTACCTCAAACCTACGTGAAATATACACCCTCATGACTTCTAACAGGTGTCTCAATCAACCTCTAACGTTCTAGATCCTCATACTATGTTCCCTTAACATCCATTGGGGTTAGTAAAGGGTGTTTATAATGTGTTTTATATTAGTTACAAGCTAGCTCAAGTCATTTTACCAAATCAGTAAAAATTGAGCATGCTCCAGATTTGAGCATGCTCAAGGTTTGAACTAACTAAAAGTTGAGTCTACTCAATGTTGTAGCTTACTAAAAGTTTGAGCTTACTCAATGTTTGAGCTTACTGAAAGTTTGAGCTTACACAATGTTTGAGCATACTTTAATACTTGAAACTTTTAAGTATGTTCATAACTTTGAGCATGTTTTCTGGGTAGAACGCTCTATATGGTAAAAACTTAAAAAAATCTTATGGTTCATCTTAAAGTCTCGACCCTTTCGGCTTTCGGACTAATACAATCCTTCCAAAATTAGTTCGCACCCCATTTATCATTATCATGCAATAAATTGGGCTAAAAAATAAGCAAAAGACACCAAATCAACTTTCCCATTAACAACAATAACTTCAAAAATGATTCCCGACTAAGGGATTCTTACACATTGAGGTCCATCTAATCTTATGGACACTTTATTCACCAAAATCCATGAAGAACAACAATTTTAAAATATGCATTATGAAGATTTGGTGAAGAACATACCAATGGCTTTAATGGAGTCGTCACTCTTATTCTACCTCTCTTGAATCTCCAAAGATTCCAACAATTTCATACACAAAGTCACCAAATCATTCACCTTTCTTCTCTTTCTCCTCCTAGCACCACGTTCTTTCTCATATATATTTTCTTTCTTTTTCAAATGAGAGAGAAATGAAAAACCTAGGGTGTAAGTAATTATCCCACTTAGACTCACATGAGAGTGTTTTTAGAAACCTCTAATGGTCATTAATGCTCCAACACACCTTTTATTATTGTGTGGCTAGGAATCACTTCGCACTTTGTGTGGTTTGAGATAAAACAACACATCGACTATATCATTACTAACAATCACTTGTCCTTTTTTGCATGACACTTAGCATGCACTTCATTTCCTATTGGTCCACTTACACAAAGCATGTCAAATTTCATGTTTTCCATGAACTTCTAAAAATACTTACTTGCATATCTAATTCTACCAACTTAATAGTTTCCCCTGGGTTTTACTATATTTAAAATCAAACTATAGAAACACTTTATCACTTTATCAACTCTAACTTAGGTAAATCTAAATTAAATAATTGTTAATTAACTTAGGGATTCTTTATTGAATAAATTTAAAGGCCTAAGTTATTTTTAACCTAATTCCATCAATCCACCTAAGCGTTCACGTTCGCTTTCATCGCGGCCTACTCCATACTCGTGTCTACACGTTTTCTTAGGCGAACCTCACCTTCGAAAGTAGGCACCATAAATGTGTTTGTAACTACAAGTTGATGTATTTGTATAAATAAATATTACACGCATCACTTAAAAGTAAATATACCTCAGTGTCGATTCCTGAGGGTTGGTCGAGTACACCACGTCATCATCCACAAATAATATATTTTCGGGCTCTTAATGTGTGTTTAATCTACGTTGATGTTGCCTAGAAGCTTTTGTATCAGTTTTTAGGTATATCCTATGCATGCTTGTGGTTTGATTTATTTCTTTGATTTCGGTTATGGTCCATCCTATTTCTTCTTTAAATTATTTCAATACATTGATTAACTTATGTTCTTCTTCCTCAAGGAAAAAACTTATGTTCTTCTTGACTAGCTAATTTATTAGAAATTATCGCTAGTAATTTATCACAATCCCCTACATAAGCATATTTCAATTGATCTGGTAAGGTTTTTAGATTTAACTTTAAGGCTTCAACTATAGAAGGTGGAAGTTTTGAATGAGATCTAGATAAGTTTAGATAACAAGTAAGTTATGGGAGTTCATTATATGATTCTAAAGTACTTATTATTTTTTTTGCTTCCTCAACTTTATCATCATCTTCTTCTAAATCTTCAATTACTAGTTCTAATTAATCTATTTTACATTTTCTTAAAGATTCGTCTATTAACGGATCTACCATATCTATCGTGCATATGGAATTACATCCATTGGGTATTTAATTGCATCATATATATTTAAATTTATTGTAACATCGTCTATTTGCATTATTAATGTTCCATTTAAAACGTCAATCTTTGTTTTTGCTATTTTCAAAAATGGCCTTGATAATATTTAGAGAAGTCTTATTAGAGAAATTATCTTCTTTCAAATCTAAGACATAGAAATCTGTTGGGAAGACTAAATCATTTACCTTGACCAGTACATCTTCAAGTAGCCCAACTGGTTTAACAGTTGATCTATCAGATAATTATACGACTATGCCAGTTTCTTCTAAATATACGTGTGTCATTTGTAAATAAATAGATAAAGGCATAACATTTATGGAGGCTTCTAGGTCGCATAATGCTTTAAAATTTCCTATATTCAAAATCGCACATGAAACGAAAAACATTACAAGATCCAAACATGCAAGTTCGAGATGTAGATAGTAAATGTTGTGATGAGTACTTAAATAGACTTTGAATTTGCATTTAATGAAAGTCCATACTTTGGTTAGTAGCTATATTTAGAATAAATGAATATTTCCTAAACTTAAATAAAATATGCATATAGTTTGATTGTAAATATAGTGAAATTCATGGGCAATTTTTAAGTCTGTAGACTTAGACTTGCATGTAATTAATTTAAAAGGGCATGGACAAAATGGTAAATATCTTATGACATGTGTAGGTGGATCGATAGAAAATAAGGTGCATGTTAGGTGTAATGCAAGAAAGGACAAGTGGTGGTTTGATTTTAACTTGGTGGAATGTGATGGCTTAAAAGCGAGCCTTTGATTAATCTAAAGATTTGTAAGTGGGGTCAGATTTAAAGTCAATTATTATAAAAGTTTCATGGTCTCTTGTTCAACATGCAAAATAAACTCCAACACCATTAGAAAGCTTATGAGAAAATTAGAAGACAAAAAAAGTTGTAGAAAATCCTGCATTTTTTGTTTGAATTTTCAAGACCCAAGAAGGTTGATGCTAGAGAGTATGAATCTAACTTAGTGTGTTTTGGTACATGTGGGTTCATAATAGTAGATCGACCCTTAATTAGTGAAAATCCCTTGTTGTGATCATTGCGAAAATCTTTATGATTGTTAAGTTATGTTAAGAAGATGAATAGCAATTTTACTTAATAGTTATTGGATATTTATTGCATGAATTTGAGTATAAATGATTGCATGATGATGTTAGGACTTAATGGAGTTGTTCTTAACCCAAATGGACCGAGTTTGAGTTGATTCGAGTATTTTTAGACCAAGAATTGAAAGCTTTAGAGTTGCATAAAATTCATTCTATGTAGTTTGAGCAGACTCATAGAAAGATAAATTTTTAATGTGCTTGATGATATTTAAGACTATTACAAGTTTTGAGCTTGCTCAATAGAAATAAAATTGTTATGGATTTTTTAGCTTACTTATTTGGATTAAGACTGTTTGACTTAATTTGAGTTTGCTCAAAGTTCAAATGTTAGTATTTTAGAGTATATTAATTGTTATAATTGAGAAGACTCAAAGATAGTTTGAAGCAACCTCAATAAAAGTAGTTAGCTAAGCTATAATTACTCACAAATTCAAATAAGATCTTAACAAGTGAGACATTGGAAAATTATCTTTGAGGATTTATGTTTGGTGTAGGGAGTGCAACATGAGGTGTGAGACGGTCAGTTTGAGCTAAGACATTTCGTGCTTTGAATGTGAGTAATCTCTTTTAGGTTTTTATTTACATTTCATTCCATTTTATCCTTATTTTGTAGTCTATCTTGACTATATTTGACATTGTACTCTAATATCATTATTTTGTTTGATATTCCTCACTTGTTGAGTTTGAATGTCTTAATATTGTAATTATTTAATACTCGTTTAATCTATTCATGTGTCGTATGTTTACCTTGCTGTTTTAATGGTATTTACTTTATAAATAGCATATTATTAGAATTAGATGGATTATGAATGAATTAATGAACTTTGTACTCTTCATCAGTGTGTTTCGTAGCACTTAGGTTCAACTCATAATGCCAATCTCTAGGTTCTCTTCATGAACTTATAAAAAATCTTAGCGTCTAGGACCATTGCATTATGAGAAATGCACGACATATAGGGTTGGATACCTGGGGGTCTCGGCACTTGCTACTATGGCGCGACACATGGGGTTAAATATCTGGGAATGTGGATCCATTGGGGTTAGAGTCCCTAATTATATTTGCAATTATGTTAGCTATTAGACTGTGCGATATCATGCTCGTCTTTTAAATAAACGTGGCTTTAAAGGCTGAGGTAATGTAGTGTACGATCGACCGGACCTAGACCACCACTACTTAGTTTTGAGTCAGTCTCTTTTGTTTAACTATGGTATTTCCTAGCATAGTTCTAATCTTGGTTCCTCTTCTATTATCTTGTGTTTTTAAATACCATTTAGTCATATTTGGATCCCAAACTTGAGATTTAACTATCACACTGTGTCTTATCTTTTGATGTTTATATGCATGTGATGTTATTTCTTGATTTCCACACTTAAAATTATTTTGATAATTGTTTTCGATAAATTGACAAGACTTCCGCCATACTTAATAAACAATGAAAAGTTTTAATTAACTCTAAGATTCAATGATAATTCGACATGTGTAATAATTAACTAGAATGCATATAAAGAGGGGAATAGGTTAGAATGGGTGATTAATATGTAGTCAAGTCTTGTGTAGCTAAGATTAGGGCTTAATTATAGGATTAAGATGAGCGGTGCCCAATTATAAGGAAGAGGCCATCACGGTTGATATTAGAGACAATGTTTCTCAAATAAAACACATACTCGATTTAAATATAAACCTTAGATATTGAAACCTGATGATCTTTTCCTAGAAACAATTAGTTAGGAAGTGATTAAAAGTCAGTTAGGGAGTCTTGCACGTACATGATAATTATAGTATGTATATGTATACGATATCTGCGTAGTAGATGATTCAAGCTTGTTTTCAACATTCAAACACCGATGGGTGACGTGTGTGAGAGAATAGATGCTGGAATTAGTAGCAGCTAGCCTCCTACTACTTCTGCGGATGACTATCAGAGGTTGTTTAACCGAGTAGCTGCTGAGAGGCGACACCTTGCCGATCTCATCTCCTTCTTGACAGATCGCATGACTGCACTTATACTAGCCATTCCTCCCACCACAACCACTACTATAACAACACACCCAACCACAACACTTCGACTGCACCAGCCACCATTACTATATGGCTACAAACACCAGAATTACATCCTCCAACAGAGACGATAGTACCACGAACTCTAGAGCTACCACTAGTTATAGTGCGAGCTACATTTCCAACAGAGGATACACCCGCTCTGACACCTACTACATATGAGACTGCAGGAATATCGAGGGATGCCAAGCTAATGAAGGAGTTTATCAGACATAGGCCAATTTTCTTTGCTAGGGAGCGAGATCATGAGAAGATTGAGTAGTGGATTCTCTCGCAAGAGAAGTTACACCTACTGTTGGGCATTAAGGATAGAATGCAGCCTATTCTCTCTTGCTACACCAAAGAGAAGGGTGCAGATGTCTAATGGAGGACAACAATGGCTAGTAGATGCAGTTTTACATCGGGGGATGGCTTCAAGAAAGAATTTTTCAAGCAGTACTTTTCAACTTCTATGATCAAGAGGATGAAGAAGAAGTTCATGGCATCGAGATAGGTTGAGGGAGAGTTAGTGATGAACTACAGGGACATATATGGTTACCTCAAATAGCTTATCAAGGATTTAGTGGATAGTAACGCCGACGACGCCTTCTATTTTGGTGATGGACTTCAATAATACATTGCATAATCAGTTGTCAGCACCAGTGCCAAATCACTCCAGGATATGTATGAGTGGGCCCTTTATCTTACGAGACGTACGAGCTAAGAAAAGAGGAAGTGGGACCTACTGAGATCCCGAATAGAGGCAGTGATCATGATCAGATAAGGCTTAGAGGTAAGGGATAAAAGGGATGAGACATGAGGTTCCAAAGGGGTAGGTGCCTACTCCCTACATTCAGGCAACACCCTAATGCAGTACCTCATGCGTTCGTAGATGACGGATATGGCAGACCTCCGTTACCACCTCTTGTGAAACAGGCATTACCAGCACCGCCTGCGCCACGACAGCAGTAGCAGGGGGGCGGTAAAGGGAGGCAGAGGTAGAGGCCGTGATGGTTATAGATAGGGACACGGACACGCATCGCAGTATGGCCAAGGCCAGGCTCTACAGTTAGGTCAGTATAGACGGACCATCTGTTTCATATGCGGTCAAGTGGGCCATATGGCTAAGGGTGCTCATAACAAGCAGTAGCTTGCTTCAGGCGTGGTCAGGTGGGCCACATATATTGAGAATGCCCACAACCAGCTGTTGCATACCTATAGCAAGGCACAGAGGGAGCACATATGGTTGCACAGCCAGATCCTAAGGCGACACATAGTCTTATTAAGGATTATATTTCTGGTAAAGATTCATATGTGCTCTTTGATTTTGGATCTACTGTATCATTCATTTCTGGTCGAACGTTAAGCATCCTACGGTTATCGACTATTACGATTAGTGCAAGCTTGATATTAAGCACTGCGGTTATGGACTGGGTTTATCCTAGCAGCCTATGTATGGGATGTCTAAAAGAGATTAATGGGGTAGTATTACCTCACGATTTTAGAGTCCGCGAGGTGTTAAAGTTCAACGAACTAGTAGGGATGGATTTGCTATCAATGTATCATGCTCGTATTCACTGCTTTAGTAAGGAAGTGATATTTGAGACCCCATGCATTTGATATTAATGTATAGTGGTAGTTCAGGGAGGACTATAGACACGATAGGTCAACCTAAGACTAGGGAGGAGATGGAATTTATTTCACAATAAACAGTAACTGAATGTCAAGGACCTAGACTTGAGGATATTTCGATCGTTAGTGAGTTTCTAGATGTATTTTTGAGTGATTTACCTGATTTATCGCCTACGTAAGAGGTTGACTTCTTTATTGAGTTGGTATCGGGCACCAACCTTTTTTAATATTGTCGTATCATATGACATTGGAGGAGTTTAAGGAGTTGAAGTCTCAACTTTAGGACTTGGGACATAAGGGATTCATCACACCCTTTATGTCGCCATGATAAGCACCCATCCTTTTTAGGAGAAAAAAATGATGACACGTTGAGACTGTGTATCGACTACAGATAGTTGAATAGGTTCGCATTCAGAAACAAATATCCATTGCCAAATATTTATGATTTATTCGATCAACTGAGAAAAACGCATTTTTTCTTTAAGATAGACTTGAGATTGGTGTATCATCAGCTTGGGACCATTGAGGAGAACAGACCCAAAATGGCATTCTGCAAGAGATTTGGACGATACCAGATCATGGTCATGCCATTTGGTCTGACCAATGCCGACTTAGTATTCATGGCTTGATGCACAAGGTGTTCAGATCATTTCTTGATCACTTCATAATAGTTTTCATCGACGATATTCGGATATACTTAAGGACACAACAGGATCATGAGCAGCACATCAGAGAAACTTTGCAGACGTTGAGGGAGCATCAACTTTATGTGAAATTCAGTACGTGTGAATTTTGGCTTCCAGAAGTCAAGTTATTGGGTCATGTCATTGGAGCAGCAGGGATTGCAGTGGATCCGACAAAGATTCAAGTGATTATAGATTGGCCAGCACCGACATCAGTGACAGAGATCAAGAGTTTTTTGTGCTTGACAGGGTATTACTAATGATCTATGAAGGGTTTCTCAAAAATTGCTTCACCAATTACTAGACCGACACAGAAAGACATCACTTTTCAGTGGACTAAGATGTGCGAGCAAACTTATGCATTATTGAAGAGGTTGTTGACTACCGCACTAGTATAAGTTTTATCAAAGTTGGGACAAAGATTCTTGGTGTTGATGTAAGGTAGAGATATAGTAGCTTACCCTTCTAATCGATCAAAGATTTATGAGAAGAACTATCCCATACACGACGTGGAGTTGGTACCGATGGTATTTGTACTAAAGATAAGGAGACATCATCTGTATGGAGAGAGATTCACACTCTTCACTAATCACAAGAGTCTGAAGTATCTCTTCACACAGAAAAAGTTGAACATAAGACAACAGATATAGTTAGAGTTCTTGAAGGACTATAATTTTTCCTTTGAATACCACCCCGGAAAAGCCAATATAGTTGTAGATGCACTAAGTAGGAGACCGATTAGCGATGTTGATATTCTCATATGTCATATGATGCATGAGTACAGTTTACTTTAGGCAACGATGACAGCGATTGAGTCAGATGTTCCTACCAATATTCAGGTAATGATATGTGCTTAGACGAGGCTATAGATCGTGTCTATATAGAGAGTGTCACAGAGAATCGACCAATTGTATTCAAGGTTCAATGAGCTAGCATAGAGTATGGAGTGTACAGACTAAGTAAAGAATTCAGATCAGTGTCTAAGATTCAGGGGCAAATTGTGGATACCCAAGGTACCAGAGCTGAGAGATGAGATTCTTCAGAAGTCACACTATTTCAGATTTACTATTCATTTAGGCATGACCAAAATGTAAGCCTACATGCAAAGACATTTCAAGTGGTCTGGGATAAAAGCAAATGTATCTGAGTTTGTCAGGACCTGTGCGACTTGTCAACAAGCGAAACTTGAACATTGCAAACTTAGAGGATTTTCACAGCCTTTTCCTATTCTACGGTGAAAGTGGGGAGATATCTACATGTATTTTGTCAAACAACTATCGAGGACCACAATGAGACATGATTCGATATGGTTAATTATTAATAGACTAACGAAGTCTACTCATTTCTTGTCGGTAGCCATGCATTATACTTTTTATCAGCTGAGTGTATTATTTGAAAGAGAGACCATCAGACTACATGGAGTGCCATTGAAAATTACGTCAGGCAGATAGGCTACATATACATTTAGGATATGGAAGAGTATGCAGGAGCAGTATGGTACATGCTTACAGTTCAGCACGGTTTTTCATCCTGAGTCTGATGGGCAGACTTAGGGATTAATTCAAGTCCTCAAGGACATGTTGCAAGCATGTGTGTTAGAATTTGGCAGATCTTGAGAGGATTACCTATCGTTGTATAAGTTTTCTTATAATAACAGTTATCGGGCCAGTATTGAGAAGGCGTCTTTTGAGGCTTTGTATGTCAAACCATGTCACTTGCCATCGTGTTGGGCTAAGCCAGAGGACTAGGAGATTGTGGTGCCTGAGACTATTGTTGACCACGTGGAGAAGGTCAAACTTATCCATCATAGACTCAAGGGTGCACATGAGAGACAGAGGAAGTATGCATAAGTGATGATCTTACTTACACTAAAGGAGCCTTTATCTTCTTAAAGGTTTCCTTTTGTAGGGTCTTTAGAGATTTAGGGTGAAAGGCAAACTTGCACCGAGGTTCATCAGGCCTCTTGTGATTAAGAAATGGGTCAAGAAAGTCGCATATGAGCTTGAGCTGCCTCCACAGATGTTAGAGATTTATCAAGTCTTTCATAGCTTTATGCTATGACTGGCTAAGTCGAAGGCAAACGTACAGTCGATAGTTGATTTGAGTCAGATTTACCTGAGTGATGATGTTTCATATGAGGAGCAGCCAGTACACATTCTAGACCAAAAGGTACAGCAGTCGAGAGGCAAGTCTATTTGGAAGTTGTTATTCAAGAGGCAGTTCCATGATGACTTGGAACTCACTTGGAAGCGGGAAGACTACATGCAAGATAGATTCCATACCCTTTGAGTAATGTATAACTATAACTTAAATTTTAATTTTGAGGAAGAAATTTCCATTAGTTGGGAAGATTTGTCACGACCCAAATTTCTAATCTCGTTTTTTTCCATGGTCAAGATCACTGACCCGTAACATGGGACCCGCATCGTGATACGCTCACTAATCGAGGCACATGGATGACTTATATTTTAGTTTTTTGTGGTGTTTTATGTAATGTATTGTGTATATGTAGACTAATTAAGTCATTTTTACTTATTATGTATAAACATTGAGGCGATAGTGGGAACATGCCTCGAGATCCGCGTGAACATAGGATGTGGATAGTAGATGTTGTGCTAAGTACCTAAATAGAGTATGAATTTGCATATTATGAAAGTCCATACTTTGGTTAGAAGCTATATTTAGAATAAATAAATGTTTCCTAACTTAAATAAAATATGTCTATGGTTTGATTGTAAATATAGTGAAATTTAAGTGCAACTTTTAAGTTTATGAAATTAGACTTGCATGTAATTAATTTAAAAGGACATGGACAAAAAGAGAAATATCTTATGACATGTGTAGGTGGACCAATAGAAAATAAAGTGCATATTAGGTATCATGCAAAAAGGTCAAGTGGTGGTTTGATTTTGACTTAGTAGAATGTGATGGCTTAAAATCGAGCCTTTGATTTATCTAAAGATTTGCGTGTGAGGTAAGATTTAAAGTCAATGACTATATAAGCTTCATGGTCTCATGTTCATCATGCAAAATAAACTCCAACACCATTAGAGCGCTTAAGAGAAAATTAAGAGATCAAAGAAATTGTAGAAAATCTTGCATTTGTTGTTGTAATTTTGAAGATCCAAGAAGGTCGATGCAAGAGAGATGAATCTAACTTAGAGGAGCTCATAGAATGAAAGGAGACAACTCCATTAAATCACTTGTTACGTTTTCTTCACAAAATTTCTAGAAAAGTTATGTTCCAAGTTGTTATCACTGATGAGTTTTAGTACATGTGAGTTCATAAGAGTAGATCGACCCTTAATTAGTGAAAATCCCTTGTTGGGATCATTGTGGAAATCCTTATGATTGTTGAGTTGTGTTATGTGAAGAAGATGAATAGTGACTTTATTTAATTGTTATTGGATATTTATTGCATAAGACTTAAGTACAAATGATTACATGATGATGTTAGGACTCAATGGAGTTGTTATTAAGCCAAATGGACCGAGCTTGAAGTGATTTGAGTATTCTTAGAATCAAGAATCAAAAGCATTAAAGTTGCATAAAATTCATTATGTGCAATTTGAGCAAACTCAAAAGATGATAAATTTTGAATGTGTTTGATGATATTTAAAATTGTTATGAGTTTTGAGCTTGCTCAATAGAAATAAGACTGTTATGAAATTTTTAGCCTACTTATGTGGATCAAGACTATTTGACTTAATTTGACTTTGCTCAAAGTTAAATGTTAGTATTTTATAGCGTACTAAATGTTATAATTAAGCAGACTTAAAGATAGCTTGAAGCAACCTTAATAAAAGCAGTTAGCTAAACTGTAGTTACTCACAAGTATTCAAATAAGATCCTAACAAATGAAACATTGGAAATTTATCTTAGAGAATTTACGTTAGGTGTAGGGAATGCGACAAGAGGTATGAGACGGTCGGTTTAAGCTAGGAAATCTCGTGCTTTAAATTTGAGTAATCTTGTTGAGGTTTTTATTTACATTTCATTCCATTTTATCCTTATTTTATATTTAATCTTAACTATATTTGTCATTATACTCTAATATCATGATTTTGTTTGGTATTGCTCACTTATTAAGTATGAATGTCATGATATTATGATGATTTAATACTCGTTGAATATATTCTTATGCCATATGTCTTATCTTGTTGTTTTAATGGTATTTACTTTATAAATAGCATGTTATTGGGATTGGATTAATTATAAATGGATTAATGAACTTTCTACTCTTGATTAGCATGCTTCGCATAGTACTTAGGCTCAACTTATAATGCCAATCTCTAAGTTTTCTCCTCGAACTTATAAATTAGTTTTAGCATCTAGGCCCATTGCACTATAAGAGATGTGCAACATACAGGGTTAGATACCCAGGGATGTCGGCACTCGCCTCTATGGCATGGCACATGGGGTCGGATACCCGGGGATGCCAACCCATTGGGAGTAGAGTACTTAATGATATTTAGAGTTAAGTCGGCAATTAGATTGTGTAATAACACGCACATGTTTTAAATAAAAATGGCTTTAAAGGCTAAAAATGGCTTTAAAGGCTGAGGTGACATAGCGTATGACCGATCGGACCTTGACCCCCACTACTTAGTCTTGAGTCAATGTCTTTTGGTTAACTGTGGTATTTCCTAGCAGATTTATGATGTTGGGCCTTCTTCTATTATCTTTCGCTTTTAAATACCATTTAGTCGTATTTGGAAATATGAATAGACATGCCATCGGGTGTTACTATTATTTTCTTATGCTCACTATCCTTTCTATAACGGTGGGTGCAGATCAATCGAGCAATAAGCCGGGCAAAGAGAAGATTGCTCGCTCACTGTCTCTAAGCATTCGATGATTTTCTAATTCCTATCTTGTAGGTCTCAATTTTTAATGTATTATCTACATTATGTCAGTAATGTACTTTGTGGGGTGTATATATCCCAAACTTGAGACTTGACTATCGCACTATTTCTCATCTTTTGATGTTTATATGCATGTGATGTTATTTTGTGGTTTCGACACTTAGGATTATTTTAATAATTGTTTCTATTAAATTGACAAGACTTCTGATATACTTAATAAACAATGAAAAATCTTAATTAACTCTAAAATTAAATGATAATTTGACATATGTTATAATTAACAGGAATGCATATAATAAGGAGAATAGGTTAGAAAGGCTGATTAATACGTAGTTAAATCTTACATGACTGAGAATAAGGCTTAATTACGGGATTAGGCTGGGTTGTGCCCTGTTGTAGGGAATGGGTCATCACACGTGTTCTTTAAACTTACTTTTTCATTGGCCTTAATCTTATTAGTGCTTAAGTCTTTTATAGATTTTTGATACTTATGTACATTTTGAATGACTTCAAATAGAGGTATATTAACTACTACTTTCTTTAACATATTAGATATTTCATTTTTCTTCCTGCAATTTCTTGCCATTTTTATTATCTTCCAATCGATGAGGGAATGGTGGTTGTATATTAATTGGTTTTATCCATGTTAGGTTCATTACCCTTTTCATCGGGAGTCTTGTTACTTGTTACTTCAATTTTTTTTTCTAGTTTTGCTTTTATTTCTTTTATAGAAACTAATTAGTCTGAAATCTTAGGTTCATCCATCTTCTTACCATTTATTAATGTGATGTGTAGCGACCTGTTACCTTAAGTTGGTGATTAGTACTAGTTCAAATCCTAATTAACCCAAGTTCAGCTCGCGGTTAAGTTCTAGTATACCTCGATTAGCGTATGCATGACGTTTTGTGTTTGTTTGGATTGTGAAATCAATTTATATATAGGTCGTCGTATAATACAGAGATTATACACAAGCCTATAAAACGAAAAATACCCAATAAACTATGGTTTATCGGGACGCCAAGTATGACGAGGGGGTCGTGGTATGAATGTGCATGCTCAAGGACACTTGTAGGCATGTTCGATAAGTTGATTGGCGAATAATACGCAATATATATATATGTTTTTAAATATATAAATATATATATTGAAAAATAAAAGAATATTGAAAATATATGGATTATTGAATCATTTCGAATGAAGCATAAGTGATTGATGTATCAAATTTTGTGTCACTTTAAGCTATGTCACTTTAATGCATCAACCATGCGAATGGTCTCGAGATAGCGCGATGAGTATCTCGAGGAAAATCCCTATATAAAAATAAAAATTCATTATTATCTTCAAAACATTCGAGAATAATTATGGTTTCAGGCTAGGTATTGTCCTAATCAGGTTAGGGGATGCTACATTATGGCTGGTGTTGTTTCATATAAAATAGGATAAGTTTCACATAGTAATTTCCCTTGATTTATAAATTCATTCATATGTGCTGCCATTTGACTCAATTGGTTTTTAACTTTGGTCATATCATTTTTTAATGTTTGAATTATTTGACCTTATTTTCTTTCGGAGTTTTTTAATGATTGATAGCTTTGATAACCCTGATTGTTAATATGATTCCCTACATTCGGACTTGGGTAATTTGCATAATTATTAAAGTTATAATTGGGATCAACAAAACCATATTGATTCATTATAGCATTTGCTTCTTCTATTTTGGTTTGTTGTTTCAAAAGATATTCATCATTAGAATGGCTTAGTTCATTACAAGATTTTACTGTGCTTGATCTATCTTTTAGTAATAATTCAACCATGGCTTTTAGTTCGCCTATCTTATCATACGTTATTTTATATGTCATATTCATGTCATTTAAATTATCTTTGATTAATTCACTCTTCTCACCATATTGCTTAGATTGTTTAGCCATTTTATTTATAGCTTCTATTGCTAAAGTTGATCTTTTATCAAGCAAAGATCATCCACACATACCGTCTAAGAATCTTCGTTCTAAGTGATTTAATCATTCGTAAAAATATTGCATTAAAGTTTTTTCAGTGAATCCATGCATTGGAGATAATGAAATCAATCTTTGATACATATTCCAAAATTCATCAAAAGTTTCTCTAGTTTTCATCTTAGCATTACTAATTTTGTCTATATAAACTAATTTATCTTTCATGAACATATTGATCAAGAAAAACTTGTAGCATCTTAGACTAGTTGGTTATAGAATTTTGAGGAAAGCAAAATAATCAACCTAAATCTTGACATTTTAATACGGAAGGAAAAGCTTTTAATTGAACATAATCTATTTCTATATCTTTAAGTTTTAACGTGCTTAATTAGTGTACGAACTTTCTAACAAATTTTTTAGCGTCTTCATTATCTTCATCACAGAAACACAGTAAAGAGTTTACAAGTCCGAATTTCAATTCGAATTCTGAAAATTCTATGGTGAAACTCATACACATAGGTTCATAAACCGTGACATTCCTATTAGATTGCCTAAAAGTTAATTCTTCCTCGTTTTCAGCCATTTTATATGGCTTTTAACAAGAAGGTTTCCAACATATTATTTTAAAATCCTCGGAAGCATCGCCAAAAATTGACACGTGTCGAGCGTGCACAATAATTTCTCGTGTTTTACTATTAACTTGTAGTAGTGGTAAATGAGATATCATCTCCACATGAGTTTTTTAAACCTCTTAAGAATTTAAACTACCCTAAAGTTTTATCAGATTTAACTTGTTTTAATTTAATTAATTTAATTAAACGAGAATTAAATACGTAATAATATATAAACAAAATGAGCAATTAATTATAATAACTTAAGTAAAATAAACTAATCTAAAATGACTCAAACAAATTATTCAAATAATCAATAAATCAATGTAAATAAAATATCTAATAAACATCTAAACAAACCCCTATTAAATATCATAGTATACTCGTGTTCTTTTTCAACTCTAAAACGTAACATCACCTCATAATATAGCTATAATTATTTTATATGGAATCTTGGAATGATTAAATCCTAATTCATTATAGTTTGATAGCATTTAACCAGCCACCGATTTTCCTAAATTTAATGAAAATGTCAAATTCTTATCATTGTAAGTCTACCCATTGGATAAAACGCAACACCGAAGAAATACGATAACATTAAATTCAATAAAAATCATTCCTAATCTAAGCCAATATTATTGAAGCCGTATAATAAACAACTTAGAACACTATCACCTAAGACATCCACTTAGGAAATTCCCTATAGATTAATCCAAGTTATTACTTCTATAATTGTTTTCAATAGCTATAGACATAGAATTGGACATTCTATATTAAGGAACATATTGGCCACTATGCACTCAACATAGAGAATTACTAGTTGTAATACGCAAAAACAACTTATTTTATCCATGATTCATGTGTATGAACTGATCTAAAGCATTAAGTATAAGATTTCATAATTATAACTACATGAAAATCTAAATTATAATACATGCTTAGGGTTTGTTTAGATTTACTAACTACTCACACATGTTGGAATTAAACAATACACAAATATTAATAAAAGATATATTGAATAAATAAACAAATAATTACCTTTAAATCAATGCTATAATATTGCTTCACATATAAAACTAAACTTAAGAGTAATGGAAAATAAAAGAATAGAAAGAGTTGAGATAATAAAAAGAGTAGAGCATGTTATCTCGAAGCTCTCTAGTCATATATATAGTTACCTAGGCAAATCCTAAATAAATAGAAATTTTTCATATTAATCACAAAAACTAGTCACCAACCTCAGCGATTTGTTCGTGATTCCTATTTATACACAAATCGCTGAGAAAATTACTGAATTTAGCTCTCTGTGCTCCATCGATTTAATTGGCGATTTCTAATTCATTCTCCAATTTGATGTGGATTCACTGGTCATTTTTATGCTGCTGATTTATATAATGATTTTTATTGTTATTCCAAATCGATGGCTAATTGTTGGTGTAGTTTTCTAGTTGACTGTTTGCTCTCATTTCTATTTTCTTTCATTTCTTCATTTTTCTATTCAAAAGATGAAATCACAAAAACAAGAAAATACATAGTGTAATATCGTCATTTTCTTCTAAAATCAATCTAAATTACATTACAAAATGTGTCTAATTTTGAACTTGTCATAGCCGCAACAACCTCAACAACGATGTCAATAATGGTCTGAGGATGAAGTGCCTATTGAGGAGTTTGCTTTTAGGGAAGAACCAGAAGGGGAATATTTCGATGAGGACAAATTTGTATCTGAGAAAGAAGAAGATGGAGTTTTTTTCTTCATTGTAACGGCAAAGTAGATTTGATATTCTTTGGTGAGTACTTTGATATGTTTGATAAGGCGCTAAAATTTGATGGTGATGAGCACAGCTTCATGGAAGACAAACTAATATTTAAAGATGACGGGTTTTCATTAATGCGATTTCTCATTTTAAAAGTCCTCGAGTGCTTGAAGAGATAGTTATCGATGGTGTTGTCGACAACTACCCAGTTAAACAAGTTGTGGAGATAAAAGTGAATAAACACTTTTGTTCATTAACTGATTACATGGGTGATGAGTTAGTTGTTGACATTCTTCAAGACTATCATGGTGGTGTGTTTGTTGATAACGTGGATTTGTCGGTTGAAGCTCTTAATATTATCAAAAACATGTTCCAACAAGTGGTGATGACTACATTCAGATTTTGTTCAAGCAAGAGTTATCGGCATTTGAAGACTTTATTGCTCAACATCGCAACAGTTATTAAAGTACTAAAATTCATGGATGCGTTTTTTCAAACCAAGGGAAAATGATGAAGATGGAGACCATAGAGGTCATGTGCGGGAGAATGATTCAGGAACCAAATTCAAGGATGAGTTTTTCTCAACAAAAAGAGAATAACGCAAATCAGAGTTTGTGTTAGATTAAGATTTCTTATTTAGTAGATAAGATTGTTAGAGTTTGTGTCAAAGTTGAAGTCACAATTAGATTAATTTGGATTTGTTTTTAGTATAGGAGTTTATAGGAGTTGAAGTTTATCTTGGACTTTATGTTATTCCATAACAAAACATATATATAAAGGTTGGTCGTATTTTTTAAAGGGATGCATTATTGATTAATGAAAATTAGGTTTTAAGAGAGAGTATATCTTTGTTTCTTTTGGTTTCTTGAACTTTGTGCATTCGATCACAAGTTATAAACATGTTTCTTCAATTCAATATTCGTGGAATCTACGAATTGGTAGAAAATCTATTTTTTTCTTTATAGTAAGCAATTAGTAAATTCTTCGCTGCATCAGATAATGTATATTATAAAATAATAATAGATGAAACGACTCACCTACTTAAGCTTGGTGATTAGCCTAAATATAGTCCTTGTATCATATATGTGTGAGACATGAAGTTCCAAAGGGTATCAAGATAGGAATGCATCACTTTAAACACATGCCAAGGATGTACCATGAGATACGTGTTGGAGATCCCTAAGAGGACAAGTGGTGCATGTGAAAGAAACAACAAGAGAGAAAATATTAAAGCACCAAAATATTTAAATATGTAGGATCCCAAAGCACAACAAGTCTTAAGACCTTACAAAATTTATAATAATAAAAGCACCAAAAGTGAAGTATGCCGTATAATTGACATTAAAACTTCATACAAAAGAGAATTGATATTGATAATGGCAAGAAATTTGACTTAAAAAATGATAGGTTGACTTTGAGCACCAACTTAAGTTGTCATTAAATGTAGGTGCAACTCGTACCTCAAGGTGTATCATGCAGTTCCCATCCAATTGCCAATAGGTGCGCTTAAGTGGATTAATGTAGCAACTCCAAAAATAAATGTTCTAAGAACCAAACAAAATAGCAAATGGTTTGACTAAAGCAAGAAAAGAAATTTTAGTCAGAAAATATTAAAAAAAAAAAAGGAAAATGCTTTGTTGACTCACAATGGGCACCTACATTGAGCACCCACCTGACGTGGTACTTTTTATGCTCCATTGACAAAGAACTAGAAAATGGCTGCGAAAATCAAAAAATAAAAAACTAAAAAATGGTCATTCAGTCTAACCGACTGATTTGATGATTTGACCATAAAACTCAAAAAAAATATGAATCACTTTTTATTTTCTGGCAAACAAAGACGGGAAAAAACAAACCACTCGTTCAAATGTCTTCTCTCCATTCATGTTCTTCAAGAATTTACTACTACTCATAATGAAGTCGATTGAAGAGTATTTTGAGTTAACCAGTCAACATAATCAACTAGTTTGAGCATTACAGAGTCATTTCATCCATCCTTATCACAGATTACGCACAGGTTGAAGGCAATATTCTTGGTTCTTTTGAGTTGTAAAGGACCACTATCTCCTTTTTAGTATGAGAAAAATATAGAATCACGTAATATTCTTTGTAGCGACATAGTTAAATGCCATTTTAATTACTTTTATCTACAATCATTTCTGTCATGATGATTTGCAGTTCATGTTTTGATTGATTAGGGGGTTTGTGAGAAGGAAAGGTATGCACGCGATTTGGGGGTTTAAGAAGGGGCAAAAAAATTCAGGATTCACTCGTATATTGTCGACTCAGCTACTCAGGTTGATTGGAGTGAACTTGTTTTAAAGGGATCAACACTTAAGGTTGTGAAATTGCATATGATTCGATTTGTTTTCTAGGCCATTTAGAGCTCAAAACTTAAGATCTCACTCTATGGTGTTTCGAATTGCATTTGACTAGACTTGATGTTAGGGCTCAAAATCTACACCTTCACATGGTTTTATTTATGCATCATTTATTTGTGAGTTATAAGTGAATGTTGCTTAACATGAGTATACCAGGATCAATTGACAAGACTAACTCTGGCCTGAAGCAAACAAACTTTATTTTAACATTATAAATTGATTATTAACACTCATCTAGTGTATATATTGACCAATGGCAACGCCATTTTGATGGGGTAGTTAGTCTTATATGACTGGATTTACAAGCGTAAGGAATGATCATCGATAATTTACCAATCGATGGAATTTGTAAGGCCATTCATTAGATTGCAACATAATATTTATACACTTGTCGAAAAATATTTTTTCCATTTTTAACTAAGTAACGTGATGGATCCAATTTTTTATTTTAATGAGGCACTCGAAGAAATTGAATAATCGGTTGATGTAGAAGGAGATGATTTAGAAAATGAAGTTTGCGAACCAGTTTAGGATTATGGAATAAATAAGGGGCCAAAGGAAGTAGTTAGTGATGATCATCTTAATGATGAACTTGAGGCATTTGAGTTTCTTAAGGCCCCCTAAAGTTGGGAAAAATTTTGACACACCTGTAGATGTTTAATCGACATTTAATCGCTATGCAAAAAGTAAGGGTTTTGGGATTAAATTGCGTTCAATTGATAAAAGGGAGAACATTGTTTGGATGTATGATTTTACACATTTAAATAAGGGTAAAATAAATTTAAGGGAGTATACCAAAAAGGGCTTACGTACAAGGTGTGCTTATCACACTCAAGTAACAACTAGGCTATTCTCATACGAGAAGTACCACCTCACGAAATTGTTCTTCAAGCATAATCACCATGTAAGCCCTTCAAGATCTAGGTTTACTTAAGTTATATTTGATATTGGTATGTTTAGCCTTGTTAAGTAGTCTTTCGATGCCTATGGTCACTAGGTGGCTTAAAATGTTCTAGAATGATTTTTGTTGTTTAATTATGTGTGTGACCGACCGACAATCTTTATGGTCTTAGTTGTTTAATTTGTGCCTTGTTCATAGCTATCTCAAAAAAATGTTGTTCATTTTTTCATCATTATTGCTGAAAATTATCATGTCTATATATGTTTTTCTTCATTTTTTTGTAGCTTCCAATGATTTCATACCATGTTTACAAATGATTGGGTAATTGCGTGGTTTCTCCTCAATCAGTTGTGGTAGAACTACAAATTAGAATATAACAGTGGGACATCCATTTTCCTTCATGAATAGCTTAAAGTAAGGGATACATTGTTGTTTGTACAACTTACAAAGCCAAGAAAACATAATAGTGTGTTTAATGCAAAACATCATAATGAAGCAATGTCAATAAAGAACTTAAAGGCCTCATCAACAACTTAACCCCCATTCTTAATTACATAATTAATGTTTCAGACTCCATATGCCTTTACCTTCATTCCCTTTATTAGTAGTAATTTGTAAAGATAAATTATGCCATAAATTCCTGGAGATTGTGCCCTTACAATCCTTACATACGTAACCCAATGTCGGATGAATGTGTACCTATGCAAGTAGAGTTGTTGGCCTTTGTACGTCTAGTGCAAAGATCACTAGAAAACTGCAATATGATAGGCATGCGAGTCAAAATTGGGCAGAGGATTTGATCACGCCATACAAAATGACCACATTCCACAAGTCGAAAACATCGATTCTTGTTGGAGCCCTTATTCTTTACGCGTCTCTTCATCGTAAAATCAACTCAACACTTCGAGCAATGCTCCATCAACAGGCAATAATTTTCAAAATGGTTGTTGCTGCCACAATTTCAACATCATCCATTGTTCGATAATGAAATAGTTCTATTAAATGTGCACAACATGTTAGGTGACTAAAAATTACCTTAAATTCCAGTATACATTGCTTTCATTTCAGCCCTAAACAAAAGCTCAAACAACCATAACTTGAATCCCAATCACAAATAAGCATCCATAAAACTTGAACTCCGTCCAAAATCAGTCCACTCAACCTCTAAGTCTACCAATTGAAGCAAAAACCACTAGATGAACATGTAATTTACGCAAAAACCTCACAAATCAAACTAAAATCTCTGAAGGAACCTTATAATCAAAACAAAACACAAAAATCAAAACAAATGTGAAAAATAAGGGTCAATAAGAAAGAGCTTAAAAAAGCCATACCTTCGGAGTCGAATATGGTTGTGAAAAGGGTAGCCTTCGCCTAACTTGGTAGTTGATTTTAGGGGCTTCACTGAAACCCTAAAATCAAAATAAAAAAAGGGTAGTGCTATTTGGACTCATGAGTTCGGACTCAAAACTTTTTTTAATTTCAAATACATCCTCGAGCAATTAATGAAGCAACCATAATCACTTGTAAAACTCCTTTGATACCCCTTAAATATTTACAAAAATTTTAAAAACCTCCCTATGAGTCTGGACTCATGAGTCCAAGTAGATTTATTGATAAAAAAACCAATTGGAAAACAAATTAATAACTAAGCAACCTAGTCTACGAAGGAATGAAAATATATCTTGATTTTGTGTCGAAAATATTGTACAATCACTAGCTAAGCTTCTTCTTGAATATGAATGGTGCTTTTGGAGTTTTTTCTAATCTGGTCGACTAGTTTAATTTCCTCCAAAATGAGAAGAATAGATAACAAAAATGAATGAAAAATGAAAATGAGCGAAATTTGAATTTTCTTTTATCAAATCATCTTGTCAACTGACAAAACACAGCCAGTTAGTTAGATCGAATAACCATTTTTAAAATTTTTATTTTTTGATTTCGTTTATCAATTTTTGTTGACATTTTTTTATTCTTTATCAGGGTAGCAGCAAAAAAAGGGGTCTATAACCTCCACATGAGGTGGGTGCTCAATTTAGGTGTCTATTATAGGTCAGCGAAGCATTTTTCAAAAATATTATGGTAATCTACTTTGAACACTCACTTTGAGCACTTCATGGGTCCAATTAGATGTCTCTTCATGTGATACACCTTCACGAATGTGAGTGCAGTCTCGAGGTGTATCGTATGGCTGGACACTTACTAAATGCCCGAAGTAAATGTCCATAGTAGTTATTTTAACATCTCCGAAAGAAAAAAAAAAAAAAAAAAAAAAAAAAAAAAAGCAAGAAAGGACACCATTATGCAAGATCGTAGTGACAACACTTCGACGGGCATTTCACCCTCTCAAAAAGAAACATATTTTTATTGAAAATACTTGAAAAAAAAATTGAAAGAACAAAAGTAAAACAGTGTGGGTCCCACCCATGTAGTCTCACCAACCATGTAGTTTGGTTAAGTTGTGAACTCAGATGAGTTTATGACCGTTCTAGCTAGCTTCTTTATGCAGTAGTGCTCCAGCTCTGCTGATCAGTCTCTCAGTCACTCTTGTCTCTGCTCTCAACGGACCAAAACCCACTCTTCCCTATAAACACTACGCCCACAGCTCCTCCCTTGAAAAGATAAAAGAACAACCAAATTAGCATTTCAAGAAACACAGAGACACTACACCCCACTCACTCTCTCCACATCACACCAACTCACTTATCACATGCGAGATATCTCTCAACTTCATTCCTCATAACACCCACCACTTTATTTTCCTTTTCTTTCTTCTGTTTTGGTTATGTACCTTGGTTTGTCTTGATTAATCTGATCAATAGATACAACAGCTCATCAATATTTCTTCACTTTCCCTTGTTTATTTTTTGGCTGCTGTTGCTCTATTTCACGATGTCTTCTCGATTAGTGCTTTCGATGGTTCTGCTGGCCTTGGCTTCTGGTTGCTCTGGTAAGATCTTGTAGGTTTGCACCTGGTCATTTTACATTTTTTATGATTTTGAAAAATTGGTATTTGAAACAGAGATTTTCCCTTAATAGGCATTCGTTTTTGGATCTGAAGGATTAGATTTACAAGTTTATGTTCTGTTCTTTAAAAGTACTTTTTTTTATTTTTTTATCTTTGCAATGTATCAAGTGAAAAGCTTGTGATCTGTTTTGGTGGGGTAATATTGCTGTAGAGGGTGCTTGGTGCGCATGTAGGAGTGATGTGAGTGATTCTGCACTGCAAAAGACTTTGGACTATGCTTGTGGAGCAGGAGCTGACTGCAACCCCATCCTCCAAAATGGCCCTTGTTTCCAACCCAACACTGTGAGAGCCCATTGCTCTTATGCTGTCAATAGTTATTTCCAAAAGAAGGGACAGGGTACTGGAACTTGTGAGTTTTCCAACACTGCCATTGTCACCCAAAGTGATCCAAGTAAGTGATGAGACTCAAAGTCCCCCCCCCCCCCCCCCCCCCCCCCCAGCAAAAAAAAAAGAAAAGAAATTCCCAATTTTTTAATCACTTTGGTTACTCATTTTGTGTTTCTCCTTTGATTCACAGGCCCTGGTGGCACATGCTCCTTTCCCTCTTCTGCCAGGTGATTGATTGTCACAAAGTGCTGGACTTTTTAGTTATTTGGAAATTCTTTCTCTCTTTCATGTATGTGGTAAACTTATTGAAGTTGGCTCCAGTGCATTTGATTTGTCTTTAGATCTGACTGGAAAATTTTTTTTTTGGAGCATCTCCAAATTCCTAAGAAAGTGGTTTATCTATCTGTGTCCTTTTTCATTTCCACCTCTATTTCCTTTATAAATCTACAGTATGGGCATATGATTCCCATCTCGGCTACTAGGTTAGTGGCATCCAGCTCATGAAGTGGCGCCATTGTTTAACTTTTTCAACTGGGACAAGATTTATGTGTGTAATCTAGTTTGAAAGCAGTCATTACGTATGAATTACTAGATCTAGCTCTTCATTATACACTGTCCTTGTGATGTAGATAGGTAAATTCTCAATTTTGCCCTCATTGCCTTTTACTAAGTTTGACATCATTGTTGTTCTTTTTTGCTTCTTTTATATCTTCTGTATACAGTGCTGCAGGAACAGGAGCCACTAACACCCCAGCAGGAACTGGAACGGGAACCGGAACCGGAACGGGAACTGGAACAGGAGGAACATCCTCCACAACACCCACATTCAATCCCAACTCCCAAACACCAGGAGTGATGGGTGGAGGAATTGGAACTGGTTTAGGACCATCCGGGACTGGGATTGGCACAGATCCCAATGATGCACCACTTCAAAATATCAACTTGTTCTCTCTATTCGTTCTCTTGATCTGTGGGCTTGTTTTCTAATGAAGTAGCAGAGAAAGAACAAAAAGGAGGGTTTTGTGCTTTAATTACTTTAATGATGATCATATGTGAAAGATGAAGAGAGGTGGTGAATCCCCCACTAGGTTTTGTTTCTATTTGTTTTCCTCTGTTGTGGTGGGAAAGTTAAAGCTGGGTTTGATTCCTTTTAGTGGTGGAAGAACCTATTGTCTCTCCTAGAAATATTGCCCTTTTCACTGTTTGATCACCTTTTGTATATTTGGAGGGTATTTAACCTAGTTAGGTATTTTATTAATTTAATCAGCTTTTTGAACCGCATCATAGACCTTTAGATTTTCTTACTTTTTTGAATATTGGTTGGAGAGCAATTATTTTAAGTATATTATGGACATCATGATGTGATGGTGAGACCTTTAGATTTTCTGACTTTTTTGAATATTGGTGGCAGCACAATTATTTTATCAGAACAATTTTCGTTATTTAATAGAGATTTTTAAACGGTATTATTAAATAATACTTAATTAATAGAAGTTTTAAAAATTTTTTACGTAATACATACATGTGTTAAAATTCAAAACATAATACATTTTCACATGATTTTTAATAATATTTTATTTAATAAGAATTTTAAAATCTCTATTAAAAGCAAAAAATATTTTAGTGTATGTATATTATGGACGTGATGATGTGATGGTGACCACAATACATAGTGAGTTTGCAACACCAGCCATTTGTTTGTTTGTTATTATAGCTGTTGTTCAAAGATTGGCCCATGTTCTGGTAGGAGGTGGTATGCATCAATGGTTTTCTTGGGGAGAAAACTGATCTAAATCATTGTCAATGAACTGATAATAAGTGTTTCTTAATTAGAAAGAAATCATAACTTGTTGACTGAAGTTTGAGCTCCCAATCTCATAAGCCAATCTTGTGTCGTAGCGATGAGAATATTTACGCTTTCTTGTTTGATGATGGTGATCATGATCATACGCGACTCTTGTGCGAATGTGTAATGTCCGTACGCAGACCATGTGATTTAGTAGTTTGGTGGTGTAGCACTTCAGTGGCTAACTTGCCAGCTTGTTTGATGGTGCAAATAGCTGGCTTCTTTGCCTATGGTGTCAGGAACAGAAAAAGAAGTTTGGTTGAATGACAGAAATTTTTACCAAAGTACAAGTGTTTTTGGGGTTTTTTTTAAATTAGGGTTGGTTTACAATTTATTTCACAAAATAGGGAGATTTTTTTTTTACTAACCAAACTAGACAATAACGCATTTTTAAAAGGCGTTATTGGGTGTGGTTGATTTGGTTGGCGGTGACGTGGCATTTGTCGTGGCAGCGAGTTGTACAGATAGCGCCTTTTGAAAAGGCGCTATCTGTACATTTGGCCGCCACGTCACGCCAACTCACCACCACCTCGCAAACATCTAATAACGCCTTCTCAAAAGGCGTTATTGGCTAAAAGTCCAGTTGGTGAGGTGGCGGTGACGTGGCGGTGAGATGGCAGGGCAAATATAGATAGCGCCTTTTGAGAAGGCGCTATCTATTCAATGTCGCCGCCACGTCACCGCCACCTCACCAACTGGACTCACCGATCTGTCCGCGACGCCATTGCTCTGCTTGGTTCGCGACGTCCTCATGCGGCGTTGCTGCTGGTGTTGCGCCAGCTATATGGCCGTCATGCATGAGTGATGGACCGTGTCGTCTCGCCGCTCCGGCCTCGCCATGCCGTTGCGTCGTCGTCGTTGTAGTCGAGCCGTCTCGACAATTCCAACCAAAGGAGTTTATATTTGTATAAAAAAGAAACCAATTTTGAAAATATATACATTGGTTTCAACCTTCAACTCTCTTTTCTAAACTAACTAACCTAACCTAACTAAACTAACTAAATAACTAACTGACTAACTAACTAACTCACTAACTAACTAAACTAACTAACCAAACTAAACTAAATAACTAACTAACGTTAACTAAACTAAATAACTAACTAACTAACTTAAGTTAACTAACTAAGTAACTAACTAACTAACCAAAGTAAACTAACCTAACTAACCTAACCAAACAAACTAACTAACAAACTAAACTAACTAACCTTAACTAACCAAACTAAACTAAACTAACTAACCTTAAGTAACCTAACCAATCTAAACTAACTAACTTAACTAACTAACTAACTAACTAAACTAACTAAACTAACTAACCTTAACTAACCAAACCAAACCAAACTAAACTAAATAACTAACTAACCTTAACTAAACTAACTAACTAAGTAACTAACTAACTAACCAAAGTAAACTAAAATAACTAACCTTAACTAAACAAACTAAACAAAACGAACTAACCTTAAGTAACCTAACCAAACTAAACTAACTAAATAACTAACTAACTAACTAAACTAACTAACCTAAACTAACCTAACCAAACCAAATTAAACTAACCAACTAACTAAACTAAACTAACCTAACCAAACCAAACTAAACTAAGTAACTAACTAACCTCAACTAAACTAACACCTAACTTTGTGCATGACATTGTGGTGTTTTTTCTGTCGAAGTTCAATGAAGACCGTGAAGATTCTCACACAAACAACACAAAATAAACTAACTTAATTGCAAGCTAAACATACTAACTAAATGGAGGAGTTTATTTTTGTAAACAACCAATTTTGAATATGCATAGGAGGAGTTTATTTTTGTAATAAAAAAAAAAATTATGAATATATATATATATATATATATATATACATTCGTTCCAACCTTCAACTCTCTTTTCTAAACTAACTAACCTTAACTCACATTAACTAACCAAACTAAACTAAACTAACTAACCTTAACTAACCTAACCAATCTAAAATAACTAACTAAACAAACAAACTAACTAACCTTAACTAACCTAACCATACCAAACTAAACTAACTAACTAACTAACCAACATTAACTAAACTAACTAACTAACTAACTAACTAACTAACTTACCTTAACTAAGTAACTACCTAAACAAACTAAACTAAAATTACTAACCTTAACTAACCTAACAAATCTAAACTAACTAACTAACTAACTAACTAACTAACTAAATAACTAACTAACTAACCTTAACTACCCTAACCTTAACTACCCCAACGATACCAAACTAAAGTAACTAACCAACCAACGTTAACTAAACTAACTAACTAACTAACTAACTTAACTTAACTAAGTAACTACCTAAACAAACTAAACTAAAATTACTAACCTTAACTAACCTAACCAATCTAAACTAACTAACTAATTAAACTAACTACCCAAAAATAACTAACTAACTAACTAACTAACTAACTAAGTAACTAACCAACTAACTTAAACTACCCTAACCATACCAAACTAAAGTAACTAAGTAACTAACCAACTAACTTAAACTACCCTAACCATACCAAACTAAAGTAACTAACTAACCAACGTTAACTAAACTAACGTACTAACTAACTATGTTAACTCAAGTAAGTAACCAACTAACCAAACTAAACTTAACTAACCTTAACTAACATAACCAAACTAAACAAACTAACTAACCGAACTAACTAACTAACTAACTAACGTTAACTAAACTAACTAACGTTAACTAACCTAACTGACCTTAACTAACCTAACTACCTAAACAATACAAACTTTGTAAACTAAAATAACTAACTTAACTAACTACAAACAACCAAAAACGATGAACTAAACTAACCTACACAAACTAAGCAAACAACGAAGTAGATCGAGATTCATATATGTTAACAACCTAACCTAACCTATGTGAACTAAACTCGACGAACCTAACCTAACCTAACTATGTAAACTAAATTAACTAAACTAGACTAAGGAACATACCCTAACTCAACTACACTAAACTAAACTAACCTCAACACCTAAACTAAACTAACTTAACTAACTAAGGTAATGAACCTAACCAAACTAAACTAATATAACCTAACCACCTACACCTAACCAACTTTGCTAACCACTTAGGTTAAATTAAACATACCAGCTAAACTAACTTAACAAACTAATCTAACTATTGAAGAGTAATCACAGATACGACATTATAATAATATGGAAAACATGAGAAATAAATTTATTCAATGAGAAGGTTGTATACACGTACTTCGTTCACCCAAATTAGTAGCTATCTACAAATCACCATGACATGAAGAAAAGTCATCATGCAGGTCTATTCCTGCGGTTACGTTGACGTTGTTGCTCGGTGATGCAAACCGGACGAACTCTTTGTCTAGTTGGTCGATGTGTTTGTACATCCGGTTGAGGTTGTTGAGGTAGCTGGTCTTGCATTGAATCACGTCGAGTAGATTCATGCGTTTCCTCTGGTGCTTCACTCGACTCACTTCTGCTACTGATGCTCCCAAAAATTGGAGGTGGAACCATCCCAAAATACTGGCTCCATGTATGGGGTTGGGGAAAAGGAATATGAGGCTGCGACATGGTCAACAAGTTCATGAAAGAGGGATCTCCACTATACGGCATATTGTAAGTATGAGGAGTAGAGTATATGGACTAGGCATGTACTGAAGCAGTGACGAATACATTTGAGGATGAGGCATTCCATGGTCCACGTATGAAGAAGACGGCCCAGGTGCGTATGGATCAAAATAGTAAGGAGGAAGATTCACGCTCGACGGCCTGGGTACAAACATTTGAGGTTCTTGCTGGGGTGTGGACGATCGTTGGCTACTCTCACCAACAGTCTCTGTTCTACTCGCTCTCGAACGAGATGAACATATCGGAGGAGATCGTCTGCTACTCTCTGCAGCAATCTCAGTCTGAGTAGATGAACGTGGTGGATGAGGACGCCTGGTGCATTCCCGCACAGTCTCTGGTCGTGTTCGTCTTCTTCTCACCTCTATGTTTGGTTCGGCCTGATTGTCTTCTTCATCGTCCTGTTCATTATCCTCATTAATGTCTTGCTCGATGTCAATTCCGTCATGCGAAAGAGTAGACCTTTGCCTTTCATCTTCGTCTAAAATTTGAATCCCTTCATCAAGCGCAGCAAGACCTTGCTCGTACCCATCCTCGATAAACACTCGCCTCAGTCGATGCACCAAGTTACGCTGATATACAACATATAAGAGGTCAGAGCACGCAATATAAGATATTGAATGTTCGAGGAAAAGAAAGAGTTAGAATATTACCGAGTAGTCACGTAACGGCCCGTCGTGTCCAATGAATCTCCTAGTGACCGAGCGATACCACGTCATGTAGTCTTGGTGATCGTGGCCTTCATTAAGTGTCGTTGTGGCAATGGTGTCCCCATGATTCTCCCACATGTGTATGTAGCTTGCGTGGAAGGTCACCCAATTTTCATGATGATGTCCATGCAATTCGAGGAGGTGCAGTTGGGCGTCGTAAGCACAATTAGGTTGCACCACTTGTACCATGCCGAATTGTCTCATAACCATTTCTGGTCGATGCCACTCCACAATGTGAAAACAAACAAAGGGACACGTCGAGAGCCAACTTCCGTGACCATTTGTACCGTAATCGGGAATAGACCCCAAGAGTTCTGCATAAGGTTTCCAGACCACATCATCCTCATGCCTTTTCGAGTCGAGTGCATCACGGTAAGCCGATACGACGTGCGTCGCACTTTGTGAAACCGAAAATGCATCGAGCCATCTGTGTAGAAGACAATAAGTTAAGATAAATGAAATTGGACAAGATTTTTATGCAAATTAATGACAAATCGACTTTAATACCTGTGTCCTAGTGGAATGTCCATAAGCATATTTTGGCCATCCACAGTTCGCTGCTGAGCTCTAGAAACACGCATGCGCCGCGGTGCTATGAATGGAAATCTGTCCCATGCCCAAAGTTGTAAAAGAATTGACGCGCCAGCAACCTCATGTGCCCCTGCGCGAGATCCGCGACACAACTCCCTGTACAAATAAGCCAAACAGGCACTCCCCTAACTATATTGTCCAGCTAGTTGGAAATCCTCCAACAATGGTAGGAACATCAAATGTACGAATCGATTGGACTTGTCGGCGAAAAGACAACCACCGATGAGTTGTAGTATGTACGAGCGAACGTAAGGTTGGACCGACTCCTCATCGCTATCATCATCTATTGTTGGTACGTGACGCTCGAGCCAATCGACCTTAAGTTTACAACCAACGACGTCATCTCCACCAGGAGTTCGTCCAAGTAGCCTCTCACGGACATCAAGCATAGTCGCGTCCGTCGTTCCCGTCACAGGCATACCTTCGATAGGCAATCCAAGCTGTACCTGCACGTCTTTGAGTGTAATGGTGCACTCCCTATAATGCATATGAAATGTATGCGTCTCAGGGCGCCATCTCTCAACAAACGCAGTAATCAAAGCCCAATCAAGGCAGTTTTTGGTAAATTGAGTCGACTGACTCAAATGTTAAATATATATCAACCGTTGCAGTTTTTGGTAAATTGGCCACCGTCTCCCACATCAAGTCAAAGTGTGTCGCATCATTCAACAAGACAGGAACGAAATAATGTGAGCCTCCGGGAGGATTATCGTGTGGCGATACGTCATATAAACTATAGTATCCGTTGATGAGATAGGGAACGTGTTACAAATGTCATCAATCATTTCACGCCCACTCGACCCATACTTAACCCACAACACTACTGATGGCGGTGAGCTGTACCCTATGCCATTGACCCCATTAACAATGAAGCCGTATGCATAGAATAGAAAATGGATGTTTCTTTGACACATGACCTACAGAGGTTTGGGAACTTGTTTTTAAAAATGTTACAGACAAACGCACAATTTTTCTAAGGGAAATAGTTGACAATCATCTGGTTATATAGCTCAATCGAACTTTCTGATGTAGAAGATCGTAATAATAGCGCAACTACAGATCATACTCATTCTTTCGCACTTACATTTTCTGTGTAATTACGTTCAATTAATAAACATATCAACCATTCTTCATAAACACAATAGCTATGTCCCTATATATCATGCAAATCATAACCTAACCTAAATAAATAATTATGAAACTACTAAATTAATGAACTTACTTGTTTCCTCCGTTTTTCCTCTTGAACGTAATATTCCTGCAATAACCTTGTATTCTCGTTATTTTAGAACACAAAGAGTGTAATAAATGGGCTATAAGAAAAATAAACTAAGCAAATAAAAGTAAACCTTTACCCAAATAATGAGTCATAACCCGACCTAACCTAAGTCATCTAACAAACCGAACCTAACTAACAGTACTTACCTCAAATTGCCAAACAACTAAACTGAAGTAAACTAATCACCGTTAACTAACCCAAATAAATAATGAAAACTAACATCAAGTAAATTAATTAACTAACCTTAACTAATCTAAAATAAATTAACCAAAATATGTGAACCAAACGTAACCTAAAATAACCTAATAAAGCGTAAACGTATCCAAAAAAAAATATTTTTGCCAAAAATTTGTAGATGTGTTCATGAAACTTACGTGGATCAGAACAAACTCAAAGTCTAAATGAGCTTAGTCTACCTCATGCATGGTTTCATCAATTTTTGGGGCTTTCCTTAACATAAAATAGAACATATATGGTTGGTCGTGTTAAAACAGGCGTCTCTCGATTACTTTCAGATCATATGGTCATTCTAGCTTCTTATTAGCACACATGCAGTTACGTGTACTTGCAATTCAATATTGATTTGCGAATTAACAACACCTATGTCACTATATATTAACAACCTAAACAACCTAAACTATACTAACCTAAACAAATTTGGCAAACATATCTTGCAACATTGTGATAACTAAACAAACTACACTAACTAAATTAACTTACCTAAACTAACCTAAATACCTCAACTACCTAAAATAAACTAACCAAACTAATACAGAAACTTAACCTAACTTAAACAAACTAACTAAACTAACTTATACAAACTTAAACAAACTTAATTACCTAAACAAACTACCTTAAGTAAACTAACTAACCTAAAGACCAAGAATAATGTAACTTAATTAACTAACTTAGAGAACTAAAATTTTTTGGTCGATCTTTTGCATAAACAAACACAACATTTCACTAGAAATTGAAAGTTAAATCTACTTTGAGAAGTGGTTCAACTTACTTTCTCGGCAAATGATTTTCTGATAGAATTACTGAACTATAACTACAACAATGCTAACAAACATAAAAAGTCAAAGTAGAAACTAGGACGCGAAACTGTTCCATTGTTAATTTCAACTGAAACGTCGTGTCCTAAGAAAATTAAAAAACTATTAACTAAACATACTAACTAAACTAAACTAACTAACTAAACTAAAATAACGAAACTAAACTAAGTACCCTTAACTAACCGAAATACATATACTAAACTAAACTAACTTAAATAACTAAACAAACTACCTAAAAATGATTAAGTAAATTAGTAAACGAACCTAAACAAACTTAACCGTCTTAATAAACTAAACGAACTACTTTAATGGTATGTCTGCTTAAAACATTTAGTTACTCAAACTCAAATCGCACGAGTATGCTCTGTAGTTGCGCTATTGACGCGATCTTCTACATCAGAAAGTTCCATTTGTGTTTAAAGTGCTCAATGGAAAAATATATGTTCTGGCATAAATTTGTAAACGAAAACCATGGTCCTTATGAACTAGTTCAGTACGATATGTAGTGAAAACAATAAGTATACAAATTTAATATTTTCAAAATTACATATTTGGATTTGTCATAACTAGCATGATATGTAGTGACATAGGTGTTGTGGTTTTTCAAAATGGTTGATATGTTTATTTAAAGGTATGTCTTCTTAAAAATTTAGTAACTCAAAATCAAATGAAGGAGTATGCTCTGTAGTAGCGATATTGATGCGATCTTCTACATCAGAAAGTTTCATTTGTGTTTAAAGTGCTGAATGGAAGAATATATGTTATGGCATAAATTTGTAAACGAGAACTGTGCTCGTTATGAACTAGTTCAGTAGGTTTGATCGTTTGACATGTAAGTATGACTTACTACGTGATTGGGAGTGCAAACAAATGAGTATGCTCTGTAGTTGCGCTGTTATGGCGATCTTCTACATCAGAAAGTTTGCTTCCGCGTTAACTCCATTATTAAACAACTATTGCAATTAATATATTTGTGCATTTGTGTGTATTCCTTTTACATCATTGTTCAATAACGCATGTAGGTCATGTCACAAAGAAACATCCCGTTTCTATTCTATGCGTACGACTCCATTGTTAATGGGGTAAATGGCATCACGTACAGCTCACCCCCATCAGCACTGTTGATGGTTAAGTTTGGGTCGAGTGGCCGTGAAATGATGGATGACGTGTGTAACGCGTTCACTATCTCATCAACGGATACTATAGTTCAGATGACTTATCGCCACATGATAATCCTCCCCGGAGGCTCACATTACTTTGTTCTTGTGTTGTTGCATGATACGACACACTTCAACTTGATGTGGGAGACGGTGGCTAATTTACCAATAACTGCAACGGTTGATATATATTTGACATTTGAGTCAGTCGACTCAATTCAAAATCGTACGATTCATTCGCAAGTTCTTAACGAACGTGCCGACACGCCAGACTCGGCCTTAATGATGGAAAGGCTACATATGCAATCTCCACGGGCTGCGGTCGTGCAAGAGGGGTTCATTGCTCCATTACATGAGGATATTAATGCCTATAATGACGATGACGAAAACGACGACGACAATAATGAAACTGATGAGGACATACGTCCCAACGAAGAAGCTCCATTAGTGGCCGTTTGGGATGACGTAAATGTTTGCACGGATGATCCACGATATGAACCTCCGGGTGCGAAGAATGTTGAAGATGATGAGCAATTTGGTATCGATGAAGAGATTTTGTTGGAGGAAGCTAGTGAAGATGAAGTTCACCAACCAATACCAGGATATAACGAAATCGATTGGGAGGTGGCTAATTCAACTGCGACCCCACATTCCCATAAGCAAACTTAGAGGAACATGTCTAACTTTTCACACAAGCTACATACACATGTGGGAAAATCGTGGGGACACCATTGCGACAGCGGCACTTAATGAAGGGCACGATCATCAAGACTACATGACGTGGTATCGCTCGGTCACTAGGAGGTTCATTGGACACGACGGGGCGTTACGTGACTACTCCGTAATCTTCTAACTCTTATTTTTCCTCGAACATATAATATCTTATATTGCGTGCTTTGAGCTCTTATTTTTTGTATATCAGCGTAACTTGGTTGATCGATTGAGGCGAGTGTTTATTGAGGATGAGTACGAGCAAGGTCTCGCTGCGCTTGATGAAGGGATTAAAATTTTAGACGAAGATGAAAGGCAAAGGTCTACTCTGCCGCATGACGGAATAGACGTCCAACAAGACGTAAATGACGATAATGAACAGGAAGATGAAGAAGACGATCAGGGCGAAGCAAACATAGAGGTGAGAAGAAGACGAACACGACCAGAGACTGTGCGGGAAAGCACCAGACGTCCTCGTCCACCTCGTCCATCTACTCAGTCTGAGATTGCTGCAGAGAGTAGCAGACGTTCACCTCCAGCACGTTCATCTCGTTCGAGACCGTCTACATCAGAGACTGATGGCGAGACGTCCCAATGATCATCCCCACCAACCCATTCTTCCCAAGGGAACATTCTTGTAGCCAGGCCGCCGATCGTGAATCTTCCTCCGTACCATTTTTATCCTTACGCACCTGGGTCGTCGTCTCCATTTGTGGACCATGGAATTCCTCATCATCAGATGTATCCGTCACTGCCTCAATACGTGCCTAGTCCATATACTCCTACTCCTTATAATTTCAATATGCCATATACTGGAGATGCCTCATTCATAAGCTTGTTGACCATGCAGCAGCCTCATGTTCCTTTCCCCCAATCCCATACAGGAAGCCAGTATTTTGGGATGGTTCCACCTCCTATTTATGGGAGCATCAGGAGCAGAGATGAGTCGAGTGAAGCACCAAAGGAAACGCATCAATCTACTCGACATGATTCAATGCAAGACCAGCTACCTCAACAACCTCAACCAGATGTACAAACACATCGTCCAACCAGACAAAGAGTACGTCCAGTTTGCATCACCGAGCAACAACGTCAACGTAACCGTCAAAATAGACCTGCATGATGAGTTTTCTTGATGTTATGTTGATTTGTATATAGCTTATTTTTTGGGTTCACGAAGTACGTGTATACAACCTTCTTATTGAATAAACTTATTTCTCATGTTTGCCATATTATTAGAATGTCATATATGTGAGTACTCTTCAATATTCCATAACAGAAACTCATCACTGTGAAAGATATATATATCTCGAAACATTAGAAGATTCGAACTTATAAGAGTAATTTTGCAGTAGAAAAGGATGGTGAGGTGCATTAAATGACAGAAATGCGGATTGTGAGGTGCACTAATCGCAGTAAAGGTATAAGAGTTATTTTCCAATACAATTGAATTTTTTTAACGATTGACTTTTTCGTTAGAGCGCCTTAAGTAAAAGGAGGGGTGCATCTAGCTTCGCTCATGTGCTTTCGTATAGGTAGGATTTCTGTTTTTTTATGTTGTTTTTGTTATGCTCACATTCAAGGAGGAGTCCTACACATATATCAGTAACTGGCATAATTCGTGTTTGATATGCGTGCGATGTACTTCACGATACGTATCATGCACATCACGAATAGTCTAGGGTACGGTATATGAGTTCTTGAAATGATTGACTTCAATTTCGGTGCTTAATCAATAAATTTAATCAATCTTTTTGATATTACAATCATTTAATTGAAGAAAACTCTTAAGCCGAATCATATGAAAGAATATAAATTGAGGGACTTCAATGTGAGTATGGCTAGGGCAGAGCTTTACCAAGTAATTTGTTTAGTTTGTTAAGTGAGTTTATGTTATAAGTTTAATTTAACTTAAGTGGTTAGCTTAGTTAGTTAGGTGTAGGAGGTTTGTTCACATTAGTTTAGTTTGGTTAGGTTAATTAGCTTAGTTGGTGAAGTTAGTTTAGTTTAGGTGTTGAGGTTAGTTTTGACTTCACGAATTTGAGTTAGGGTATGTTCGTTAGTGTAGTTTAGTAGAGTTTAGTTTAGTAAATTTAGTTTACATAATTAGGTTAGGTTAGGTTAGATTAGTCGAGTTTACTTCACACAGTTACGTTAGGTTAGGTTGTTAACAAGTAACTCTCGAGCTACTTGGTTGTTAGTTTAGTTTCTTTAGGTAGTTTAGGTAATCGTTTTTTGGTTGTTTCTTTACTTACTTAATTAGGTTATTTTAGTTTAGTTAGTTTTTATTGTTTAGGTGGTTAGGTTAGTTAGTTTAGTTTGGTTAGTTCCATTTACTTAGTATGTTTAGTTTGCAAATAATTTAGTGTATTTTTTGTTGTTTGTGTAGTTTCGTTTCGTAGTTTAGGTAATCATTTTTAGGTTGTTTGTTTAGTTAGTTAAGTTAGTTATTTTAGTTTAGTTAGTTTGTATTGTTTAGGTGGTTAGGTTAGTTACGGTTAGTTAGTTTAGTTTGGTTAGTTCCATTTAGTTAGGTTAGTTAGTTTAGTTTGGTTAGGTTTGTTTGGTTAGTTAGTTTACTTATGTTAGGTTACTTAAGGTTAGTTAGTTAAGGTTAGTTAGTTTAGTTAGGTTAGTTAAGGTTAGTTAGTTTACTTAGGTTAGTTAAGGTTGGTTAGTTCCATTTAGTTTGGTTAGGTTAGTTAATGTTAGTTAGTTTAGTTAGGTTTGTTAATGTTAGTTAGTTTAGTTAGGTTAGTTGTTTTATTTTACAATTTAGCAGTAAAAATTTCGAAGTACTGCAACTACTTGTGTGCAAATTTCCTTTCCGTAGCTTGGAAGTGTCAACTTCAGATTGTTGATATTTTTTGTCACTAATTTATGAGAACAAATTGCAAAAGTACTTTACCTTTTAGTTTAAACCCAACAAAATAAGTGTGGTTTTCTTTTTTTTCTCTAAAACTAGGCTATCTCGTCTTTCCAACAGGTGCTATTACTTGCGTAGATTTTTTCCGTTGACGTGGGCGCTATCCGTGAAACGCAGTCCACGTATGAAGCATGAACATGAGCCGCCCGAAAGTTGGTTTAACTTATTGGTTAATTTGCTATGAACACTTATGTAAAATCCAAATAATTCAAGTCATTGTGGGTACATTCATTTCTTTCTAACCCTGACGAGTTGACCTAGTGGTAAGGTGAAGGTAGGACTATGTGGGTTAGGTGCATGATCTAAAGTTCGATTCCCCACGGCTGCCAATTATTGGGCCCGATGGTCTACTTCGGCAATCTCAGGGTAAATACAACTATTTAAATCTAGATACACAGGCTTAATCAAAAAAAAAATTGGTTTCTTTTTTATCCAAAATTAAACTCCTCCAATGCATATTCAAAATTGGTTGTCGTTGTCGAAATCGCTCAACTACGATGACGACGGCCATCGGCGAGGCACGGAGCGGTCGAGGACAACGTGGTCCAGTAGCTCGCGGTGACGGCCAGCGCAGCAGCGCAGCCATCAGCAACGCGCCCGAGAGGTCGCGGACCAGCGGCAGCGGTGGTGGCGGACAGATCGACGAGTCCAGTTGGTGAGGTGGCGGTGATGTGGCGGCGCAATCGTATAGATATCGCCTTTCGAAAAGGCGCTATCTCTACAATTGGCTCGACACGTCACCGCCACCTCACCAACTGCACAAATAGGCAATAACGCCTTTTCAAAAGGCGTTATTGGGTGTGTGTAACGTGACGTTGATGACGCGGTGAGGTGGTGGACCGATTGTATGGATAGCGCCTTTTCAAAAGGCGCTATCCATACAATTGCAACGCCACGTCAATGCCACCTCACCGCCACGTCACGCATACCAAATGCAATGACGCCTTTTCAAAAGGCGTTATTGCCTATTTCTGTTATTTCAAACTACACCACCCTATTTTCTGAAATAAATTGTAAAGGTGTTCTACTTTTGGAAAAACTCCTGAATGACATATCCATTTCGGTGTGCCAAATTAAAAAAATATAAAAATGTGCACATCGAGATACAGAGTCACGCATTTTGTAGTGCACAACACATTTGGTTGGGATGTATTATGCATTTAGGAGTTTGATTCTAGCATTTTTCATTTGGGAAATGTTATAATAACACCTCAATGCGCATCAAACCTACACCATTTATTCATTATGCACCTCAAGATGTGGGCATATCCATCTTATAGTGCACAACACACTTGGTAGGAATGTGTTGTATTATGTTGTGTATGTAAGGGTGTCATTCACGCATTTTTCACCAGTTTAGTCATTAGTGTTTAGTACTAGAAAGAGCGGCTAAAATGACCTTGCTTTTAGTAAACATACCCCCATCACTCATATTGTAATGGCCCAATAATTAATGACATCAATCATTTGCTAATTTCAGGCTAAGACGTCAGCTAAAACCCACGTGGACGCTGCAGATAGGCTAAGGGCATACCAGACTAAGTATATTAATTATATTTGTCTGATTGATTGCCTTATTGTGGGGTATCTTATAAAATATTACACAATTCATCGCATGTTTGTAGTTACTTTGTCATGTCGTGTGAGATTGTCTGACGGGTATTCACCTCGAAACGCGTGTCGACGCAGGTATCGGATAGGCGATGTATGAGTACATTGTATTTAGACTATGCTAAATAGACTAATATGAGTATAGTTAAGGTAAATGTGACATTTAATGATAATAAAATTGTAGGCAACCTCTCACTTATGCCTAATTGGTAGTCTTCCTATCCAGTTTGGTAGGTAGTTAGCTTTTTATGTGCCTTTATGTTGTCAAAATGCCTAAAAGTAGAATCTGATGGAGCAGAGTAAAGGCCACGAAGGGCAAATGGAACGATTTTCCAGTGTTGTTTTCGAGTAAGCGATAATGCTCCTCTTCGTATTTAGTTATGTGTAGTCATTTAAATCGAGAACACAAGAATTAATACGTCTTGAGATACGTGCTGAGACGCGGGGCACGAGATGCCGGGTAGTTGATCGTGGCCGCAAGTATAATGGCTTGATCGTAGTAATAATGTGATTAATTAATGTTGATTATGAATATCATCCTCAAAGAAAATGTGTATTGCACTCAGTGTAATTAGTCAAATTTACTTTATTGCTAAAATCCTCTTTTTTATATTGGTTTTAAGCTAAACTATTCGAATCTAACAAAACAATGTAAATAACTTTATATTCTTATATTAAGATCTTAGTTCACAACTCCGCCTAGGTAATGATAGACTATGTTTTTCAACTAATTCCATCATTTTCATTATGTGTGTGCAATGCTTAATTTGAATAGATAAATTTTCATCAAATCTACTTCAACCCATTGTCGTGACGGAAAAGATTCCAATGTGCAAAATATAACTCCACATATTGGTATGAATAATGTAAGTTCCAAATTGCTTTAAAATTCAAATCTTTAGATTCATAACCAATTAAGTTTACTATCAGTGTCTCCCTAATCAATAATTATATATCAATGTTATGTATTTCACGGTTGTATCGTCCATATCTAACTTAAAAGATCCAATGGCTATGGTAACTCTTAAAACCTCTAATCAACAAACACAAAAATCAAGATGTTCATAGCATTACAGACATAATCAATACAAATTCTAACCATTACACTTTTTGTCTTTATAATCCAATTAAGCTACTTTAGCATAACATTCATACTATATGATCCATTGATCCTTATTATTAATGAACTAATCACTCATCATTGAAATAAATAAATACATCGTGGTATTCATTGCAATAAAAATTAAATGAAATAACTTCGATTAAACGAATAAAACAATACGGAATAACCATATGTGAGTCTTTAATGTCTTCTCTTCCACAACTCTTCTTAATACTCAAAAACAAAGTAAACTTAGCTAAACTATGATAATCAGTTTCTCATAATGATCATTTGTGAGTTTACCATGTTCTAATACCTATTAATACCCCTAAGACATTATAAAAGATAATTAGAAACCTTAATAGACAATTCCACATGAAATTGAACTCTAAATCTTTTGTTTTCTACGTCTCGATGCTGTTCATAATTGATCCGACGCTATCTGAGTAAAGCCAAGCTGTCACCACAACTCCGACCTCTTTGTGTGCATATTCCCTTCTCAGTGGGTTCGGCACACTGTGTGGTCCACCCTTGCACCATTCCTATGTACCCACGGCACCGCCACTGCGTCGACACTGTTGACCAATTTTGTTTTCTCCTCATGCCTATTAGCCACGTCGTCAAGCCTTCTAGCCACGACGTCAATCATGATTTGGTACATTTTATCATCGTTTCGTCATGAAATCACTCCCTTTATACCTTGTATACCTGAAAATACATAAATATTGTCAATTAAAGCTCATTCCGGGATATTTATATCAAATATACAACTACACTAGTACTACATATAAGTTTAAATAATCATTTATCAAATACCCCCAAACTTCAGATCTTGTATGTCTCGAGCAAAAGTGCATTTTACTAATTGTTCTTACTACTACTACTATTGCTACTACTGTTGTTGTTGTTGTTGTTGTTGTTGTTGTTGTTGTTGTTGTTGTTGTTGTTGTTGTTGTTGTTGTTGTTGTTGTCGTTGTTGTTGTCGTTGTTGCTACTACTACTGTTGCTGCTACTACTACTATTTAAGTTCATATTCATTTTACATCGTTCATAGAGTATCTTTTAATTCAAATACGTTCAAGTTAATAATCAACTCAAATGCTTTTCTTTACAAAAACTTACACTTTCAAAAAGATGTAGCATTTAACAACACAAACAATTAACTTTCGAAATATCAAAGTAGTTCCCAACCGAAACCATCACTATTCAAAAGTCTATTTTACCTCGACACTCAAGTAGCAAGTGTACAATCTTGTGATTTCTTATTAAGCTCAAGAATTCACAAATAAGCATATATCATACTAGTTTTGTAGAATTTAATATTTCAAGAGTCCATAGGACTTTATATATTTGGAAAGAAAACATAACTCAATTAAGATACTTGTACTCGAGGTGAATCTCTTATTTGAAGAGTTTTTGTAACGGCATGTTTTATTAACGCCGTTATTTATATTGTAATTGCAGACATGGATACCAGCTCAGATCCATGTGGACGCCGCGGGTAGGCTAGAATACACGTCGACCTAAGTACAGTAGTTAAATTGTGTGTTGGATGGCTTATTGCAATGCAATTTAATAAATTATTTGTTAAATACATCGCATGTGTGAATGTTGAATAACGAGAGCGTGCGAGGTTGTGTGATGGGTAGTTTCCTTGAACTGTGTATCAATGCAGGTATTGAGAGGCTTAGTATGGGTACACTAGAGAAACTCGATAAATTCATGAAAAATGATTATGGAATCAAATTGAAATGGGTAATGCAACCGTAGGCTAGCTAAAACTTAAATTTGAACAATAGGCTATAACGTGCTTTGAAATGCGTGTCGAGACGCGGGTCATCGAGTATAGGTAGCTGAAGGTTAGTGTGACCATGAGTTGGTTAAATTTGATAAATAAAACACTAAACATATGGTTGGATTAGGCTAAGGATAATATAGAATTAATTGAATAAATGAAGCTCATAGTTTGGCATGAAATAAAAGTGATCTTGAGATGGACATCTAAATCATCATGGTGGTTAGTACTAGGAGGTGAGTGAGCTACTGGAGTCATCAGGAGGTGTAGAACAACATGCTTGCGAACCATAAGATAAGCCTCTGGATACGAATGCACAATTGATTCCAACAAACATATAAATAGAGGACTTAGTGGATTTTTTTATCAATCCACTCAAATTTTTCCCAATGCAATCTGAGAAAACCAGAGGGAGAGTGAGAGAGAGATGATTCAAGCGGGGAATTTACACATTAGAGACCGAATTAATAGTTCAAACTAAGGTAATCTTCATTTTCGTCTTTTCCACTCTCCAATGAACTCATTTTTTATTCAATTAATTGAGTTCAGATTGGATGGTTAAACCAATGATTTTTTTGTAAAACCTTGATGTATTACATGTTATTAGATCACATTCATAGAGATTTTACCACTGATTTAATTTGAATTGATGGTTTTGATTAAATTGAAAAATGTGATGTATGCATGAAATTGGAGAAAATTTTGTTAATTGAATGATCAAGAGTGTTATAATTGATGTATTGAAGTTATTTTGATGAGGAGAGGGTGTAAAACCAGTTAGAGTAGCTAATTGAGAGGGCTAGGACATGATTCTCGAATTGAGAATTCTATCCTAGAAGGCAATTAGCGCTAATTTGAATGATTAGTGCGCTAATCGTACTGGGTGTGCAACTATTCTTCGAAACGAAGAACAGTAGTGTGCCAGTTAAATTCCCTAGTGCGCTAATTCCATCTAGCGCACTAGGTACACCCCCTTAGCTTGCAACTCAATCTAGCACGCTAGGTATACCAAATTAGTGCGTCGATGACAGATGAATATGGATTATAAATGGATGTTTTGGGGATTTTTAGTTAATACATATCTAAAACTTTGTAAACAACCTAAACTTGTAAAAATGGACTTCAGGGATTTAGTGGACTTAGGCTCGGTGTAGAAGAGCATGTCAGGTTGGGTAAATGAGTCCAAGGAGGTCAGAGAGCGCTGTGAGGTTTTAACAACCCAACTGAAAGACTCTGAGTTTTTATTTTGCTTTACATTTCATTTCTATCATTTCTTGTTGTTCATTATTCTATTCGGTTACTTGGACGTGGGTTGAGGTTGCTCCTTTAGATTTCCTGGTTGTGTGTTCATGATGCACTGGAGTGTAACACGTGTGACCCGACCCTAATTGAATGGCGACCTAAGCTTGCCCTTGGTGCACGTGTTGGTGACTCAGCGGATTTGACTAGCACCGCAAGGGACCAAGTGTCAAGCCAATTGGACATGACAACTGGTGGGAACTTGGTGACCCGAAGTATAGTCTAGTCCATCTGGAGCAAGCGCACACATTTATTAGCTTGTCTGTCGTCTATTCATGCGATAAGCCATTTACAATTGCATGTTTTATTTTCCGCATGTTTACTTGACAACATTCCTTGCATTTCCATTACTTTATTATATGAATGCTTAGAGGAGTTCTTTGGGATTTTACTTACTGTACTCGTCATTTGTCTTGTGTGATGATTGAGTGTAGATCCAAGTACCAATAGGGGCAAGGGGATCCTAGGCGACTATATTTGATTGCCTACTGTCGAGGACCTACTTATGCGTGTTTATTTTTGTTATTTTGTGTACTTTGGGTATTGGGAGACTTGAGATGACGCCGTACATGTATATATACCTTGTTTGTGGTACTGTCGGTTATATACAGAGTATTTTCTAAGGTTTTCCATAGTAGGACTTTCCTTTGAGCAATGTTTATCATGCTAAATTACCTTGTTTAAATGGTATTAATTAAGACTTCCGCTGAATATGTTAATTTGTAAGATATAATCCATTAGTATGGTTAAGATCACAATAAATTGCCAACTAAGTAATAGTTGAAACAATTGAGTTCCTATAGAGAATAGATAGAGAATATAAGAATAATTTATTAATTTATTGGATAATACACACATGGACATGATTTACGAGACATGAAGAGGACAGGCAGGTGCCGGACACGTGTAGTTGAGCCAGCTGGCAAGGAGTGCACGGAGACACGTCAACTCGGGGTAGCAGGGCCACCACGGTTGGTATCAAAGCAAAGGTTTTCTAGGAACTTGAAAATTGTAGGAACTTGAAAATTTAAAATGAAAGAGCATAAGACTTAATAAATAAACCTTAGTAGTGGAAACCCGATGTTATCCCTTAGAACTTTAGTTGGAAAGTGATGTGAAGAGGGTAGAATTAGAGTTATTTATGTGTTATATCCTCATTATATATATGATATACTTATATACACTGAGAATGATCCGAAGCAAGCTTCTCGATGCAGATCGTGGATGGACAATCGACTACGCCTCAGTAGACAAGTGAGCCTAGTGGTACAGTTAGAGATTCCCCAGCTGCACCTAGTATGAAGGATCGACTCTCGGCTCAGGAGACTCAGATGGTTGAGGTGTTACGGTTGCTATAGGATCATATCGCTGCATTGACAGCACTAGCTACAGTAGTTGCTACACCCAGAGAGCTAGTAGTAGTTACGGTACCAACGGGGACAACAGTCGTCCCTGTTGCTCCCTAAACACCGGTTGAGAGAGTAGTAGATGCAGATATAGAGAGCCACAATAGTTGTTGTTCCCTTAGAGACGCTGACTCCTACGCCTCCACCTACGATTACAGGTCAGATAACTATTCCCGCTACTACTGCTACTACATCGGGATTCGTCTTAGCTCTAGAGGCGAAGATGTTGAGGGAATTTCTGAAGTTTCAGCTAGGCTTCTTTTACGGAGGTGGTGACCCCGAGGCTACGGGGAAGTGGATTGTATCTCATTAGTGGTTCCATAAACTGATGAGGAATGAGGAGAGTGTTCAGGCATGATTATCGGGAACATGTTTAAGAGGCTATGCAGCGGTATGGTGGACCACATATTAGGATACGCATCTAGAGCCGACGACATGGGCTGAGTTTATAGAGCTATTCTACGATTAGTACATACCAATGGAGGTGAGACTAAGACTGAGGGAAGAGTTATTGACCCTGAGATAGGGTAACTAGACCTTGATGCAGTGCATGGAGAGATTCCAGCCCCTACTTCAGTTCTTGATGGATGTCGACGGGATAGAGCATCTGCAGATATACTATTTCATAAGATGAGTTGATGACAGGATTGCTTCAGCGGTGGTATCCTCTAGGGCACCCACTCTATAGGATATATTTGATAGAGCATTGGCACATGAGACATATCTGATGTAGAGAGATGGCAGGCGTGTGACTGGTACGATAAGGTAGAGTTCTTGATCGGACCAGAGGTCGAAGAAATAAAGGGATCGTCGAGATAAAGGATAGATGGATGATAGGTGGGACAGGGTCACATGGATATCATTAGGGCAATCAGTTCTAGTATGATGAGAGACAACAGGTTCAGGCCATCACACCAGCAGCGGTGGATCAGCATAGGTCAAAACTACAGATATACCGTCAGGGTTGGGATCAGGGGGACATGGCAGGAATCAGATAGACTAGGGTCAGGGTTCGAGATCTGAAGACGAACAGACGGGTAGGCAAAATGGTCATAGATGTCACAAGTGTGGTCAAAGAGGACATTTGAGGGTAGATTGCAGGACAACACCATCACCACTTCGAGAGTTAGAGCAGGCTAAAGAAAGAGCTCATGCAGTAGCATAGCCGGATGGCAGAGCAACCAGACAGCTCGTCGAGGGTATGCTGCATATTTTTGGTTGACCTATGCATGATATGTTTGATTTTGGTAGTACTTTATCATTTATTGCTGAATGTATTGTTGGAGTGTTAGGGTTAGATACACATACATTAGACATACACCTTGTCCTTAGTACGACCGCTGGAGATAAGACATACCCTAATTGGATATGTAGAGACGTGATGATAGAGGTTGAGGGACATCAGTTACCAATCGATCTTCGAGTATTGGAGTACCTAGAGTTTGACGCGCTTCTCAAGATGGATTAGCTGTCACCTTATCATGCACGGATAGATTATTGTGGTAAGTAGATATAGTTTTATATTCCTAGGATACCAGAGTTTGCACTAGTTGGATCTGCGACTGATTTACCTATCCTTAAAGGCCAACTAGCTACAGTGTAAGAGATGGAGGCATTTGAAGTGACAATTAAGCCGGAGGTTAGGACGGAAGTCTAGATTGAGGATGTACAGGTGGTTAGAGATTTTGTTGATGTATTTTTGGATGACCTACTCGGATTTATAAGCTATTAGGTTTATCATTGAATTGATACCAGGGATGCAGCCGATCGCTAGTAGACCGTAAGGATGCCACCATTGGAGGAAGAGGAGGTTAGACGGCAGTTGGATGAATTACTAGTGAAGGGTTTTATTCACCCTAGTATGTCACCTTAGGGAGCTCCAGTATTGTTTGTGAAGAAAAAGGATGGTTCGATGAGGATATGCATAAACTATATGAAGTTGAATCAGGTGACAATTAGGAACCGTTACCCACTTCCTAGGATAGGTGATCTGTTCGATTAATTGGCAATTGCCAGGTTCTTCTCGAAGAATTGAACTTCGCTTAAGTTATCATAAGTTGAGGATTCAAGAAGAGCATATCTAGAAGACTACTTTCAGTACGAGACACGGGCTATTTGAGTTCACAATCATGTCGTTTGGGCTAACTAACGCCCCAATGATTTTCATGGATTTAATGTACAATGTCTTGAGACCATATCTAAACAGATTCTTCATAGTGTTCATCGACGACATCTTGATCTATAACAGGACTCATGAGGATCACGAGGGACATCTCAGGGTAGTTTTGATGACATTGAGAGAGCACAACCTATACGCCAAGTTTAGTAAGTGTGACTTCTAGCTGAGTGCGGTGAGCTTTTTATGACATGTCATCAGTGACTAGGGTATCTCGGTGGACTCAAAGAAGAATCGGGCTATCATTGACTAGAGAACCCCTGAGTCTGTTGCCGATATATAGAGTTTTCTTGGATTAGCAGGACATTAACGACAATTTATGCAGGATTGTTCTTCAATTGTAGCGCTGATGAAGAGACTAACCAATAAATATGTTAGGTTTGATCGGTCAGATGAGTGTGGACAGGTCTTCTGTGAGTTGAATATGAGGTTGACTTCCGCGCCAATATTGACATTGCCAGAGTCGGGCAAAATTTTGAATGTTTATATAGATGCGTCGGGCATTGGTCTTGGATGCATGTTGATGCAGGATGGTAGACCAGTTGCCTATCTCTCCAGACGATTGAGACCTCAGAAGGGGAATTATCTCGTGCACGACCTGGAGCTTGCAGCTGTCGTCTTTGCACTGAAGGCTGGGAGGCACCATCTCTACTGAGAGAAGTTCATCTTGTATACATATCAACAGAGCTTATGTTACATCTTCAGAGATGGCTTAAGCTACTGAAGGACTATGACTTCACTATTGAGTATCGCCCTAGAAAAGCAAACGTCATAGCAGACACATTGACTAGGAGCAGGGTTAGCAGTCTGACTGTTCTGCGACCTATGATACACAAGCATAGTCTGTTATAGGGGACATCAGTTATATGCATGAAGAGGTATCTGCTACGGCTGAGCAGCACATTTGTGGTCAGATGAGAATGCCGACCGTATCGATTGAATGGGTTGTTGAGTGTTGGATGGCTAATGGGCCTTACGAGCTATTCAGCGGTCTGGCTCGGGATCTAGAGTGCGTTGATTGGGCAGAGACCAGAGATCGGTGTTTGAGACACCGAGGGAGATTGTGGATACCTACGGATTAGGAGATACGGGACGAGATTCTTGAGGATGCACACTGATCTCACTACACAGTTCATCCTGGTCGAACCTAAATGTACCATGATTTGAGATGACTACTTTGGTGGCTAAGGATGAAGGCTGACGTAGGCGTGTACATCAATAGTTGTCACATTTGCCAGCGGGTGAAGGCCGTGCACAAGAGACCCAGTGGATTGTTATAGCCGTTGCCCATTCTACGGTGGAAATGGGAGGACATCACTAAGGATTTTGTTAGTGGACTACCGCAGACATCGAGGTGTCACGATGTAGTTTGGGTGGTAATTGATGGACTGACGAAATCGATTCATTTCATTTTGATTTCTATGAGATACATGTTACCCCAGCTTTTGGAGGCTATGCATGAGCATTTTGAATGGGAGATTATTAGATTGCATGGGGTTTTCCATTGTATCGAATGGAGATCCCAAGTTGACATTAAAGCTTTTGGAGGCTATGCAGGAGCATTTTGGCACCGGGTTACAGTTTATTATGACTTATCATCCTCAGACTAACGGTCAGTCAGAGTGATTGATACAGATCTTGGAGGATATGCTCAAGGCTTGTATATTGCAGTTTGGGGGTTCGTGAAAGGATTATCTGCCTTTGCGTGAGTTTGCATATATTAACAACTATCAGGCGAGCATTAGCATGCCAACGTTTAAGGCATTGTACAGGAGGCCTTGTAGATCACCTACAAGTTGGGCGGAGCCGAAATATATAGTGACAGTTAGGCCTAAGATAATTGTTGATCACATAGAGAAGATCAGACAGATTCGACAAAGGTTACGAGCCGCTCGGGATAGATAAATGAAATACACGAATTGGTATCACGATGGACTAAACCATGAGGAGGGCGGCATGGTATATATGAAAGTATCCCCTTGGAAAGGTCAGCAAAGGTTGGGTATTAAGGGGATATTGGCGCCGAGATTCATTGGGCCGTACAGGATTGCACAGCGAGTGGGCACTGTTACGTATCGATTAGATTTACCTAATGAGTTAGCTGGGGTTCATTCAAAATTTCACATTTTGATGTTGAGACTAGCTAGGTCAGGGCTAAGACCGACTATTGACTTAGGGCAGATTAAGGTTCAGCCTGATGCGACTTATGAGGAGAGACCGATATAGATCGTTGACCGCAGAGTTCAGATTCTTAAGAACAGGGAGCTCTCTAAGATTCTAGTTCATTAGTAGCATCATATGACCGAGGGAATTACTTGGGAACTCGAGTCGACGATGAGTGAGCGATACCTTCATGTATTTCTAGGTATGATGTTTAAGTTACAGTTAAATTTCGTGACGAAATTTTATTTAGTTGGAAAGAATTGTAACGACCAGTTTTATTAACGTCGTTATTTATATCGTAATTGTAGACATGGACGCCAGCTACGATCCACGTAGACGCCGCTGGAAGGCTATGACACACGTCGACCTAGGCACACTAGTTAAATTGTGTGTTGGATGGCTTATTTATGATGCAATTTATTAAATTATTTGTAAAATACATCTCATGTGTGTATGTTGAATAACGAGAGCGTGCAAGGTTGTGTGACAGGCAGTTGCCTCGAAATGCGTGTCAACGCTGGTATCGAGAGGCTTAGTACGAGTACACTAGAGAAACTCAATAAATTCTCGAAAATAATTATGGAATCAAATTGAAATGTTTGATGTAACCATAGGCAAGCCAAAGTTTAAATTTAAACAATAGGCTATGGTGCGCCTCGAAATGTGTGTCGAGACGCGAGGCACCGGGTACTGGTAGCCGAATGTTAGTGTGACCACGAGTTGATTAAATTTGATAAATAAAACATTAACATTATGGTTGGATTAGGCTAACGATAATGTGGAATTAATTTAATAAATGAAGCCTATAGTTTGGCATGAAATAAAAGTGACCTTGAGATGGACATCTAGATAATCATGGTGGTTAGTATTAGGAGGTGCGTGGGCTATTGGAGTCACCAGGAGGTGTAGGACATCATGCTTGTGAACCACAAGATAAGCCTCTGGATACGAATGCACAATTTATTCCAACACACCTATAAATAAGAGGACTTAGTGGAGTTTTTTATCAATCCACTCAAATTTTTTCCATGCAATCTAAGAAAACCAAGGGGAAAAGAGAGAGAGAGAGAGAGAGAGAGAGAGAGAGAGAGAGAGAGAGAGAGAGAGAGAGAGAGAGAGAGAGAGAGAGAGAGAGAAATAATTCAAGCTGGGAACTTACATATTAGAGACCAAATCAAGAGCTCAAACTAAGGTAATTATTATCTTCATCTCCTCCACTCTCCAATGAACCCATTTTTGATTGAATTGAGTGAATTCGGATTGGATGGTTAAACCACTGATTTTTTTGTGAAACCTTTATGTATTACATGTTATTAGATCATATTCATAGGGGATTTACCACTTGTTTAATTTGAATTGATGGTTTTGATGAAATTGAAAAATGTGGTGTATGCATGAAATTGTTGAAAATTGGGTTAATTGAATGATCTGGAGTGTTCTAATTGATGTATTGAAGTTATTTTGATGACGAGAGGGTGTAAAACCAGTTAGAGTAGCTAATTGAGAGGGTTAGGATAGAATTCTCGAATTCTCGAATTTTGTCCCGAAAGGCAATTAGCGCGCTAATTTGAACGATTAGCCTGCTAATCGTCTTAGGTGTGCAACTGTTATTCAAAACAAAGAATAGTAGCGCTCTAGTTAAATTCCCTAATGCGCTAATTCTATCTAGCGCACTATGTACACCCCCTTAGTGCGCTAACTCAATCTAACGCGCTAGGTAGACCATATTATCGCGCTAATGAATAATGGATATGGATTATAAAGCGTTGTTTTGGGGATTTTCAGTTAATACATATCTAAAACTTTGTAAACAACCTAAAATTGTAAAAATGGACTTCAGGGATTTAGCGGACCAAGACTCGGTGTGGAGGAGCTTGTCGGGTTGGGTAAAGGTGTCTAGGGAGGTCAGAGAGCGATGTAAGGTTTGTAAAACCCAACTGAAAGACTCTGAGTATTTATTCGCCTTTACATTTCATTCCCATTAGTTCTTGTTGTTCATTATTCTATTCGGTTACTTGGTCGTGGGTTGATGTTACACCCCCGGATTTTCTGGTTGTGTGTTCAGTGAATGGCGACCTGAGCTTGCCCTTGGTGCACATGTCGGTGACAATGGATTTAGCCAGTGCCGCGAGAGACCAAGTGTCGGGCCAGTTGGACATGACCACTGGTGGGAACTTGGTGACTTGAAGTACAGTCTAGTCCATCTGGAACGAGCACATACATTTGTTAGCTTGTCTATCATTTATTCATTCGATGAACCATTTACGATTTTCTGTTTTATATTCTGCATGTTTACTTGACAACATTCGTTGTATTTCCATTACTTTATTATATGAATTCTTAGAGGAGTTCTTTTCGATTTTAATTACTTACTATACCCGTCATCTGTCTTTCATGATGATTGAGGGGTACCAGTAGGGGTAAGGGGATCTTATGTGACTATATCTGATTGCCCGCAGTCGAGGACCTACTTGTACGTGTTTATTTTTGATATTTTGTATACTTTGGGTATTGGGAGACTTGAGATGACACTGTAGATGTATATATACCTTGTTTGTGGTACTGGCGCTTATATACATAGTACTTTCTAGGGTCTTCCATAATATGATTTGCACTTGAAACATGTTTATCATGCTAAATTACCTTGTTTAAATGGTATTAATTAAGACTTCCGCTGAATATGTTAATTTGTAAGATACAACCCACTAGTATGGTTAGGATCTCAATAAGTTGCCATTTAAGTAATAGTTGAAACGGTTAGGTTCCTACAGAGAATGGATAGAAAATATATGAATAATTTACAAATTTATCGGATAATACACATAAGGACACAATTTATGAGACATGAAGAGGACAGGCATGTATCGGACACGTGTAGTAGGGCCAGCTGGCAATGAGTACACGGAGACACGTCACCTCGGGCGGCTGGGCCGCCACAGTTTTAATCTAATTTTCTCCTTTATAACTCATATTTTTTTAGCTGTACAGTCCCAACTCCTTTTCCTTTGGATTCTGTTTTTTTTTCTTTTTCCAACCATTAAGTTCTCCGTTCCTTTTCCTGTAGAACTTGTGGGACTTTATAATTTTTTAAGTTTAAAATTCTTGTTAGCACTTCTTACTCTCACTTTATAAAGCTATTTTTAACTCCAACTTTTTCATTAGACATGGTACCTATTTCTTTCCCTCTTAGTAGTAAGTCTTTATTTACTTATTTTTACTCAAGTAAGCTTCATACTTATTATATGATTCTTTAAAAAATCTAACTTTTTCCGCAAGAAATTTTCTAATATTCTCCTTGCTTTTATTTTAAGTTCATAGTCTTCCCCAACTCTAGGTTTCTAATCATGAAATCATACCGTTGTTTGCTACATTTCTTATTTTCTTAAAAAATTTATTACACTCTCTTGAGTGTCATATCAACAAGACACTTGTATTCTTAATCATCCTCAATTAAAGGCATGAACTTTGCAAATGAATTATCTATTCATTACTTATTACTATATATAACCTTATCTATACTACGTAAACATATTCACATAATAAGTAAATGAAAAAAGAATACACTACCATTTTTCTTGCTCAACTGCTTGAAAAATTAAATTTTACGATCATACTTGCGGTGTTTATTCTTATTTCATCATTTCTTACCAATTTCCATTGTGTTGATGCCCCCAAACTTAAACTAAACCTTGTTGTCAAGGTTTAAAAATAAGCCCGAAACATAAAAACTCTAAACACAAACATATATAATAGCATAAGATACAATAATGCATAAAAGTTAAACAATTGAATAAGTGACAAAATATCCTAAATGTAAAAGATAATCAGTATAAATGTATATGTCATCTCCCCAAGGTCTAAGGAAATCTTAAGACTCAGACTTTAGGACTGCGCATCATCATCATCATCAACTCCAGCAATAGATAGTGTCAAAGAACGCTCCACCCTTCTTCTCTGCACTACATCTGGATCAAACATGTAGTCCAGTGATACTAGAAAGCCAATAAACTTATCAATAGGTCTCATCCATCCGCTCTTATCATATCTAGCTATGTCCCTCCGATGATCTATAAATAACATGGAATTACATTGTCCATTCAGTCGGTCTTGCTCATATATCACTAAGGTTTTACGATACTAAGCCTTGTCTTCTCTGTAATGTCTCATCGTCTCAGCAATCCAAAGCCTCTGTTGTGGAGGAGTTAAGTCCTCTAGTCGTGGTACTGGTGCCTATGGTGGTGGAAGTGGTGGAAAAACCTTTAGACTATCCAAGTCATGCTTTCCTGTTAGTGGGTCTATAAACTCGTAGCCCTTAGAAAATCCCTATTAGTGATCTTCCTCATCTCCATATCCTTTGTTTTGCAACTTTTGGGGTAACTCCGTTGTTGCTGCTGTTGCTATTGCGTAATCTTCTTGCTATTTGTCCAATGACACGGCCCCAAGTCTGTCTCTCGTGGCTCTCTTTCTCTTTTTCGTCCTAAGAGTCTTGGTATCCAGTAGGTGATTTCAACGTAAGTATAAACTTCTCATCTATGGTTGCTTGGGCCTTAATATCAAACTCTTTTTCTCGAATCAATTACACTCTGCTTTTAAGCACATATGGGTGATCAAAATTAGAAAAAACAGTTTGTTGCCTCTCTTTGACATAATGTACTATCTTAAGTTCTATTAGATGATCTCCCCCACATTGATCCTCCCATTTTATATAATCTTATATAAACAAGCCGCCTTGGGCTTGTTGATCTCGTCTCATTGAGTGGTCAGGTACAATGAAGTAACCAGAAAGTGTTGCCACATTCTAAAAGCTTTCCTCACGTTTCCTTTCTTATAGGGTTTCTCATACAAATCATCCGAGAAGGTCTGTTATTCTCCAACCATACACAAGTGCTCTAACCCATAGATGTTATTTATGTAACGATCATTGAAGGGGACCAATACCATTCTCACTTTTATTCGGTCACCTTTCTTAGTAAACTTTGAACTGACATAAACTCATCAACAATTTCACTCACTCCATCAACAATGTTCACTCTATAGGTTTTAGTGAATTGGTCCTAACCTTTTTGACTAATGAAATTGTTTAATCTCGTGTCAAACTTAATCGGAAAGTCTATTTATCTCTCGCAAATAAATTCTTTATGCTCGATGACCTCATATCTCTCCTTAGTCTATTTGCTAATGTAGTACGTAGACTTAAAATGTCTTGGTTCATCCTCATTTAGATCTCTTGAGGATGATGCCTCATAATTATTTGCTCCAATTTCACTAATTTTACTTGCTTGCCTATTTTTTCTTGGCGTTTTCTCAATATTTCACTCAACATAACAGCTTACAACACGGATTTTCAATTCACCTAAAATCACAAGTTTCATTCACAAAGGTCATTCACATGCCAAATATTGCAAAAGACATATTAACTCACCATAAGCCACATTGATGCTCTAAATCACATCACTTGAAATTCATATCCAACTACCTCATACCCACAATTCATGCAATTTCATTAAGGATTTTAAAAAATTTCAAAGCATAACTAATGAAATTGTAGATTTACCTCAATATTGGACTACTTTCTAGTGTAGATTGCTTCTCCAAGCCTCTATCAATCAAAGCCCTCTCATTATTCACAAACTAAAACCCTAGTCCTCACTTGGAATTTTTCTTCAAATCAATGCCTTAGCTCTCTTCCTTGTGCAAATCCACAATGTACTCTCTTTTCACACTTGATCACTAGGAACACTTTTTTCTCTCTTAAATTACTCAGTCTTGGGTTCTAAAGGGGTGCATGCTTGGTTTGTTGTGTATGGAATATGTTTCAAGTGTGAAAAAAATGGGTTGAAAGGGATTTAAAACCTCTATCTCGACACCGGCAGGCATGACACCCTCACAATGTGGTCACGACGTCCACACTGTTATGAGCAATTTTTCCTCATAACTCAGTGCCCTGCTGGTACTGTTCATTTGCACTCATGACGCCATGTGTGTACTCACACGATGTTTACCAGTCTGACTTCATAAATTTGTACATATTTTATTATTTCCTTATTGGTGCTCTTTTGGCTTTGTGTGTTACTATACAAAGCATCGTGACAGCATAAAATACCCTATATATAAAAATTCTATAAAAACTTACCCGTGATTTGTTCATGTACCTGACCTTTACCACTTTAACTCCTTTTATTTTTTACGATCTTTACTGAGTTAGTCGAGAATTTTCCATTATGATGAAATGTCACCTGGAAAATGGTCTTTTATGCATAAATAACACAACACTTTCACGAGTTAGAAAATTACTAAAATATTTGGATTGTTCTAACTGAGCTAACTAAACAACTAACTGACTAAAATTTAAAAAATTGAAATAAAAACCCTTGGGCTGCCTCCCAGTAGCGCTTAGTTTAATGTCAATAGCTTGATGCCTTTTTGCTCGTTTAGTCCGAGTATAAATCGAGATATTCCATTTGTAGGTTAGAGATAACGATATCTCTCTGATTTGGATGTACTTCTGGCCATTTAACAAAGACAATCTTCTCAGCATCATCATCCTCCTCGATACTATTATAATTATTTTATTTTTTATATGCAAGACTGCATTGGCGGTATCCAATAATGGTCGTCCAAGTATCATAGACACATTATCATCTATATCATGATCCATAATCTCAAAATTAGTGATAAATTTGAATCTACCCACTTTAAAATGCACATTTAAGACTATTTTGATTGTTGGTACCAAGTTACATTCAACTACTTGAAAGTCATGGTATCAGAACAATTGATCTTAAAATCAGCTTGTAACAAGTTTTTTTTAGAAATTATATTGACTGAGGCTCCCGTATCACACAAGATGTTTCTAAACTGGTGCCCATGAATGCTTAATGTTATGCAAATATATCCATGATCACTCCTCTTGGTTGGTTGAAGTCTCGGTGTGAACTTGAATTTTAGTTTCGACTTATTTGGAACAACTTTAATACTATTTCCTTTCGGTGCTTCTTCAAAAGGTTCTTCATCTTGTTGCTTCACACTCCATTATTTCTTCATTTTCTTGTTATTCTTCAAGGAATTAATCCTTTATTGCTTGAATCCTTCAAGTTCATCTGCCTCCCTTCCGTTCAATTCTCATGCATCACTTCATGTTTTCTTATAGCCAAAGTGTTAACTCTTTCTGGCTTGTACATCACTTGCACTTTCATTAGCACATTCGTTGAGATAGTGCTCATCATGTGAATAGCACTAACATTCTCACTGGGATTTGTGATACTGTTACTTAAAAACTACATTTCCTTTCTTGAATTCAAATCAATTACTAGCTGACCATTCTGTCTCTTCGGGTTCTTGATGGATTATGATCTCTAATCATCCATCCTTTTTAGAGCTTGCTTCACATTTTCCATTTCCTTCTCATGCTTTTCATGGCGTTCTTTTTTTGTTCATGTTGATGGCATGCAAAAGTTTTTAATTGACTTTAAGGAAGTCTTTTCTTCACTCTGCTATAGCTTCCTTTGTTAGACTTGTTGATCGAAGCCTGACAGTAACTTCAGTGCTTTATCAAGATTTCCATGTGACAAGTTGCAGTTTTGTATCCTTGATAAAACCTTTGAGGAGATATTCCTTTTGGCCTGAAGTTGATTCCATAGCTCTGGTTGTTCACGAATTTGATCTCCTCAAGCTCCATTCTTTGATGCATGTCCATTAGATTAACCACCATGGCTTGGCGATTAACGAGTTGTTGTATAACTTGCACTTATGGACTTTGTTGTCCCATTTGAAGCTTTATCATTTGACTGCTAAGGTTAGATAGCTATGCCATAATCACATCTTACGAATTAATCTTACATATGCCTACTATTTTTCTCACATTAGAACAAGTACCGATGGTAGAGTTCTGACACATAACATCAAGGCGATCTAATGCTCCATCGTTATCTTTAGTTGGTAGAGAACCACCTGCGGCAACATCCATTAGTATTATATTGCTGTGATTCATCCTATAGTAAAATATTTTTAGCTGTGCCCATTTCACATTTTCATGTCCTGAAAATCTCCTTAAAATCTCCTTAAAATCTCCTTGAATCTTTCTAAATCATCTCGAAGACACTCGGTATCTTCCTGCTTGAATTTATTGATTTCTAGTTTCCTTTTGATGACCATCACTAGGGGAAAGAACTTGTCTAAAAATGTTTCATTGATTGTTTGCCCATGAAGTTATACTCCCTATGTTCAGTCATTGGAACTAAGGTTTGATTTTTTAACCCGATAAGAATGGGAAAAGTCTCATCCTGATCACCTTTTTGTAATTTCGGTAATGTGCATGGTGTCGCACTTCTCCAAGAAATTTTCTACACGTTCAACTGGATCTTCATTCGCTAGCTTATTAAATCGGCTATTTTGCACCATGTTGATTAAAGACAATCTTAGTTCAGACTTGGTAGTGTTGACTGGAAGTCTCATCACTCCAAGACATCTTTGTCCTCGCACTTTGTCCTGCACTACCAAATCACCTTCGGGTTGGTTATTCCCTTGACCTTGTTATCGGTTGATCGACCTTGTTATCGGTTGATCCTCCACCATCTTGATTCCATTTTTTTTTCTTTCCCATTTTGGTTATATTAATCCAAGGTTGTAAGGCATTAAGTCCTTCTCTCGTTTACTATGCATGAACCAATTCTCCATGAAAAGAAAGCACAAAAGATCAAGTGCAGATTGTAAAACATGAAACTTAAACACTTTTTTTTTTTTTTTATTTTTTATGTGTATTAACTTAAAAGTAAATTACTTAAAATAAAACTTAGCAATTCTGTAAACTAACTAAACTAGAGTGGCTACATATTCCCTGCAATGGCGCCAAAACTTGATTATGACCGCAAGTATAATGGCTCAATTGTAGTAATAATGTGATCAATTAATATTTATTACAGATATCGTCTTCAGGCAAAGGTGCATTGCGCTTAGTGTACTTAATCTGATTTACTTTATTGCTAAGAAAATCCTTTTTTTGATTGGTTTTGAACTAAACGATTGTAATCTAACAAAATAATGTAAATAAATTTAAACTCTTATATTAAGAAGATCTTAGTTCACAACTTCACCTAGTTAATGAATACTATGTTTTTCAATTCACGTCCTTCATATTCATTATGTGTGTGCAATGCTTAATTAGAATAGACATATTTCTTTCATATCCATTTCAACCCACTGTATTAACGGAAAAAATTCTAACGTGCAAAATAGAACTCCACCTATTAGTGTGAATAACGTAAGTTTCGTATTGCTTTAAGTTCCAAATCTTTAGATTCATAACCTATTAAGTCTACTATCTGTGCCTCTATAATTAATAACTATCTATCGATGTTATGTATTTTACGCTTGTATCATCCATATTAGACTTAAAAGCTCCAATGGCCATGGTATGTCCTAAAAACTCTAATCAACAAACACATAATCAAGATGTTCAAAGTATTACATATAGAATCAATACAAATTCTAACCATTTCACTTTTTATCTTTATAATCCACTCAAACTACTTTAGCATAGCTTTCCTACCATAAGATCCCTTGATCCCTAAGATTAATGAACTACTCATTCTTCATTGAAATAAACATACACATCATGGTAATCATTGCAATAAAAAATTAAACAAAATAATTTAAATTAAATCAAGAAAAAAATATCGAGTAATCACACGTGAGTCTTCAATGTCTTCTCCTCCACAACTCTTCTTAATACTTAAAAACAAAGTAAACTAGGATAAACTATGATAATTGGTTGCTTTTAAATACAATTAGTGAGTTTACCACGTTCTGATACCTATTTATACCCCTAAGACACTTTAGAAAACAATTAGAAACTCTAGTAGACAATTACATAATATAACTCTAAACTTTCTATTTTCTACTTCTCGGTGTTGTCCATAAGTGATCCAATGATGTCTATGTAAAGCCACGACACCGCCACAATTTCAGCCTCTTTTATGCATTTTCCCTTCTCAGTGCGCTCGACTCCTTGTGTAGTCCACCCTTTGTAGTCCACCCTGTCTTCAAGCTTACCAGTCACATCTTCAATCATGGTTTTGTGCATTTTATCCTCATTTCATCATGAAATCACTCCTTTTCCTACTTTATACCTTGTATACCTGAAAATACATAAATATCATCAATTTGAGTTCATTCCCGGATGTTTACATCAAATATACTACTAAACTAGTGCTACATATGAATCTAAATAATAACCTATCGGTAGTTCGGTACTAAGGGAAGTATTAGTACACCAATTTAAGACCATAAATAGCCTACACATGAATTAATGTGCCCATTCTATGAAATTAAATTTAATTGAATTAAAAAGGGACTATATAGATTGGTCTATTTAATTTGGACCCTTCGATTTCATGTAGATGGTCCAAGATGATGATTCCTGGGCCTAATGTGCACAAATGTGTGTGTCACTGGAGTGTGTGACTAATCTAGTGGGGATCTATTGATTTTTCTAAAGATGGGTGTATTGACACCTATCGAGCGCTCATAATAAATTCTCGTATTTTACTATTAACTTGTAGTAGTGGTAAATGAGATATCGTCTCCATAAGAATTTTTCAAATCTCTTAAGAATTTAATCTATCCTAAAGTTTTATAGGATTTAACTTGTTTTAATTAAATGGAAAATAAACACTAAACAATATAAATAAAATCAAACACTTAATTAAAATAGCAAAACTTTTGAACAACTTAAATTAAATAAACTAACATAATATACTCAAAGTAATAAACAAATGACAGATAAATCAATTTTAAATAAAATATCTAACAATCATCTAAACAAACCCCCACTAAACATCATAATATACTCGGATTATTTTCAAACTCCAAAACATAACATAACTTCATAATATAGTTATAATTATTTTATATAGAATCTTAGAATAATTAAGCCTTAATTCATAATAGGTTGATAACCTTTAACCAACCACCAATTTTCCTAAATTCAAGGGAAATGTCATATTCTTATCATTGTAAAACTACCCATTGGATAAAATGAAACACCATAAAATACGATAGCAATAAGTTTAATGAAAATCATGCTTAATTTAAGCCAATATTACCGAGGTTGCATAATAAATAACTTAGAACACAATCACCTGAGACATTCACTTGAAAAATACCCTATGGATTAATCCTAGTTACTACTTCTATAATTGTTGTCAATAACTATAGAAATAGAATTCAATACTCTAAATTAAGGAACATATTGGCCAATATGCACTCAATATAAAGAATTACTATTTGTAATACACAAAAAAACTTGTTTTATCCGTGATTGACGTTATGAATAGATCTAAAGCATTAAGTACATAATTCCGTAATTATAACTACATAACAATCCAAAGTATATTACATGCTTAGGGTTTGTTTAGATTAATAGACTACTCACACATGCTGGAATCAAACAATACTAATAAGTAATTAAACGACATAAATAAATAAATAAATATCTTAAAATGGATGTTTCAATGTTACTTTACATAAATACAACAACAACAACAACAACAACAACAACATAGCCTCAGTCCCAAATTAACTGGGGTCGGCTTGCTTTACATAAATAACTTAATAAAAAAGAAAAGAAAGAATAAAGAATAGTTAAATAGTAAGTGGAGAGAGTTATTTCAAAGCTTTCTAGTCCTATTTACAGTTCCCTTAGGAATACAACTTCTAGATAAATACTAATTCCTCACATTAATCTTGAAAAATCATCACTGACCTTAGCGATTTGTCAGCAATTCCTTACTTACGCATAAATCCCCGAGCAAATCACTGAATTTGGCTCTCAGTGCTCCACTGATATAGCTAATGATTTTTAGTTCATTCTCCAATTCGCAGTGGATTTGCTGGATTTCTTTTGCTACTTATTTATATGGAGATTTCAAATCACTAGCTAATCGCTGGTGTAATTTTTCAGTTGACTGTTTCCCTTTTCTTTCTCTTTCCTTCCATTTTTTATTTTCCTATTTAAAACATGAAATTACAAAAATAAGAGAATACCTAGGGTAATATTATCATTTATACTAAAAATCAACCTAAATTACTCTATAAAATACGTCTAATTATTTATTTGTAAAATACCCCCAAACTCAGTACTTTGTTGTCTTGAGCAAAGGAATACTCTCCATCATATTCTCTTATCATTATTTATATATTGATTTCAATCTGAATCATTCTCAACTTTAAATTATAGAAATTTTAAAATGAAAGTAATTTTCAAATGGAAATATACTTCCCACAAGCAAATGAAAATGATGATAGAATAGAATAATTTAGTCAAATCAAAACATCCCTTAATGATGACTCAACCACTTAATGTAACACTCTTTAGTACTTGGAATTCATTACCAAGGTTAGTGCATGATAACTAGTATAGAATCTTAAAACGAAAAAACCACTAGATTACTTTTTTTAGAAAATACTTTATAATAATACCACAATAAATATCAACAGGAATTTTGTCAATATACCAATGAATATGTCATTTAAAACATATTAGATTAAGAAATACTTCATTCAATTCTTGTTTCAAGTACTCAGGTTAAATCTTTTCTTTTGAAGAGTTTAAGAATATTCATCTTTTTACTTCACTCAAAAAAAATTTCTACTCCATTATAATTGTTTCTTTTTACATTTTCATTTACTTTTGCTTTTGAGTCCATGCTCCATTTTCTTTGGACATTCTCACCTTTTTCCCACTGTGGATTCCCTACTCTATTTCCTTTGGACTCTATAATATCCTATATATATTTATAAACTCTTGTTAACACTTCTTGCTATCCACCAATGTTGAAGAAAATATTTTCTCTAACGTTTATAAATTCATCGGTTTCTAACTCATTTCTTCTTTCAATTGTAGCATAATAACTTAAATATGTATAAATATTAAAAAATAACTAATCAATAGCTTTAGTATCATAAGATTTATAGAAATCTATCTTATTTATCTTGCACTATTATTTCAATCTTCTACCCATTATCATGACTAACACAAGACATTCAATTAGTGTTCATCAAGAAGTAAATTTAAAAAAAGATATAAAATTAATTCCTCCTATCATGAAATTCACTTGGGTAATAAAATATCACTTCAATTCAAAATCTATTACATATATTCATTATCATTCTTTTCCTAACTAAAAATAAAGAAAAATGAAATTCACATTTACTTGATTTTGGAAGTAATATAAAAAATTTCATCAACTTACTTTAATATCAGATTTAAAAATAATTCTAAAATTTAGTTATACATTTCTTTTCTTTCTTTGCTATCAATGTCATATTTCAACTAAAATACTCTCAAACTCATTCTAAACATTTTTCTCAAGGTTTGAAAATCAAGTTGGGTTGGTAATTAAAGTGTACATAAATATGCAAATATATAAGGAAATAGTTTCAAATGAATGGAATACAAAATAGAAACATAAACTGTCATTAGCAAAAATCTCACCAAGGGTAATACATTTTATTTTCAATCGTTCAATGCGTATAAGAGAAAGATATTATAAAGGGTGATGTCTAGAAGTGAGCTCAGTGTCAGCTTCATCATCTTTAACCATATCTATGGATGGTTGAGAAACATATCTATCTGTTGGGTTGTAAGTCCCAGTTGGAAATCACAACAATAGAGATGGGATGTCAATGCTCCATCTCGAATGATGCAAGCAACTATCAAACAATCATGTCTACACTCAGACAAATAATAGTAATGCTGTAGAGTCACCTCATTTGCTGCAATTCTTTTTTCATTGCAATGGATCATTGTTTCGCTACACATTAATGAAGAAAATATAGTTCAAAAAAATCCTCTTCTACGAGGCTGTGATGAAGATGGTGTTGAACTTGTAGGAATTTCTAGAGTAGTCACTCTTGCCATTAAACTCACCGCCCTTTATATGTCTTCTCTTGTCTTCCTTCTATTTTTAGTGGTGTGTCACTTCCTTGCTTCTCTCAGATTTATTGTATTAAACACTTCCCGTTCATCCTCTAAGTCATCGTATTCTACCACTTTCTTCATTCGTTGAACTCCTGCATTATTTATGGTCCTATAGGGCAACACATCAAATTTAGTGTCGAAACCCACCCCGGCTTTCCTATACAACTCAGTGATAAAAATTGAAAATGGTAATCCTTCATTTTACGTAGTCTAGATAGCGAACTTCATAGAATCACATATAATTTTCCAATATCAATATAACCCTATTTCATCACTATATGGTACAATAGAGTGGCTCTAGGGTTCTTCACTTCAAAGCATTACTTGATTGGGTAAAGGCACATGTCTATGATATAACTCCAACTCTTCATAATCTTTCTAAAATAAGTGGTTTCAATAAATTTTGGGCGACCATCGCTATTAAGTCCAAATCCCCTCCCTGGAGGCATCTCTAATGCATCTTGGATTAGTCGAAAGGAGTAGGATTTCTTATCTTCATACTTGACATTTAGGTAATTCTCCTCCATTCTTTATTTTTTATTTAGAAGACCGAAAAATCTATTCAACCATTTTATCTTCAAAGTTGCTTACATTTTGAATATCAAACCCTCTTTCAGGAATAATGAATCTCTTTTTATCACTGTAATACCTTATTTGAGCTCTAGGTCTTACAAATAAAGAAGGGTCAAAAAGTACCAAATGATTAGAATTTGGATCTCAAAATACTCTTATTCATTAGATGAAAATGGAGATTGTTCTCTAAGTTCAGCCCTCCTAGGTCTAAGTTCTCAAATGCTAATCCTGGTAGGTATTATATTATTTAGATGGCTAGCAGATTTTTGTTTTTGTTTAGGTTGCACTACACCTTTACCTTTATCTTGTTTACTACCTCGACCTATTCTTCTACCTCGTCCCTCCATAGGATAGTTCCACTATGATGAATAAGGTAAAGTGAAATTCTATTGGTGAGATTTCATAATAACAAGTTAAGGAAAACAATTTATTAAAGGTTTTAGTGTAAAAGTCGAAAGAGTTGAAATTGATTTGTATAAAACATGTATCGACATATCTCATTTTTAAAGAGGTATCTACTGGAAAAATTCAAAAAAAACCCCAAACTCATTTGAAAACCCATATTCGAATTGAAAGTGTGCATATAAATCATTCCCAAAAATAAATTTTGATAAAACCCCTAAATTTACATAAGTATTAAAATTTATCAAAAATCAATTTTTTTGTTCGAGGTATTAAAAAAAAGAGTTATAAGGTATTGATTCATTACCTTCTTGAGAGTGAATCTCTTAAGTAAAATGCTTTATTAGCTACTTTGATCTCATCTCTAGGCTTCAATTTCGGTCAAACACTCTTTAAGCCCTGAGTGTGGCGTATGAACTAGGATTTGATATATATAAGGTGGAAGTGCTCTTAATCAAGGTGGGATGCACTCAGGAGACATTAAGTCAAGCTTTTGAAGGCTGAATCTAGGCAAGAATCAATATATCAAATGAATGGGTGCTAGGGTTTTAGGTATGAAAGGCTTTAGTGTTGGCTAGATTCAGCCAAAACCTGCAAACTACTGGCGATATACCCAACGATTTCTAGTGTTAATTGGTATCGCTGGAAAACCACTGAGTCATTTATACTATTTTTTCAATATATTTTATATTTAAGTAAGTAGCACACATAGCAATCATAATTAAGGTATAATGATTTGTCATCAGTAAGAGGTATTGTAATAACGAATTTGGACTTTTATGAAGGAGATAATAAACTAAATAAATTATTTATTACTTAAAATAGTTAAAAATAAATAAAACTCAAGTGAAAGATAAATATACTAACTATCCTAATTCTAGTAGATGGAAAGACTTTAGCTCGATCAACCTCCCTTACATGAACTTATTTGAGATTAGTAATCCCAAAATACTCCTATTATAAGAGTCAAAAGTTGAGAGAATAGAAAAATAACTAACTAATCCTACTACTAAAGTTGAATATAAAGATAGAGTATGGGCCACCTCCCATAGTATTTGTTATTTATAGTCGTTGACTCAACTTATTAGATAAGATCACTCGTCGTTCAATTTGAGCGAGTCAAACTGACCATCAGTTAAATCTTCATTAATCTTGATATTTTCATGTTCCTTATCATTCTTAGTATCTACATACCATTTGTCGACGTATTCATCATGATAGGATGTATCGCACTCATAGTTGTCATCATAATCATGGCTATTGATGCACTCGTCCATTTCGTAATCATCCTGTAGATACATATACTTATTTCCAATCCTAATTTTAACTATATGTCGTTCGACATCAAGAATGGCTATAGCTATTTTGAGAAAATTCCATCCCATCAAGATCACATCATTTTTCTCAATTTGTGGTATTATCGGGAAATTGGTGAAATATTTGAATCGTCCAACTTGTACTAGCACATTCATCGACATTCTTAGTGGAAAGATCTTGTCGCCATTTGTGTTTTTAACAACTAGAAGTGGTATATAATCGATATTCGACTAGGTTTTTCTTTTCCATTGTTCCAATAAAACATTCATGTCAGCCCCTGTATCAAATAAAACATTAGGGAAACTGGCGTCATTGATCATTATGTGGAGGAAAAGTTTCCCTTGATCACCTTTGTAAATTTCAAGCATATATCCAAAAACTTGAAGCTTTAGCTTCTCATTAATGAATTCTTCTTCCATCAGTTGCTTTTCCTTTTTGTTGATGCACTTCGGGTTATTGCTCGTTTAACTTCTTCTTTTTCTTATTGCATCGTTTTTATACATTAATAGTATAATGGTTTCATTCTTAATGGTTTCATTTGTGTGGATGCAAACACCGGACTCCATTTCATTACTTTGCGGACTTTGTTGGTCAATCTCAAGGTCGATGATTTCCACATCCTATTGAACAAAACTTTCATAATAAGGTTTTAACCTATAACCATTTACTTTAAATATTTGTCATGTTTCTAAGATTTCTATTTCTACTGCACTATGAGGTAGTAAATTGATGTTAAGATAAGGTCATGTCCATCTCGAACGGAGTTTACCAAGAAATAATTTAAGTCTTAAACAAAATAGTAGAACTTTATCTCCTACTTGAGGGTTTTGAGGAATAAGGTTCTTATCATGAAATGCTTTAATTTCATATTTATAAATTGATTTATTTTCATACATGTTATTCCTGATTTCTTCTAGTTCTTGAAGGCTCAACTTATGTTGGTTACATACTTTTTTATAATTCATGTTGCATGTTTTTATTGCCCGATAGGCTTTATGTTATAGTTCGACTTGTAAATGACATGTTTTTCCTAATACTAACTTATAAGTTGTCATGCCTATGGGTGTCTTGAAAGTTGTTCTATATGCCCATAATATATCTTCCAATCTGAAACTTCAGTCCTTTCATGTTGGACTAACTATTTTTTCTAGTATTAACTTAATTTCTCTATTTAACATTTCGGCTTGTCCACTAGTCTGTGGGTGATATGCAGTAGATGTCCTATATGTGACATTATAGTTAGCAAGTAGATTAACAACTAATCAATTACAAAAATTTCAACTTCTATCACTTGTAAGTGCTTTAGGTTCTCCAAAAATTGTAAAATCTTTTATCTAAGGAAATCAATCTCTATTTTCAAATCATTAGTTCTAGTAGCTTTTGCTTCTACCCATTTAGACAGATAATATACAACAAGTAAGATATAGACATAATCATTTAAGGGTGAAAAAGGTCCCATGAAATCTTCGCCCCATACATCAAACACTTCACAAAATATGATAGTGTTAAAGGCATTTGATTTCTATGTCCTCAGTTTCCGATTCTTTGTCAATTTGAAAAAGATTTTATATAAAGAAAACAATCATGAAATAAAGTAGGCTAAAAGAATTCAGAATCCAGAATATTATGGGGGATTCTACGTGGACAGAAATGACTGCCACAAGCATAAGTATAAGTATAACAATGAGCTATAATTGATTGTACTTCTGAATATGGTATGCTTCTCTTAATTATTTGGTCAGTGCAAAACTTCAATAAGTAGGGTTCAACCCATGAACATTGCTTAGAATCCCGTTTAATCTTATTCTTTTAGGCTCTTGTTAAGTAAGGTGATAACCTATTGGTGTTAAGGTAATTGACCATATCGACATAGTATACATATTATCTAAGTATTCAAATTAAAAATTTATCCTTTAATGGTATATGTGGTTCTCCATTTTCCAACGTACTTAATTGGTCTACTATTAGATTTTCAACTCCTTTCTTACCTTTTATAGTAAGGTCGAATTCTTGTAGGAGTAAAATCCATCTTATTACTCTAGGTTTTGCATCTTGTTTTATTATTAAATATCATAGAGCTACATGATCTTAATAAACTATTACTACTTTTGTTCCTAATAGATATGGTCTAAATTTTTCTAAGGAAAATATTATAGCTAAGAGTTCTTTTTCAATAGTGGTGTAATTTTATTGGTCTGTATCTAGTGTCCTGGAGGCATAATATATAACATGGAATTATTTCTTTACTTTTTGACCTTAAATAAGTCTAACTACATAGTTATTTGCATCACACATAATATCAAAGGGTAACGACCAATCTGGTGATTTAATCACAGGTGTGGTTGTTAAAGAATCTTTTAGTCTATCAAATGCTATCTTACATTTATTTGTAAATTCAAAAGGAACATTTTTTGTAAAAGTTTGCGTAATGGTTGTGTAATTTTTGAGAAATCTTTTACAAATCTTCTATAGAATCTTGCATGTCTAAGAAATGAACGTATCTCTCTGACCGTGGTGGGGTAAGGTAATGTTTTGATTACTTGAGTTTTTGAAGGGTCTTTTATTCGTTTACGTGATATTATATGTCCTAATATTAATTCTTGGTCTACCATGAAATGACATTTTTTATAATTTAGTACTAAATTCTTTTCTATGCATCTTTTTAGTACTTTAGTTAAATTAACTAAGCATTCATCAAAAGAATTACCATAAAATGTGAAATCAGATTTTTCACATAATTAAAGAAAATACTAACCACACATCTTTGAAACGTTGTAGGTACATTACATAAACCAAAAGGAATATGTCTATATGCAAACATATCGAAAGGGCAAGTATAAGTAATTTTTTCGTAGTCTTCTGGGCCTACATGTATTAGGTGAAATCTTGAATAACCATCGAGGAAACGGTAATGAGTATTTTCAACTAATCTTTCTAACATCCGATCTATGAATGAGAGTACATAGTGATTTTTTTGGTTGAGGCATTCGGCTTTCTATAATCCATACATACCTCCAACCGTTTAGGATTCTAGTTGGCTCTATTTCTCCATATTCATTTGTTATTACTATAATTCATGTCTTATTAGGACTACTTGGACTAGGCTTACCCAATTATTATCGGCTACTAGAAATATAATTCTTACATCTAATATTTTAATATTTCAGCTTTTACTTCATCCATCATAGGTGGGTTTAATCTACGTTGAGGCTATCTAGAAGCATTGGTATCCGTTTCTAAGTTTATCCTATGCATACACGTAGCTGGACTTATTCCTTTGATATATACTATGGTCCATCCTATTGCTCCTTTAAATTCTTTCAGTATATTTAGTAGCTTATTTTCTTCTAGACTAGTTAATTTCTTAGAAATTATTACCATCAATTTATCACAATCTCTTAAACAAATATATTTCAAATGGTTTGGTATGCTATTTAGATCCAATTTTGGGGCTTTAACTATAAAGGGTAGAAGTTTTGAATGAGATCTAGATAATTCTATGTAATAAGTAAGTTTTGGTAGCTCAATATATGAATCGAGAATACTTATTATCTCTTTTGTTTCTTAATCTTTATCCTCATCTTCCTCTAAATTTTAATTGCTAATTCTAGTTTATCTATTTTATATATTCTTAAAGATTTATCTAATTAATGTATCTATCATATCTTTCGTGCATATGGACAAAACATCCATTGGTATTTCATCATATCATATATATTAAAATTTACTGAATCATCATCTACTTGCATTGTTAAGGTTCCATTTGAAACATCGATATTTGTTTCTGCTATTTTCAAAAAGGATCTTCGTGATTAGAAAAATCCTATTAGACAAAATTATCTTCTTTCATATCTATGACATAGAAATATTATCTTCTTTCATATACATAGAAATATGTTGGGAAGATTAAATCATTGACTTTGACTAGCACATCTTTGAGTAACCCTACTGGTTTAATAATAGATCTATCAGCTAGTTGTACAATTATACCAGTTTCTTCTAAATGTACGTTTGTCATTTGTAAATAAATAGATAAGGGCATAAGATTTGTGGACGCTCCCGGATCACACAATGTTTAGAAATTCCTATGTTCTTAGTTGTACATGGAACAAAATACATTTCAAGAGGTAACTTATTTTGGATTAATGTTGTTACGTGTTCTCTTAGTCTCACCTTTTCATTAGCCTTAATCTTATTGGTGAATAAGTCTTTTATAAATCTTTGCTACTTAGGTACATTTTGAATGACTTCAAACTAAGGTATATTAAATACTACTTTCTTTAATGTATCGGATATTTGTTTTTCTATAGCAGTTTCTTAGCATTTTTGTTAGTTTCTAGATGATGAAGGAATGGTGGTTCAATGTTAATTGGTTATCTTCATTAATTTTACTACCCTTTTCGTTGGAAATTTTGTTACTTGTTACTTTAATTCTTTTTACTAGTTCTGTTTCTATTTTTTCATATGAACTAATTAGTTTAGTATTTTAGGTTCATCCATATGCTTACCACTTTTTAATGTTATAGCTTGTGCTTTTGATATATATAGTTGGATAGGGTTAAGATGTTAATTTTTCTTGATTTACAAATTCACTCATTTGTGTTGCCATTTGACTCAATTGATTTTTTACTTTAGTCATATCACTTTGTAATGTTTGAGTTATTTGATATTGTTATCTTTCAAATTTATTCAATGTTTTATACCTTTGATAACCCTGATTATATGCTATTATTACCTATATTTAGTTGTGGGTAATTTGCATTACTATTAAAGTTGTAATTAAGATCAATAAACCCATTATATTAGTTCATGATAGCATTAGCTTCTTCTATTTTAATTTGTTGTTTCAAACTATATTCATTATTAGAAAGGTTTAATTCATTACTATATTTTGCTGGATTTAATCTATTATTTATTAATAATTCAACCATGGCTTTTAGCTCATCTATCTTTTCATTTTGTGTTTTATATGCCTTATTAATGCACTTAGATTATTTTTGGATGGATCACTCTTCTCACCGTATTGCTTTGATTGCTTAGCCATTGTATTTATGACTTCTTTTGCTAAAGTTGGTGTTTTATCAAGTAAAGATCTTCCACACATACTATTTAAGAATCTTCATTCTAATTGATTTAATCCTTCATAAAAATATTGCGTTAAAGTTTCATCCGCAAAACCATGCATTAAACATATTGAGATCAATCTTTTATACCTATCCTAAAATTAATCGAAAGTTTCTCCAGGTTCCATCTTAGTATTACTAATTGTCTTTCTATATAGGCTACTTTGTCTTGCAAGGACATATTAGTCAAGAAAGACTTGTAACATCTCTGACAAGTTGGTTATGTAATTTTGAGGAAGGTAAAATAACCAATCTATAGCTTAGCTATTCGATGCGGAAGGAAAAGCTTTTAACTTAACATAATCTATTTCTATATTTTTAGGTTTTAATGTGCTTACTTTATGTATGAACTCCCTAATAAGTTTTTGAGCATCTTCATTATCTTCACCACAGAAGGAAAGTAAAGAATTTATGAATTCAAATCTCAATTCGAATTCCGAAAATTATGTTGTGAAAATTATGCATATAGGTTCGTAAGACATGAAATTCTAGTTAGATTGCTTGAGAGTTAGTTCTTCCTCTTTTTCAACCATTTTATACTACTTTCAACAAGAAGTTTTCCAATAGATTATTTTGAAAATCCTCAATAACGGCGCCAAAAATTGACACATGTCGAGTGTGCATAATATTTTTTTGTATTTTAATATTAACTTGTAGTAGTTTTAAATGAGATATCGTCTCCACAGAGATTTTTCAAATCTCATAAGAATTTAATCTATCTCAAACTTCTATCAGATTTAACTTGTTTTAATTTAATTACTTTAGTTAAACGGGAAAATAAACACCAAACAATATAAAAATCAAACCAAACACTTAACTAAAATAACTAAACTTTTGAACAACTTAAATTAAACTAACTTAATGTACAAATAACTAATATACAAATAACTAAAAAATCAACTTTAAATAAAATATCGAACAATCATCTAGACAGACCCCCATTAAACATCATAATATACTTGGATTGTTTTGAAACTTCAAAACATAACATCACTTCATTTTAATTATTTTATATAGAATCTTAGAATCATTAAACCTTAATTCATAATAGATTGATAGCCTTTAGCTAGCCACCAATTTTCCTAAATTCAATGAAAATGCCATAGTTTTATAATTGTAAATCTGCCCATTGGATAAAACACAACACTATAAAAATATGATAGCATTCAGTTCAATGAAAATTATGCCTAATCTAAGCAAATATTACAAATGTGGAATAATTAACAACTTATAACATAATCATCTAAGACATCCACTCTAGAAATTCCCGATAGATTAATCCTAGTTACAACTTCTATAATTGTTATTAATAACTATAGACATAGAATTGAATACTCTACATTAAGGAACAAATTGTCCACTATGCAATCAACATAAATAATTACTAGTTATAATATGCAAACAACTTGTTTTATTTGTGATTGATGTGTATGAATCAATCTAAAGCATTAAGTACATGATTTCACAACTATAACTACATAACAATCCAAAATATATTACTTGCTTAGAGGTTGTTTAGATTAAGAGGCTACTCACACATGCTGGAATTAAACAATACTAATTTGTATTTAAATGACATAAATAAACAAATACCTTAAAACCAATGCTTTAATGTTGCTTCAAATAAAGAACTTAATAAAAGAGAAAAGAAAGAATAAAAAATAGTTAAAGAGTAAGTTGATAGAGTTATTTTGAAGCTCTCTAGTACTATATATAGTTCCCTTAGGAATATGTGTCATAGATAAGTACAAATTCCTCATATTAGTCTTAAAAAGTCGTCACCGACCTTAGTGATTTGTCAGTGATTCCTTACTCAAGCACAAATCGCTGAGCAAATCAATGGATTCAGCTCTCAGTGCTCCATCGATTCAACTGGTGATTTTTAGTTCATTCTCCAATTTGCCGTGGATTCGTTGGCATTCTTTTGTTGCTGACTTATATAAAAATTTCTAGTGTTATTCCAAATTGGTGGGCCGACCCAAATTAATTTAGGACTGAGGCTAAGTTGTTGTTGTATGCTAAATTGGTGGCTAATCGGTGAAGTAGGTTTTCAATTGACTGTTTCACTTTTCTTTATCTTTTCTTCCATTTCTTCATTTTTCTATTCAAAACCTGAAATTACAAAAATAAGAGAATAACTAGTGTAATATCATCATTGATACTAAAAAATCAATCTAAATTACACTATAAAATGTATCCACTTATTGACATGCATGTACACATCGATTAAGGGCTACAATTAAATCTCACAGCTATAAAAGAATATCTCGGTACGATTCCCTAGCTAATCATTCTCATTTTCATGCAAAAGAGAGTGGGTTATGGAGTGATGAACTATTGATTTGTTCGAGAAATTTAGAGAATTGGTGGTGTTTGATCGATTTGGAGAAGCTTCCCAACCTATGTAATCGAATCTCCACCTCCACTTTGTCAAAATTCATCGAAACTTTAAGTTTCAACACTAAAAGAAACTTTTTTGTAATTTACTGTTATAATTGAGGTTTTAGTGAATATGAGGTTTGAATTACCCATGAATTATGGTTTCAAAACTTATTTTTAAAGATCTTTATGTACTTGAGATTTCATGATGAATGAAAGTTGATTATGTCAATCTATACAATTTTTTTATTTAAATCAACTCAAATGTGCTACATTTTTTATGGTTCATGATTATTAATTGAGTTTAGAGGCTCTGGTATGATTTGAGACCATTTGGGGGACAATTTATGGTGGTTTGGGGATGTAAAATTGTTTTTCTATAATTCTGCTTGAGCGTGGAGCGCGCTCTCTAAACCGTAAATCTCAAACCTTCAAATGAGGGAGCGCACTCCCTCCCTTGAGCAGCCACTAATCTGAGTAACTTAAGTAAAATGACCATATCTCCCTCATTTTAAGTTGAATTTTGGCGTTCCACCTATTGTTGGAAAGCTAAGAGAGAACACAACCACCTAGAAACATTAGTTTTTAGAAAGAAAGTCATCATCTATAGAAAAAGGGTAAGAAGTCAAAATTTGTGAATAGGGATGATTCGACTGTAAGTTTTGGGGCTGAGATTGATTTATAGTTCCAGATCTTAACTTGGTGATTCAAACATACCTAACACAACTTGAATTGACATCAGGGACTCGAGATTAGATAGTCAGTGTCGGATACAAGCGTGTAAGGACTGATCGAAGTGACTTTTTTGTATGTTATTAGGTAAGTAAAGCCCATGAGAATGCTTTACAAAATTTAGCTCATTTTACGATTTGTATTTATCTATTGTCGACTATTTTATTTCGCTGATTTATAGAATATAATTGTATCTTATACTAATTTTTTCGGTTGAGTGGGTCACCGAGATTTGCTATTATATGATATGGAATGGAATGATTTAACTAATTGAGTGGTTCACCAAGGCATATTATAGTAAGTTAGGGGATTGATTGATTTACCGATTGAGTGGTTCATCATGGCTTTATGCGTGCATTTTGGGATTTTTTTCATGTAAATGTTGACTAGTTCACTGCGTTTTATATGGTGTGGTATAAGAAGGACTAATTAACCGATCGAGTGGTTTTATTCTGTGGAATTGTACAAGATGAAGATGGTTAGATAGGAAAAATAGACAACCAGACACTCGGTGGTTGGTAACCTGAGTTAGTACTGCGGTGCATGGGATGGTGGGTCGTCGGTTTAGGTCGACCACCAGGGGAAACTATTGACGTTTAGTCTATTGAGGCATGTGCTCTAGGTCAATCTACAAACATTGTTTACCTTATAGTCTTAGTTAATAATATAAAGATTTTTGTTTGTTATTTTATTTGTAAGTGATTGCATGTTTATCTTTTAATAAGATCCATGGGTATTTGTTGAAATATCGTAAATGTCCCTAGTCAGTTTATCCTAGCAACTATAATGAATTAAGCCTAGTGTGAATCTTGATTGATGGCCATGTGATGATCATGCATATAGGGATATGAATCGAGATCATGAGTACTTATTGGGGGACAAGGTACTGGACCGACCCGCTATGAGAACACCACATGGATTAAGTCATAGCTCATGATAGGTATATCAGTTAGTCCTTTGACTTAAGATTACTATAGAATTCAATATTACGAGCATGATAATTTGACACAATCAAACATTGTCTTTAATCGAGTGATTATAAAGATTGTAATTAGTTACCATGTGAATAATATGTAAAGGTGTGTAATCAATATTTAATATTTCCATCTCTATAGAGAGAGATATCAGTGGATCCCTCAATATGTTAGATTTGTAAATGGCCAAGTCTAAGTGAATTGATATGATCAATGTCACTTAGATGTTTTTTATCCACTTAAGGATCGAAATTAAGACGATTGAATATTAAGGGTGACTTTTCATGCCTTATGTTTAATCAAAGGATATCACAGGACAAAATGATATGATATATGTTATTCATTAAGTTGTATCGATTTTAATACTCGTGCTACTTGGGTAGTCATAATGCCTTACTAGAGACCGTTTATGACTTCTGTAATAAAATGGTTTTGGTTCACTACCAATATCGCATAAGCCTATTGGGTTGCACAAAAAGAATGGCTTTGCGCAATTTAAATTTTTCCAGAGTAATGAATTATATATGATAAAATTTATAACATTAAAGCCCTTATGATTTGTTATATGATAACTTATTAATAGGGGCATATGAATAATTTTCTCAAACTGCATAAATACATTAGTTATATTACAAATAAGATTCTAAGTGAAGGTTTATTTACACATAAAAAGAGGCTGATGTCCTAAAATGAATTAAGGATTATTTTTTGCTATTTTCGAGTTCTCTAGATTTCGGGAGAGAAAGAAAAATATTTTATATCTCTCTTGAGGCTAGCACTCCAAATTGTGATCACTGTTCATGTGTGTATTTTTGATAGAGAATGTGCGCTTGAGCATCTTGGAGATTGAACAATCAGAGAAGGAAATCACAAATCAAGATATGGTTTACTTCTGCAGATCTAGTTAAATTGAACTTATTTTCAATCTTGTTTGGGTTTTCTCAAAAACTATTTTAGAATTCTCATTTCTTATGAACCCCAATACCCAACATAGTCAGCTTAGATATGTTAAACTTTGAGGTTACCAAAGTTACTACGCTTGTTAAATTATCATTTTTAAACTGCAAGTCACTTTTGGTTTATCTATGGTTTGTATTCCTTTTTACTTATTTAACTGGTGGTAGTTTTCAATTATTTACTTGTTGCTTTGGTTTTTGTGACAAGTCAATTATTAGACACATTTTATAGTGTAATTTAGGTTGATTTTAGACATAAATGATGATATTACACTAGGTATTATCTTATTTTTTGGATTTCAGGTTTTAAATTGGAAAATGATAAAATAGAAGAAAATAGAAAGAAAAGCAAAACAATCAACTGAAAAAATGAACCAACGATTTGGAATAACACTAGGAATCACCATACGAATTGGCAGCTGAAGAAGGCCATTTAATCCATAGTGAATTGGAGGATGAACTATAAACTGCCAACCGAATCATTGGAATTCTGAGAGCTAAACTCAGTGATTTGCTCATTGATTTGTATGTAAGTTAGGAATCGCTAACAAATCGCTAAGGTCGGTGATGATTTTTTAAGACTATTTGAGGAATTTGCATTTATCTAGGAGACATATTCCTAGGGGAACTATATATAGGACCAGAGAGCTTTAAAATAGCCATATCCCTTACTCTTTAACTATTCTTTATTTTTTCTTTTCTCTTTTATTAAGTTTTTTATGTGAAGCAACATTGGAGCATTGATTTTAAGGTATTCGTTTATTTATTAATGTAATTTAATTACAAATCAGTATTGTTTAATTTCAACATGTTTTAGTAGTCTATTAATCTAAACAAACCCTAAGCAAGTAATATACTTTGGATTGTTATGCAGTTATAATTATGGAATCATGTACTTAATGCTTTAGATTAATTCATACACGTCAATCACAAATAAAACAAGTCGTTTTGAGTATTACAACTAGTAATTCTTTATGTTGATTGCATAGTGGCCAATATGTTCCTTAATATAGAGTATTCAATTCTATGTCTATAGTTATTGATAACAATTATAGAAGTTGTAACTAGGATTAACCTATAAGACATATCCCGAGTGGATGTCTAAGGTGATTGTGTTCTAAGTTGTTAGTTATGCCGCTTTGGTAATATTGGCTTAGATTAGACATGATTTTTATTGAACTTAATGCTATCATATTTTTATGGTGTTGTGTTTTATCCAATGGGTAGATTTACAATGATAAGAATATGGCATTTCTATTGAATTTAAGAAAATTGGTGGCTAGCTAAAGACTATTAACCTATTATGAATTAAGATTTAATGATTATAAGATTTTATATAAAATAATTAAAACTATATTATGAAGTGATGTTATGTTTTGGAGTTTGAAAACAATCTGAGTATATTATGGTGTTTAGTTGGGGTTTGTCTAGATGATTGTTAGATATTTTATTTAAAGTTGGTTTATTAGTTATTTGTTTATTAGTTTGAGTATATTAATTCATAGTGTTTGAAAGTATGAAGTGATATTATGTCCTAGTGTTTGAAAGTAATCCAAATATATTATATTGTTTAACAGGGATTTGTTTAGATGTTTGTTTATTTATATTAAATTTTATTTGAGTATTGTTTAAGTTAGTTTAAATTTGTTTTGTTTAGATTAATTTAATTATTTAAGTTAGTAATCATAGTTGTTAAGTTATTTAGTATTGCAATTTATGTTTATCTAGATTAATTTAGTCAATAAAAACAATAAAAAGTTACTTTACATTGAAATCTTGAAAATCCCTGTAGATACATTATCTCATTTACCACCGTTACAAGTTAATTGAAAACGTGGGAAATTATTGAGCACGCTCAACATGTTTCAATTTTTGGTGCTATTGCCAAAGATTTTTAGATAATTTTTAAAGGAATCTAGATGTTGTATGGTCTATACACTTCTTCGTTTTAATGAAAATGATTTAAATCCGTTTAATCCTGAAATTGATAGAACTTTTAATAAAAGTCTAAGGGAACAACAACTTAGGGAAAATTAAGTTAATAGGATGGAAAACAACAATTATGATATTAATGAAAACTTCATTAATAACAATGATAAAAAAAAGTTATCAATAATAATAGAGAACTATTTTTTAGACAAGCAAACCAAAATGTTACAACATATGAGCCTCTGTGTATAGCATACCCCGATGGATTTCCTGAATTTAAACTTAGATATGGATTTATTAGTGCCTTACCTAACTTCCACGGTAAAGACAACGAAGACCCATAGAAATTCATAAGGGAGTATCAACACAAAGTTAATGGGATGAAACTGAAAGAATGAACTTTAGAACAAGTCAAACGTAAGGCTTTTCCTTTTGTATTAAAAGATTAAGCACAAAACTTGTTGTTCTATCTTCCATAAGACTCGATAACTATATGCACTCAAATTTTAGAAGCTTTTCTAGATGAATATATGCCTGCTAGAAAAATTAGTTCTTATAGAAACCAAATAACAATTGCTAAGATGAAATATGATGAACACTTTAATGAATTTTAGGATAGATTTCAAAGACTAATTTCTTTTTATCCACAACATGGATACACTCAAAGAGCTTTATTATCATATTTTTATGAAGGACTCAATCATTTTGAACAAAGACTACTAGACATAATATGTGGTGGATCTTTATTTGAAACAACACCTAATTTAGGGAAAGAAACAATTACTAAGATGACTAAACAATCTAAAAAATTAGTAAAAAGGTTGAATTCTCAAAAAAGAAAACTCTATGAAGTGGATTGTAAGAAAAATAATGCAACCGATGATAAAATTGATAAATTATCTAAGATGGTTAAAATGTTAATTAACGAAAAATCTAATCAAGTTAAGGCTTTCAGATTCTGTAATGAGGTTACACATCCTACGGATATGTGTCATACTCCACAAGAAGAAAATACTGAAGAGGCTAATGCAATGATGAATAAATTTACTAGTCCCCCAGGAAATCAATATGCTAATAATACTTATTATCCTAGAAGACTGAATCCAAGTCTTAGCTATAGTCTTTAAAATAAGAATTATAACATTTATGAACCAAAAGCTCAGATACAACCTGCACCTAATCAATAGCCTCAACAAAAAATCAACCTGTGAATCCAAATTTAGAGCAAATACTACATAACTTTATGAGTCAAAGTTATCAAAGTTTTACACTAATTTCTCAGACCAAATTAAGATTGACACTGCCATTAATAAACTGAAAAATTAGTTAAGTCAAATAAATTTGCAAATAAATAGGTTAAGTACTCAACAGAGTAGTCAAGTACAAACACCTACTCAAACCAATGTTGCTCCTACTAATCAAGCTCAAGTTAATGCTATATTCAGTGATAAGAAAGATAAAACTATAATTGGTAATACACCTAAACAAAGTAATAAAAACAAGGTTCAAAAGACTATTTAATGAGAATAAGAAATGATGGGTAGTGTCATTCCTCTTAGACAATGGACGGCTGAATAATTGAAACTTACACTTTTTCGTGGAAGGATGTATCCATGGTATTTAGTCAGAGTTGAAGCGTATGAAGAATCTTTACAAAAATCTAAATTAATTGATAAGGATAAACTTGATAAGGTTTTTGATAATCTGAATGAAGACATGTGTTCATATTCTATCGTTCCACAACGATTAGCTAAAGCTAGGGACGAAGAAATCAACGACGACATTTTCGAATCAGTTAGGAGGACATAAATCAATGAATGATGGAATCAATTATGCTATTTTCTAATTATAATGAAGTTTTGAAAGAATCCTCTGAATCAAAAGACACATTTTTAGAAGAATCTAAAGAAAATTTAGGAAAAAAAATGTCAGCTTTAATTAAAAAGAAAATACTTGAAAAATGTTTTGATACAGGGTTGTTTGGAGTCCCTATCACAGTAGGAGCTTCTTTAATAGGTTTTTCTATGTGTGGTTTCAGAGCATCAATAAACATTATGTAACTCAAGTTATATGAATCAATGAAAATAGGTTCATTGATCAATACATCTATTAACCTTACTTTAACTGACAATACCGTAGTTAAACACTATGGTTTACTAGAAGATGTTTTAATCAAATTTAATGACTTAATATTTCCTACTAACTTCTATGTCATGGAAATGGGAGACTCAATATCAGCTAAGCCCCAATTTATACTCTTAGGAGGACCATTCCTTAAAACAACTAAAATGAAACTAGATATCTTTAAAGAAACAATGTATATGGAGTTTGAAAATAAAACTGTCACTTTTTATTTGAATGACGAAGATATCTATGGAAAATTTGATGAATTTTATAATGAGTAAACTAAAAATAATGAATTTCTAGAATTAAATCATCATGAAACTGAAATATATGCTATTAATCGAGTAACAATGGAAGATGGAAATGCTAAGACCACAAACAAGCAAGGTGAAGAAATTACTAATCAACAGATAATAACCCAAGAATGAAGGGTTAAACAATTAAACAATGTTTAGAATAACAACATGGAGGAAATTAAATCTACAAAGAAAAAGAAAAAGAAAAAGAAAAATCCAACAATTGTCAAGCTTGATGATCCAAGAGATATATTCATAAACATAAAGGTCAAATGGGCTTAATACTTCAAAGCTATATGTGATAAGGGTTCTGGGGAAAACTACATGCCGATACATTTTTTCCTTCACAATAAATTAGAATTAGATGTCTTTGCTTTTGAAAAAGTTGCCCTACTTAACGGGTACTCGGTAAAACCAATGGGTGCGGTTACTAATGTACTAGTTCAGATTGACAAGAATATTTTTCCCACAGACTTTTTGGTTATGTCACACTTCATTAACGAAGATCCTCCATTAATTTTAGGACGATCTTTCTTAGCCACTTCAGAAGTTGTCATTAATACTTTAAATAAGACAATTATTTTTCGAGTGCATGGTTGAGCAATTACTTTCTGGAATGACACAAAAGTGGATAATCTTACACTTAAATTCATAAATTCAGCCTATGACTGCTCGGTTTAGTCGAGCCAACGATTTTAAACAACAACACTTTATGGGAGGCAACCTGTACTCTATCTTTATTTTTTCTTTTAGCATTAGGATTAGTAAGTCATTTTTATATTCACTCAACCTTTGACTCTTATAATGGGGACATTTTAGGAATTCAATTCCGGAATAGTTCATGTAAGAGGGTTGATCGAGCAAATTTATTTCATTATTATATTATTTTATGCATTAGAGTGATGTTAATTAGTTATTTATGACAATAAAATAAATTATTTAATACATATCTTAGTTACATTCCGTAATTTTGAATATTTCTGCCTTTATTAATATATGTGTGATATTTAATTAGGAAAATGAGTTAAATATAAAAATAGTAAAATTAAACCATCAATTTCCTAGTGATTCTAGTTTGGACTAGAAATCACTGAGTAAATCGGCAGTAGTTTGCAAAGGTTTCAGTATAAATTTGAAGTCAACGATTTTTCACCAAATCACGATTATAACTAGAAATTGTTGAACAAATCGCTGAGTCACTTAGGCTTATTTCTAGCGATTTTATTAGTGATTCCTCAACGAATCCACTTAAACCCTGATTTGTTGGGAACGAATTCAAGTTTATTTTTAAAAAAGAACCCTAAATTGCCTCATTTAAGCCATTCCCACTCATAACCATTATACCCATTTGATTAAAATAGCATATTTTACTTAAATTCGACACAAAAATATGGTAAGTCTTGAGAGTATAAAGCCACCTAGGGTTTGAGTAAGGGAGTTCGAATAGAAGATTGGGAGAGTTCTAGAGAAGAAATTTTGGATTCTATACTTGAAAGAATCACTTTCAAAAAGGTAATCAACAAAAACCCTAACCTCTTATGGATCAGATTCTTTGGTTTTTCATTTGTTTTGCATTAATTGTCAGGATATGAACTCAAGATCAAAATTTTTACTTTAAAATGGTTTTAATATCGAATGATTCCTATTATAATATTTGTATGGGAATGATATGATGATTTGTTTATCATTATCGAATTTTTGAACAATATTTCATATATGGCGAGTAGATTGGACTTTATATACAAACTAATTTGAGATTAAGTTTCAAATGAGTTTGGGGGTTTTGTGAATAGTTATCGATTGATTGAAATTACTTACAAAGCTTATTTTTCCCAATACTATTTTATCAACAACTTTCATATAAATTTTAAAATCTTAATTTCAAAAAGCTTTTCCAAATGATTTCTTATCCTCGATAGATAATTGAATTTTATCGAATACTTTTTCGACAAAATTTGGTCCCAAATGATTTTACAGGTTCGTTCTTTCACCTACAATATTCCAAATGGCCTGAGGTAGTAAGGGTAGAAGTTCACGATAAAAGAAAGGAAAGGGAAAGTTAGTAAAGAAATCAAAATCAAAATCCAAAGTTTCTCAAATCCAATCCATATCCATATCTTTCACCACACCTAGAATTAGACTGCAAAGAGAACTTACTCCACCTTCTACATTTAGTTATAACACTGAGGATTATTATGTGGATGACGAGGAAGTTGAACAAGAGATACCGATGTGGGAGAAAGATTATGAATTGAAAAAGAAGAAAATTAAATGAAAAGGCGTATTTAGAGTAGTGTAATTAAGGATAGGAAGTTGATCCCGGAAAGGAGATTTAATGTAAAAAAATAAGTTAAAGTATAGGCCTAGGACCTTAGACATTATAGATATGAAAAATTAGGGTTAACTGACTAGAGATTACAACCACCTAGGTCTAGATGATGTCCCTAGTAAACGGGATTATGAAGCTTTAGTATGAAAATTTTACGCTAATGGATATGGAAGTGAAAGTAAGACTGAGTCCCGTGTTAGAAGGAGGACAGTGGATCACTTCGCTACAAAAATAAATTGGTATTTGGGATTATCGTATTTTTATCAAAAACGAAATGATGAGTAACCCAAACCTGAGTATGGAATTAAATACCATTTCACTACCGAGACAACACGAGAAGGTTTAGAGGCAATCCATGGAAATTATTTATTCTTGATATTGAGGGATATCCCAAGCACATAACGACTAAATTCTTAAGGAAAACCACTAAAGCATGGTGTTATTTCATCAATGTCAGCTTACATTTGAGCTTGCGATACTACCAAATTGTGAGTTACAAGGGTGCACTACTTTACAATATTGTCATAAGGCTAGGATACTTTCATGTTGGCGAAATCATTTATGAATCCATTAAGAGTGGCATCACCACTAAGAAGAACGACGGATTACCTTTTCCCTTGAGAATTATGAACTTTTATAGGATGAACCAAGTAAACATGGCAGACCTTGAGTTAGATATTTTACCGGAGAAAACCATCACTGATGAGGTTATAGAGAGATATGGTAAAGGGAATGGTTATGTAGATATAAAAGATGAGAGAGGGAGAGAGTTGAGATACTGGGAAGAGAAATCGAGAAAAGAAGGAAAATCAGAGACGACACATGGAGAATATTGGAAGAGATGTCGAAAGCTCGAAATGTTCCGAACGTGGAGCAACCTGCTAGGGACTATAACAGATTACACATGGAAGAATCAGAGTTGGCCTTCATAGGTGCAATCTTACATAGTCAGATGACCACCCCTTGCAATCATGAACTAGTATTCGAGAACTAGAGAGCTTTAGCACAAATCATCCACAGAATGGAGCGTATGATTTCCACAAGAAACAGACGTTAATGAGGCACATCCGTTCTTGTATCATCTACAAAGATACGATTACGGCTTAGCAGTAATCTTAATGTCCCAACATTGCCATGTTAGGAATACCACCTCTACAACTCCACTGTGAGCTACCAGTTCCATAGGATTGATCCAGCAGAGGGTGATGATGATGTGACTTTCGAACGCCAACATTAATTTCCTTCTTCTATTGTGTTTGGGTTTGATATCTATTTCACTTTTTATATAATGGTAATAGTTATTCAATTTTTATGCACTCTATTTTACTATGATTTAAAATTCACTTAATTTCGTGATTTGTCACATTTATTTATATTATATCATTTCTTTTGTACTTGACGTGGTATGTTTCTTATGATACAAATCGAACTTCATTTTTAAACCTGTAAGACAAGTTTTAAAATGAGTTTGACAATATTTTAGGTGAAGTATGGAATTGATAGTAATTAAAGGAATGAAAGGTAGAAGAAAAGTTCAGAATGACTTTCAATCCGATATTCAAGTAAGTCAACGGAAATTTCCATAATTTCTTTCGAAATCAAGTAAGTATGAATTTCATTTTTCTTCATTTCTAGTTAGGAAAAGAATGAAAATGAATGTATGTAATAGATTTTGAATGGAAATGTTATTTTTATTATCCAAGTGAATTTTATGATAGAAAGAATAAATTTTACACCTTTTTTTATTAACTTTACTACTTGATGAACACTAAATGAATGTCTTGTGCTAGTCATGATAAAGTATAAAAGATCGAAACAATAGTGCAATATGAGCAAGATAGATTTCTATGAATCTTATGATACAAAGTTATTGATTAAGTATATTTATATAACTCTTATGCCACAATAGAAAGAAGAAATGAGTTAGAAACTTATGAATTTATAAATTTAGAAAGAATACTTTCTTTAATTTTAGTGAATAGTGAGAAGTGTTAACAAGACTTTATAAAAAAATAAATATATAGAGAATCCTATAGATTCCAAAGGAAATAGAGTGTGGAATCTATAGTGGAAAAAATATGAGAATGTCCAAGGGAAATGGAGCAGGGAGTCAAAAGCAAAAGTAAAAAGAAATAATTAGAACGGAGTAGAAAAATTAATAATAAAGAGAGATAAAAAGAAAAGATGGATGTCCTTAAACTCTTCAAATGAAAAGATTTAACTCGAGTACTTGAAACTAGAGTTGAATGAAGTATTTCTTAATCTAACATTTTCTAAATGGCATATTCATTGGTATCTTAGCAAAATTCCTATATATTTTTATTGTGGTAATATTATAAAGTATTTTCTAAAATTGAAACAAATCTAGTGGTTTTTTTGTTTTGAAATTCTGTATTAGTTATCATATGCTTGATGTTTGTCGGTGGAGATTGAGAAAAACTATGTTGTACAGTAGCCTTGACAATAAACTTTAAATTTTAAAGAAGTGTTACATTAGATGGTTGAATAATCATTAAGGGATGTTTTGATGTGATTAAATCATTCTATTCTATCATAACTTTCATTTACTTGTGGGTAATATATTTCCATTTGAAAATCATTTCTTTTTTAAAATTCCTACTATTTAAATTTAAGATTGATTTAGATTGAAATTAGTTTATAAAGAATAGAAAGAGAATATGATTAGGAGTATTCCTTTGCTCGGAACAACAAAGTATTGAGTTTTGGGCGTTTGATAAGTTAATAATTAGACACATTTTATAGTGTAACTTAGGTTGGTTTTAGACATAAATAATGATATTACATTAGACATTATCTTATTTTTATGATTTCAAGTTTCAAATAGGAAAATGGAAGAAAAGAGAAAGAAAAGACAAACAAGAAATTGGAAAAACGTACCAGCGATTAGCTAGAGATTTGGAATAACACTGAGAATCGCCATATGAATCAGCATAAAAAGAATGCCAGCGAATATACAGTGAATTAGTGAATGAACTATAAATCGCCAGCTGAATCGTTGGAGAACTGAGAGCTAAACTCAATGATTTACTCAGCGATTTGTGTATAAGTTAGGAATCACTAAGAAATTGTTGAATTCGGTTACAGGTTTTTTAGATCAGTATAAAGAATTTGAGCTTATTTATGATATGTATACGTATGGAGACTATAAAAAAAGTCTAGAGAGCTTTGAAATAACTATCTCCTTTTGCTTATAATACTTTTCATTTTGCTTATTAGTTTTATTGTTTATGTTTGAAGATACTTTAGTGCTTTGATTTATCTTAAAGTATTCATTCATTCATTCATTCATTCATTCATTCATTCATTATTTCTCTTAATTATAGTTTTACGTTGTTTATTTCGAGCACGAGTGAGTAGTCTATTAATCTAAACAAACCTTACACATTATAGTATATTTTAGATTACTAAAGAATCATGTACTTAATGCTTTAGATCTATTCATACACATCAATCACAGAATTAATAAGTTATTTTTGCGTATCACAACTAAAGAATATTAGTATTGCATGCATAGTTGCAAATGTGTTATATTGTATTAAGATTATGAATCTATATCTATAGTTATTGACAACAATTATAAAATTAGTAACTAGGATTAATCTATAAGGAATTTCCCGAATGGGTGTTCTACGTGATTGTGTTATAAGTTGTTTATTATGTGGCTTTGGTAATATTGGCTTGGATTAGGCATTATTTTCGTTGAACGCAATGCTATCATATTTCTATGGTTTTTCATTTTATCCAATGTGTAGATTTACAATGATTAGAATGTGGCATTTTCATTGAATTAAGGAAAATTGGTGGCTGGCTAAAGGCTACCAACCAATTATGAAGTAGGGTTTAATGATTCCAAGATTCCATACGTTTTATAATCATAACTATAGTATGAAGTGATATTATGTTCTAGCATTTGAAAGTAATCCAAATATATTATATTATTTAGTGGGGGTTTGTTTAGATGTTTGTTTATTTATATTGAATTTCATTTGAATGTTGTTTAAGTTAGTTTGAATTTGATTTGTTTAGATTAATTTAGTTAGTTTGGTTTCTTAAGTTAGTAATCATAATTGTTAAGTTATTTAGTATTTCAATTATCATTTAACTAGATTAATTAAGTTAATAAAAACAAGAAAAAGTAACTTTCATCTGAGATTTTGAAAATCCCCATGGATACGATATCTTATTTACCACTACTACATGTTAATAGAAAACAAGCAAAATTATTGTGCACACTTGACACATGTCATTTTGTAATGTACTACATTCAAGCAAGTATTAGTTTATGTTGTCAAATGTAATACTTGCATGTCTCATAGTTTTTACTTGATTTCCTACGGAATATTATTTGGACTTCTCCTGGTATTTTACTTATTGGACTCATCATCATTTTTGTTTGGATAACTAAATGCAAATCTTTCTATGTGTAAAGGCAAGGGGATCTTGGGCGATTATCTTGGATTTGCCAGCTGTCAAGGACATACTCGTAGGTGTTTACTTTGATGTTTTGCCTTATTTTAGGGACTTTAGAGATATTAGTATATGTATATATCTAATTTTGAATATCTTGTAGCCTTATGTACAAGGTACTTTATTTCCAGATTTCCATAGTAGATAGTTAACACTTATAATATGAACTGATATATATACCCATGCTAGCTCACCATTACTTTAAAGTCTTCCGCTGAACTTGATTGTTAATACTTTAAAACACATGTAACACTTCCCAACTAAACAAACAAACAAACTAAAAGTCATTCAATTCTAAAGAAATAAATTAATGAAATATTGAATAAATGGTTAATTACATAACAAAATGGACGAGTTAGCACTCATTTCGAGAACGCGACATGGCATTGACGTCCGCAGGGATGGGGGTCCAGTGAAATAGCATACTCAGCAGCATCAGGGCGTGGGGCCGCCATACATATCCCATTTTTGCAAAACATAGTGACCACTTGTTGTGCATTTTAAATACAACTTGTAATAGGTTACCTAGTCCTACTGGAATTTAATAGTGTTATGAACGGGGTTGAATCTATAGGATTCAATCACTCTGAGTTCAACAAACAAAAAAGTAAATCTGGGGGGTTTTTGAAAGAATTTTATCTAAAAGCCTACTAAACAAGAAATTAAATAAATTTTAAATCAGAAATAAAGACGTGCCTAAGTTAAGGAATCCACAATCTAGCCCTGTGTAGTTTCCATGTCTTGTATCATTGACATTAAAAGATGAGTTTTAAAATAGTTTTCCTTAGACACCCTGGTCTATAGGCTTTGGGGTCACCAACACCCTAGTCTTCCTATCCTCGATAGATAAGGAAATTACTCTCTAAATATTTCTCTTACTCTACCGTACAACCTTGGGCAACCCCTATTAAGTTTTAGAACATGAGCAACTTTAATAGCTTTGTAGGAATACCTACCCCTAGACAATCTTGGGCTAATGCTCTCATGATTTAGCCTAGTTCTCGATGTTACTCATCTAGAACAACAAGAGCATTAGGTTTTTTACCCTAGGTGATTGCAACTTCTCAACTCGGTTAGTATCACATACTCAACCTGATTGATAGTAGGTCAATGGGTTTACGCCTAGAGATTTTAAATGAATATACAAACTCTAAACTACCATTGAGACATCGTTGAAAACAAAAACATAAAGATATAGAACTGAAATAAAGCACTATTATAATAGAAATCTCAACAAGATATAAAACAACCTATTATTAGCTAGAGAGCTTCATCTCCGACTTAGGTATTAAAACCTATATCTTCTCATCAATGGAGCTAGTAGTAGCTGCAACTGATCAATTCTTTTGTTAATGGAGCTAGTAGTAGCTACAACTGACGAACTTTGGCACGTGTCGACACCAATATTCCCATATAGTCAAAATGGCTACTCTATGTCCTTGTAGAGTTGTTTCATTTGCGCTGGGATTTTGTCATGAATGTGACCACAATAAGCACTATTAATCATATGGCTCTCTAAGGGGGACATGAAGACATAGAAGAACCATAAAATAGCCCTTATCAAATTGGCCATGCTGTGGAAAATTGGCAATTAGGCGATTCTAGCGATCCTAATAATCATTAAAAGACTTACCAATTTTCATTTTAATGTTGCATATCTCAAAGATGAGTTGTGCTACCTTACCCCCAGGGAAATATTCCTTGAGAAAATCATCTATCATGTCTTACCATGAGTTAATACAACCACTATGGAGATAAAATAGCCATTGTTTTGTTATAACCTTTAAGCAGAATGGGAAAGCCTTAAGCTTTACCTCATTCTCTTATGCTAGAGGAAGTTTTATAAACTAGCAACTTGCCTAAAAATCCTTCAAGCGCGCCATCTGGCCTTCATTCTCCATGCCCATGTGATGAGTCTTTATTTATGCACTTTTTCATAGGTGTTTTCCTATGTAAATCTAGTCCAAAGACAATTTTTATGGCTTTATTTGTTCACTTTGTAGATTTACATGGTAGATGAGCATTTGTACAAGATTCGAGAAAAATTGAGAAAGAAGTCAAACATCAGTCAAAGTTCAACAGGCTTGATGCTGCCAGAGTGAATGGACGTAGCCAGAGAAAACTACAGGACAACACACGACACCAAACTTTGAATTGACAGCATCAATCACAGTGCTAGGTTTAAAAATAAAAGTTTTAGACCGACTTTTGCCCAAGAATTTCTATTTATCTCCACACTGCCACTTGGCACTGTACACACATAACCACAGCACCATAAATGGTGCCAACATTATAGAATAGAAGTTCTGAGACTTCTTAGAAGGTACTTATTCCCTAGAGTTGTTATTCTTGTATCCAAGCACACCTACATAAAGGGGCCCCTCTATGAATAAAAATATATTGTATTTGGAGTGATTTAGGAGTAGAATAAGGTAGAGTAGCCATGTCTGGCTAGGTTCTTTAATACCTAAGTCGATGATGAAGCTCTCTAGCCAATAGTAGATTGTTTTCTATGTCTTGATGAGATTTTCTATAATAATAGTATTTTATTTCAGTTCTCTATCTTTGTGTTTCTATTTTTAATGATGTTTCAATGGTGGTCTTGAGTTTGTATATTCATTGCAAGTTTCTGGGCATAAAATCCATTAACCTACTACCAATCAAGTTAAGTCCTTGATACTAATAGGGTCGAGAAGTGGCAATCACCTAGAGCACAACTTGAGACATTTGTTGTTCTAGGTGAGTAACATCAAGAACTAAGATAAGTCTTGAGAGTGCTTGCCTAAGGTTGTCTAGGATTATGTGTTTCCACAAAGCTCTTAATGTTGCTCACGTGCTAAATCTTGAGAGCATTTGCCTAATGTTGTATGGTGGAGTGAGAGAAGTATGTAGAGAGCAGTTGCCCTATCTATCGAGAATAGGGGGACTAGGGTGTTGGTGACCCTATCACCTATAGCCTATATAGGTAAAACTATTTTGAAACCCATCTTTTAAAGTTAATGATACAAGACATGAAAACAACACATGACTAGATTGTGGATTCCTAGACTTATTTATGTATTTATTTTCTAATTTTTAATTTATTTACTTTCTTGTTTGATTGGCTTTTATGACAAGTCTCTTTCGAAATACCCTCATATTTACTTTTCTATTTGTTGAACTCGACTTGACTAAATACTATGGATTTGACCCCGTTCCTATCTTTACTACATTCCAGTAGGATTTGGTAACCTATTATGGGTTATATTTGACATGCAAGACACGTGATCAATTTTTGGCACTATTGCCGGGGATTCGGTTTCAAATTGAGTTTGAATTTTATTTTCTTTTTGCTTTTGTTTTGTTGTTTAAGTTTACTAGTTTATGTACGGTTGGATAACTCGATCTAAATTGACTAGTTCACTGTTACCTTTCGATTAAGAAATTGATAGAACCCATCGCAGTTTGGCTAGGGAAGCTCTAAACAAACAGTCCAGTTTCCCTCAACATACTATGCCTGACAACACTTGCCACTCTGGCGATGATCGACATATTATGTGAGGCGCATTAATGAAGATCTCTGAATCTTCTTGCTTGGAAGCCACTTTGCATAAACTTCCCCCCAAACGGTGAAGCTTTCGAGCCTAAGTTTGGCTTTATGCACCTCCTGCCCACCTTCAAAGGCATGGAGAGTGAAGACCCAGTGACATTCTTGAAGGAGTTTCAAACAAGTTGCCAGTTCGTGAAACCCCCTCGAGCAAAAAAGAATGCGGTAAAACTTAAGGCTTTCCCATTATGCTTAAAGGATAAATCCAGACAATGGCTCATTTATCTCCACCCTAGCTGCATTAAGTCATGGCACGACTTGATAGATAAGTTCCTCAGAGAATATTTCTCTAAGGATAAGGTAGCCCAATACATCTCTAAGACATGCAACATTAAAATAAAGGCTGGCGAGTCTTTTGGTGATAATTGGGACGACGATAAGTGCCTTATTGCCAATTAACCACAACATGGCCAATTCGATAATTGTTTGGTTCTTTTATGTCGGCATGTCCCCCTTAGAGAGGCGTATGATTGATAACGCTTGTGGTGATCACATTTGTAACAAAACTCCTTCGTAGATGAAGCAACTCTATGAGAACATAACACAATATTCCCGACTATACGAGGATATTGGTGTTAACGCATGTCGAAGTCCTTCTGTTAGAGTTACTACTAGCTCCATTGACAAAAGAATTGATCAGCTATTTCCTTGGTAAAATGTTTCCTGAACAATGGCCAAGCGCATGTTAAAGTTTGTCGATTCTACTTGGCCATAAGCCATACAACTGATGGATGTCCTACTCTGTTTGAGGACCATCAACAAGTCAATGTGGTAGGTAACCGATTCTAAGGGCAAACCCGAGCACCCTTCGGAAGTACCTACAATCAAGCGATAGCGAGGAAAAACCCTAACTTTAGTATGGGCCTCGAAACTAGAACTACCAATCTTTCATCCCTAGAGGACTGTCGTTGCCTGAACCAGTAACTAATCATTCCTTACTATCGGTTATGATTAAATCTCCAGCGGCTCAACAGAGCCAATTTGCTAAAAATGTAAGCGAGTTTCAGGCAAACATTGAGAAAGATCTCAGTGACATGAATATCATAGTCCAAAACCTAGAGGTTCAGGTGGGCCAGACTACACAACAAATTGCTCAATTTGAGGAGAGGGGGAAGTTGCCTTCGTAACCTTACCCTAATCTAAATATGGGTACTAACCCGCCAGACACTTGGTGAATGCTATTATTTATGATAACACCACCTTAGAGAACGAGGTACACATAACTATCGCCTAAGGAGAAACCAAGTTAAATTGCCAACCCATACCCTAGGGAAGTCCCAACGACATCACGCTTAAATGTGTTGACTCAGGGGTAGTAGGTATCCCTTACATGTTAGGTAGAATCTATTTGGAAAATGTAATGCTTTGGGAAAATCAATTAACGCGATGTCATCAAATTTTCATAATTCTATAGAGATTGGTAAGTTGATCGATACAAAGACTTAAATTCATGACATTGACGACAAAGAAATCTCTTTCGAATGAGTAATCCAAGACCTAATGGTACATGTATGTGATTTAAAACTCCCTATAGACTTACATTATCGACATGACATAAACACACAAGTCCAAGCAATTCTCAATTATTCGTGGTAGGCCCCATATGCGAACGTGCAGAGCCAAAATTGACTTAGTGAAGGGCTCTTTGTCCGTGGAGCATAAAGGAGGAGTAGTCAGTTTTAAAATTTCACATATCTTGAATTATTCGACTGACACATTGTTTGCTTGTTCCACTATTGTTCTAATTAAGATGTTTAGGGACGCGAATGCGTGGAGCCAGGAGGCTTTGGGAGAGATTGAGCCAAGGATAGTCCCAAGAAAAAAGCCTCCATAGAGAGGTGTGCGTATCAGTACCAGGCCTCCACAGAACATGCAACTCAATGAATGAGGGAAAAACTTGTTACGATGGATGACAATGAAGAAAAAAGGGCTATACCCCCTGACATAATACATTACCAGTTCTGATCCAACAAACAATCTAAGATGGTTGTGCTCTCATGCAAGATTGGATACAAAAGGTTCCCTAGGGTGATATGTGATACGGGTGCTACAATCAACGTAATGTCATCCAAAGTCTTTAACTTATGCAGATTTTGTATCATAGGTGATGTTAAGACCAATGTGATATATCCTAACGGGAAGGTGGGAAAACCCAGAGGATGGTCGAGAATGTATTCGTTAACATAAGAGATTTCGTGTTTGTCACGGACTTATATGCGGCCAATTGGAGTAATATCCAATGTGAAACAACTTTGTTGGGGTTACCATTCTTGGCGACAGCTGGAACACTGATCGACGTATTATTATGAAACATTAGCATCCATATAGGGAAGAGGATGAAGTGTTTCGAGGACAAAAGCAAGATCCTACATAACAAAGCACGAGTCTTCGCAAGATTCTCCATATCGGCAACTGAGGTCATTAATTTAGACCCCGACTAGGGGAAGGTAAATTTGTTGAACCATTGATGTTAAACAAAAGCGCTACGGGAGGTAGCCAATATACAATTTTGTAGTTGGTAATTGGTTTAAGTTCTTTTTTCTTATTTCCTAACCATGCACAAATTATTGTACTATATTATATATATAGGAAATTATATTATGGTGCTTTTTATTTTTGATCATTGGATCTAAATCCAATGGTCAATTTGAGAGCTACATTAATGACGCTTTAATGTGTGCAAAAGTACAAGGAAGTTATATTATTCATTGGATTTAAATCCATTGGTCAAAAATAAAAATCACCATATGTGGTGATTTTCCCCATCAGCATGGTAGAATTACTTATACATGTACACACACACGCACACATACATGCACACACACACACACACACAAACACACACACACATTATCCATCTATTCTACAATTCATTTTATGTTTGGTTTGCCCAATTTTTTTTCGAACTTTGAGGACAAGGTTTAAAATAAATATGAGGGTGTTTAGGTAAGTGGACCTTGGACAAAATCATTGGTTGAAGACCCATAAGTATAAGGATTACATTTTTTTCAATTTACTCGTGACTTGAGTGGAATCATGGTGGTATTTCTCCCCATTCATCCAACTCCTTATCTCCCATTTCTTTCATCACTTACAAATTAGTTCAATAATGCATGCATGTCTTATGTAGTTTAGTGTATTTACTATTTTATATAGTCTTACTTATGAGTGAAAATTTTGCTTTCGATTCTCGAAGTAAAAACTTGGTCAAATTATTTGCCTTCAGACTTAAAAGAAGTAGAAGAGCTTTTACACCTAATTAATAACACTAATAGATACTTGGAGTATGGATGAATCATTATTCAAAACCCAAGTAGGTAGGTGGTCAAATTAACTTTGCAGAAAAATTCAAAATCTCTAGGATTCAGAAACTAGGACTAATTTACCTAGAGTATAATTATTAAATATCTAGCACTTGTAAGAGGAATAAGTAGCCTTATTCACTATGATATGGGCTTGATGATTCTACATTGGAGAACTAACTTTACTTTAGCAAAAGTGAGAAGTGCTAACATGACATTTCTTAAAAATTAGAGAGTCTTACAAGTTTTGCAGGAAATGGAGCGGGGAACTTGATGGTTGGAAAAAATAATGTAAAATCGGTATCCACAAAAAATGGAGCAGGGATCGTACAATAAAAAACCATTTAAATGGGGAAGTGTGGATCTATATTTGAATGAAAGGTGAAAGTTCGAAACTCCTATAAAGAAATAAGAATTTAGCTCAAGTGCTTGTAGCTAGGTTAAGTGAGTCTTTTGAATGTCATGATCTAAATAATAACCTATCTCTAAGTAAGCCATATGGACTCTTAAAGGTATGAAGATATGCAAATAAGCCAAAAGTGGTGATAAATTCCATTTAAAAGAATCTGTCTACCAAAGAGATCAATTTAGGTCCATTGCTTTGATAAATAGACCAAGAAAACATACAAGTAAGTTGAAGGTTATGGTTTTTAATGGTTCAAGTGTTGAAAGAATGTAGTCTTTGAAAGGTGACCATGTTTGTCCAGCCTTCAAAAATCTTAAGTCTCTTATTAAAAAGATTGACCAAGGTTCGATCGAAAAGACTCCATTATTTTCCAAAGTGGGTATAAAATATTTAAAAAATCATCACTCAATTTGGCCACAATATGTCTAAATCATTGTAGTTAGATAACCTTCTACTCGGGATATGCAAAGCTCAAAGTTTGGCATTATTTGATGATTCTTTAATAATGAACATTTTCATAGGTGTTTTGCTATGTAAATCAAGTCTAAAGTCAGGTTTATGACTATATGTGTACTTTGGAGATTTGCAGGGTACTTGAGCATTTATGCGAGATTCGAGATAAATTGGGAAAAAATTCAAACATAGGTTAAAGGTCAGCAAGCTTGACACTACCAGTGTGGACTGACGACGCCAGTAAAGACCCACGGTGCCAAGCAAGACGTCAGTACAGGAGAAGTTCAAAAATAGAAGTTTCAGACCGACTCGCTGCCCAAGACTTTCTGTATATTACCAAACCACCACCTAGAATAGTACCTACATAACCACGGTGCCATGGACGCCGCTAACATCACATAATAGAAGTTTTGATACTTTTTATAAGGTTCTTATTCCCGAGAATTGATATTCTTGTACCCAAGCACATCTATATAAATGTGATAAGTGTTTAATTAGACTTATATATAACCAGTTTAGTAGTAAATTTGGTAAAAATTAGCTCTAATTGATGGTATTTATGTATTTCAAGCATATAAGGTATAAAGGAGACAAAGGAATGATTTCATGATAAAATGAGGAGAAAATGCACAAAGCCACACTTGACACTATGGCCATTACACTTGATGTCGTGGGAAATGACTACAAGACGTGTGTAAGGCATGGAAAATGAGGAAAGGCAAGAGAAGTGGTACGGTGGTACACACAGCGTTGGGACATTACACATAGGGTGCCGAGCTTATTGTGATGAGAAAACACACACAAAAAGGTTGAAGCTGTGGCGAGATTGTGGCTTAACACAAACTACGTAGGACCACTTATTGACAATGTTGGGACATAAAAGAATAAAAATTTAGAATTCTAATTTGGTTGAAATTGTTAATTAGGGTTTCTTGTTGGTTCATGTGTTCGCTTATGTAATCCTTGGATTAGTTGTAAGGCTAGCGTTTAGTTCGAGTGTTAGGTAATACATAGTCTTAGCAAAGACCTCAAAACAAGCTTATCTAAAGACAAGAGGGACCCTGTCTTTAGATAAGCCTTATCTATCTTGTTGGTGAAAACTCCATCCTACCCCTCATTAAATGTAACGTTTCTCAATCATCTCCATGCACTCATCTCATTTTTCACTCAATCATTTTCTTCACGAACTCGTCTCCTCTAACCGTCAGCTACACCAGCAAATGTGTAGTTGGGTAGAGTGAGGGTATTGAGATGATGCATTCATTTAGCTCCCAATAATTGACCCTCATTTGCCTTGTTGTAATTAAGCACGCAAATTTCCAAGCTTGACTCCAAATCCCTCACCTCCTAGGTTCACATGAAAATGGAGCAACCCCATTTCGTGATCCCATCATCGAAAGTGGAATTAATGGCCAAAAGCTCAAACCTCATAATCCTTCAACTATTTCTAACATTACTCCCCTCTGCCCAGGTCCTCGCTGGCCTCCCAATCTCCTAATATTACGTTGGCACCATCTCCCTCGGCGCCTCCAGCCACTTCTTCCTCGGTAACAACATCGAGTTCCTTGGCATCCCTCTCCACCAGTCCATTTATGCCAAATAGTTCCTCATCACCAACGTCGCCCTCTACTCTGAGCCCCACCTTCTCCACATCGTTGTTTCCTCTACCCCTTGTAGCCACTACTACCAGTTCTTGTTGGAGCTCTACTGTGCCACCGACATCAACATCTGCATCACCTTATCGTCAGATGACATGTTGTTCAATAACCCCATTACTAAGCACACATCGTACTTGGCAGCCATTGTTGAGAGTCGTTAGAGTTCAGAGCAGGTGGTGGAGGGTATTTAAGACTTTTCACTAACTTTTTGTTCTTTAAATACTATAATACTAAAAGGTAGGTACTTGAACCAAACACATTTAAATAAAACACCTATCTCTCTCTAAGTCGTGGCTTAAGTGAGTCAATCATTATACCTTACATATAACTACAACCAAATAGAGCATTAGGAGCATAAATATGTATTATAATGTGTTAAACATATATATTATCACCAATTATCAAAGATTACCATCAATTAGCATAGTTTTACATTGTTCTTGAGTATCAATAAGAGTTTTAGAGGAGAAGACATTGAAGACTCCACTTGTAGTTATTTTGTATTGTTTCCTTGACTTAATTGAAGTTATTTAACTTAATTTTTAATTGCAATGAATACCATGATGTGTATGTTGATTTCAATGATGAGTAATTTGTTTCTTTATCTTAAAGGTCAGTGGATCCTATGGTATGAATGCTATGCTAATGAAATATGAATGGATTGTAATGATTAAAAGTGCAATAGTTAGAATTTGTGTTGATTCTATGCTATGAACATCTTGATCACGTGTTTGTTGATTAAAGGTTTTAGAAGTTACAATGGCCATTGGAGCTTTTAAGCTAGATATGGATGATATAACCATAAAATATATAACATTGACAGATAGTTATTAATTAAGGAGGCATGGATAATAAACTTAAGTGGTTATAAAAATAAAGATTTATAACTTAAAACTATGTGGAACTTACGTTATACACACTGATAGGTGGAGTTCTAGTTTGCTCATTATGATCTTTTCCACCACTATAGTAGGTTGAAGTGAGTTTGAAGGAAATATGTCTATCCTAATTAAGCATTGCACACACATAATGAAGATGAAGGAAGTGCGATGGCAGACCCCACCTAATTAGGGCATTTGTCCTGCCTAGATTACCTTAATCCCTTGATAATCGTGCAGCCTTAACCTGTCCATCAATAAATAAATAAAGTTAAGATATTGTAATCATCAATTATAAAACTTTATTAACCACAAAGGATTCTAAAAGTAAACCTCAAAGTCCATTTAGATTGATTAAATTATCCTCAGAATTTCGTAAATATTTTTCGACAACAGCTTCTCTATTTCTAAGCCTACACCAGAATACTCGGTCTTTAAAAATCTTCACAAAACTTGCTTAGCTTAGTGGAAATGCCGAAGGACTCACAATCCACCTATAACAATATATATTTTATTAATAAAACTATTTATTCATTCTAACGTGATAGAGAAGATCAAAATCCTTAAATAATCATTACCTTAACTTCGAAATTATTTCAATTCATCCCAAAACTATTTCAAGCAATCCCAAAAGAGATCCTAGCCATACATGAACCAAAAACCCATATATACAATATAGTATATCAAAACAATACATACATAGAGATATAGGAACGGAGCAAGTCACAAATAGTCAAAAAGCTTTCCCTTTCACTTTTCGATGCTAGAACTTGTCAAAACCTGATTACAAAAATTTGACAAAATCATATTAGTAAATCTGACACTATCTAGTACACGTGTAATAATTAAATGCATTAAAAATCCAAGAAATTAAATGAAGAATATAATACAAACAATTCAAATACAACTATAAATCCATCTCGTTTCTGTTATCTCACCACAATCAAATGACGTCCTCCAAAAGTGATAAATAAACAATAATAAGGACTCATCAAACCTACAGAGGATAACCAAACGACTCTCATTCATTTAAACTATGGGAGTATGATCGAGTTCAACATGATTTCATGGTAACCACGTGATGCAAAGTATTAGTAACTCCAGCCCCTTAAGTATAATATAATATTTTGCCCTATAACCACGGAATAGTGAACATTAGAAAGAGACTCGAATCGCCCTTATCCTCCCTACCCTTGTATGCATGTAAAATAAAAATGCAATATCAAGGATCAATACAATTTATAATAAATTATAATCAAATAATGTAAAGGTTACTATAGGATTTACTTAACCTTACAAACGTGATACCGTCACTTCTTGCGCTTTGTATCACTAAAATAGTCCATACGGTTTTCCAATTACAGTCCTACAAATCATTTATAAGTTCGATAAGTTTCCACAAGATTCCCATAATTTTTCCAATTTATTTATTTTAATTAGTCCCGTCTTGATTTGAAAATCCCAAAATCAGTCCAAATTAAATCCCCAGACGTCCAAACACTAATTTGGACTACAAGAATTATGGTGCGAAATCGATAATTAACCTAAACTAGGCTTTAAAATAAGTTTCACAATTATTGGCATTTTCAATGTCATAACATGCATTACGAGACAAAGTCCTCGATATAAATCCTCGAGAAAAAATCCCAAAATCCTTTTTTTTATAAAAATTACTAATTTCCAAAAAGTTTTCCAAAACCACTATTTTTCATAATTTCTCTAATTTCCAAGGATTTTAGTTTAATTTTTGTAGTTTTTTTGAAACATTTTTTATCACTACTGGGGTTTGGTATAGGAAGCCTATAACTTTCCCTCCCTTTCCCCATCATCTTCTTCAGATTGTCTTATTTTCCCTTTCTTCTCTCTATTCTTCATTATCACTATTTTTGTTTTTGTTGTTTTTGAATTAGTCATTCTCCTCTTTTTCATCTCCTATAACCAATCAACCCCGACACTCCCTCATCGTTTTTCCTTTCAGTTCGAAACCAAAAATGAAAACCAGTCCCTAAAATTTACAACTTAAGTTTCCATTAAACCTCACCTTTCAAACTACCATCAACATAATCACAACACCCACCAACAACAACACCAGCTCCTAATCAAATCGATTACATAGTGAAGGGGGAGAGGAAAAGAAAAAAACTACACCAGATAAACAAGTGAAAGATGGAGAGCAGAGACAAAATGAAAGTGAAGACGAAGAAGAATAGGTGAAGGGATAAAAAAGATGAACTGTGCATACAAAAACCCTTTTTTGATCTCGAGTCTTGCTTAAAATGGGGTTAAATGGCCAAATTACCCTTCAATATTTATCATCTCCAATACATCTTTACTACCATTTTTGGTCATTTTGAACCTTTTTCATTTAACTCATATTTATATCTTCAATTTTTGTCCAAATCAAACCCCAAAAAATACCCCAATTTGATCAAAAATCAGAAAATCTATGAATGTGCTTTAAAAATCCCGGACAACCCATTTAGCATGCAAATTGAGGTGTGGGACCTGCTTCGGCCAGCTAAATTCAATTAAAGTTCAAAACTTAAATTTGTAAACTTAAACGTATTTATTTTTTTGCAAAATTCAAAAAAAAAATAGTTAAGGTCGGCATTTTAACTCTCTTGAGACTCGCTTAAACACGTATCTCGAGACAACACCTTACAAAATATTAAATTTACTTGATTAACTTGAATTTTATAAAATAAAATAATATATAATGCATAACACTAGGCACACATCACACAATAATAAAATTAATTTAAAATCTCAATTTCACAGGTCTTAACTCCCGACTCGCGACCAAAACCATAATTAGTCTCCATTAAAATTAAAATTGAAAATTGAATTTACTTGGACTAAAAAAGATTCGAAAAATGCCTTCTCTTATATGCTTATCGTTCCAAAGTGAGCTCTAAATCACAATTAGAAACTATCGTTAATGACACTCCAAACAAGTGAACCACCTCTCGCTCACACAATAAGCTCAGCTTTCTGAAGGTATCAAAAAGTGACATAGGAGAAAAATAAGCACACCTCGTCAGTACATCAACAATAATCCAAACTGCATCATGTTTTCTTCATTAAGTAGGCAAATAAGTAATAGAATCCATCACAATGTGTTCCCATTTCCATTACATACCTCCAGGTTTTCGGCGTTTGGCCTTAACCAGTTGGCAAATCTCACATCTCCTCACATAATCAAGCGAATCAACTTTGATCATTAGCAACCAATACAATTGCTTCATATCATGATATATTTCGGTCTTGCTATGATGAATGCTATAACTAGACCAATGAGATTCTCTCAATACCTCATCCCGAACCTTAGCCACCGATAGAATCCACGGTCTACCTCTAAGCCTCAAACTCTGATCTGTAGATTTAGCTCAATTTAGATTATTACAATTATTGGCAAAATCTTTGAACTTCTCATAATCCACATCACTTTGATAACACTCTATAACTTTCTAAATAAACACAGTTTGTACCATAAACTGAGCATAATTCGATTCATCATCCGCATCAGGAATCTCCAATAAAGTCATAGCAATGACTTTTTTCGCGCAAATCATACTCTTAAGTCAATCGACTAGCTAGATGCAATGTTTGCAATGTTTGAGCACTCCTCATGCTTAGTGCATCTGCAAAAACACTCGCTTTACTTGGACGGTATTCAAAACTAAAATCAAAGTCTTTTAACTGTTCAAACCACCATCGTTGTCTCTTATTCAACTATTTCTATGAGAACAAATACTTCATACTTTTATGATCTAAAAATAGTGTAAAGCGTTCCCCATGCAGGTAATGTATCCATAATTTCAAGCAAACACAATTGTTGCTAACTCAAAATCATGGAAAGGATAATTCTCCTCGTGAATCTTTAATTGATGAGAAACATAAGGAATCACCTTGCCATTCTGTATTAATACATAATCCAAACCTCCTTTTTATGCATCAATATAAGTTGTAAGCCATTTCCCCCATTCGGGCAATACAACAATGGGTGCTGAAGTTAAATACTTCTTCAATTTTGAAAACACAGCATCACGTTCTTTAAAACAAACATATGGAACATTTTTCTGAGTTAATTTAGTGATTGGCATAACTATCTTAGAAACAACTCTACGATAATAACCAAACCCAAATAACTCAGCATCTTCGTCACTATGATAGGTTTCGGTCAACCAATGATAGCCTCAATCTTGGCTGGATCTACTGAAATTCCTTTCGTACTAACCACGTGACCCAAAAACTTCACCTCAGACATCCAAAAATCGCATTTGCTAAATTTAGCGTATAGTCTTTTATTTCTTAAAGTTTGAAGTATTACTATAAGAAGTTGTTTATGTCCCTCGCAAGTCTTAGAGTGTATCAATATAGCATTAATGAAAACTATCACAAAGTGATCCAAATACGACTTCAACACTTTCTACATCAAATATATAAACATCATCGGACCATTAGTCAACCTAAATGGCATAACAATAACCTAAAAATGACCATATCTGGTACAAAATGCAATTTTCTGCATATCATATTCTCGAACTCTCAATTGATGGTAACCATAATGAATATCGATCTTCGAAAAGAATTTGGCACCATTCTGTTAATCAAACAAATCATCAACTCGAGGTAATAAATATTTATTCTGAATGATGACCCTATTCTACTATATATAATCAATGCAAATCCTCAAACTAGCATCCCTTTTTTTTACAAAAAAGATTGGTGCGCCCTGCGATGACATACTTTGGTGAATAAACCCTTTATCAAACAACTCCTCCAACCTTTTCTGCAACTCCTGCAACTTATTTGGAGCCATTCTATAAGAGGAATAAATATTGGTTTAGTTCCATGAACCAAAACAATCACAAAATCAATCTCTCTCTCAAAGGTGGAATTCGGGTAAATCATTAGGAAATACATCTGAGAATTCACAAATAATAGGAATCTTCTCTAGTTTAATTTTAGGTCTCACCTCTGATCTAATAGTTCCAGCAAGAGTTTAAATTTCTTCCCCTATGGCTAGCCTACCTCTGGTCACATGTAAATTAGACGATGTTCCGGTGTATGTAAACAATGTACAACCCAGAATATAAAAGAACACAATCTTATGAAAATAATAAAAGTGTGCATGAGAAGACATTAGCCAATCTATTCCCAATAACACATCAAACTCCAGAAACTCCAACACACGTAGATTAATGGCCATCTCATATCTAGAGATCTCAACAACACATTTCTCATATATAAAGTGAGGATCTAACTTATTCCCAATCACTGTGTTGAGTACAAGATAAATAGGGACTCGCACTGGAGTCATCCTTAACTTAATCATAACATGACCATAAACTAAAATTGTACCTTCAATAAAATTATGATTTGCATCTAAATCTTGTTCTGTCACCACCTGAACACGTTCCTTGATATTTTATTAAGGTTGTGACACACTGGAGGACGCGCCCAAGAGTTATGAACATGAAATCTTGTAATGTCCTTTCTTAACACGAAATCTTGTAATGTCATTTCTTTCCATACCCAAAATATGTAACTGCTTTCAGATTTTAAGGACAATCTTGGTTATAATGACCATGACGTCCACTTCTGAAACAAGTAACCATTTACTACCCATGGAAAATGTCTGACTAGGTGCTAATATTTTGCTCACACTTTCTCTCTACGATTCTCTACCCTTACCTCTAATCTTATTTTGAGACTTTGGGTCAAACTTGGATGTAAACCTTTTTACTTACCCTCAAATGCTGAAACTTGTCTTGACTCCATGATGCCATGATATTTTCGTAATTCATGTTGAAATATCTGTGTAATCACATAAACTCTAGCATTATCTCGAATCTCTTACAGTGTGTTCGGCTTAGTCATTGATATAATGGTGTCAAACTTTTCTTGCATTTCCTCTCATGAGATTCCACTAACCACGTCCGGACCAATTTGAACCAGAACTACAACAAGCAGTTCAACTCTTGGACGAATTACACAGGTAGCATGTTCCTCATGAGCGGCTAAAGTAACAATAGGAACTTCCAAAGCCACATAAAACACATGTGCCTGAGCTACCACCTATGCTCGTAAAATATTCAACAACTCAGACATTTGCCTCACCAAGTTCTAAAACATGTTTGCATTTCCTCTTATGAGCCTATTGGGTCACACACTAAGAATGGTTTTGCGAGATTTTAAGATGGTTCAGAAAAATGAATTTTATATGACAAAATTCATGACAGAAACGTCCTTGTGGTGTATTACACTTATACTTCTTTAAGTAGGGGTATATGTGTAACTTACTTAACCGTCTATATACAGGGGTTGTATAAATAGAGGCTTTAAGTTAGAATACACGTACGAAAGATTAAAAGGCCGAAACTCTATTTTCGTTTTAGAAATGACTTAGGGTTTTTGGTATGCTCTGGATCATTTTGGAGAGGAACAAAAGGTTTGGTATTCTCTCGAAGCTAGCACTTCGAATCTCGGTCGCCGTTCGTATGTGGACTACTAGTAGAGGGCGTTCGTCGTTGGCAGCGCCTTAAAGATCGATCAACCTTCATAAAGTTATATTGAGACTGAGATATGATTAAGTTTTTCATGGTTTAAACGTTTTTAATGGAATTAGATTCGGATCCTGTTGGGGTTTTTGTCAAAATTGTTTTGTAATCTCCGCTGTGCATGAACCCCAAAACCCAACAGTGGTATCAGAGCCTTCGAGTTCGATTCCATTAAATTCATTGACTGTTTTATTCTGATATATACATGATATATGATTGAAAGCATGTTAATAGTTGATGTATATGTGATATACATAAGTTTTCTGTGAGATTTATTATCATGTTTTATGTATATGATACATATATTCGTGATTTAATTGAAATTAATTTTGTACATGCTAGAAACCATGTTAGGTTAATTCGAATAATTTTAATGAATTGAGTTTCGTGTTCTGTGATCCATGACACCATTAGGTTCGATTGGGATAGTAGTTCATGATTCAATTACGTGTTCGTGATTATTTGGATGAGGACCGAAATTGCAAATAATTAATTTTCGAAATTATTTATTTATCTAGTTATATCTATTCTGTTATGAAGTTTCTATTTGATAAAGATAGATAACAAATTAGATTAAGAGATATAAGCAAAATCGGTTTCGTTATTCCTATTGGATAGGAGATAAATATGGAGAAGTTTGTTATTGGTGATATGCTAGGATTCAAATATCTTAAGTCCTAATTGAATTAGGATAAGATGATTAGTTAGATGTGGGCCCGAGTTAATTAAAAATATTTTAATTGACTTAATTTTGGATAAATTAATGGGTAAATTTAGGATAATAAATTCAGCAAAAAATATGATTTTCTATATCGAATTTCAATTTTCGGAATTGAGATTCGTCTTCTAAAAAAAACGGGGGCGCCGCCCGGCCAGTGGGACCACCGTCTAACTAATCCTAGCGCACGAAAATTCTTTTATTAGTGAACGGTATAAAAATCTCCAAATTGTTTAGTGATTTAACAAATCAATAAAAATATATGATATTTCATTGTTTACCTAAAATCACTAAAACCGAATAAAATCCCTCTATTAAATTTTAAGTCTCACGCCATCCATTTTAAACACTTGTCAAGGCCTCGATCACACTAATACAGTTTTAGCCATAGCTGGGTGTATTGTGTTATCTTGGTGAGACAAGTCGGATAAGAGTTACCTAAATGTTTAAAATGGCCCGACTTAATAAAGCTATCAAAATAGTTTTGAGCTTTAGGCACATGATGAGATAAAAACATGATAAGACATAAGATGTCCCGTATCTCATAAAAGTATCTAAAAATTACATAAGATGTAATTTGTAACTGTTACCTACCTAAATAATCTAGTTCTGTGTTGCATGCCATAGCTGTCATAGAATTAGGTGAAATATAGATTTTAGTCCCCTAAATAAATAATGTGTTTTAGGAGGGTTGTCAATTTAGCGGGAGTCTATTCCTCTTTACTAAAATAAACTTTGCATAATCTTTATTGTAGATCAATGACCTCTTCAAGTGACAATAATCCCCTGTCACTGCGATCCATCCTTGATAAGGATAAGCTATATGGGACTAACTTTCTTGACTAGTTCAGAAACTTGAGAATTGTTTTTAAGTATGAAGGCAAGTTATATGTCCAGGATGCTCCAATTACTGAGGACCCACCAGCCAATGCTACGAAAGTTGTGAAGGATGCGCATAATAAGCATGTCAACGATTCTACTGATGTTGCATGTATTATGCTGGCAACTATGGTTCCTGAACTTCAGAAGGATATGGAACTAATAGAAGCCTACGACATGGCTATAACGCTGAAGGAAATGTTCCAACAGCAAGCTATGCAAGAAAGGTTCGAGGTAGTCAAAAACCTACATTCTTGCAAGATGAATGAGGGTGCGTCAGTTAGTCCTCATGTTTTGAAGGTGAAGGGCTATGTTGACCAGCTTGATAGACTTGGATTTCCCATAAGCCAAAAGTTGGCTACGGATTTGATCCTGAATTCATTATCGAAAAGTTACTCATAATTTGTAATGAACTACAATATGAAGAATATGGAGAAATCAATTTTAGAGTTGCATTTGATGCTTAAAACTGCTGAAAAAAATATCAAGAAACCCTCTAGTAATGTGTTGATGGTCCAATAGGGAAAGGGAATGAAGAAGAAAGGCAAAGGCAAGGCTAGAGTTGCCAAGGCTGTTGCTACACCTGTGGCAAAGCCTGTGGAACAAGTCAAGCCCCAGCCTGTTCCTGCTTCAAAACACCCAAAAGAAAAGGAAGGAAATTGTCATTTCTGTCATGCACCTGGACATTGGTTCAGAAATTGCAAACTCTATCTGGAAGATCTAAAGAAGAAAAAGGGTAGAGCGACTACCACTACAGGTATTTATGTTATTGAAATTAATTTATCCATTAGTGATTCCTGGGTATTAGATACCGGATGTGGATCTCACATTTGTATAAATGTGCAGGGACTCACCAGAAGTAGAAAGTTGAAGAAATGAGAAGTCATCCTCCGCGTAGGGAATGAAGCAAGAGTTGCTGCCCTAGCTGTTGGATCATATGACTTAGTCTTACCTAGTGGACTTATCTTAACTTTAAATAATTGTTATTTTGTGCCTGCCTTGAGCAGAAACATCATTTCTGTTTCATGCTTGGATATGGATGGTTTTGATTTTATTATTGCGAATAATAGATGTTCCATTTATCGTAAAGGAATATTTTATGCAAATGTTGATTTGTGTGATGGTCTTTATATTCTAAGCATGAAAAGGTCCACTGATACTCCAGTCTTTAACATAAATACAATGAGATTTAAGTCAAATGATTTGAATCAAACCTATATTTGGCATTGTCGTCTCGGGCACATAAATGAGAAACGCATAACGAAGCTCCATAAAGATGGACTTCTAGATTCATTTGATTTAGAAACATATGAAACGTGCGTATCTTTTTTACGAGGCAAGATGACTAAAAGTCCTTTTACTGGACACAGTGAAAGGGCAAGTGATTTATTGGATCTAATACATACTGATGTATGTGGTCCTATAAACACAATGGCTAGAGGAGGCTATAAGTACTTCATTACATTTACTGATGATTTCAGCAGATATTGTTATGTATATCTAATGAAACATAAAGTTGAATCATTTGAGATGTTTCGAACATTTCAAAATGAAGTGCAACATCAACTTGGTAAAACTATCAAAACACTTCGATCAGATCGAGGTGGTGAATATTTAAGCCAAGAATTTGATGATCATCTTAGAAATTGTGGGATTGTCTCCCAATTGACTCCACCAGCAACTCCACAATGGAATGGAGTTTCTGAAAGGAGAAATCGAACCTTATTAGATATGGTTCGATCTATGTTGAGTCATTCATATCTTCCATTATCCTTTTGGGGTTATGCATTACAAACTGCAGCTTTCACTCTAAATCGAGTTCCTTCTAAAGATGTTGATAAAACACCATATGAGATATGGTACGGGAAGAGACCTAGTTTATCTTTCCTTAAAATTTGGGGTTGTAAGGCTTACGTAAAACGACAAGTCTCAGAAAATGTAGCACCTAAATCTGACAAGTGTTTATTTGTAGGGTATCCTAAGGAAACAAAAGGATATTACTTTTATAATCCCGCTGAGAACAAAGTGTTTGTTCTTCGGTATGGTGCCTTTATGGAAAAATAGTTTATTTCAAAAGACACTAGTGGGAGAGAAATATATCTTGAAGAAGTTCAAGAATCACAGATAAACCCCGAACCGCTACTAGAAGTTCAACAACGTTCTAAACTAGTTGAACCTCCGCAAGTGACACAAGGCCAACGTAAATCTGGTAGGGTAAGACAAGAGCCAGAGAGATTCATATTTCTCATTATTGATAGTCGTGATGTGTTGCTTATGGATCAAAATGAGCCCACCACTTATCAAGAGGCTATGTCTGGACCAGACTCAAAAAAATGGCTAAGTCCCATGAACTCTGAGATGCAATCCATGTATGATAACAAAGTTTGGAACTTGGTTGATTTACCTGAAGATGGTAAGACCATTGGATGTAAATGAGTTTTCAAGAAGAAAACTGACATGGATGGCAATGTGCATACTTTTAAAGCAAGACTTGTAGCAAAAGGTTTCAGGTAGACTCAAGGTGTTGATTATGATGAAACTTTTTCGCCAGTAGCCACGCTTAAATCCATAAGAATTTTAATTGCCATTGTTGTATATTATGACTATGAGATATGGCAATTGGATGTAAAAATAGCATTTCTTAATGGAAAGCTACTCGAGGATGTGTATATGACACAACCTGAAGGTTTTGTACATCCTGAGAATTCTAGGAAGGTATGCAAGCTTCAAAGATCCATTTATGGATTAAAGCAAGCTTCTCGGAGTTGGAATCTTCGTTTTGATGAAGCAATCAAGGATTTTGGTTTTATTAAGAACGAAGATGAGCTTTGTGTATACAAGAAGGTTAGTGGGAGAGTAGTTGTTTTTTTGGTACTGTATGTTGATGATATATTACTCATTGGAAATGACATCCCAACATTGCAGAATGTCAAGTTTTGGTTAGGGAAGTATTTCTCAATGAAAGACTTAGGAGATGCAGCCTATATCCTAGGGATAAGAATCTATAGGGATAGATCTAAGAGGATAATCAGTCTATGTCAGAGTGCTTACATAGACAAGGTGTAGAATAGGTTCAATTTGCAAGACTCTAAAAGAGGATTGTTGCCAATGTCTCATGGCATAAGTCTCAGCAAGACTCAATGTCTTAAGACAAATGATGAGCAAGACCGTATGAATAAGATTCCATATCCATCACCTATTGGATCTATCATGTATGCCATGCTATGCACTCGACCAGATGTATCATATGCTTTGAGCGCTACAAGAAGATATTAGTCAGATCCTGGTGAGAGTCATTGGATAGCAGTAAAGAACATCATTAAATACTTAAGAAGGACTAAGGTTCTTGGTCTATGGAGGTTTTGAAAATGATCTAGTTGTAAATGGTTACACAGATGCAAGTTTTCAAACTGATATAGATTATTTTAAATTGCAATCTGGATATGTGTTTACTTAGAATGGGGGTGCAGTAAGCTGGAAAAGTTCAAAGCAAGAGATCGTGGCGAGATTTTACAACGAGAGCCGAGTATATTGCGGCGTTCGATGCAAAGCAAAGGAGGCAGTTTGGATCAAAAAGTTCATTTCTGAACTAGGAGTGGTTCCAAGTATTGCTAACCCTGTTTGTTTGTATTGTGACAATAATGGAGCAATAGCACAGGCCAAGGAACCTAGATCACACCATAGATCCAAACATATACTCATGTGTTTTCATCTCATCAGAGAAACTATTGAAAGGGGAGACGTAAAGATTCGCAAAGTACCTACTGAAGACAACGTTGCGGATCCATTGACAAAAGCTCTTCCACAAGCAAAACATGATGGTCATGTTAGATCATTAGGCATTAGATGCATGTATGATTGGCCCTAGTGCAAGTGGGAGATGTTAGGGCATGTGCCCTAGGTCAATCTTATGAATACTTTTAGTTAATAAAATAGAAGATTTCATTTGTTGTTTATTATAATTAATTTGCATGTTTACATTATAATAAGATCCATGGGTATTTACAAAAATACCCTAAATGTCCCTAGTCGATCATTATACTGGGAACTATAATGAATTAAGACTAGTGTGAGTCTTGATTGATGATCATATGATGATTATACGTATAGGGATACGAATCAAGATCACGAGTACTTGTTAGGGAACAAAGTACTGGACCGACCCGCTTTGAGAACATCACATGGATTAAGTCATAGTTGTTTCTCATGATAGGTATATTTTTCCGTCCTCTGACTTAAGATTACCAGAGACTTCAACATTAGGAACATAGTGATTTGACACTATCAAACGTTGTCTTTAACCGGACGATTATAAAGGTTGTGATTGGTTACTGTGTGAGCAATGTGATGAAGTTGTGTAATCGAGATAGAATTTGTCCCTCTCATCTAAAGAGAGATATCTAGTGGATCTCTCGATGTGTTAGACTGTTAAAAGGCCTAGTCTAAGTGAATTGATATTGATCAATGTCACTTGGATGTTTTCAGTCTACCTAGAGATCGAGACTAGTACGATTGAACATGTTGGATGACAATTCCATGCTTTATGTTTGATCAAAAGGATATCGTGTGACAAAAGGATGTTATATACACTATTGATTAGGTTGTATCAATTTGATATTCGTACAACTTGGGTAGTCATAATGTCTTGCTAGAGGCCGCTTATGACTTGTATACCAAAATGTGTTTTGGTACACTGTCGATGTTGTATGAGCCTATTGGGTCGCACACTAAGAATGGTTTTGCGAGATTTTAAGATGGTTCAGAAAAATGAATTTTATATGATAAAATTCATGACAGAAACGTCATTGTGGTGTATTACACTTATACTTCTTTAAGTAGGGGTATATGTGTAATTTACTTAACCGTCTATATACAAGGGTTGTATAAATAGACGCTTTAAGTTAGAATACATGTACGAAAGATTAAAAGGCCGAAACTCTATTTTCAATTTAGAAATGACTTAGGGTTTTTGATATGCTCTGGATCGTTTTGGAGAGAAACAAAAGGTTTGGTATTCTCACGAAGCTAGCACTTCGAATCTCGGCTTCCGTTCATGTGTGGACTACTGGTAGAGGGCGTTCGTTGTTGGCAGCGCCTTAAAGATCGATCAAGCTTCATAAAGTTATATTGCGATTGAGGTATGATTAAGTTTTTCATGGTTTAAACGTTTTTAATGGAATTAGATTCGGATCCTGTTGGGGTTTTTGTCAAAATTGTTTTGTAATCTCCGCTGCGCATGAACCCCAAAACCCAACATTATATAACTAGATATGAGAGGAGCAGTCGGTTGAGGCCTACTGATAGGCCTATTGGTTTTCTAGCAGCACCGAACTACATATTTGATCATAATGTGGTGTAGAGCATTTGGGTTGAGCATCCTTTGACACTATCCTATGCTAGAGCTAATGATGTTGATAATGATGTGATGATGCACAATCCTAGAATCCTAGTCTTAAGATTTCTCTACACCTTAGGGAGATGAGAGATACATTTATACTGATTATTTTTTAATTTCGAGTGTTTTTCCACTTTAATAGTTGTTTAAATCTTATATTTATGCATTTTATGTCTTGTTATTATTATGTTTATGTGTTAAGTGTTTTTATGTTTCAGGCTTATTTTTAGACCTTAAGGTCAAGGTTTGGTTTAAGTTAGGGTATCAACATTAAACTATGAGAAATGGTAAGAAAAGGTGAAATAAGGATAAACACCGAATATATGATTATAAAATTTTATTTTTTAAGCAGCTAAAAAGAAAAGAATGGTAATGTATCTTTTTCATTTACTTATTTTTTCCAATATGTTTAGGTAGTATAGATTAGGTTATATAAAGTAATATGTAATGAATAAATAATTCATTTGCAACGTAGCTCCCAATTCAAGTTCATAGACTATATAAACTAAATATATTACATATCTAGGTAATAATGATAATCAAGCGAATCTAGACTTACCTTTAATAATGATTCATAGTCCTTTTAAGCCTTCTGAGTCTTTCAGGGAACTCTCAGGTAAAGCTACACAAGCATAAGTTTATTTTGGTCAGTATCAATGTTATAATAATCCTACTGGATCCTAGAACCCCTGTCCAAATCTTGTTCGAACCCGATAATCAAAACTCATTTCTTGTTCATTTTTCACTTTTAGACTCACAACTTCATAGATGGCATCATGGTCATGGGCCTGACGGCGCCAGTTTTCCAGCAACTGACGCCATGCGCCTTCGGCGGCGTCAATTGCTACAATCCTTATAGAGGGTTGCTTCCTTCCCTAGTGACTCCAAACGCTGCCCAAGAAATCTTTGCCCCCTCAAAAAACTTACAAAACTTTTAAGAGAGCCATAAATGGCTCTTGCCTCAACCATAATCCATCAAAAAAATCAAACAATGTAAAACTCATCTCAAAATCGATAAATTCATAACATTTTATCGTAGTTTATCAATTTTATCAACCACATAATTTAACGAAACCACCACCATAACCACCATGAACTAACTCAAGTTGAGGTTCTAGTGAACTTCTTCATCTCCACCATCACCCTTAAATTCATTGCTACAATTTTCATGGTTTGTGTTCACCCTCAACTCGTGCAAAAGCTCATAAAAAATGTTAAAGATATGAGATACTCATCGAGCTCAATAAAGAAGACAACCCAAACTCTCCCTTTTTTTTCTTTAATGCTAGGCTGAAGGTGCAAATCATGGTAACAATGATGATGGCAGCGGTGATTTCGAAGAGAAATTGTTGGCAATGGTGACCTTGTGGAGAATATGATGGCGTAAAGGAAGTGATGAGGATGAGATGATCCTAATCTTAATTAACTTGTCTTATAAGTTAAGCAACCCACCTTCATCTTAGCGCACCTCAAGTTTCATCTCATGATCAAGACTCACATAAATCTCAAGATGCATCCAAGAGATAAGTTCTTAAAGTGACAATATGTGCTATCGTGATAACAATCGTGACACATAATGCATCTCAAGGCTTATCAACGATTTTCATTTCTTATTTCACTTGATTGACCAACCTAAGGTTTTATTTATCTAATTATTCAATTTAATTCAATTAACATATGTACATGTTAGACAAATACAATATGATATGCAAACCTATACATATGATAATTGAGGTATGTTGGACCTAACCACAAGCCTAACGCAAGTTAATTAATATTTGAGTTATCGCTAATCACTCACTTAATGCAACGAGTCGTTACAAACTTCCTAATTTAAAGAACCATCATCCTCGATATTCAAAGAAACATAAAAATTACATCTAGTCTCAAAGAGACAAGGAAATTGTTCCTTCATATAAGATTCATGCTCACAAGTAAGCTCGTCATCTCCATAAAATCACCATTTCACTTTAACTAAAGGAGTTTCTTTAGTTCTCAGCTTCTGAGTCTTATAATCAAACACCTGAATAGGCTATTCATTGTAAGATAAGTCTTCCCGAAGATCGAATTAATCTCAATCAATCAATGGAGTGAGCTGAGTTTCTGTCTTGCAAAGCATCGACATGTTGAAGACGTTATGAAAAGCAGCTAGCTTAGATGGTAACTCTAACTTTTTAGCAATGGGACCAACTCTTTTCTCGACTCTGAACGACCCAATATATCTAGGAGCTAGTTTACCCCTCAATCTAAATATGTGCAAACCTTTCATAGGTGAGACTTTCAAAAAAAACACATAATCGTCCTTTGAAAACTTCAGAAACCTATGATGCTTGTTGGCATATCTCTTCTGTCTCAACTGTGTTGTAGTTAAACACTGAAGAATGTACTAAATTTTCTTTGTATAGTCCTGAATCAACTTATGCTTTACCAAAAATATATCTCCAACCTCCACCCAACATGCAAGTGAATAATAAGGTCGACCATACAGAGCTTCAAAGGGAGCCATTTCGATACTAATCTGATAGCTATTATTTTAAGAGAACACATAGACACTGTTAAGGATATGTATGATGGAGTAGTAATGAGTATAAAGACATTTGGAGGAGCTACAAAAGAATTTTCCATTACAATAGGACTACATCAAGGATCTGCTTTAAGCCCATATCTATTTACTTTAGTTATGGATGAGCTAACTACATCAAGGATCTGCTATAAGCCCATCTCTATTTTGTTTCTCTTTCTCTCTCTCATCACAGTAATTTTCCCTCTTTGGTTCTTTTCTCTCTCAATTGACAAAGGCGATTATGATGTGTGCATCGATAAAGGTGAGCATCGAATCAAAATTTCATTTTACTTATGAATTGATTAGTAGGGACCACTGAATCCTTGTTCAATTCGAAAATAAAAAGAGAGAAGTATTGTCGTTATTGTTGTTGAGAGAGTCGAGATGAGGGTTTGATTTGGCTTAAACAACAAACAGTACACAACATTAACGGACAACAACAGATAACAAAACAATTCAAGTGCAATAACGAATAGCTAGAGAAAAAGATGATGAATGGAGGGGGAAGCATGATGATGAAGAGGAGAAGGAAGCCGTGAGCTTCCCAAACCCATCCCCAAAAGAAAAAAAATGGGAAGGAGGAGAAAGAAATAGATTATGTGCTCTATTTCATTTTCAATTTGGACGATGAAGGGGTTGATGGCAGAACGGGGTTCGATTCACCTTCCCGTTTCAGGGATCAAGCCCCTTCAAATAAAAAAAGAGATTTTAAATCAGAAAATTCAGAAAGAAAAAATTGGGATTTTGCCCAAATAAATAAAAATTGTGTATTTCTATAGAAAAATAAGAAATTCGAGATTTTCACTAGACTTTTTATTTGGGGGTTTTCCTTGTAAAGCATAATTTAGGCCGATCAAGCCTAAAACACTAAATTGTATTCCAAATATCCTATAAATTGGGGTTTTAAGGTGAATTTGTGATAAAATACTATAATTGGGAATCTTATTAAGGAAATGGGGGTTCAAGAAATAGTTCGAATATTTTAAAAGAGTCATTCAAGGTTTTAAGAAGTTTAAATACCGACATGGTTTGGAAAATTAAAAGAAATAGTTTAAATAGTACAATTGGGTCGAGACTCGTAAGTTTTGGATTTTTTTTTTTAATTAAAATGGACTTTTGAAACAAGGGAACCCGGGGGAACGTTCTAGCGATTGCACGTTTAACCAACTTGCTTTGGTTTGATAGTAAGTAAACGTTATTTCATGCTTGTTACAATAATATGGTTCATAAATTGCATAGTAAGGGTGAGAATTCATTGATCATGCATTTATATCATTTCAGATGATTGCTTGTTAGTGTTATGGCTAACCTTGGAGCTAGGTTTCCTGACCAATTGGACTGGAACACAGAAGAACTAAGGCACGCAAGTTTTTCGAGGAGCATACATTGGACTTTTATTAATATTTAAGGTTCGTTCCTAGGTCGATCAACCTCTTTGTCAACCTTGAATAGAAATAAAAGGGTTTCACATTGTATATTTATTTCCTTTATTTTGTTTATTGTGTTATACATCATATTATCTCTTGTTATTGTTGTTGTACAAAGCAAGACAAATATTTATTTATCATAAAATGTTTATTTCGCATGCATTATTATTTTGGTGTTCCCGAAATGGCTTTGTATGGTTTAAAGGCGAACGAATATCCTAAGGGAAAGAGGAAGCTTGAAGATTTTTGTTGATCGCGTTCATTTTCTTTTCTTGAATGTTTATTTTTATATTGTAATATATTTTATTGTAGGACGTTAAAAGATTATGGAAGAATTATGAAACCTCATGTGATGCTTTGAGAGAGTTTAAAGAGAATTATGAGTACTTTTGGTGGAGATTTAGTTAGTTGTGGAGTTGTTTTAGTTTTATTTTAGGATTGTAAAATTGGAACTTATGGATTTGCTTAGGTTAGATTTTGAATTTCTTTTTGATATCATATAATGAACTACGGAGTGATGTGTGTCTGTTTAAGCCTTCTCTCTAAGCTGCTATTTATCAGCTTTTCATTGTCGGCAGTTCCTTTTTAAAGGAAACTCTGCTGGAATTTTTATAATATCAGGAAATCAAACTTAAAGTATTTGAGGATCTAATTTGATTTTTGATGAAATAATTGATTGCAATATGGAATAACTTCAGGATTAAAAAGATTTAAATGATTAGGAATCTAATTAAAATAATTAGGGATAAGCCAGGGCTTAATGAGATGGACCTTAACAGTCATGGACCGTAAAATGATGGATGATGTATTTATGGTACTTGGACGACCATTCTTAACTATGAGAAATGCAATAGTGGAAATTTAAAAGAGAAAGATCACCATCAGTATTGACACCAATGAGGAGAGTGAGAAGATTTGTTTTTTTGAAGGAAAAGAAGTCCATCATAACGAGCGAGACTTCATCATTTCATACTTAAAGATGGAGTTACTAAATCTAAACTTAAACTAAAACAAGCGAAAATGTGTCGGGCTAAGGACGTTAAATGCAGTGCTCTGCAGCCTATGGGTTTTTAAATTCAGTTTTAATTTAGTTTTTACTTTTAAGTAATAAGTATACCAATCCAAACGTTCTAGTGGTATTTTTCTAATTTTGATGAATTTTAGTGTAAATTTTGTAGGAAGAGCCATTTGTAGGAGATTTTTCATAGAAATTGTGAAGTCTCAACATATTCAGCATATTCACACAAATATTATTAGTTAGAGTGGTATTGGATAGGCAAAGCGATGAAACATGGCTAAAAGTTTTGAAATTTTAATTTAACAGGGCAGTCACACAATCATGATGCCGTATGTGTTAATACACAGCGCCATGACATCACCACCAAGGAGGTAAGTGCCAAAATTTTAAAATTTTTAAAGGACGGCTTGACACACTCTCAGAACTATGCATATGCATAGATGGCATCGTGAGAATTTCAGATTCAAAAGCAAAATATGCTCTTAGGGGTACTATCGTTATAACCATGCAGGCACATTGACGTTCCTATAAATGAACAACATTGACCTTGGGACAGGGTTTTAAACCCCTGATTCAACCGATTTCAACACACTTCAAACCTATTCCACCACTACAAATCGAGCATAAACCCCTATAGAACCTTTATTTGAGTGATTTTAAGAGAGATTTGAGTGTTCCTAATGATTGAGAATGAAGAGTGAAGTCGCATTGTAGTTTTGCACAAGTTTAAAGAGTTATGGCATCGAGTTTTGGATTAGTGAACAAAAAAGCAATAGGGTAGATGTTTGTGATTAAAGTGAGAGGGCTTAGATTGATTCGAGCTTGGAGAAGTATTCTACATCGGAAAATAGTTCGGTATTGAGGTAAAATTTCCTTTGAATTTTTCAATTTTGATATGAAATTTGGATTTTTGGTGAGATTTTTAGAGTTGTATGTCTTTAAAGCATAATGTGGATTATTGTGGATTAGTGTGACTCCTAATGAATATTATGGTGTTTGAATTTTTGAATGAAATTTAAATTTTTAGGTGATTTAAAGCCCATCGTTGTTGTTCTGTTGTTGCGAAGCTTTTGAAATGGCAAAAACAAGGAACAAGGAAGCAAGCTAGTGAATCTAAAGCAAATGATCATGAGGCATCTACTTCTTAGGCTATGATGTTAATGCCTCGAGGCCATTTAAATCAAAGTTGTATATTAGTAAGGAGGCCAAGGAGAGGTATAAGGCTATAGAGAATAAAAAAGTTATCTGTGAAAAAGGAATCAAACTCTCAGCCAATTAAGATGAGAGAGTCAACAATCTTAGTAGGCAATGGGAATGGAACAACATACACAAGACTATATGAAGAATGAAGCTGGTGGAGTACGTGAGATTATGTATGAATTATATGTCAATGCCAAGTTTACAAAGAAAGGAGATCTAGTAAGGGAGAGTGGGGTAAATGTATCATTTAATGAGAGACACCTAAACTGTATCTATGGGTTAGATTACTTGAATAGGAATGGAGACCTACAAACTTTCCCAGTTGATTACCCTATAACCTATATCCTTATAGAACCATAGAGAGAGCATTAGTTGTCCTGGGACAAAGGGGATGTATAATGGGAGCTAAGAATGTGCAAAAATACATTAAGAAGGGGAGTGTACTAAAAGCTTATAGAATGTGGCAACATTTCATGATTGTTTCATTACACCCCACTACTTAACTTGGTGAGATAAATAAACCCAAGGCGGCTTGTTTACATGAAATTACAAAGAATGGGAAGATCAATGTAGGGGAAATCATTTCCAAAAATTTGAGGGAGTTAATTTGAGAGAAAGAGACAACAAGTTTTTGTTTCCAATCCTCATAACCCAGATGTGCTTAAAGGTTGCAATGAAATTTATCCACGATGAAGAATTTGATAGAAACCCAAGCAATAGTTGATGAGGAGTTTATGTCGACCTTGAAATCACCAAATGGATATAAGAACTATGAATATAAGGTAGAGATAGCAGAAAGGAAGAGACTCGATATCAAGATGTTAGGAAAGGAAGCCAAGGATCAAGTAGCAACAGAAACATCAACAGACGAGTTGTTGAAAAGATGAGGAATGAAGGATATAGAGAGGAGGAGGATAACAAGCAAGAATTTGTTGAGGGCTACAATTTTATAGACCCTCTGATTGAAGAGCAGGCTTAGATGGTCAAGTTTCCACCACCACAGACACCTATACCACAACCTGAGGATTTGACTCCATAACTATAAAAGTTGTAGATAGCTAAAATGAGAAGGCAACATTGAGAGGATAGAGCATAGTATAGGCAACCTATGTTAATATATTAGTGAGATAGGCGAAAAATGATGTAAGACAAATTGAATGGACAGAGGAGTTTTATGCTATTTGCGTATCATCACAGGGATCTAGAGAGATATCAGAGGAGTAGAGGCAAGAGACCTATCGACAAGTCTATCATATTTTTAGAGGCATCGAACTACGTATTTGATCCAAAAGTAGTATTGTAACGACCTAAATTGCTAGTAGCATATTTTTTTTCATAATTAAGGGTGATCGATGCGTAACGTGGCCCAAGAGTGGGTCACAGTTCGAACACTCTACATAAACACTAAGTAATATATTAATTTTGGTATGATGGATTCCTAGTGTATGGTATGTGTGTAGATTTATTAAGTCAATTCTACTTGTATATAGACATCGAGACACGAGCTGGGATGCGCCACGAGATGCATGATGGCATGAGAATGGGGTAGAGAGTGATGTGGTAAGTCCTAATTTATTTAAATGAGATTAGAATAACAAATTCAATGTGCCTATAGTTGAATTTATATTGATATGGCCTAAGTTAGAAAAATAAAACAATGAGCGTTGATTTGCCTTAGGATGCGTGTTATCACCATCACTAACTAAATTAAGTTAATGTATGAGCTTGCAAAGATGAGTTAGTAGGTGTTAGGATCAAGATGTGAACTGTTGGATTTGCTTAGGGATGGGTAAACACACAGGAGTCAAGGGTTTTAAATTAGTCTCATCACTATATAAGCTAAGTTAGTGGAAGTTGCATGCAATTCATTTAATTTCATGTCAAGAAAAAGAAAGAGATCTGAGGAGAAGATGATGCAACTTGCTAAGGAACTTTTTTAAAATTGGGAATATATTGATAATTAGAGAAACTGTGCATCTAGATAAACCAATCTACATCCCTATTATGTGAAATTCAAACAAAAATTGGAAGTTTTGCTTCGGTTCTGGTTTTTCAGCAATTTCAGTAGTCAAATGACCTTTTTTTAAATCAAATTTAATATTTGGATTCCTTGTGAAATTCCACTAATTTTACTATAAAGAAGTTCCAAATTCACATTTGTATTCATAAAGTCATAAATTTTTGAAGTTGTAAGACAAAATTTGAAATTTCGTGTATTGTTGTTATGAACCAACCTCTGTAATTTGGTCGTAACTTCCTCATTTTAAATCAAAATGGACCCATTATGCTGGCATTTGAAAGCTAATCAAAGGGGAACAATTTTTCCTTCTCAAATATTTTGAACTTTGAATGTTTTCATATCTAAAATTCATCTCCAACTTTGATGATGAATCTAGAATGTATAGGTTCACAGTTTTGCTAATAACCTATCATTTCTTATTGGATTGAGCTCATCTTTTATTGTGAAGTTCTAAGATACGGTTTTAAGCTTCAATAAAAAAAATCATGAGTTTTGAAGCTATGGTTGATGAGAAATGAAATATATAAAGTTATTGGTCGAAATTTAAAACTATTTTGAGTCATTGAGGCAAAACTCTCATATCTCCATCGATTCTTATTGAAATTGTACAAACATCATAGTTTTGGAAAGCTAATATAGAGACCAACATCTTTAACATGTGGAAAGGTTTTAAGATTCGAACGTTTTTATACATACCCAACAATGCACTACAACACGGGGGCGAAATTGAAACTTTTTTTGGTAATTAGGGGCTAATTTGGGAAGATCAACTTAAAACTCATTTAACCAATTTGAATATGCAATAAACATGCTTAGTTGACTTTAGGGGGCTAAGGGAACGTAGTTTAGGTACCGAGAGTGAGTCGTAGTTGGATTGAGAAGTTCGGGTATGAGTTTGGAGTGGTCGAGAGCTAATTTAAGCTAGGAATTGCGTGAATTGTAAGAAAACTAATTGAGATATTTTTCTCCATTTCATTTCATTTAAATTTATTTTATTTTTTGCATTTTAAATGTCATGCGTTGAACTCACTGTTTGTGAAAAATAGTGATTGTTGTCAAATTAGAACATGTATTTAGGCTTCTTGACTTGATTTGGGGTGTATATGGCACACAGGGTATGAGACCCAAAGATGTTTGTATTCTAACTAGTTAGTGACACGGACTTACTCTATGAGGTTGATGAAATGAACAAGCGATGACCAATTAGGGTAATTGATGTGTGTTGCAACTATAACGGTTGTCTTGTAGTAATAGTGCAATCAACTTGCGTTGATCACGGATATCGTCCTCAGGAAAAAGTTTTTGCACTAGTTGTATATTACCTACTTAACTTGAGTTATTGATAAGGGATTCACTTTTAATTGGCTTTATACTAATCTAAACTATTCTAACAAATTACTTTAAAATTCACTTGTTTTTTTATATTAAAGATATCTTAGTTCACAAATTTACCTAGGCAATTTAATACTATGATTTGTACTTTTGTTTACATCTATGTTTTATGCAATGCCTGATTAGAATAGATAGATTTCCTTCAAATCCACTTCAACCTATTGTCGTGACGGAGAAGATTCTAATGTGCAAAATAAAATTCCACCTATCGATGTGAATAACGTAAGTTCCATATTGCTTTAAGTATTGAATCATTAGTTTCATAACCAACTAAGTTTACTATCCGTACCTCCCTAGTCAACAACTATCGCTCGATATTGTGTATTTTACTGTTGTACTGCTCATGCCCGGTTTAGAAGTTTCAATGGCCATGATTACTCCTAAAGCCTAAGTTCATTAAACATGTGGGTAGTATGTCTAACCCATCACACTTATAATCAATACATATTTTAACCATTGCACATTTTGTTATCGTTTTTTTATTCCTATTTCAAAACATAGCATTTGTATAGTAGAGTCTATTGATCTATATGATAAATAGACTACTCGCACGCCATTGAAACATACACAAATCTCAATTCGATATAAGATTCATTGCAAAACATAGATAAACATAAATATTACCTTAAATTAATCAATGAAACCAAATATTGATTACAAATGTGGAGTCTTCATCATTTCTCCAATAAAAAGTCCTTAATACTCAAACTCAATGGTAAATTACTCTAATGGAGGCTAATCTTTTTCCATGTCGTTGTCTCCCTTTTGTTTACCATGTCCTAATACCTATTTATACTCCCTATAACAATTAGAAACCATAAATTACAATTTAACCCAAATTAAAGGTTCACTTTCTAATTTCTGCAAAGTTGGTGCTATCATTAATGCCTCGATGCCATGTGTGTTGAGCCACAGTGCCATCATTGTGCCACATCTTCATTATATGTTTTTAAGCTCCTGGAGCCTCAACAACATCCCATGTGTGTCCCGACACTGTCCCTTGTGAGCCACAGCGTCGCCTGCGCCGGACCTCCAAAGTTGATTATATTCATTTCTTCTTCTCTCCCACGTCATCCCTTTCTTCCCTGCGTCACGCATTGTCTCCCCACAGCGTCAATATATGCTCCCACTGCGCCAACTCTGATTTCATGGGTTTTTGCTCCATTTCTTCTTGTTTTTCCTTGATTCCTTCCGATACACCATGAATTAAGACTCATTTGAGGATATTTATACAAAATATACTACTAAATTAACCCTATATATGTATAAATAATCACTTACTAAATACCCCAAACTTAAGGTTTTGCGCGTCTCGTGCAAAGGTGTATTATACTAAGTCTCCTAATAACTAATTTTCATTCGATTCACATTGTTCATGAAGTATCCTTTAATTTACTAAGTTTCAAGTTAACAATCCATTCAAGAGTTTTTCTTTGCAAAAACTTATATTTTTAAGACGTGTAGCTTTAACAACACATATAACTTCACTTTCAAAACACTAAAGTATATCTTAACCAAAAAATATCACTACTCACAAATTTGTCTAGTTTCAACACTAAAGTAGCAGGTATATAATCTTATGATTTCTCATTAAGCTCAGGAATTCACAAATAAGCATAGATTAAACTCAGCTTTGGTAGACTTTAGCACTTCAAGAGTTTATAGGACTTTTACATAGTTGGAATGGAAACTTGACTTAACTAGCTACTCGCACTCGAGCTAAATATTTTATTTGAAGAGTTTTAGTTTACTTCCGCTTTCTTTTCTCTATTTTCCGTCTCATTTCTTTTCTTCTTCTTTTTTTATTTAACAGTCCCTGCTCATTTTCCTATGGATGTATTCTTCCTTATTTTTTCCAACCATCAAATTCTCTGCTCCATTTCCTGTATAACTTGTAGGATTCTCTCGTTTTTTTCTCTTTATTCTAAAACTCTTATTAGCACTTATCACTTTTACTAAATCAAGTAAGTTAACTCCAACTTTTACTATACAATGTCTATTTCTTCTCCTTTTGTGCTAAGTCTTTATTTGATTTTCATTTTTAAGTAAGATTCACACTTATTATATAATACTTAGAGATATAACTTTTTCTACAAGAAGTGTTCTATTTTCTTGCTTTTGATTCAAGTTAAAGGTCTTCCCTAACTCTAGGTTTCTAATCATAAAATCACACTGTTGTTTGTTGTATTTCACTGTTTCTTTTCTTCAAAAATTTAAAATACTCTTTTGAGTTTCATATCAACAAAATACTTGTACTCTACTCATCTACAATTAAAGCATGAACATGCAAATGAACTACTTATTCATTACATATTACTATATATAACCTAATATACACTACTTAAACATTCATATAATAAGTAAAACAAAAAGATTTATACACTACCATATTTCCTCCTTAACTGCTTCAAATTAAAATCTAAACGATCATACTTGTAGTATTTATCCTTATTTCTCAGCCTATCTTACCACTTCCTATAGTTTTTTGTAGTGTCGATGCCCCCCAGACTTAAACCAAACCTTATCTTCAAGTTTTAAAAGTAAGCTTGAAATATGAAGAGACAAAAACACACAAACATATGTAATAATACAAGTTTTAATAAACTAAACTAAACATTAAAATTAAAATAACTAAATAGTTTACAAAATATCCCAAATGTAACTTTTTTATTTTGCATGGCTATTCGCACAATTCGTAAGGCTTATCTATTTCGATTAAATATCACCCGGCAAATGGTTTTTCCTACACATTTGACAAAAAGACTTTTTGAAATTTAGACTAAAATATTAAAATTGTAATGAACTATACTAAATAATGAACTACTTGCTGAAATTTCTTTAAAAAAAAAAACATGGGCTGCCTCCCTGTAGCGCTTAGTTTAGCATCATTAGTCTGACGCATTTTTAGCTCATTTAGACCAACTCTAAATCGAGAAGCTTCATCTGTAGCTCTATGATTTGAAATAATTGCTCATTCACGAATACTTCAGTGACCAGTTTCCACGGATCACATTTTTTATGAGGTAGCCTAGATAAATGGTCTGCAGCCAAATTTTTACTTTATTTCTTATATTTAATTTACAAATCAAACTCTTGCAGTAATGGAACCCATTTAATTAACCAGGGTTTGACATCCTTCTTTGTAAAAATTTATTGGATTGCTACATGATCAGTATAAACAATGACTTTGGACCCCACTATATAAGCTCTAAATTTGTCACATGCAAACACCACTTCTAAAGCTCATTTTTTGTAGTAGTATACTTTTGTTGTGCTTGATCCAATGTTCTATTTATGTAGTATATAGCTCTAAATAATCCATATCTTCTTTAACCTAACATTGCTCCTACTACATGATCACTAGCATCGCTCATTGTTTCAAACATAAAATCTCAATATGGTAATACTACTATTGGTGCCAAAATCAAAGCTATCTTCAATGTATACAAATGCTTGTATACATGTCGGGCTCATTTCAAATAGAACATCTTTTTCTAACAACAATGATTTAATGTTTTTGGAAAAATATTTAATAAACCTTCTGTAGAAACCCGCATGCCTAGAAAACTCCTTGTCTCTAATGTTTCTTGATATATGAAGTTTCTCAATTGGCATTATTTTTGCTCTATTTACCTCTAATCCATGTGCAGACACTCTATGTCCCAAAACAATTCCTTCTCGAACCATGAAATGGCAATTCTCCCAGTTAAGTACTAGGTTTGTGTCTTGACATCTTTTCATTACCAAAGCCAAATTTTGCAATCATAGATCGAAAGAAGCCCCAATTTCATAAAATTCATCCATAAATACCTCAATAATATCCTCAACTATATCAGAGAAGATAGCCATCATACATCGTTGAAATATTTTTCGTGCATTGCATAATCTAAATGGCATCCATCTAAATGCAAATGTTGCATAAAGGCAAGTAAAAGTTGTTTTCCCTTGGACTTCTTATGCTTTGGCAATTTGATTGTATCTAATCCAAAAAGCAATAATATTCATATCCTGCTAGTTGTCCAACATTTAATCAATGAACAGTAGCGGGAAGTGATCCTTTCTCATAGCTTTATTTAACTTTATGTAATCAGTACAAACTTTCCAACCAAATATTGTTCTCGTGGATAAGGTTTTCCCATTTTCAATTTGAATAATGGTCATTCCTCTTTTCCTTTATATCATATGTATTAGTGAAACCTATGAACAATCTGAAATGGCATAAATCATTCCAGCACTCAACCATTTTAGGATTTCTTTCTTTACCGCTGCTTTCATTACTGGATTCAACCGCCTTTGAGCTTCAATTGATTGTTTATGATTTTCTTCTATTAAAATCTTATGCGTGCAAACTGTTGGGTAGCCCTTTTAAGCCCTTAATTGTTCATCCCAAGGCCAACTTGTGCTCTCTCAGAATTTGAAGTGATTTTTCTTCTTCCAGCTTCGTCAATGATGCTGAAACGATCATGAGATATTTTGAGTTCTCTCCCAAAAACACATATCTCAGATGCTCTAGTAAAGGCTTTAATTTCATTATTGGTTCAATAATTACACTTTCCACCACCATTTCTAATTTTTTGAAACCTTTATGAAATTTAGGGGTTCCTATTTGTGTTAAAGCATTTACTGCTTCATGAAGTTCAACTTATATTTAAGAACTTGTTGTTATGCTCTGGACTAGAAATTTTTCCAACAGATTATCTGGCATATACTCCTAGGTTATCTCTGTAATAGAAAGAAAATTACATCTCTAACTTCATCCATCACTCGGGAATTTCAAGGTTTTGTAGATATTAAATAGGAATTCCTCGTCATTTACTTATAACCTTAACTCTCCTTCTTGGATGTCTATTATTGCTAATGCAGTTGCTAGGAAATGACTCCCTAAAATTAATGGTACCTCTGAGTCTTCTTCCATATTTAATAATACGAAATCCAAGAAAAAAACGAACTTTTCCACTTTTACCAACACATCCTCAATCACTCCTTTTGGATATGTTACTGATCTATCTGCAATTGCATAGTCATATTGGTTGACTTTACTTCTCCCAATCCTAATTTCTTGAAAACTAATAAGGGCATCAAATTTATACATACTCCTAAATCACATAGGAGCTTATTAAACAAATGCACTCTTATTGTGCATGGAATGAAAAAACTTCTCGAATCCTTCGACTTCGATGGTAGCTTCCTTTATAGGGTTGCACTGCAATGTTTAGTCAAATTCACTATTTTGTATTCTTCTAATTGCACCTTTTTCCCATTATGTCATTCTTGAGTTTTGTGTAGTTCGACATCTATTCTAACGCATCCGTGAATGGGATGTTTACGTGCAACTTCTTAAACATTTCTATAAATTTCTTAAATTGTCTTTGGTCTTTATGTTTCTTAAACCGTTAAGGATATGGTAGGGGAAGGTTTATTAGTGGGGATTATCGCGAAATGTGACTCTCCTTAGTACCACTTTCTTTTTTTGCCTATCTCCCCATGTTTTCCTTTGAGATGATTATGATTCTTCTGCTACTTTTTTCTGGGTTTTGTTATCATTTTCTAAGTTTTTGCATCTTTTAGTTACTGCTCTTCGATATGCTTCCTTATGTCATTTATTGTATCTTTTGGTCACACTGGTTATTGGGTTTCCTGCCACTCCTTAATTAAACTGCATATACATTTCCGATGTGATTGCTAATGTTTCTACTCAAAAATTGTTCTTCATTTTTTCATTTCCAAGCATCAGAGAGCTGACTAATTTGTCTTTATAGGTTTTAATGGATTGTGATTGTTCATTATCTATCCTCTTTATAGCTTACTTTACTTATTCTATTTTTTCCTTGTGCTTCTCGCGACACTCCTTGATTCTGATGTCCTTGGCCTGCAAATACTTTTCAATTAACGTCAAAGAATTCATCTCTTAACTCTGGCCCAGCTTCCCCCGTTGGACTTGTTGATTGAAACCTTGAGGTAACTTCAGTTCATTATCAAGATTTCCATAAGAGAAGTTTAAGTTATACTTGTTGTATCCTTAATAAAACCATTAAGGAGACATTCCTCTCTGCATGAAGTTGTTCTCATAGCCTTGGTTGTTCATGAAGTTGATATCTTCATGTTCCATTCCCTGTTGTATGTCCATCTGGTTAACCACCTTGCCTTGGTGATTTATGGGTTGTTGTGCTATTTGTGGACCTTGATGTACCATCTGAAGTTTCACCATCTGACTACTCAAATTTGATAGTTGCGCCATAATTGTAGCTTGTGAGTCAATCTCGTAGACACCTCTTAATTTTTTTACTATGGAATGAGTACTTGCGGTCGAATTTTGAGACATAAGATTAAGGAGATCCAATGCTCCAACCTCATCCTTAGTAAGTAGAGAGCTACCTAATGCAACATCTACTAGTGTTCTCATACTGTAGTTCATCCCATAGTAAAAAATCTAGAGTTGCTCCTATTTCACGTATCCGTGTCCCAAATATCTCTTCGGCATCATAGCCTCACCAAGAGACTCAGTGTCTTCTTACTTACACTGATTAATCTCTTGCTTCCTTTCGCTAACCTTCACTGGGGGAAATAACTTGTTGAGAAATCATTTATTGATTTCTACCCATAAAAGCAAACTCCTTGCATTTAGCCTTCGGAACCAAGACTTGGCTTTTCCACCCAGTGAGAATAGGAAAAGTCGCATCCTCGTCACCTCTTTAGTAACTCTGGTTATGTACATGGTGTCGCACTTCTCCAAGAAGTTCTCAACATGTGCGATGGATCTTCATTGGATAGACCGTCGAACAGACTACTTTGCACCATGCTCATCAAAGATGGACAAAGCTCGAACTCAATGGTGTTGGCTCGAAACCTCATCACTTCGTTATATGTCTCTTGAATATCTGACTTGAAGTAGTCATGAAGGCATATTTATCCTCAAACTTTCTCTTGCACTACCAGATCACCTGTGGGTTCATTTTTCCCGCAGCCCTGACTTTTTTTTCCTTTAGTTGTTCTCTCAATCTTCGGATCGTAAGGCATTATGTCCTACTCCCTTGCTACGCATGCAATAAGTATCCCTGTAAAGAAAGCACAGAAAGATCAAATGCAGAAAGTGAAATTAAAACTCAAGCCTTTTTTGTTATTTTTGTTTTCTATAAATTGAAAATAAGACTTAGAGACTATTCAAACTAACTAGGTAATATTAATGGCTGCCTATCCTCAGCAACGATGCCAAAGACTTGATGCATGCCACAAGTATAACGACTAAGTTGTAGTAATAGTGCAATCAATTTACGTTGATCATGGATATCATCTTCAGGGAAAGGCTTTTGCACTAGTTGTATCTTACCTACTTAAGTTGAATTACTGCTAAGGGATTCGCTTTTAATTAGTTTTGTACTAATCTAAACTGTTCTAACAAATCACTTTAAATGTTACTTCAATTCTTATTGTAAGGATATTGAGATCACAACTTCACTTAGGTAATTTAATGTATGTTTTGTACTTATGTTTACATCTCACTATGTTTTATGCAATGTCTAATTATAATAGATAGATTTTTCTTCAAATTGACTTCAACCCACTATCGTGATGGAGAAGATTTTAATGTGCAAACTAGAGCTCCACCTATCAGTGTGAATAGCGTACGTTCCATATTGCCTTTAAGTCTCAAGTCATTGGACTCATAACCAACTAAGATTACTAGCCCCTAATCAACAAATATAGCTCAATGTTGTGTATTTTATAGTTGTACCGTTTACGTCCGAATTAGAAGCTTCAATGACCATGATAACTTCTAAAGCCTAAGTTCATTAAACATGTGGCTAGTATGTCTAAAGCATTACACTCATAATCAATACAGATTCTAATCATTGCACTTTTTGCTATCATTTTTTATTCCTATTTCAAAGAATAGCATTCATACCATACAATCCATTGATCCCTAAGATAAATAGACTACTCGCATATCATTGAAACACGTACATCACAATTCAATATAGAACTCATTGCGAAACATAGATGAATATAAATATTAACGTGAATTAATCAATGAAGCTAAATATTGATTTCAAACGTGGAGTCTTCCACATTTCTCCAACAAAAATACATTAATACTCAAACACAATGCTAAATTACTCTAATGGAGGCTAATCTCTTTTTATGTGGTTGTCACAATTTTGTTTACCACGTCCTGATACCTATTTATACTCTCTAATAATAATTAGAAAATATAAATTACAATTTAACCCAAATTAAAGCTTTACTTTCTAATTTATGCGAAGTTGGCATTGTCACTAATGCCTCGACACCGTGTGTTTTAAGACACAACGCTGCCACTACACCAAAACTTCATTATGTGTTTTTGAGCTCTTGGAGCCTCGGGATTGTCCCTTGTGTTCCAGTTTTATCCCTTGTGAGCCACGGCGCCGCTACTGCGCCGAACCTCTAAAGTCGATTATCTTCATTTCTTTTTCTCTCCCACATTGTCCCTTTCATACCATACGATCCATTGATCCCTAAGATAAATAGACTAGTCACACATCATTAAAACATGCACATCGCAATTCAATATAGAACTCATTGTGAAACATAGATGAATATAAATATTACCGTGAATTAATCAATGAAGCCAAATATTGATTTCAAACATGGAGTCTTCAACGTTTCTTCAACAAAAATACCTTAATACTCAAACACAATGCTAAATTACTCTAATGGAGGCTAGTCTCCTTTTATGTGGTTGTCACCCTTTTGTTTACCATGTCATGATACCTATTTATACTCTTTAATAACAATTAAAAAAAATCTAAATTACAATTTAACCCAAATTAAAGCTTCACTTTCTAATTTCTATGAAGTTGGCACTGTCACTAATGCCCCAACGTCGTGTACCTTAAGCCACAGTGCCGCCACTACACCACGACTTCATTATGTGTTTTCGAGCTCCTGGAGCCTCGGCATCATCCCTTGTAATACCGAAGTGCTATATGTGCTGACCTATTACATAATGTTAATATATCGTACTGATAAGGATACTACCTACGTGCACTGCAGAATAAGCTATTGCCTTATATCTATGTGATAAAACAGTAATATCTAAGCTAATGTGTTGAACACAGGGCTGACTAGACTTGGTTAATCTTTAACATTCGTGTCAGTCTCATTTTGTTTAACTATTGTAGTCTCTATCATGTTTTTATTTCGGTATTTCATTGTCATAAATATATGTTTTTAGATGTTTTCATGTTATGTTTAGAAATGTATATAAATGTCACTCAGTGTTACTTTCTACATTACTATACCCATCGTGTCAAATCCCGAAATTTTTAAATTGGTAATTATGGCTAATTATGGATTAACAGAGACTAATTATGGTTTTGGCCACGAGTTAGGAGTTAAACACAGGTGGAATTGAGATTTATAATTAATTTTATTTTTCTGTGACGTATGCCTAGTGTTGTGTACTATAGATTATGTTATTTTGCGAAATTAAAGTTGACTAAGTGAGTTCGATGTTTCATAGGATTTTATCTTGAGATACGTGTCAGGACGAGTGCCGAGATAGTTAAAATATTGGCATGAACTGTCGTTTCAAATTTTGCGACAAATAATTGAGTTTAAGTTTAAAAATTTGAGTTTTGGATTTTAATGAATTTAATGAGCCGGCGTGGGCCCCACACCTAAATTTGCATGTGAAGACAGGTTGTTCGAGAGTTTTGGAGCACTTTGGTAAATTCTCCAATTTTCATAGAAGTAGGGTTTTTTTGGGGGTTTAATTTGGTAAAAATTAGAGGCGATAATTATGAAAAATAATAGAAAATGACAAATTACCATTAGGTGCATTTGTAATATATGGGAAAGAATAAATATTGAAGGGTGGTTTGGTCATTTGTCACCCTCTTCATCAATACAAAAATCGAACCGGGGGGTTCTTTTTTTTTAGAAAAGAACCAGGGTGGTTCTTCGTCTTCGTGCTTCGTCTTTGTCTTCGTGGCATCGCCTTCATGTTCGTCTTCAAACTTCATACCATCTCCTTACTGTTTTTGTCTCTCTCTCTCTCTCTATCTCTCTATCTCTCTCTCTATCTCTTCTCTCGTCTCTCTGTAGAGAAAAGTCGTGACTATGGTGTTCTTGGTGGTCGTTGAAGGTGAGTTAATACATGGTGGAAATTAAATTTTAGATTTTTAGGATTCTTGGACTGGTTTTGTTTATAGATTCGAAACTAGAATTGGGAGGGATGGTTATTGGTTGTTGTTGATTGTAAGGGATAGAGAAAAGAGGCGAGGGACCGAATTAAAGAAAGAGAAAGAAAAAACAAACAAACAAACGAACAACAAAACAGAGATGGAGGTGGGACTGTAAAACCGTAGGGGAGGAAGACGGTGGTGGGGGGGGGGGGGGGGGGAAGAAATTTTAAGCTCCTCTGTTTCCCTCCCCCAAACCCAAAAAAAAAAAAGATTTGTGTAGGGGTGGCCGAACCGGTCCGATTCAACTGAACAGGGGGTCAAATCCTCCTAATAAAGAAATGGTTTTGAAAATGGAAATAAATTAAATAAATCCATGAAAAATTAAGAAAATTCAAAAAATAGTAGTTTTGGACAAATTAATGGAAATTAATTACTTTTATGAAAATGATGATTTTGGGATTTTCAAGAGGATTTATACTAGTTTTTTTTCTCGTAATGCATGCTACAATAAACAAAAATATCCAAAATTTGTAAAAAAGAATTATGGCCTAGTCAAGGATAATTTTCGATTCCCAATAACAATTTGAAGTCAAAATTGAGATCTGGACATCTGAGGATATGATTTGGAGATATTTTGGGGTTTTCAGGTTGAGGAATGACCCATAAATATATAATAAAGCAAAAAAAATTATATTGAAGCCTAGACAACGTAATTTTCGATGCCGAACAATAATTTTAAGTCGAAGTCTGGGCATCAGATAATTTATTTTGAAAATATTTTAGGGGTTTCAGAACGCGATTAGGTTAATTTAACTACAACTAATTGAAAAACAAGTGGTTGTGAAGTCTTAGCAGATTTATAAATGAAGTGTAGGACCGTAGTTGGAACCTCATGTGGATTAGCTTAATGACTCAGAGCCCAAGGGAACATTAGTATCGCGTTTGTAAGATTAAACAAATCTTATAGTAACATTTACATTGTATGATTATATTTTTCTATAAATTGCATTGATCCTTGATGTTGCATTTTTGTTGTACATGCATACAAGATTTAGGAGGACAAGGTGTTACGTGTCTCTTTAGAGTGTAGACTATATCGGGATAAAACACTCTATTATGCATGAGGGGTTGGAGTCAGTGATACTTTGCATCACGTAATTATCATGAGATCACGTCGAACCAAATCATACTCCCATAGTCTAGAGGAACGAGAATCATTTGGTTATTCTCCCCGTACATGAGTCCTTATTATTGTTTACTTACCACTTTCGAAAAACGTCATATGATCGTGGACGGATAACAGAAATGGGATGGTTTCACGGTTGTATTGAAACTCCTTGGATTATATTGTTAGTCTAAATTCCTTGGATTGCGATACATTTGATTACTATAGATGTACTGGATAGTATGGGATATACTTATCTGATATTATCGAATTTTTATAATTGAGTAATGATAGATTCTAGCGGCGACAAAGGAAAGGGAAAGCTTTCCGACTATTTGTTACTTGCTCAGTTTCTTTCTCTTTATGTCTGTATTATTTTTGAATATAAAATATTGTATAAATGAGTTTTTGGGTTCGTGTGCAATTAGGATCTCCTTTAGAATTGTTATAATGGTTTTAGGATGGATTGGAATGCTGCGAAGCTAAAATAATGATAGTTTAAAAATTTTGAAAGTTTGAGATATGTTAGAATGAATAAATATTTTTTGTGAATGCAATATATATTATCATGGGGTGGATTATGAGCCCTTCGGCATTTCCATCAAGCTGAGCAAGTTTTGTTGAAGATTTTTAAAGGCCACGTTTTTCGGTGTAGGCTTAAAAATAGAGGAGATGCTGTCGAAAAATTATTACATAATTTTAAGGATTAAATAATTAATTTTTACATAACTTTTTGGTTTAAGACTCACTTTAGAATCTTTTGTCGTTAATTAAGAATTATATATTTTAATTAAGACGATGGATTTTCAATTAATTATTGATTGTGAGAGAAAGGTTGCTAGATTATCAGAGGATTAAGGTAATCTAGACTGGTCAAATGCCCTAATTAGGTATGTTTTCACAATGTTGGTATCAGAGCCTATAATTATAAAGGAATATTATTGTTTAAGGATAAGTGAATGATTAGTTGGGAAGTAACGCTACGGAATGGGGTTAAAAAGTTTGATAAGTTTATGATTTGTATTGTTTGTCTATTATATTACTGAGATATCGATGGATATGGGCTTGCTGAACCACTTTTCTTGCAATTTTTGTTGCAAAAATTATAAATGGACAGTAAGAGCAGGGGTTAAGGATCTGGTAAGGGTAATAAGGATCTGTGATTTGTGGATTCGAATATGTTTTAAAACATTGTGGGACAGATGGTAGAGTCGATAAATATCTTACGATCACAGGTGGCAGCTTAGGTATTTGTTGTTCGTGTGGCCCGAGAAGTTCCTATTGTTACTTTAGCCGCTTATGAAGAACATGCTACCTCTATAGTTCGTCTAAAAGTTGAACCGGTTGTTGCAATTTTTGGTTCGGACCGATTCATTCGTTGATACTGGAATGTCACGAGAGGAAAAGAATGAAAGTTTGTACCATTATATTGACAACTAAACTGAACAATATGAGAGATTAAAAATAGAGTTAGAGCATATGTGACTACATAATCTTTTCAACGCAAATCACGATGATATCATGGCGCCGTAGAGTTAGGAAATGGCTTAAGTTCTAAGGGATAGAAAAAAATTTCCTTTCAAGTTTAACCCAAAGTCTCGAAAGAAAGAAAAGAGTGGAGAACCATCGTTCTCGCCTCTAATACTTGTATTCTCATCATATGTTCGTCATAATTGTTTTTTAGTACAACCAGTAGGCCGTCTGAGTTGACATCAATAAGCTCAAGATAGACTCAATCACAGACTTTTCGGCCTTCAACTCGTAGAGGCATACCTTAGTTGTAGAGAAGTGAAGGTAAGGGTTGAGAATCTCAGGGGACGGGCCTCAAATCAGTGATCGACAACTTGTTAGGAATCTTTTGTAGGTAGTAAACCTACAATTACATGTTTTAGGTATGAGAAATAAGGTCACATTATCTGAGATTGTCCTCGGAATTCGAGTGCAATTACGTGTTTTGGGTATGTAAAAAAAAACATTACAAGAATACATGTCCACAACTCTTAAGATCGTCGTCTTGTGTGTCACTTTCTCAACAACATATCTATGAAAGTGTATAGGTGGTGACTGAATGAGATTCAAATGTAAATCATAATTTTATCGAAGGTACGATTTCGATTTGTGGTCGTATGGTGATTGAATTAGGCTTAACTCCAGTGTGAGTCCCTATTCATCTTATACTCAATACAGTAGTTGGGGATAAGGTGGATCCTCACTTTATTTGTGAGAAATGTGTTGTTAAGATTTCCAAACCCGAGATGACCATTGATCTCGATGTATCGGAGTTACTGGAGCTTGATGTGTTGTTAATAATGGATTGGCTAGTCGCTAGGAAAGAAATGGAAACTCTTGACAAAACTATAGCATAGAAGACTGCGTTTAGTACTAGATATGGTTATTTTGAGGTTATTCTTATGCCATTTAAGTTAACTAATGCTCCAACGTTGTTTATGGATTTGATGCAAAGGGTATTAAGGCTGAATCTAAATCACTTTGTGATAGTGTTTATTAATGATATCTAGATATAATCTAAGACTTGCAAAGATCATGAACAATATCTTAGAATTAGTCTCTAAAATTTAAGAAATCATAAGCTGCGTGCCAAGTTTAGCAAATGCGAGTTTTGGTTGTCTAAGGCGAAGTTTTTAGGTCATGTGGTTAGTACGAAAGGAATTTTGGTGGATCCAGTAAAGATTAAGGTTATCATTGGTTAGCCGAAACTTATCAAAGTGACAGAGATACAGAGTTTTCAGGGTTTGGCTGACTATTATTGTAGATTTGTAAAAGATTTTTTTAAGATAGTTGCGCCAATTATTAAATTAACTCATAAAAATGTTCCATTTGTTTGGTCAAAAGAATGCGATACTACGTTTTGGAAAATTGAAGAAGTGTTTGACTTCAGCACAAATTCTTGAAGTTTATACTAATGTATTGAAGATTGGTTTCGGTTGTGTGTTAATGCAAAATGGCAATGTAATTACTTATGCTTCTCGGCAATTAAAGAATCAAGAGAATAATTATCTTGTTCATGATTTAGATTTAGCGACGATTGTGTTTGTTTTGAAACTGTGGAAACACTATTTGTATAGGGAGATTTTCACACTATTTTCAGACTATAAAAGTCCGAAATAGTTATTCTCTCAGAAAAAGTTGAATATAAGACAATGACGATGGTTTTGAACATTTGAAAGACTTTGATTTTAGTCTTGAATACCATTTGGGTAAAGTTAAAGTTGTTGCTGACGCATTGAGCATGAGGAGTGCCGAAACAACGTTGCGTGCAACTAGTCAATTGACTTATGAGTATAACTTATTCGAAAAAGTCATCATTATGACTTTGTCAAAGATTCCTGATGCTGATGATGAACCAACTTGTGTTCAGCTTAAAGTACAACTCATCTGTATTCAAAAAGTGATAGAATGTCAACAAGGTGATAAAAATTATGAGAAGTTTAAGGGTCTTATTGGTGACACTAATAATTCAGATTGGGCTGAGTTTGGAGATCAAAGTTTGAGGCTTAGAGGAGGAATGTGGATTCCATCGGTGGCTGAGACTCGGGATGAGATATTGAGAGAATCTCATCGTTCCACATATAACATTCATCCTGGCATAATCAAAATATGTCATGATATGAGGCAATTGTAATGGTGGCTAGGGATGAAAGCTAACATGAGTGATTATGTGAGGAGATGTGAGATTTGCCAGTAGGTTAAGACCGATAGGCAAAAATTTGGAAGCCACTTCTCATATCATAATGAAGATGAGAACATATTGTGATGGAGTTTGTTATTGATCTGCCTACTTCTTGGAGGAAACATGATGCAGTCTGGATTATTGTTGATGGACTGATAAAGTTTGCTCATTTTCTTCCTATGTACATCTCAGATACCTTTACATAGTCGAGCTTGTTGTATGGGCGAAAGGTGACTCGTTCGTTTGGAGTGTCGTTGATGATAGTTTCTTATCGTGATGTTCGGTACACATCGGGGTTGTGGCAAAGTATGCAGGAACAACTCAGCACTCAGTTACATATCAGTACTGTATTTTATCAACGGGTGGATGGTCAGACTAAAAGGTTGCTCTATATGTTGGAGGACAAGCTCAAGGCTTGTGTAATAGTATTTGGAGGTTTATGGGAATAATACACACCTTTGTGTGAGTTCTTTTACGATAATTGTAATTAATCGTGTATTGAAATGACTCCATTTTAGGCAAGGTATAGGATACCTAGTCGATCTCCTGCTAATTGGGTTGAACTGGAGAATTTGGTGGATTTTGGGTCACGAATGGTTGGAGATGACAGTGAGGTTGTGCAACAGATTCTTCTAAGATTGAAAACGGTTCAGGAAAAAAACAAAGTCATTATGATCTCTATCACCGATTTGTGATATATAGTAAAGGATATTGGGTGCATTTAAAAGTCTCCCCTCGCAAAAACCATTACAGATTTAGACTAAAGGAAGACTTTCTCTCAGATTTATAGGAGTTTTTGGGATTATGAAATGGATTGCGAAGGTTGCTTACAAACTTGTAGTACCGCCTTAATTAGCAGGAGTTTATGACGTATTTTATGTGTCGATGCTCAGGTGGAAAGAAACCTGATTCGCATCACATAGTAAGAGCTAACTTGGGAACGAGAGGTGTGCATAAAAGAACATTTTTTGGATCTCTTTTAGTCCAGTTAAATTTAGTTCAATTTTAATTTCCAGCACAAAATTCTTATTAATAGGAAAGATTGTCAAATCCTGAAATTTTTAAACTGGTAATTATGGCTAATTAGGGATTAACGGAGATTAATTATGGTTTTGAACGTGAATCGAGAGTTAAACACCGGTGAAATTGAGATTTATAATTAATTTTAGTTTTCAATGATGCATGTCTAGTGTTGTGTACTATAGACTATGTCATTTTGCGAAATTAAAATCGACTAAGTGAGTTCGATGTTTCACGGGGTTTTGCCTCTAGATATGTGTCAAGACGGATGTCGAGATAGTTAAAATATTACCATGAACCGTCGTTTCAAATTTCACGACAAATAATTGAATTTAAGTAAAAATTTGAGTTTTGGACTTTTAACGAATTTTGACAGGCTGACGTGGGCCCACACTTTGATTTTCGTGCGAAGACGGGTTGTTCGAGAGTTTTGGAGCCCTTTAGTAAATTCTCCAATTTTCGGTCGAAGTGGGGGATTTTTCGGGGTTTAATTTGGACAAAAATCAAGGTGATAATTATGAAAAATAATAGAAAAGGGCAAATTACCATTAGGTGCATTTGTAATATGTGGGAAAGGAAAAAAAATTGAAGGGCAGCTTGGTCATTTGTTATCCTTTTCATAAAAAACAAAAATCGAAGAGGGCCGCTAAGGGCACCCCACCATTTAATGAGGGCACCCAGTTAATATGGGCACAAATCGATTTACCTAGGGCACCCAAAAATTAAACCCAAAATACCGAAAATGCCCCTCGTGCAAAAAACCCTCTCACCCACCCTCTTGCAAACCCCTGGGCACCCCACCACCACCACCACCACCACCCTCGTTCACCGAATTCCTGGTGAAAGAATTCATTTGTTTTGAACCGAGCAGTGAGAGGAATCCCCGAAATCGTGTTCTCCGTCCCTCGCCGTGTGTTTCTCCTTCGTTCTTCTAGGTTTCTGCATTTTGTAGGGTTCGTTGTGTGAGTCGATTTCGTCTCCAAATTAGGGCTCGAGTGAAGATCGACGAATTAAGTTACATTTGGTAGAGTAGATGTAATGTGTGGTAGAGTAGATGTAATGTGTGTGTGGCGGTTTGTTAAAATGTAAAAAAAGTGGGAAATCGTGGTTCTCGGCCACACAGGCCAGAGACTGTGTCAACCGTCTCGGCCTTGGCCGAGACATAAGCTAATATTTTTCGGAACTCGCGGTCTCGGCCACGTAGACCGGAAGAGTTAACCACGTATCGGTTGTCCACTTCCGAGAGGGTCTCCGTAGGCTCGGTCGTCAAAGGACGAGAGTCAGGCGAATTGAAATGGTCAATTCATCTCGGTGGTGTTCAACCGAGACATTTAAATGGGACTCGGTTATACATGACCGATATATTGAAATACTTGTCGGTCATGGGTGACCGAATATATGGTTCGTTTCACGAACCTGCTTGACCGAGACATCAGAAATGGATGAATTTGAACATTACAGTTTCAAAAAAATCTCCGTAGTAGTCAAACTAACAATACAAGATTGAAAATCCAGCACGACAATTTGCACCGAACCTTAATTAATTATAAATCTCCGTAACATTCAAACTGACTATAAAAAGGGTCCATCCATAAGTAAACAACAATTAAAACACAACACAACATTTGCATATACATAGAACATTCGGACGAATTGGCAAAATTTCTAAATGTTTAGCCGTCTAGGTACAAGCTTACACCTACGGTGTATCTAAGTCTACAACAGGTATGGTGGCTTCATGATCAGCAGTTGCAATGGGCGCGATGTCTCGAAAAACGAATCCATCTCGCCAACCTTTGGCGCAGTCCTCAACGTACCGATCCCACGATGGATATAAGGATGGCAGCGGTGCATTCACACGCAACTGCACCTGTCAAAGTGAACAGTAGAACATAGAAGATATTGTCACAAACCCGATTAAGGGGAAACAAACCAATTCACAAAAAAATCATAGAACTTACCCTAACCCAATGGATATTCCTTTCATTCGCCATTGCAATGATAAGTCTGTTGTGCAATGACGACGTTGGAGTACTACGTAGAGGTAGGAATGTGGAGGCACTCTCATGCGAGAGGTTGACGAGAATGACATTGAATGCGGTGGATACCAACAATCCCATGTCTGGAAGTGTCAACCATTCTTTGAAAGATGCCCCCTCTTGATTCTCCGGGCAATGCACCGCATTCTTGATAGGCTCGAAACTCGAGCCAAGCACTTCCCGCCATAGGTATTCATACCCGATAATCTCATCGTACATCCGTCTACGCACAATCCTCCACCCGTCTACGTCCGCGAGTCCAAGCCCAGAGGCTATACACCTATATCCACAGTTCCCATCGGAAACCACATCGATAATGGCATCAACATGTGGCAACCAATATGGTTCTAAGCAATGACTATAAGCCATGTTAGATCCACTTTGCGTGCGTCGACTGGCACGACGCATTTGTGGAACCTTGCATTTCTTACGCCTAGAAGCTTTTGTGGAGTGGGAGGACTCAAATCCGATTGGAGATTGGGGTGCCTCCCACACCGGGGTGCCTCCGGTTGGAGACCCCGGTGTCCTCACACCCGCATCCTCAACTTCCCGCTCGCACTCCACAAAAGACGATGGTGGACTAATCTCCCTGAGCTGCTCACTTTCACTCCTCCCCCCCGCATCCTCAACTTCCTCCTCCCTCTTATCCAATCTTCCCGCGGTGTCGTGATTGTGCCTCCCACAAATCACGTGACATACCATAAGGAGTCGGCATTCTCCTTGACGTTAATTTGGAAAGGGCATCCACATTTCTTCATACTAGTGTGAGTCCTCGCCTTTTCATCATTCCTTGATTTCTTTAAAATTTTTGCCGCTTTCCCCTTCCCAACTCTCTGAGCCAGTCCCCTATATGTCCCAGACCTGTCACAGGCAATTTTCACCCTTCCCCTTCGCTTAACGCCCCCGGCATCCGAGCGCTTCGTTACTAACACAAACTTGTTCTCGCCACCAATCAGTTGAAGCCATGAAATTGCCGCTTCTCGAGAGGCGAATGGCTTAGAAGGTGTAAAAGTGTCCTTATAGTCCGGAAAATTACAAGATAACGGCATTACCGCAATACAAACAAGTGTAACATTATAATCAACCAAAATGTACAAGCACAATCACAAAAAAACCCAAAAAATCGGTTCTCGGTTGTACAAAGTCTTTGAAACTTTCTTCATAGTCTCGTTTACGTGAGACCGAGAGTTACAGAACCCTCGGTCGTTCCGGCACCGTGACCAACCCTAAACATCTCGGTCATCCGAGGCCGAGACGTAACCATACATCTCGGTCTGCGAGGCCGAAAGAATCGCGCACCCGAGACAGATACTTCGGATAACCGCAAAAAAAACACAAAAACATTTGCAACATTACCTCTAGGACGACCTCATCGGCACCGAAGCATTACGATCCTCCATTATACGGTGGAAACAACTTCGGATTTGAAGAAATTACCAAACCCTACGTTGACAAACAAATCATCATTTTCTTTGTTATACGCAACTAAACAGTTCACAAAAACCCGAAAATGGTTGTCAAACATTGTTACCTCATTGTCGGACGAGCAAGAATCGATCGCCTCTTCGCCAAACGCAATGTGGTGTGGCTTTGTGGTTGAAGGTTCTTTGGTGGGGTGCCCTAACTCCTTGTCGAAATGGTTTGTGGGGTTTGAACCATTATATATATACAGGGGCAAAATGGTCTTTTCCATTTTTGCTGGAATTTTTACCAATTAACTGGGTGCCCTCATTAAATGGTGGGGTGCCCTTAGCGGGCCTCAAATCGAACCAGGGGGGTTCTTCATCTTCGTGCATCGTCTTCGTCTTCGTGGCATCGCCCTCATCTTCGTCTTCAAAGTTCATACTCTGTCCTGACTCTCTCTCTCTCGCTCGCTCTCGCTCTCTCAATCTCTTCTCTCGTCTCTCTGTAGAGAAGAGCCGTGACTATGGTGTTCTTGGTGGTCGTTGAAGGTGTGTTAATGGTGGAAATCAAATTTTAGATTTTTAGGATTGTTGGACTGGTATTGTTTATAGATTCGAAACTGGAATTGGGAGGGGTTGTTATTGTTTGTTGTTGATTATAAGGGATAGCCAAAAGAGGTGAGGGACCGAATTAAAGAAAAAGAAAGAAAGAAAAAAAAAACAACCAAAAAACAGTGATGGAGGTGGGACTGTAAAATCGTGGGGGAGGAAGAAAGAACGTTGGAGGAGGAGGTGGGGTAGGAAGACGATGGGACGGAGGAACCCTCCTAATTAAAAAAAAAAAAAAAAAAAAAAGGTTTAGAAAATTGGAAAAAAAAAATGAAATAAATCTCTGAAAAATTGAGAAAATTCAGAAAATAGGATTTTTGGACAAATTGATGGAAATTGAGGATTTTAATGAAAAATGAGGATTTTGAGAATTTATCGATGATTTATACCAAGTATTTTTCTCGTAATGTGTGTTACAATACTCGAAAATGTCAAAAATTTGAAAAATTATTTTATGGAATAATCTAGGTTAATTTTCAATTCCAAACCACAATTTGAAGTCAAAATTGGGATTCGGACATCTGAGTATATTATTCAGAGAGATGTTAAGGTTTTCGAGTTGAGGAAAGACCGATAAATATATAATTAATCGAAAAAATTATATTTAAGCCTAGACAAAATAATTTTCGAGGTTAAACAATAATTTTAAGTCGAAAAGGAAGTTCGGGCATCGAATAATTTTTGAAATATTTTAGGGGTTTCAGGACGCGATTGGGTTAATTTAACTACAACTAATTGGAAAACAATTGTGGAGTGGTTGTGGAGTCTTATTGAATTTATAAATGAATTGTAGGAGTGTAGTTGGAACCTCGTGTGGATTAGCTTACTGACTCGGAGCGTAAGGGAAAATTGGTATCGCATTTGTAAGGTTAATTAAATCTCGTAGTAACCTTTACATTGTATGATTATATTTTCGTATAAAGTTCATTGATCTTTGATGTTGCATTTTTGTTGTACATACATACACGGTTTGGGATGATAAGGAGTTACGAGCCTCCTTATAGTGTCGACTATATCTGAGTTATAGAACATTATATTATGCTTGAGGAGCTGGAGCCACTGATACTTTGCATCACGTGGTTATCATGAGATCGTTTTGAACCAGATAATACTCCCATAGTCTATAGGAACGAGACTCATTTGGTTATTCTCCCTGCGCATGAGTCCTTATTATTGTTTCCTTACCACTTTCGAAAGACATCATCTAATTGTGGTAGGATAACAAAAACAAGATAGATTCACGGTTGTATTTAAGTTCCTTGGATTATATTGTTCATTTAAGTTCCTTGGATTATTATGCATTTGGTTACTACAAGTGTACTGGATAGGGTGGGATTTACTTATCTGACATTATCAAATTTTTATAATTGGGTAATGACAAGTTCTAGCGACGACAAAGGAAAAGGAAATTTCGACTATTTGTGATTTGCCCAGTTTCTTTCTCTCTATGTTTGTATTATTTTTGAATATAAAATATTGTATAAATGAGTTTTTGGATTCGTGTGCAATTAGGATCTCCTTCGAAATTGTTATATTAATGGTTTTAGGACGGATTGGAATGCTGTGAAACTAAGGTAATGATAGTTTAAGGATTTTGAAAGTCTCAGATAGGTTAGAATGAATAAATAATTTTTGTGAATGCAATATATATTGGTATAGGGTGGATTGTGAGCCCTTCGGCATTTCCACCAAGCTGAGCAAGTTTTGTTTAAAATTTTTGAAGGCCGAGTTTTTTGGCGTAGGCTTAAAAATAAAGGAGATGGTGTCGAAAGTTTTTTATGTAATTTTGAGGATTAAATAATTAATTTTTATGAACTTCGTGGTTTAAGATTCACTTTAGAATCCTTTGTGGTTGATTAAGAATTATATATATTAATTAAAACGATGGATTTTCAATTAAGGCTACTAGATTATTAAAGGATTAAGGTAATCTAGGTCGGTCGGATGCCCTAATTAGGTGGGGTCTAACACACCGTCCTTTTTATGATGGTGGGTGCAGATCTATTAAGTAGCAGGCTGGGCAAAGAGAAGATCGATGAATGCCTCTAAGCTCTATACAAGAGTAAGTGATCACTTTAAGTATCAATTGTTTAGGTCTCTTTGAATGGTTTTGGGTTGTATATTAGGTTGACAGACAAGTCTCCCTAATTGATGCATATACAATACTGTTTGATTTACATGTGATTGTCTTTTACTTGGTTTCCACAGTAGGTGTCTTTTATAAATGCTTTCTCGAGTTTTATAATGTTTCCACATATTTTGTTAAGTCTTCCACAGATAACATTAAAATGATAAAAGTTGTAAGTTAACCATGAAATTAACTATAATGAGGATTGTATAATGCTTATTATGAACATGAAAAATAGGGAGAATATGATAAAAAAATTGACTAATACGTTATTAAGTCCTACCTAGCAGAGTTCAGGACTTAATAACGGGATTTGGTCAGACGGATCCCTAGATTAAGGAAGAGCTCGTCATGAGTGCAAAAATAAAGAGTTGAGCGTCCTTTGACACCATCTTTTACTTGAGCTGATGACGATGATGATGCTAACGATGCGCAATCCTGTAGTTCGAGTTTGATGATCTCTCTAAATTTTGGGGAAATAAGAGATACATTAATATTGATATGTTAATTTTGGATATTTGACACTTTAATAGTTAGTTAAGCTTTTTGTTTTTGCATTTTCATGTTTATTATCATATTATATTACATATGTTTTGTGATGTTTAGTGTTTTGATATTTTAAGATTATTTTTAAACCTTGAGGACAAGCTTTGGTTTAAGTTTGGGGGCATCAACACTATGGACAATTGTAAGAAAAGATGAATTAAAGGTAAACACTGCAGTTATGATCGTAAAATTTTTTTTTTGAAGTAGTTAAAGAGGAAGAATGGTAGTGTATTTCATTTACTTAATACTTAAATGCAGTACATAGTGATACATAAAAAAATGTATATAGATAGTATAAATTAGGTTATATATAGTAATATATAATGAATAAAATTTCATTTGCAAAGTCCATGTCTTTAGTTGAGGACGAGTAAGAATACAAGTATCATATTGATATGAAACTCAAGAAAATGTTGTTGTTTTTGAAAAAAAAAGAATTGTAGCAAACAATGGTATAATTTCATGATTAGAAGCTTAGAGTTAGGGAAGATCATGAACTTAAAACCAAAGCAAGAAGGATACCAGAACACTTCTTATAGAAAAATTTAGATCTTTAAAGAATTATATAATAAATATGGATCTTAATTGAGTATAAAGTGAAATAAAGACTTAGTAGTAAAATGGGAAGAGATAGGCATGATGTTTAATGAAAAGTTGGAATTAAAAGTTGCTGAATAAAAGTGAAAGTGAGAGTTGCTAACAATAGTTCTTAAATAAAAAATAGAGAGTCCCACAAGTTCTATAGGAAAGTAGTAGAAGAGAACTTGATGGTTGGAAAAAATGAGAAAAATGGAGTCCAAAGGAAAAGAAGCATGGATTGTACAACTAAAAATATGTATAAGAAGAAAAGAAATATATATATATATATATATATAAAGAAAGAAAGGCAGAAGTCAAAAAAAAACTTTCTAGCTCGAGTACAAGTAACTTAATTGAGTTAAGTTTCTTTTCCAACTATAAAAATCATATGGACTCTTGAAGTATTAAAGTCTTCAAAAATAGTATGATCTATGCTTATTTGTGAATTCTTGAGCTTAATAAGAAATCATGAGATTGTACACTTGTTGCTTGAGCGATGAGGTAAAGTAAACTTGTAAGTAATTATGGTTTTTGTTGTGAACTACTTATGAGTTTTGAAAGTGAATTACACTTGTTGTTAAAGCTACGTGTTTTAAAAGTATTAGTTTTTATGAAAAAAACTCTTGAGTGGATTGTTAACTTAACACTTATTTGAATTGAAGGACACTATATGAACTATGTAAAATGAGTAAGATAATATAAGTAGTATTTGTATGCATTTTTAGTAGAATATACTTTTACTCAGGACATGCAAAGTCATAAGTTTGAGGGTATTTGATAAGTAGTTAATTAGACTTATATATAGGGTTAGTTTAGCTACATAATAGGTCAAAATATCTTGGAATGCGGTGTAATTCATGGTATTTTTGTGTTTTCAGGTCTACAAGGTATAAAATAGACAAAGGAATAAATTCATGAAGAAAAAAGAATAAAAATCACAAAAATAGGGTCGACGTTGTTCATACAAAGCTAGCGTCGTGGAGTATAACATAGATGTTATAAGGACATGATAAGTTAGTATTTTTATATATTTAATAGTGTATTTTAGTATGTTTAATTATTAAAAGTATTTAAAATATATATTTAATTATATTTTTTGGTCATTTTTAGGTGAAACGGAGTATGCGGTTGAATTCGTGGCGGAAAAATACTCAAAATGAAGTATTTACTTGCAGTGATCGGATGCCGGACAGTTTACCTCGAAATACGCGTTGCGCGGTGGGTCGAATAGCGGACATGGTGTTCCAGCCAATTAAAGCATGCCACGTCAGCGAGAAAAGCACCTCAGGACCAATCAGACGCCGCCACGTGGGCATTCAAACTAACAGGACGTCATCACACGCCAGCGGGCCAATCGGGTGTCGCCATGTCAGCGGAATACAGACCAGCAGCCAATTCCGAGTTGCCACGCGTTGCCACGTCACCCTGAGAGTCACGTCACATGCAAGCCATTCCTTCTCGCACAGCTTTCATCGATCGGCCTCAAGATCCGTACAACACAGACTCCCAGAAATTCGGTCCTCTTGCGCGACTTTTGCGAGCCACGTGTGTGAAACGTGGCATTCACCGATTGGTCCGGGCACGTTATAGAAAGGGGTTCCGCCAATCAGGAGATGCCACGTGACGATGAGTCAGCACACACACAATGAACACAGCAGATTTCGGCGAATAAGGCGGCGACAACTCAGTGGCGGTGACAGGGACGGAGCAATGGCGCTGCGACACGTCAGCGAGACCAGAAAATCAGCCAATAAGCTATTTACACGTGGCAGAGTCGGTTTTCAAGCCAAAAACACCCCTACGATGCTCCTCGACGCACGAGTCACGTACCTAACCCCTAAAATTAGTATCCGAGACCAATTTGGAGTATTTTTATATATTAGGAACCTAGGTATTATTAGAATATGAATTAATTAGTATAATTTTAGATTAGTTTTTAGTATAGATTTTTGAAGATGATGTCCGGCTAATCAATTTCTTGCCTAAATCAAAGGGGAAGCAAGTTGGAATCATGGATTCATGGCATTCTTTGTGAGATCTTTTATTTTATTTTTTTAATTAATTTAATTTCTCATATTTCATTGTTGTTAATTTAATGATTATGATTTAGATCTATGGTGTGTATATGGCCAATGCATGCTTTTAGATTGACAATCTACTGTTATTTGGAATATTAGTATCCGTGTAATTGTGCTTTTATACCAATAAAGTAACAAACATTCACCCGTTTGTCGTAAAACCCTTTCAGTGTTTGAATGTGCAACAATTGAATCTAGGTTAAATCGGGAGCGGACGCGATCCGATTATCTTGGATTAGTGTTCCCATAGATCTATATTACTGCAGTTAGTGTATTAAACCTTATTGACGGATGTCTAGGGTTATACATTAATTAGGGAAGTAGTTAGTGGCGGACGTCCTGGCTATCGAGATTAGGGGAACTAGGAATTTCTGGCGGTTGTCGATTTCTTATAGCTAATCTAGGAGAATTAAATTAATAATATTTTTGGAAAGATTGAAGACCATGATTGTCATTGAATCTTGATTCTAATTTGTAGAACTGGAGATTTAGGTATTATTTAGGTATTAATTAATTATTAATTAATTGGTTTAAAAGTAGTTCGTTATTTTATTTAATTAGTTTAGTTAGATTAATTAGTTTAATTAATATTTATTTGAAAACTCCCATATTTAGTTAACTTAGAGTAACTCAAGTCCTGCGGATTCAACCCCGTATTTACCACTACTACACCCTTGCGGTTGGTAACTCGATTACGGGTTATATTTGGCACGAACGACACGCGTCAGGACAACATGGAAATCAAAAGAAGCAATGTAGTGATAGTGACGCGGTAACGACGTTGTGGGCTAGAACAAACGACGCTAAGTCAATACACAAGCAACGTCAAGTGCACTGAGAAGGAAAAAATAGAAAGAAAACACAGCGCTGCGGTGGCGTAATAAAATAACACAGACAACATGGATCACTTAAACAACGTCAAAACTTAAAAATAGAACGTTTTGGACTTCTATTTCGTTTAAGATTGTTATCTAGGGTTTCTAATTGTATTTTTAGGAGGTCTAAGAGTATAAGTAGGTATTACGACATGGTAAACTCACCAACCACCATAAATTAGCATATACCATCATAGATTATTATAGTTTACATTAGTTTTAAGTATTGAGAAAAGCTTTTGAAGGAAAAGACATTGAAGACTCCTATTTGCACTTCAATCTTTGTTTCATTGATTTAATTAAATGTATTATTTAGTTAAATCTCTGATTTCAATTATGTTTATGAATTGTATGATGTTGATTTCACTGATGAATAAGTAGTCTATTTATTTTAGGGATCAATGGATCTTATGATATGAATACTATGCAAAGTTATGAATTATTTATAATGTTTTATATGTGTAATTATTAGAATTTTTGTTTTATTTTATGTTTAATGCTATGAACATCTTTATCACATGTTTATTGATTAGTAGTTTTAGAAGTTACCATGGCATTGGAACTTTTAAGCGTAAAATATATAACATCAATAAATAGTTGTTGATTAGGGAGACATGGATAATATACTTAATTATTTATGAGTATAAAGATTGGGTACTTAATGCTTTGTCAGATTTTATTTACACCGATAGGTGGAGTTCTAGTTTGCACATTTGGATCTTTTTCACCACGATAGTGGATTGAAGTGAATATTAAGGAGATCTATCTATCCTAATAATGCATTGCACACACACATAAGAAAGATGAAGTTAGATACGGGAAGTATAGTATTTCGTTACTCAGGTGAAGTTGTGAACTAAGAGTTTTCTCAATATAATAATACAAATAAATTTACATTGCTTTTATAGATTAGATTAGTTTTAGTTGAAATCAAACAAAAAGAAAACTTCTTAACAATATAGTAAACTTGACTAAGCACTTGTGTCCATATACACCTTTCCTAAAGGAATGATTTGTTGATTACATTATTACTACAATTGAACCATTATACTTGTGTTCACAATCAGCGTGCGACAAAGACATAAATATGTTATGGCAAGTGTGGGTTACGATTCTCAAATGGCCATACATTAACATTCCAATGGCTTATATGTGATTTCACGTGTAGGGTTTTTCAGCCTTAATTGGGCTTTGATCATTACCTTCATTGAGATATTGCGTCCAGAGACACATATGTTATGGCAAGTGTATGATTACACTCCATGACGTTGAGCTATTGCTCAACTTACCTATTGAAGGTATGCATGTGCCGAGAACCACCAATACTAACTATGTCGAAGTGTGTGAGAGGCTACTTGGTGGAAGACCTTGTCCAAAAGACCTTGTTAGGAATATACTTCAAGTCGCATAGCTTCAACAAAATGTACCATCTATAGAGGATGACAACAATAAGGAAATTGTGCAACGTTATGCTTGTTCATACATATTACAACTTATCGGTAGTTATGTGTACGCCGACAAGTCGAACCGATTTGCACATTCGATGTTTCTTCTGTTAATCTAGGACCTTCAAACTAATGGACAATATAGTTGGTGAAGTGCGTGTTTGGCTTATTTGTACAAGGAGTTGTGTTATGGATCTCACTTGGGTATGCATGAAGTCGATAGTGCATCAATTCTTATACAACGGTGGGCATGAGATAGGTTTCCATTTATAGAATTAAGGCACCTGGGTGCTTCTAGAGTTCGACCTCGAACAGTGGATGGAGCAAACATGCCTGATGATGTTCCACTAGGACTTAGGTAAAAAAAATGATTTTCGTAATTTCTTTTATTATTATTATTATGTTCTTTTGTTTTTAATTAATTTATTGTTTTGTATACAAATGGATAAATTCGCTTTCAATTACTGAGACTTCGACACACGTCTTAGCGACTTACCATGATGCATTCGACACATAGAAGAAGGATATCATGGTGTAGCAACCATATGCTTATGTCCTCGAGCCTTTTTCGCAATGTTGTAATGAAGGTTATGGGAGTTGGCTATTGAGATGTCCTCTAATTTGTTTCCATATAGTCGCGTGACATCGAATAGAAAGGGTATTAAGACAATTCGGAATGATACAGGTCATGCCATTAAATTATGAATATAACATCCGACTGCACTGCTTCAAATTGAGAGGAAACTCTTAAGAAAATTAGGTAATGTATTATGAAAATTTTATACAGTTGTGGGGAAATTATGGTGATAACAAAGTCATAATGGAACAAGAAGAAGGGCAGGATCAAGAAGAGTGCTTGAGGTGGTATCGATCTATCACTAGATGATTCATTAGATACAACGGGTCACTGCGTGACTATTCGGTATACTTATAACTATTAGTTTGTTATCCTCATGAGTTTTATCATAAAATTTGGGTGTTGACACTTATTTTAATTGCATATTAATCTAACTTGGTGCATTGAAGGTGGTGAGCATTCATTAAAGATGGGTTTAATCAAGGCATTATTGATATTGATGAAGGCATTAGAATCTTGTATAAAGATGAATGGTAGAGGACTACTATGTGGAATGATGGAAATGATGTTGAGGTTAAAATAGATGATAAGACTTCTCAACAAAAAGAGGAAGAAGAGGATCCGAGCTGAGCAAATAAAGGGAGGAGAAACAACAACAACAAGGAAAGTGACTGTGGGTGAGAGCAACAAACGTTCTCCTCCACCACGTCCATCTCATCCAATACCAATAAGAACAGAGACTGTAGCTGAGAGCAGCAAGCGTTCTACTCCACCAAGTCCATTTCGTCCAAAACAAGAAGGTCAGAGACTGTTGGTGAAAGTAGCCAATGCACATCTCCACCACGTCCTCCTTCACATTGGTACATTCTTTCATCGGCCCCAATGCAACCTGAAACTCACATGTTTGTACCTAGGGTGTCGAGCATTGATCTCCATCCTTACCATTTCGATTCATATGCACTAGAGTCGTCATCTCATATATGGACCATGGAAGACCTAGACATTAAATGTATGGTTCATTACCTCAATATATGTCGAGCTCATTTACTCTACTATGTTATAATTACTGTATGCCATTGTCAGGGCTTGTCTCACTAAGCCCTGACTTATCCTTAATCACCCTAATTAGGAACCTAATCTATACAATCATCTTTACACCTTGAAATATTTTTAAACTCAATCCTTAATAACGCTCCAAATTATAATTTAGATCCTTAACTGACCTCGGTTCTTAATTTATTTTATTAGTGCAAATTAGGAAATTATATCTATATTTTGTAAAAACTTTGGCTAACACCTCTCCTAAAAGTCGCACGTCGGAAAAAATCACCTAATAGACATCAGAATGGGATAAGCCTAAAAGGACTCATAACTCCCCGCGGTTCACAATATATATCAAATTATATAATTTAAACTAAATTAAAGTCTGTTTTACAACTTCATAAACCTAAAATAAACTAAAACCAGATGCAAACCCACGCAACTTACTTCAAACTAATTTAGGAGATCACATTACATATTTGATAGTATTTTATGACCTACGCTCATCTCAGAACCCAAAACAATAATATGTAACATAATTACAACGAGAATTAAAACTTTAAAACATGAAAACATTCAACAAAGTTCTTCCAGTCTTGTATGTTCTTTCTTGTCTTCACAGAGAACCTTAAATCATCAAAAACAACTCGAACATATCAAGTAAGTAAACTCTTACATTACTTTGTACTTTTACAAATGTTAGTCCAAATACATGAAGATATGTGATTGCATTTCTAAATTACCAGAAATTTATATAACAAAATGAAACCTTTTGCTACTATTCAAGGTTCATAAATAGGTTGGCCGACCCAAGAATGAACCTAAAATAGTAATAAAAGTCTAATGCATGCTCCCCGAAAAACTTGCGTCTCCCGAGTCTTCCGTGTTCCAATCTAACTGGTCAGAAAACCTAGCTCCGAGTCCCATCGTGAGTCATAGCATTAACAAGCCATCATCCAGAATGAGATGAATGCATGACCAAGAATGACGCAATACAATGCAAACTAATCACAAATTCAGGTATAAAGATAAATTTCATAAGTAGTAAAGATCATTATTGGGTTTACTTACAGTCCAACCAACTTGAAATTGATAACGAAACCTCACTAGTGTGTTCCCCGCGTTTCAAGTACTTCTGTAAGTCCTAGTAAACCATAAAATTTACATTTTAGGAGTTGAAACTCTATCTTAATACTTTAAATTCCATTTTCAATTCATAATGGGATTAAAACACATTTTCAAATTCATAATTGAGTTTAATTTTATGAACCAACAACAACTCTTAAAAGATCTCCAAATACCATTCAGACCATTTTCCATGTTTTAAAACTTCTAAATAAGTTTTAAACCCCTTATTGGATTCCAAAATAAATAACAACTTATTTATGAATTCCAATTAAGGTCTTCAAGACCTATTTAACTTTGAATTCACTTATAACTCAATTCATAAATCATAGGCTTTGTCTATCTCACATTTTACTTAAAATTCTTAATAAGTACCCATTTGTGTTCATTTTATCAGAAACATGTAATTTATCTAATTTCGTCCAATCAATGTTATTCATCTATTAACTAACTCAAATATATCAAAACCTTCTCCAACAACAGGGAATGCCTCTTGAGAGGTCTTATGTCCATTAAAAACCAACAACCAACAATCATACAAACTCACAACAATAATTGCTTTAATTGAACAGAGAAATCCTCTTATTTCCAACCAAAACAATCATACAACCACAACAACCATGTCTTTCTTTTTTATCTTCATCAACTATTCATTTTCCTTTCGTCAACACAATGAACAACAACAATAGAACAGCAAAAACAGCCATGTTCCATTATCCACTTATCATCTCCTACCCTCTTCTCAACAATAGTTCAATTTAATGCTTTTCAGAAAAAAACATAGAACAACAACTCATGACGGCAATCTCATAAGATCTCTTTACTTAAATTGGGGCTTAGTTAAACCTTTTAATCATCAAAACAAATTCAGAAATTCCAATTTCATAGACCCATAGCATTTTCATCAAGAAAACTTAAAATCGAAAGGGAAATCAAAGGTAAATGAGGAAACACTCACCTCAACGATGGATTGAATCCACTTCTCACTTTCGACATTAACAATAGTAGCACCCACACAACAACAGCCATGTTATTCCCTCTTTTAGTAATCACCATCTTCTATTTCCTATTACGAACTGATCCCAACAACAAAATAATAACAGTACTCCCATTTACCTTGTCATCATCATCACCATCCCGTTACTTCCTCCCTCAAACAGTACCAACATAAAAAATCAATCAAATCAATAATAATCTACACTCAATTAAACTTGAATTAATTAAAACTGACCTTAATCCAGTGAGCTAATCACCACTGTTCTTCATCGTTAAGCCTACCAACTTCACTGCTTCATCGTTCCCTACGTGAGAGGAGAAGCGTGATCGAGGAAGATATAATCGAGAGAGGGAGAAAATGAGGTCGAGACCCTTTTGGATCAAAAAGGGAAACTGAAACTCCATCTTCAATTCACTGTTTCTCCTCACCATATCCATGTCCGCCACTGAGAGAGAGAATATGCATTTCACAATGAAAGAGAGAACTGAGGAAGATGGGAGAGAGGGACGATGATGATTCGAGAGAGAGAGAGAGAGAGAGAGAGAGAGAGAAAGATATCGAGTATTGAGGAGAGTGATCGAGAGATCGGGATAGTTGAACGAGAGAGGGAAGAGCAGAGGCATCAACAACAAAAGAAGAAAGATCGAAAATGGTGAAGATTGATACTTTTGTTTTGATTTTCACTATTTCCTTGATTTATTTTGGTCATATGACCAAAATACTCCTTATTACTTATCCATTTACTTAACACCTTAAATGCCCTTGGTGGTCATATGCCACTTTTATTTGTTTATTTCATGTTTACCCCTTATATTTAAAGCAAATTTGAACCATGAAAAATACCTTCATTTTGTCAAAAATCGAGAAAATTCCTAAGCACGCAACAAACAAAAATAATATTTTAAAATTATAATCTTCTGTCCGAAATAAGTAAGTCCCACCTCAGATATTTAAATCCCAATTTAAATTTAAAAATACTTAATTAGTCGCCTAATCAAGTTTAAGAAATTCTTGGATTTCATAATTCTTCCCAACTAATTAAAAATTCCATCCTCGAAATTTAAACATACTGGTCAGTTGAACCAAAAAAGAGATATGAGAAATGTGTCCTTCATATACAAATTATTTAATCCAAAACCATAAAACTATTTTCAAGGTGAATTGTTAAATGGACCCAACCACTTTCGTGGTAATTAACAACTCAGTGGCAGAGATCATAAACATTTCAACTTATTTTTTTCGACTTATTGGTTTAATAAAAGTTATTTTTGTTACTTTGTCAATCTTAACATTTTGTGAATTTCTGACGAGTTAAAAAAAAATCAACTTGTGGAATATGTGATAATCTTTCTTCATTTCTCATCTAATACCTTGAATCTTATTCAAGTATCAACACATAGCAAGTCCTAGTCTATCTTGTTTTTTCATGACACCATTTTCATTCTTAATTGATAACAATTCTACAAACTATTGATAATTCTTTCCCTATCTACCAAAATTTATTACACATCTCAATTTGTTTTCTAATCATTAATCATCTTTTCATCAGAATTGTCGATCGATCAATTCTTAGACTATCATCATCAATCTAAACATTTATATAATGATGCAAAAAATAACCGAGCGAGACATTAGATGCTAAGTAGAGCAGCATGTTTATCTGATCCATCACTATTCCAGTGTTTCTCAACAGAATCTGAATTACACACGTCATCTCATGACTATAGATCTCTAACTACATCTACCATCCCATGACAAGAGATCTCGAATTACAATCTAATCAGAAAAGAAAACTTAATACATCATGGAACTCTCGCTCATTCTCTACATGTCTACTCGAAATATTATTTAAGACGTGGACTACAAAGCAATTATCAATTCCAACTCGTCAGCTAATTTACTTAACTTTTCCTTCGACTGGTTAGAAAGTTAACAACTTATCTAACTGTTGGGTTTTGGGGTTCATACGCAGCGGAAATTACAAAACAATTTTGACAAAAACCCCAACAGGATCCGAATCTAATTCCATTAAAAAGTTTAAACCATGAAAACTTAATCATACCTCAGTCGCAATGTACCTTTCTGAAGGTTGATCGATCCGTAAGGCGCTGCCAACGACGAACGCCCTCTACCAGTAGTCCACACACGAACGGCGGCCGAGATTTGAAGTGCTAGCTTCGAGAGAATATCAAACCTTTTTGTTTCTCTCCAAAACGATCCAGAGCATCCCAAAAACCCTAAGTCATTTCTAAAACGAAAATAGAGTTTCGGCGTTTTTCTTTCGTCCGTGTATTCTAACTTAAAGCGTCTATTTATACAACCCTTGTATATAGACGGTTAAGTAAATTACACATATACCTCTACTTAAAGAAGTATAAGTGGAATACACCATAAGGACGTTTCCGTCATGAATTTTATCATATAAAATTCATTTTTCTGAACCATCTTAAAATCTCACAAAACCATTCTTAGTGTGCGACCCAATAGGCTCATACAACGTTGGCAGTGTACCAAAACACATTTCGGTATACAAGTCAGAAGTGGCCTCTAGCAAGACATTATGACTACCCAAATTGTACGAATATCAAATCGATACAACCTAATCAATAGTGTATATAACATCATTTTTGTCACACGATATCCTTTTGATCAAACATAAGGCATGGAATTGTCATCCAACATATTCAATCGTACTAGTCTCGATCTCTAGGTAGACTGAAAACATCCAAGTGACATTGATCAATATCAATTCACTTAGACTAGGCCTTTTATCAGTCTAACACATCGAGGGATCCACTAGATATCTCTCTTTATATGAGAAGGACAAATTCTATCTTGATTACACAACTTCATCACATTGCTCACATAGTAACCAATCACGACCTTTATAATCGTCCGGTTAAAGACAACGTTTGATAGTGTCAAATCACTATGTTCCTAATGTTGAAGTCTCTGATAATCTCAAGTCAGAGGACTGAAAAATATACTTATCATGAGAAACAACTATGACTTAATCCATGTGATGTTCTCATAGCGGGTCGATCCAGTACTTCGTTCCCTAACAAGTACTCGTGATCTTGATTCGTATCCCTATACATATAATCATCATATGATCATCAATCAAGACTCACACTAGTTTTAATTCATTATAGTTCCCAGCATAATGATCGAATAGGGACATTTAAGATATTTCTGTAAATACCCATGGATCTTATTATAATGTAAACATACGAATTAATTATAATAAACAGCAAATGAAATCATCTATTTTATTAACTAAAAGTATTCATAAAGACAGTTAATGGATTGACCTAGGGCACATGCCCCAACATCTCCCACTTGCACTAGGGCCAATCATATATGCATCTAATGCCTAATGATCTAACATGACCATCATGTTTTGCTTGTGGAAGAGCTTTTGTCAATGGATCTACAACGTTGTCTTCAGTAGGTACTCTACAAATCTTTATGTCTCCCCTCTCAATAATTTCTCTGATGAGACGAAAACGCCTGAGTATATGTTTGGATCTGTGGTGTGATATAGGTTCTTTGGCCTGTGCTATTACCCCGTTATTGTCACAATACAAACAAATAGGGTTAGCAATACTTGGAACCACACCTAGTTCAGAAATGAACTTTTTGATCCAAATCGCCTCCTTTTGCCGCATCGAACGCCGCAATATACTCAAACTTCTATTGTAGAATCTGCCATGGTCTCTTGCTTCAAACTTTTCCGCCAGTTCGCACCCCCATTCAAAGTAAACACATATCCAGATTGTGATCTAAAATCATCTATATCAGTTTGAAAACTTGCATCTCGTGTAACCATTTACAACTAGATCATTTTCAAAACCTCCATAGACCAAGAACACTTCCTTAGTCCTTCTTAAGTACTTAAGGATGTTCTTTCTTGCTATCCAAAGTGACTCTCACGGATCCGATCGATATCTCGCTTGTAGTGCTCAAAGCATATGATACATCAAAGTCGAGTGCATAACATGGCATACATGATAGATCCAATAGCGATGCATATGGAATCTTATTCATACGGTCTCGCTCATCATTTGTCTTAGGACATTGAGTCTTCTTGAGACTTATGCCATGAGACATTGGCAACAATCCTCTTTTAGAGTCTTGCAAACCGAACCTATTCAAGCACCTTGTCTATGTAAGCACTCGACTTAGACGGATTAGCCTCTTAGATCTATCACTATAGATCTTTATCCCTAAGATATAGGTTGCATCTCCTAAGTCTTTCATTGAGAAACACTTCCCTAACCAAGACTTGACATTCGCAATGTTGGGATGTCATTTCCAATGAGTAATATATCATCAACATACAAAGCACGGAAAAATAACTACACTCCCATGACCTTCTTGTATACACAAGGCTCATCTTCGTTCTTAATAAAACCAAAATCCTTGATTGCTTCATCAAAACGAAGATTCCAACTCCGAGAAGCTTGCTTTAATCCATAAATGGATCTTTGAAGCTTGCATACCTTCCTAGAATTCTCAGGATGTACAAAACCTTCAGGTTATGTGATATACACTTCCTCAAGTAGCTTTCCATTAAGAAATGTTGTTTTTACATCCATTTGCCATATTTCATAGTCATAATATGTAGCAATGGCAATTAAAATTCTTATGGATTTAAGCATGGCTACTGGCGAAAAAGTTTCATCATAATCAACACCTTGAGTCTGCCTGAAACCTTTTGCTACAAGTCTTTCTTTAAAAGTATGCACTTTGCCATCCATGTCAGTTTTCTTCTTGAAAACCCATTTACATCCAATGGTCTTACCACCTTCAGGTAAATCGACTAACTTCCAAACTTGGTTATCATACATGAATTGCATCTCAGAGTTCATGGCACTTAGACATTTATCTGAGTCTGGTCCAGACATAGCCTCCCGATAAGTGGTGGGCTCATTTTGGTCTATAAGAAACACATCACGACTATCAGTAATGAGAAATCCGAATCTCTCCGGCTCATGTCTTACCCTACTAGATTTATGTGGGCCTTGTGTCACTTGTGGAGGTTCAACTGGTTCGGAACGTTGTTGAACTTCCAGTAGCGGTTCAGTGTTTATCTGTGATTCTTGAACTTCTTCAAGATTTATTTCTCTCCCACCAGTGTCTTTTGAAATAAGTTGTTTTTCCATAAAGGCACCATACTGAGCAACAAACACTTTGTTCTCAACGGGATTATAAAAGTAATATCTTTTTGTTTCCTTAAGATACCCCACAAATAAACACTTGTCAGATTTAGTTGCTAGTTTTGTCTGAGACTTGTCGTTTTACGTAAGCCTCATAACCCCAAATCTTAAGGAAAGACAAACTAGGTCTTTTCCCGTACCATATCTTATATGGTGTTTTATCAACCGCTTTAGAAGGAACTCGATTTAGAGTGAAAGTTGCAGTTTGTAATGCATAACCCCAAATGGATAATGGAAGATATGCATGACTCATCATAGATCGAACCATATCAATAAGGTTTGATTTCTCTTTTCAGAAACTCCATTCCATTGTGGAGTTGCTGGTGGAGTCAATTGAGAGACAATCCCACAATTTTTAAGATGATCATCAAATTCTTGGCTTAAATATTCACCACCTCGATCTGATCGAAGTGTTTTGATAGTTTTACCAAGTTGATTACGCACTTCATTTTAAAACGTTCGAAACATCTCAAATGATTGAACTTTATGTTTCATAAGATATACATAACCATATCTGCTTTGAAATCATCAATAAATGTAATGAAGTCGATAACCTCCTCTAGCCATTGTGTTTATAGGACCGCATACATCGGTATGTATTAGACCCAATAAATTACTTGCCCTTTCACTGTGTCCAGTAAAGGGACTTTTCGTCATCTTGCCTAGTAAACAAGATACGCATGTTTCATATGTTTCTAAATCAAATAAATATAGAAGTCCATCTTTATGGAGCTTCGTTATGCGTTTCTCGTTTATGTGTCCGAAACGATAATGCCAAAGATAGGTTTGATCACAGAAATAACAATTTTCTTCCTTTTCTTTTGGGTGTTTTGAAGGAGGAACAGGCCGGGTCTTAACTTGTTCCATAGGCTTTGCGACAGGTGCAGCAACAGCCTTGGCAACTCTAGCCTTGCCTTTGCCTTTCTTCTTCATTCTCTTTCCCTTTTAGACCATCAACATATTGCTAGAGGGTTTCTTGATATTTTGTTCAGCAGTTTTGAGCATCAAATGCAATTCCGAAATTGATTTCTCCATATTATTCATATTGTAGTTCATCACAAATTGTGAGTAACTTTATGGTAATGAATTCAGGATCAAATCCGTAGCCAACTCTTGGCTTATGGGAAATCCGAGTCTATCAAGCTGGTCAACATAGCCCTTCACCCTCAGTCGTCTTGCAAGAATGTAGGTGTTTTGACAGTCTCGAACCTTTCTTGCCTAGCTTGCTGTTGGAACATTTCCTTCAGCGTTATAGCCATGTCATAAGCTTCCATTAGTTCCATGTCCTTCGAAGTTCGGGAACCATAGTTGCCGGCATAATACATGCAACATCAGTAGAATCGTTGACATGCTTATTATGCGCATCCTTCACAGCTTTCGTAGCATTGGCTAGTAGGTCCTCAGGGATTGGAGCATCCAGGATATACAACTTGCGTTCATGCTTAAGAACAATTCTCAAGTTTCAAGCGATCAAGAAAGTTAGTCCCAGATAGCTTATCCTTCTCAAGGATGGATTGCGATGTGAGGGGATTATTGTTACTTGAAGAGGCCATTGATCTACAATAAAGATTATGCAAAGTTTATTTTAGTATAGAGGAATAGACTCCCACTAAATTAACAACCCCCCTAAAATGTACTGTTTATTTAGGGGACTAAAATCTATATTTCACCTAATTCTATGACAGCTATGACATGAAACACAGAACTAGATTATTTAGTTAGGTAACAATTACCAATTACATCTTATGTAATTTTTAGATCCTTTTATGAGATACGGGACATCTTATGTCTTAGCATGTTTTTATCTCATCATTTGCCTAAAGCTCAAAACTATTTTGATGGCTTTATTAAGTCGAACCATTTTAAACATTAAGGTAACTCTTACCCAACTTGTCTCACCAAGATAACACAATACACCCAAATATGGCTGAAACTATATTAGTATGATCGAGGCCTTGACAAGTGTTTAAAATGGATGACACGAGACTTAAAATTTAATAGAGTGATTTTATTCAATTTTAGTGATTTTATGTAAACAATGAAATATCATATATTTTATTGATTTGTTCAATCACTAAACAATTTGGAATTTTTTTTTTAGAAGACGAATCTCAATTCCGAAAATTAAAATTCGTTACAGAAAATCATAATTTTCGCTGATTTTATTATCATAAATTAACCCCTTAATTTATCCAAAATTAAGTCAATTAAAACATTTTAATTAACACGGGCCCACATCTAACTAATCATCTTATCCTAATCCAATTAGGATTTAAGATATTTGAATCCTAGTATATCACCAATAACAAGATTCTTGATATTTATCTCCTATTCTAATTTGTTATCTATCTTTATCAAATAGAAACTTCATAACAAAATAGATATAACAAGATAAATAATTAATTTCGAAAATTAATTATTTATTTTGGATTTAAGATATTTGAATCCTAGTATATCACTAATATATAACAAGATTCTTGATATTTATCTCTTATTCTAATTTGTTATCTATCTTTATCAAATAGAAACTTTATAACAAAATAGATATAACAAGATAAATAAATAATTTCGAAAATTAATTATTTATTTTGGATTTAAGATATTCGAATCCTAGTATATCACCAATAACAAGATTCTTGATATTTATCTCATATTCTAATTTGTTATCTATCTTTATCAAATAGAAACTTCATAACAAAATAGATATAACAAGATAAATAAATAATTTCGAAAATTAATTAATTATAAATAAATAATTTCGAAAATTAATTAATTATAAATAAATAATTTCGAAAATTAATTATTTGCAATTTCGGTCTTCATCCAAATAATCACAAACATGTAATTGAATCATGAACTACTATCCCAATCGAACCTAATGGTGTCATGGATCACAGAACACAAAATTCAATTCATTAAAATTATTTGAATTAACCTAACATGGTTACTAGCATGTACGAAACTGATTTTAATTAAATCACGAATATGTGTATCATATACACAAAACATGATAATAAATCTCAAAGACAACTTATGTATATCACATATACATCAACTATTAACATGTTTTCAATCATATAGCATGTATATATCAGAAGTAAACATGCAATGAATTTAATGGAATCGAACTCGATGGCTCTGATACCACTGTTGGGTTTTGGGGTTCATAGCAACGGAAATTACAAAACAATTTTGACAAAAACCCCAACAGGATCCGAATCTAATTCCATTAAAAAGTTTAAACCATGAAAACTTAATCATACCTCAGTCGCAATGTACCTTTCTGAAGGTTGATCGATCCGTAAGGCGCTGCTAACGACGAACGCCCTCACCAGTAGTCCACACACGAACGGCGGCCGAGATTTGAAGTGCTAGCTTCGAGAGAATACCAAACCTTTTTGTTTCTCTCCAAAACGATCCAGAGCATACCAAAAACCTTTTGGTATACAACTCATAAGCAGCCTCTAGCAAGACATTATGACTACCCAAATTGTACGAATATCAAATCGATACAACCTAATCAATAGTGTATATAACATCCTTTTTGTCACACGATATCCTTTTGATCAAACATAAGGCATGGAATTGTCATCCAACATGTTCAATCGTACTAGTCTCGATCTCTAGGTAGACTGAAAACATCCAAGTGACATTGATCAATATCAACTCACTTAGACTAGGCCTTTTATCAGTCTAACACATCGAGGGATCCACTAGATATCTCTCTTTATATGAGAGGGACAAATTCTATCTTGATTACACAACTTCATCACATTGCTCACATAGTAACCAATCACAACCGTTATAATCGTCCGGTTAAAGACAACGTTTGATAGTGTCAAATCACTATGTTCCTAATGTTGAAGTCTCTGATAATCTCAAGTCAGAGGACTGAAAAATATACTTATCATGAGAAACAACTATGACTTAATCCATGTGATGTTCTCATAGCGGGTCGGTCCAGTACTTTGTTCCCTAACAAGTACTCGTGATCTTGATTCGTATCCCTATACGTATAATCATCATATGATCATCAATCAAGACTCACACTAGTCTTAATTCATTATAGTTCCCAGTATAATGATCGAATAGGGACATTTAGGATATTTCTGTAAATACCCATGGATCTTATTATAATGTAAACATGCAAATTAATTATAATAAACAGCAAATGAAATCCTCTATTTTATTAACTAAAAGTATTCATAAAGACAGTTAATGGATTGACCTAGGGCATATGCCCCAACACTAACTTCGTTAAATCATTCACTATTCGTGAGTTCACCAAGAACCTTATTCCTTTACTTAATCATCAATCTCAATTATTTTTGTTCACTGGGATTTTATCATTATCCGAATAGAGATAATTATCCTAAACTTGAGTAGATATATATTTTTAAACGAAGATATCTATATATTCCAGTAGTATACTCTACTCAATACAATTGAAGAATATTCAATTCTTTAAACATACCAATTCAGATACATTGTCCTCTATTTAGCACTTCAAACCAAAAGAGATAATATTGACTAACTGAGTTATAAGTTATACATCTCTTTTTTATTTCATTTATATTTTCACCGTTATACATGTATCTTACATCAAATCCAGTTAAAGATAATCTAGTGCTTTAAACTTCACCATTGACTAATCAAGTGGTATGGAACTACAATGAACCAATGTACAACATATTCACTAATAATAATTGTATATTAATTTGGTTGAAAGCTTTCAACATTTGAAGTTTGACTTTTTGTAAGATCCTTGAGAAGATATATATTAAATTCCATCAAACTTATAATTTGACATCCTAAGCTTTATTGAGACTCGTTGACCCGAGATTCCCTTTTTCATATTAATATGAGAATGTCTCGACTATTTAGTTGTCATACTTAAGCTTTCAATTGAATCAAACAAAACTTCATAGACTCTTTTATCTCAAATATCATTAATTTATTCGATTATTCAAAAATGGGTGGAAAATACACTGATATTCTACGTGGTGAATGAATTGTGATTATAAAATAGAGTTACTCTGACGTTTGGTCATGCACAACTACTCCAATGTTTGGCCTTGACTAAAGGAGTCTATTCGTGTCATTTCTATTTGTCACAAGTCATCTCTATGTCTCATTTTAATTTATACATAAAGTCTATTCTGTTTGATTTTTGTCATTTTTAGCTATTCTCACATTGATCTCAATCTTGGCCCCTTTAATAACTTACCACGACTTTTGCTCAACTTTTTGATAGACTATTTAAGATATCAAAATATCTTATTGATCATCAATTCTCTTTTTGAAGATTTCACTTATTCATTGTTATTCAACTATAGAGATAGAAAAATTAAAATTTTTGAATTCTTTTTTATTAACTTAACGACTAGTCAAATTCTTAAAAGATGTTATTTCAATCCTTTAAGTCCTATAAATGGAAATTCTCAAAATATAGGAGCTTACACTGACGTCCTATATAAATCACTTACTGATTCTCATTCATTACATCTATCTCTTCCTTTATTATATTTTAAATCGTAGCGATAAGTATCATAACTTAATTTTGTTAGAAGTGACTATTGGGCACTTTGCATTTTCCAACATAAATAGTTGTGTTTTATTTTTTTAATAGCTAACCCTAGCTATTTTCATACATTTTTTCTACAATCTCAACTTCTAACACATTGATCTTATCACTACACCTTTCATTTTTAAGTTAGAAATTTCGTTGATCTTTGTTTCATAGCATCACCTAATCCGATGTGAACAAAGATTACTTCTAACTCGTGTATTTTCATTCGTTTTGTCATTTATTTATCTGACTCATATAACCATTATACTCAACATCGCTTATGAATAAGTAACTTGAGTAATAACAATAAAAAAAATTCAGTACTTTTTTTAGAAGTCATTAGATTTTTTTCAATCGTAGTTCTATTCCACATTTCACTTTATATATATTATCTAAAATGAGACAATACTTTGATTCAAAGTATTTTACTTTTGTAGAAACCAACTGAAACAACTTAACTAGACTCATCCCAGTTGTATTGTGATTTCCAAGTCAAGATTCAATTTGTCCAATCAATTTCTATTTTTGAACTATGTGTCTCATTTTTCCTTGTTAAGACTATTTTTAGAAGCAACCTTTAATTGGTTATGAATTCAACTAATACTTTGTAGAATAGGCCTTACCGAGTTACTATTTCAACTGATATTGACCTCATTTTAAAATTCTAGATATTCCATATATTATGTTTCTCATAAGTCTCAATTTCATTTTTTTTTCCTATTTACCAAACGATTTCCAATCGTTTGAGACGAGATTAAGTTGTTTCTGCCATTTCTTTAAGCATTTCACAATTATAGTAGTTTGATATTTTCATTTTAAAATGAGTCCATGTTCAGTACTTATGTTCCTAAATCAGTTGGACTTCCCTTTCAACCAATTCTCCATTGAATTTATAACTAATTATTTCCCTCTGTTATATCGATATTGAACTACTTACAATACCCTTGTGAATTTAGACTTCCCATATCTAGTTTATGTCTCATCACGCTCAGTTATCATTTCATAAGTCTATTATATTTTTAATCGTCTGTTCCTAATCTCACTCGTCATATATTGCGAGTTAAGTATCGAATAGACAATGAGGATAAACCACTTATCATATATCTAGCGATAATACATACTATACAAAGAACATATTGCAATAACATTATTACCAAGTCACAGTCACTTCCCAATTAATCGCGAATTCATTATTAATTGAACCTTCTTCCTCAAGACCATCACGTAAGTTCATGTAACTTAATGTAATCTAAGAGCCTTGACCCAAACTTCCCGATCAACTCAATCCTAAACTCGTCATCATTATCGTTTTCTTGATTGAGCTTAATAATAGCTCTGATACCAAGTTTGTCAGGGCCCATCTCACTAAGCCCTGACTTATCACTAATCACCCTAATTAGGAACCTATTTTATATAATTATCTTTATACCTTGAAATACTTTTCAATTCAATCCTTAATAACGCTCCAAATCATAATTTAGATCCTTAACTGACCTCGATTCTTAATTTATTTTTTGGAGCAAATTTGGAATTTATATCCATATATTTTTAAAACCTTGGCATCACATCCCCTAAAAGTGGCATGCCATAAAAAATCACCAAATAGACAGCAGAATAGGGATAAGCCTAAAAGGACTCATAACTCCCCGTAGCTTATAATAAAAATCAAATTTTATGATTTAAACTAAGTTAAAGTCTCTGATACCTTATTTACAACTTCACAAACCTAAAATAAACTAAAATTGAATGCAAAAACTCTCAATTTACTCCAAACTAATTTAAGAGACTCACATAACCTATTCGATAGTATTTTAAAACCAACGTTCAACCCAAGAACCCAAAACAATAATATATATAGCATAATTACAACGAGAATTAAACTTTAAAACATGAAAACATTCACCAAGGTTTTTCAAGTCTTATTTGTTCTTTCTTGTCTTCATGGAGAACCTTACATCATCGAAAATAACTCGAAAATGTTAGGTAAGTAAACTCCTACATTGCTCTATACTCCTGCAAATTTTAGTCCAAATATATGGAGATATGTAATTGCATTTTGAAATAACCAGAAATTTATATAATAAAATGAAATCCTTTCATAACTATTCAAAGTTCATAAGTTGGTTGGCCGACCAAAGAATGAACCTAAAAAAGTAATAAAAATCTAATGCGTGTTCCTTGAAAAACTTATGTATCTTAGGACTTCCGTGTTCCAGTCCAACTGGTCAAGAAACCTAGCTCTGAGTCCCATCTGTGAGTCGTAGCACTAATAAGCCATCATCTGAAATGACATGAATGCATGTCGAAGAATGATGCAAAATGCAATGCAAACTGAACATAAATGCAGGTACAAATATAAATCTCATAAAAGATCACCGTAAGGTTTATTTACAATCCAATCAACTTGAAATTGATAATGAATGTTCACTCGTGCATTCCCTGATTTTCACATACTCCTGTAAGTCCTAGTAAACCATAAAAAATATCTTTTAGAGTTGAAACAATTTCTTAATACTTTAAATCCCATTTTCAATTCATAACGCGATTAAAATGCGTTTTCAAACTCATACCTAAGTCTAAGTTCCTAAACTAACAACAATAACTCTTAAGAGATCTCTAAATACCATTCACACCACTTTCCATGTTTTAGAACTTCTAAATAGGTTCTAAACCCTTGTTGGATTCCAAAATAAATAATAACTTATTTATGAATCCCAATTAAGGTCTTAACCACCTATTTAAAATCGAAATCACTTATAACTCAATTCATCAATCATAGGCTTTGCCTATCTCAAATCTTACTTAAAACTCTTAATAAGTACCCAATTACGTTCATTTTATCAGAAAACATGTAATTTATCTAATTTCATCCAATCATTGTTATTCATTAATTAACTAACTCAAATCGATCAAAACTTTCTCAAAAAATAGGGAATGCCCCTTAAGAGATCTTATGTCCATCACAAACCAACAAACAACAATTATATAAATTCACAATGACAATTGCTTTAATTCAAGAGAGAAATCCTCTTATTTCCAATCAAAACGATCATACAACCACAACAACCATGTCCTTCTCTTTTATCTTCATCAAATATTCATTTTCCCTTCGTCAACATAATGAACAACAACAATAGAATAGTAAAAACAGCCATGTTCCATTATCCAATTATCACTTCCTAATCCTCTTCTAAAAAATAATTCAATTTAATGTTTTTCATAAAAAAAACATAAAAAAACAACTCATGATAGCAATTTTACAAGATTCCTCAACTTAAATTGGGACTTAATCAAACCTTTTGACCATAAAAAATTCAAAAATCCCATTTTTATAGGCCCATAGCATTTTCATTGAGAAAACATAAGATTGAAAGGGAAATCAAAAGTAAATGAGGAAACACTCACCTCAACAGTGTATTAAATCCACTTCTCACCTTTGACATTAACAACTGTAGCAACCACATAACAACAACCATGTTATTCCCCTCCTAGTCATCACCTTCTTCTACTTCCGATTATGAATCGATCACAACAACAAAATAATAACAGCAATGCCCTTTATCTTGTCATCATCATGACCATCCCTTTACTTCCTCTCTCAAACCGTACTGACATCAACAATCAATCCAATCAATGATAATTTACACTCAATTAAAATTTAATTAATCAAAACTCACCTTAATTCTGTGAGTTGATCCCCACTGTTCTTCATCATCAAGTCCACCAGCTTCAATGCTTCATTGTTCCCTACGTGAAAGGAAAGGCATGATTGAGGAAGATATTGTTAAGGCTTCTAACAAAGAGATGGAGAAGATGAGGTAGAGAACTTTCTTGATCGAAAAAGGAAATTGAAACCCTATATTCGATTCACTTCTTCTCCTCACTATATTCATGTCTGCCATTAAAAAGAGAAAATGTATTTCACTATGAAAGAATGCACCAAGGAGGATGGGAGAGAGACGATGATGATCCGAAAGAGATAGACGAGAGAGATATAGAGAGTGAGAGATACTGAGTGTTGAGGTGGGCGATCGAGAGATGAGGATAATTGAACAAGAGAAGGAAGAGTAGAGGCATTAACAATGAAGAAAAGAGATCGAAAATGGTGAAGATCGAAACCTTTTTTTTATTTTCACTATTTCATTGATTTTTTTGTTTAAATGACTAAAATACCTCTTACTACTTATCCATTTACTTAAAACCTTAAGTGCCATTGGTGGTCATTTGCACTTTTATTTGTTTATTTCAAGTTCATCCTTTATATTTTAAGCCAATTTAAACCTTGAAAAATACCTCAATTTTGTCAAAAATTGAGAAAATTCTCAACGCTCTCCAAAACATTCATATACTATGTCTCGATCTCAAGTCAACCCCATTTCGCGTCAAATAGAGTATAGTACATTCACTAAGCACGCAACAAACAAAAATAATATTTTAAACTTATTATCTCCAGTCCGAAATACGTGGGTCCCACCTCAAATACTTAAATCCAAATCTAAATAGGAAAACACTTAATTAATAGCCTAATAAAGTTTAAGAAATTCTCAAATTTCACAGCCATATTGTGGAGATGGCTCATTCATGCACTTGTTAGGTAGGCCACCACATCATGTTCCATTCGACCAACCACATACAGGAATTCCATATGTCAGAATGGTTCAACCTCCTATCTTTGATAACATTAGTACCGTAACGACCTGAAAATTTGACTTGTGCCACGTGTCAGGTCAGGGTTGTTTGTGGGGACCACTCGTCGAAATACTTATGTCCGAATCCAATTTGAGATGATAATGCTAACTATACGAGGAATTCGGTGAGTCGAAACACGAATGGGGACATGCCTCGAGTCGCGTGCCGACGTGGGACCGAGATAGTGGAGTCATATTTATGTTGGATATGCCTCGTGTTGCGTGTATGCGCGAGTATTGAGATTTTGAAATGAGGCAGGTTGGTGCCTCAAGATGCGCGCCACTTGGTTGTTGAGTTTGCCTCGAGATTCGTGTTCCACGAATCTCGAGGATACTTTTGATTTGGAATTAAAAGAGAAAGAGAAATATATATATATATAGATATATGGATATATATATATATATATATATATATATATAAAAGATCAAAGATGAGATAAGGATTGAAAAAAAAAACAAAGAGAGAGATCGTGAGGAAGAGGAGAGAGAGAGAGAGAAGATCCGGCGACCAGTGAGCGTGCCGGAGCTCGCGGAGGCGGCCGACAGCACCAGTCAGCAGAGGCGGCATGGGGCGGATAGCACAACGCGGAGGCAGCGGCGACTCCAGATCTGGCGCGAGCTAGAGCGGCGCGCTGTAGGGACGGCGACCAGCGGCGGTCGACAACACTAAAGACGACGAAGCATAGCAATGGGCGGACGGCTGGGACGGATGCGGCTGCGACTGCGACGGCGGCGCAATTTTCGGAGGAGGCGCGGTTTCGGCAGCGACAACGCGGCTACAGGGGATCCAACAGCGCGACGCCAGCGAGGGACGACGGCGGTATCTGGTGAGCTGCGGCGCCGGCGAAGGCTGCGCGGCAGCGACAACGGCGGTTGCGACGCGATGAACGACGGCGCGGTGGCGCGGTGTCGACCGGTCGGATGCGCGATTTCGAAGAAATCGCGACGACGCGATGGAGGTGAGGTTTATTCACCCAATTTCAGTGTGATTTGAATGATTTGAAGTAAAATAGCCCTCAAATGTCTAAATGGACACGAGGGACTTAGGAGTTGGGTATCAGGTGCGCAAATCGAGACGCGATCGGGACGTCTTGATTTTGAATTACGAATTTCGAGGTAAGTAAACCAGTTAGGAACTCATACAGTATTTCATTTCTCTCCATTGGCTGTTGTTGTTTACTGTTTTGTGATAGCTTATTTGTTGTTCACTGCTTTGCGATGATAGCTATCGTTGAAATTGTTATCGATTGAGTGAGTCCATTGACAAGTGAGTCATGGTTACTGTTTATCTGCGATATGAGAGGGTTAGGGCTGGAGGCAGGGGTCTCGTCCTAAACCCGAGGTTTTTCCTTGTCGTCCGTCGATATTATCCGGGTCCATGGATGTTTCATAGTCATACGGGCTAGGGCTGGGAGGCACGGGTCTCGTCCTAGATCCGGGTCTATGGATGTCTCATAGTCGCATGGGTTAGGGCTGGGAGGCAGGGGTCTCATCCTAAACCCGAGTATGCTGGGTTTTTGCCGCGACTCAACGACCTTTTGGTCGGGACTCCTTGTTGTTTGGCATCACTTATCGATGGATTGTTTACAGTCTTGTATATTTATGCGTTCTTTATTCCTTTCATTCTATTTGCATGAATTCGACTGCTTTGGATATTGTGAAATGTTGTGTATATGTCCTACTGGATTTACTTACCTGGGCTTGTCACTTTTATGTTTGACTGAGTGCAGAGCCGCAGACGAGTAGCAGAGGGAAGGCTTCATAGCTAGGTGAATTTTTATATATGTTGTATTTACTCTCCTCTGATGATATTTACTGGGTTCCACAATTAGGTTGTCTAACTCCCTGATCTTTTTGTTGAGTTATTTAATGTATTAGTCTCTTCCGCTAAATTTTTAAATCTTGCAAAATATTAATAACTAAACTGTAAAATGTTGAATGTACTAATAATGATGGATTTGAAGGCTGACTAGGCTCTTGTTGACCTTGCGAGACTGGCTCGGGGGTCCACGTGGGCTTAGGCCGGGTAGGGCCCAATTTGTGGGAAATTGGGGTCGTCACAAGTACTAGAGGTGAATCGAGTGAACCAAATGATGAATATCAATCAACTTAATGAGAATCAAGGCAAGATCAACAACCTCAACAAACTTAACTGGACGAACAAACATAATGGTATCCAAATCGAAATAAAGTACATCCAATTTGTATTACAGAGCAACAACATCAACGTCACCTTTGATAGATCGTGGTGATTGTTTTGAATTTGTATATTTGGTGAATCAAATTGTTAAGTTTTTTTTCATGGAATTAACTGGTTTTTCTTTGTTGATCGTTTTTATGTTTCATTTAGTTGTTGATTCTATGTATAATGTTAGGAAATGAGACCATAAATTTATTTACGTGACTTTGAAGGAATGTGCACACAAGTTTCGAGGCAAACACAAGGATTGTAGATCTAAGGCACACACACCAAGGTGCGTTTCAGTGTTGCTAAAGTTGATGTATGTATTTTCATATTAGCGGTATGGATTGCATGAGTTAAAGTAAGTTGCAGGGGTTTTCAATTGCATGAATTACTCCTTTTGAAAATGAGTTAACCATGTACTTTATATTTTTAACGACTAACTCTTTTTGAAAATGAGTAATTTATGTAAGTGAGGTTGATTCCAATTTTGGTTTTTCATAAGGCGTTATTCATACATGTAAATCAATTCTGATTTTTGAGAAGACGCCATTCATAGTAACCCGATTTTGGTTTTTGGAAAGGTGTCATTTATACATGTGAGCCTACTTAATGACGCATTCTCATAACAAATAATACATTATATTTGTAATTTAAAAGAAACCATCCCTATTTGTTGAATATTAAAAAAAACAACATTACTTTTTCATTTGCCCCTTTTTTCTGGAAACAATTCTTAGTTTACTTTCCATTGTTACCACTTAAATAATGTTGTGAATCGCAATTATTCTATTTAAAGCACTAGATTAAGCGGAATGGAAGAGTTTGATCCAATTAGCCAACCCTAACTAATTTAGGAGTCAAGCTTTTTTGTTGTATTTACCATACATCAAAGGTGCAATCTTTTCATTATTCTAGGTCAAATCAACCCAATTGTCCCTACCACATAATCAAAACAACTCGATCAAACAAATAAACCTTCATCAAACGCAGTAATAATTCTTTCATTCAGTAAAACTACATCATATTGCACGATAAAAAATTGTAATCATCCCAAGTAAAAATACGTATTTAGGCGTAACCTTTCCACTATCACAACCAAACCTAATTCACATATCACGAATTCGAAACAGATAAGTCAAACAAACAAACAACCATCAATATCAGTAATAATTCATCCATTCATTCAGTAAAACTTATTCTTTCAATTCTCTAACATCATTCATCATGATCGAATGTGTAAAATCTCCAAGTAAAAACACCTTTATTCATCCTTCATCATCAAAGTTGTAATCTTTTCACTATTACAACACAAGTAAACCTAATTTTCACATCAAAGGCACAATCTTCTAAATATTTAACAAAATTAAAAAAAAAAACAATCTACCAAAAAAATAGAAAAATAAATAAAAAAATAAAGAATTACATACAACAAAAATAAATATCCAACGATTAAACAAAATATTATTTTCAAAAAAAAAAGAAATTACCACTGATAATAGTAGTGGCAAGCGATAGCGATAGCGGCGTCGCGCAATGAATGGTGGTAGTTTGAAATCCCTAGTAAACAATACAAAAGAAAAAATACACAACAACAACAACAACAACAACAACAACAATAACAACAACAACAACAACAACAACAACAACAACAACAACAACAACATAGCCTCATTCCCAAATTAACTGGGGTCGGCTTCATGGATCAAACTTTTCCCTTTTGCTCGATTAAGTGCAATTAATGGTGAGCTTTGCAAATCACTCAAATCCCTCTTAATTAATGCATCCCATGTTAACTTTGGTCTGCCCCTACCTCGCCGAATTTCTACAATTTTTATTGAGTCAAGTTTTCTAGTTGGGGCATTTGTAGGCCGTCTTTGCAGGTGACCAAACCATCGCAACCGCCCTTCCCTAATTTTTGTATCAATTGGTGCTACACCTACTTGTCTTTAAATTTTTATATTTCTTATTCTATCTTTACGAGTTTTACCACACATCCACCTAAGCATCCTCATTTCTGCTACGTTCACTTTATGTAATTGTTGTTGCTTTACCGCCCAACATTCACTTCTATAAAACATAGCTGGCCTAATTGCGGTCCTATAAGATTTTTCTTTTAACTTAGTAGGAACATGTCGATCACAAATCACCCCTGTTGCACTCCGTCATTTCTTCCATCCAGCTTGAATTCTATGTGTGACATCATTTTCAATGTTACCATCATTTTGTATGATTGATCCTAGGTATCTAAAGTAATTTACCTTATGAACTTCTACTTCCCCTAATTTTACCACTCCGTCATCTCGATGTCTAGTGTTTCCAAACTCACAGTGCACGTATTCAGTTTTCGTCCTACTCAACTTAAAGCCTTTAGATTCTAATGTATTCCTCGAGAGTTCTAATTTCCTATTCACTCGATCTTTACTTTCATCCACTAAGACAATATCATCTGCAAATAACATACACCATGGTATATCATCTTGAATATGTCCAGTTAGTTCATCCATAACTAAAGTAAATAGATATGGGCTTAAAATCGATCCTTGATGTAGTCCTATCGTAATGGAAAATTCTTTTTTAGCTCCTCCAAATGTCTTTATACTCTTTACTACTCCATCATACATATCCTTAATAGTGTCTATGTATCTAGCATGCACTCATTTTCTTTCTAGAACCCACCAAAAAACATCTTTAGGGACCCTATCATATGTTTTTTTCTATATCTACGAATACCATATGAAGATCTTTTTTCTTTTCTCTATATTTTTCTAACAATCGTCTTACAAGGAAAATCGCCTCCATAGTTGACCTCCTAGGCATGAAACCAAATTGGTTCTCTGATATTGTGGTTTCTCTCCTTAGCCTATTGTCAATTATCCTCTCCCACAGTTTCATAGTGTGACTCATAAGTTTAATTCCTCGGTAGTTTGAACAACTTTGAATGTCTCCTTTATTTTTGAAGATTGGCACAAGCGTGCTTCTTCTCCAATTCATTGGCATCCGTTTTGATTTTAAAATTTTATTGAAAAGTTTTGTTAACCAAGTCAATCCGATTTCTCCTAAGCATTTCCAAACCTCTCTAGGTATTTCATCTGGGCCACATGCTTTCCCTATTTTCATTCTTTTCAATGCTTCTTTAACTTCTACAATTCTAATATTGCGTGTATAGTTTACATTTCTTTCTTGGTGTGGGTTTTCATCTATTATAGTATCAACTTGGCCATCATTAAATAAACTATCGAAGTAACTTCTCCATCTCTCCTTAATATCCTCCTCGCGCGTTAAAACATTTTGATTTTCGTCCTTAATACATCTTACATGACTTAGGTCTTGTTTCTTTTTATCTCTTAATTTGGCTAGCCTATATATATATATATTTCGCCATCTTTATTACCTAACCTTGTATATAAATCTTCCATGAAACTTGTTTTAGCTTGACTAACTACTTTTTTAGCTTGTTTTCTAGCTTCTCTATATTGATTGTACGCATCTTCATCTTGACACTTATGTATTTTCCTATACATCTCTCTTTTAGTCTTAATTGCTCGTTGGACATCCTCGTTCCACCACCATGTTTCCTTCTTTGAATGTCCCAAGCCCTTAGATATACCTAATATGTTTGATCCCACCCTCCTTATGCAACTACTTATTTCTAGCCACATTGCATTAGCATCTAAGTCAAGATTCCAATAATTTTAAAACAAAATAGACACATGTCGAGCATGCACAATAATTTCTCATATTTTATTGTTAACTTGTTGTAGTGGTAATTGAGATATCGTCTCCATATAGAATTTTGAAATCTTTAAGGAAAGTAACTTTTTTCTTATTTTTATTAACTTAATTAATCTAGTTCAACGAAAATTGAAATATTAAGTAACTTAAAAACTATGCTTACTAACTTAAATAACCAAACTAACTAAATTAATCTAAACAAATCAAATTCAAGCTAAATTAAACAATATTCGAATTCAATTCAATATAAATAAATAATCAACTAAACAAACCCCCACTAAACAATATAATATATTTTGATTACTTTCAAACACTAAAACGTAATATCACTTCACTCTATAGTTATAATCATAAAACATGAAATCTTAGAATCATTAAATCCTACGTCATAATTAGTTGATAGCTTTTAGCCAGCTACTGATTTTCCTAAATTCAATGGAAATGCTACATTCTTATCATTGTAAATCTACTCATTGGATAAAATGCAACACCATAGAAATACGATAGCATAAAGTTCAACGAAAATCATGCCTAATATAGGCCAATACTACTGAAGTTGCACAATAAATAACTTAAAACACAATCACTTAGAATATCCACTCGAGAAATGTTTTATAGATCAATCTTAGTTACTACTTCTATAATTGTTGTCAATAACTATAAATATAGATTCAAAATCATAATACCACATAACACATTTGCAACTATGCATGCAATACTAATCTCTTTTAGTTGTAATATGCAAAAACAACTTGTTATAATTTAGAAATCACGTGCTTAATACTTTAAATCTATTGTTAGGGCTAGTGCACAACATAGGTTTTCATAAGATTTAATAATACCACTTAATCAATCACTTAGACTCAAAATCATAATACCACTTCTAACTCATTTCTTCTTTCAATTGTGGCATAATAGCTTTATATATACTATAAAAATATTTAATCATTAGCTTTGTATCATAAGATTCATAGAAATATATCTTGTTCATCTCGCACTATTGTTTTGTTCTTCTACCCATTATCATAACTAACACAAGACATTCAATTCAGTGCTCACATCAAGTAGCAAAGTTAATCAAAAAGGGTATAACATTAATTCCTTCTATCATAAGATTCACTTGGGTAATAAAATAATACTGTCATTCAAAATCTATTACATATATTCATTTTATTTATATTCCTAACTAAAAATAAAGAAAAACGAAATTTATACTTGATTAAGAAAGAAATTTGAAAAATTTCATCGACTTGCTTGAATATCATATTAAAAGTAATTCTGAACTTTTCCTCTACCTTTCTTCCCTTTCATTATCAACAATTTCATACTTAACCTAAAATATCCCCAAACTTATTCTAAACCTTATCCTCAAGGTCTAAAAGTGAAGTCTGATTTTCATCATAACAAACATACCACATGAAGTACAAAAGAATTGATAGAATAAAAATAAATATGACAAATCAAGAAACTAAGTTAATTAAAATAAGACAGTGTGCATAAAAAATTAACGAATAAACGTCATCGTTATATAACAAATGAAATAAATATCATACCCAAACATTGAATAGAATTTAACAAATAGTCTATCAACATAAACACAAAGTATATAACCACGAAACACGAAGTATGTCACCACAATCAGAATTACATAGAGGAATTCTCACAATATCACTCAAAGATAGAGAAAATAAATAGAAAAAAGAAATCAATGTCGGCATTAAGAAGTCGCATTGTCATCATCCTCTACTGTATCAATCCTCTGGGACCGGTAACTCACAGCGGGGTCATAGAGATAGTATTCCTGACCTAGCAATATTGAAACATCAAGATTAATACTAAGTGGTAATCTCATTTATGTAGACGATATAGGAACCGATGTACCTCCTTGATGTATGTTTCTCCTAAACATCATACACTCCATTCTATTAATGCACCTTGCTAAAGCTCTCTGATTTTCAAATACCAATTCTTGATTACAAAGAGTGGTCATCTAATTGCGCAAAGTTGCACCCATGAAAATCAAATATGACTTATCCATATATAATCCATCATAATCCCTACCTGGTCGCTCCACATTCAGATCATTTCTAGCTTTCGACATCTTATCCAAGATTCTCTTCATGTCATCTCTGATTTTCCTTCTTTGCTCGGTTTCTCTTCCGGTTATCTTAGCCATTTCTCTCTCATCCTTTGTGTCTTCATAACCATTTATTCTGCTATACCTTTCTATAACATCATCAATGATGGTCTTCTCTAGTAAAACATTAATGTCGAGGCTTGCCATGTTTACTTGATTCATCCTACAAAAGGCTATAATCATTAAGGAGAAAGAAAGTACATCGTTCTTCTTGGTGGTGATGGCACTCCTAATGGATTCATAAATGATTTTGCTAACATCCAAGTATCCTAACCCCATGACAATGTGGTAACATCTTGTAATTTACTATTTTGTAGTATTGCAAACTCGGCTATAAAAAGGCGTTGATGAAATAACACCAAGCTTTAATGGTCTTCCTAAAACATTTTATAGTTATATGCCTGGGATACCCCTCCATGTCAAAAATAAATCCATCTCCATGGATTACCTCTAAACCTCCCCTTATTGTCTCGGTGGAGAAATTGTACTTAATTCCATACTCAAGTTTGGGTACTCGTCATTTTATTTTTGGTGAAAATTTGGTAATCTAAAATACTAGTTTATTCTTGTAGAAGAATAGTTTATTGTCATCCCTCTAACTCGAGACTCGGTCTTTCTTTCACTTCCATATACGTTGGCGTAAACTTCTCTCACTAAAGCCTTATAACCACGTTTACTTGGGACATCCTTTAGGTCTAGGTGATTGTAATCTCTAGTTAGTAAACCCTAGTTTCTTGTCTCGATGATATCTAAGATCCTAGGCCTACTTCAATTCATTCTTCACGTTAAATCCCTCTCCAAGATCAACTTTCTATCCTTAATTACATAATTCCTAAATTTTTCATATGCCTTCTCATTGACAAAATTTTATTTCCTTAATTTATAGTTTTTCTCCCTCATTGGTATTTCTTGTTCAAGTTCCTCTATATCCTCCTTATCCACACAATCATCCATAATATTATAACTAAATGAAGAATATGGAGTAGGTTCTCTTTATGTTCTAATCTTAAATGTGTGGAAAGATATGGATGTGGGTTGGATTTGGGAAACTTAATTTAGATTTTATTTTTAGTTTTTCTACTAACTTTCCTTTCCCCTTCTATTCTCGTGAACTTCTAACTTTACCACCTCTAACCATTTGGAATATTGTAGGTAAATGAATGAACCTGTAAAATCATTTAGGATCAAATTTGCTGAAAAAGTATTCGATAAAGCTCAATTTATCTATCAAGAATAAGAAATCATAGGGAAAAACATTTTGAAATTGAGATTTTGAAATTTATATGAAAGTTGTTAGTAAAATAGCATTAAGGAAAAAGCTTTGTAAGTAATTCAAATTAATAGATAAATATTTATAAAAAATCCCAAACTCATTTGAAACTTAGTCTTAAATTAGCTTGCGTATATAATTCGATCTACTCGCCATATACGAAAAAATGTTCGATAATTCAAAGGTGATAAATAAATCATCATATCACTTCTATGCTAATATTATAATAAAAATCATTCGAAGTCAAAACCATTTTAAAGTAAAAATTTTGAAATTTGAGCTCCTAACGTAATAATCATTCCAAAATCGATTAAAAACAAAGAATTTAATCCATAAGATGTTAGGTTTGTAGTTGATTACCTTCTTAAAAGTGATTCTTTCAAGTATTTAACTCAATATTGCTTCTCTAGAACTCTCCCAAGCTCCTATTCGAATTACCTTGCTCAAGCCTTAAGTGGCTCTATACTATCAAAACTCACTAAATTCTTTAGTTGAATGTATGAGGATTGAGGTGGGAATCACATAAATACACTAAAATTAAGCTTTTGAAGTTTGAATCTATGCGAAAGTTGGTCTCTTGTTCGAAATGGTACAATGGTTTGTGAGTACGGATGGTTTAAATGTTGCGACTTGTGGTTTCTATTTTTAAAAACTTGAATTCCTTCTCAATTAATCAGGGTTTAAGTAGATTCATTGAGGAATTGCTAATAAAATTGTTGGAAATGAGCTTCAATGACTCTGCGATTTGTTCAACGATATCTAGTTGTAAACGTGATTCGGTAAGAAATCGCTGACTTTGAGTTTACACTGAAAACTCTGTAAACTACTACTGATTCACCCAGCAATTTCCAGTACAAACTGGATCGCTGGGAAACCACTAGTTTAATTTTGCTATTTCTTAATTAAATCAATTTTCTCATTTAATTATCACATATATATATATACACACACACACACACATATATATATATATATATATATATTACTAAAAGTAGAAATATTCAAAATTTTAGAATTTAACTAAGATATGTATTAAATAATTTATTTTATTGTCATAAATAACTAATTAACATAAACCTAATGCATAAAAAATATAGTATGGAAATAAATTGGCTCAATAAATTATTCCGAATTGAATTCCTAAAATATCCCTATTATAATAGTCAAAAGTTGAAAGAATATAAAAACGACTAACTAATCTTAATACTAAAATAAAAAATAAAGATAGAGTATGGATTGACTCGACTAAACCACACAGGTTTAGGCTGGTTCTAAGAACATATTATCCACTCTTGTGCCATTCCAAAAAAATGATTGCATAGCCATGTACTCAAAAAGTAATCGTCTTGATTAGAGTATCCATGACAGCTTGCAAAGTGGCTAGAAAATGTCATCATAAAATTAATAGAGGTTCTTCATTGATGAAGTGTGGCATAACCAAAAAGTTTGTAGGAATAATATACTTGTCAATTTGAACTGGTACATTAATAACCACACCGATTGGTTCAACTGAATACCCATTTGGTAGAGAAACTTTCTCATAGACAAATACATCCAATTCTAATTGAGTATGAAGGAAAAAATGAATCGGTATGTAGTTTGCTCTAGAACCCGTATCACGTATAGCTTTAAAGTACCAAGCCCATTTGACCTTTATGTTTATGTATATATTTCTAGGATCATTGAGCTTGACAATTGTTGGGTTCTTCTTTTTCTTTTTCTTATATTTTGTAGGTTTAAATTCCTCCTTGTTATTATTCTGAACATTGTTTGATTACTTAACCCTTCATTCTTAGGTTTTTGTCTGTTGATTAGAAGTATCTTCATCTTGCTTGTTCATGGTCTTAGCATTTCCATCTTCCATTGTTACTGCATTAATAGCATATATTTTAGCTTCACGATGATTTAACCGTGAAAACTCATTATCTTTAATTTTTTCATTATCAAATTCATCTAATTTCCCATGGATATCTTCATCATTCAAATGAGAAATGACAATTTTATTTTCAAACTCCATAAACATTGTTCCTTCAAAAATATGTAGTTTCATTTTAGTTGTTTTAAGGAATGGTCTTCTTAAAAGTATATATGGGGACTTAGCTGATATTGAGTCTCCCGTTTCCATGACATAGAAGTCAGCGGAAAATATTATGTCACTTACTTTAACTAATACATCTTCTAGTAAACTATAGGGTTTAATAACGGTATTGTCAGCTAAAGTAAGGTTAATAGGTGTATTAGTTAATGAACCTATTTTCATTTATTTATATAACTTGAGTGACATAATGTTTATTGACGCTCCAAGATCACACATAGCAAAATCTATTAAAAAAGTTCCTATTGTGATAGGAATTCCAAACATCCCTGGGTCTGAACATTTCTTAGTTATTTTCTATTTAATTAAAACAAACATTTTTTGTCCTAAGTTTTTTTTAGATTTTTCTAAAAATTTGTCTTTTAACTCAAAGAATTCTTTCAAAACTTTATCCTAATTAGAAAATTGCATAATTGATTCCATCAATGGTTCATTGATTTCTATTTTCCTAAATGATTCAAGAATGTCTTCATTGATTTCTTTTTCCAACCACCAACTAATCGTTGTGAAATGGTAGAATATGAACACATGTGTTCATTCAAATTATCAGAAATCTTATCATTTTTATCTTTATCAATTAATTCAGACTTTTGTAAAGACTTTTCATATGCTTCAGCTCTGGCTAAATACCATGGGTACAACCTTCCAATGTAAGGTGTATGTTTCAATTGTTCAGCCATCCATTCTCTAGTAGGAATGACATTAGTCATCATTTTTCTTCTTCTTCTTCTTCTTCTTCTTCTTCTTCTTCTTCTTCTTCTTCTTCTTCTTCAATAGTCTTTTGAACCTTCTTTTTATTATTATTTTAGGTGTCTTACCAATTATAGTTGTGCCCTTTTATCAATGAATATAGCATTAACTTGTGCTCGATTAGTAGGAACAATATTGGTTTGAGTAGGTGCTTTAGCTTGACTACTTTGTTCAATACTTAACCTATTTATTTATAAATTCATTTGACTTAACTGATTTTTCAGTTCATTAATGGTAGCGTCAATCTTAATTTGGTTTTGAGAAATGGATGTAGAATCTTGATGACTTTGACTCATAAAATTATGCAGTATTTACTATAAATTTGAATTCATAGATTGAGTGTTTTGTTGAGTTTTTAGATTAGGTGCAAGTTGTATCTAAACTTTTGGTCTATAAGTGCTATAATTCTAATTTTGAGGACCATAGCTAAGATTTGGATTCAATCTTCTAGGATAATAAGTATTATTAGTATATTGATTTCTTGGGGGACTAGAAAATTGATTCATCATTGCATTAACCATTTTATTATTTTGTTCTTGTAAAGTAAGACATGCATTTGTAGGATGTGTAACCTTATTACAGAATCTGCAAGCCTTAACTTGATTAGATCTATCAATAACTAACAATTTAACCATCTTAGATAATTCATCAATTTCATTGTTGGTTGCATTATTTTTCTTACTATCCACTTCATAGAGTTTCTTTCTTGAGGATTCAGATAGTTTAGATTGTTTTGCCATTTTATTAATTGTTTCTTTCGCTAGAGTAGTTGTTGTTACAAATAAGGATCCACCACATACAATGTCTAGTAGTCTTTGTTTAAAGTGATTTGAGTCCTTCATAAAAATATTATAATAAAGATTTTTGAATATATCTATGTCGTGGACAAGAAGAACTTAGTCTTTAAAATCTATCCCAAAATTCATTAAAGTTTTCATCATCTTTCATCTTACCAACTTTGATTTGCTTTCTATAGGAACTAACTTTTGTAGCAGACATATATTCATTTAGGAAAGCTTCTAACATTTGAGTCCATGTAGTTAGGGAGTCTTGTGGGAGATTGAACAACCAGTCTTATGCTTATTCTTTCAATGCAAATGGAAAAAGCTTTAAGTTTGATTTGTTCTAAAGTACCTTCTTTCGGTTTCATCCCATTAATTTTATGTTGATACTCCCTTATGAGTTTATGTGGGTCTTCATTGTCTTTACTGTTGAAGTTAGGTAAATCACAAATAAATCCAGATCTAAATTTAGATTCAGGCAATCCATCGGATTATGCAGCTCATATGCTATAGCATTTTGATTTACTTGTCTAAAAGTGAGTTCTCTATTATTATTGTTAACTCTTCTATCATTATTACCATTAATGACATTTTCATTAATAAGATTATTGTTGTCATTCATCATATTAGTTAAATTTTCCCTAAGTTGTTATTGTCTTAAACTTCGATTAAAAGTTCTATCTATTTTAGGATCAAACGGATGTAAAGATAATGTTGAATTAACACGATGAAATGTGTATACCATATAACATTTATAATCCTTTAAAAGTTATCTAAGAATTCCAAGCAATGGGACCAAAAATTGATGCTTGTCAAGCGTGCACAATAATTTCTCATATTTTACTATTAACTTGTAGCAGTGGTAAATGAGATATCGTCTCCACATGGATTTTTGAAATCTTAAAAGGAAAGTAGCTTTTGGTTGTTTTTATTAACTTAATTGATATAATTAAATGGGAATTGAAATATTAAATAACTTAACAACTATGATTACTAACTAAAAAAAACCAAACTAACTAAATCAATATAAACAAATCAAATTCAAACTGAATCAAACAATATTCAAATTCAATTCAATATAAATAAACAAACATCTAAGTAAACCCCATTTAAATAATATAATATATTTGGATTACTTTCAAACACTAAAACGTAATATCACTTCACTCTATATTTATAATCATAAAACATGGAGTCATGGAATCATTAAATCCTACTTCATAATAGGATGATAGCCTTTAACCAGCCACCTATTTTTCTAAATTTAATGGAATTGCACATTCTTATCATTGTAAATCTAATCATTAGATAAGATGCAATACCATAGAAATACGATAGCATTAAGTTCAATAAAAATCATGCATAATCTAAGCCAGTATTACTGAAGCCGCACAATAAACAACTTAGAACACAATCAACTAGAACATCCACTCAGGAAAGGCCCTATAGATTAATCCTAGTTATTACTTCTATAATTGTTGTTAATAAATATAGACATAGATTCAGAATCTTAATACCACATAACATATTTGCAATTATGCATGTAATGCTAATCTCCTTTAGTTGTAATACACAAAACAACTTATTGATTATGTGATAAACGTGTATGAATATATTTAAAACATTAAGCACATGATTCCTTAATTATAACTATATAGCAATCCAAAATATATTACATTGTTTAGAGTTTGTTTAGATTGATAGACTACTCATTCATGTTGGAAATAAACAATGCAAAAATGTACATAAAAGACATAATGAGTGAATAAATACTTTGATATAAATCAAAGCTCCAAAGTATCTTCAAGCATAAACAATAAAATTAATATAAAGCAAAAGGAAAAAGTTAAGAGCAAAAGGAGAGAGTTATTTCAAAGCTCTTTGGCCTTTTTTGTAGTCTCCCTATGTATACATATCATAGATAAAACCTCGGTATAACGCCTCGATCGACTCCCGAATTTTTCACTTTTTATAGAAATATGGAAGTTTTATTGATTTGGGTCAAAAATATATATTTTTCCCATTTTTCTGAAATTTTCCGGACTTTTCTATAATTTTTATTATAAAATGAAATTCAACTAGTTACACTTACCCCACGAGCTGCTACCTCGAGCCTACGTCGACACGCTACTCGAGGCATGTCCCCGCTCGTCTCGGTATCTGCATACCCGTAAATGACTTAGTAGTCTACACAAATACAATACACTAGGCATACAACACACAAATATAACATTTACTTCGGCCACTCCACAAATTGGGCCCCGCCCGGCCTAAGCTCACGTGGACCCCCGAGCCAGTCTCGCAAGGTCAACGCGAGCCTAGTCAGCCTTCAAATTCATCATTTATCAGTACATTTAACATTTTACAGTTGAGTTATTAATATTATTTCAAGATTTAAAAATTTATCGGAAGTAACTAATACATTAAATAAAAAAACTCATAACCGACCTCAACGATTTCTCATCAATTCCTAACTTATACACAAATCGCTGAGTTTAGCTCTCTACACTCCACCAATTTAGATAATGATTTATAGTTCATTATCCAATTCATTGTGAATTCTCTGGCTTTCTTATGCTACTGATTTAGATGGCGATTTCTTGTGTTATTTCAAATTGCTAGCTAATTGCAAGTGTATTTTTTAGTTGACTGTTTTGTTTTTCTTTCTTTTTTCTTCCATTTTTTATTTTTTAATTTAAAACTTGAAATCACAAATACAAGAGAATACCTAGCGTAATATCATCATTTATGCCTAAAATTGGCCTAAGTTACACTATAAAATGTGCTCAATTATTGACTTGTCAAAAACTTACAACAAAACACCATTAAAAACACAAAAAAAACAAAAAAATGATGATTGTTACCTTACACAAAAGAGGGATGGTGCCTCAAACTTGTTCCATCGGTGAGAAGATTAATAACGGGGCGATGAAATACAACAGACTAGAGTGACGGTGAGGAAGACAATGGTCATGGTTAGGCGATGGAGGAGAGAAGAAGGAGGAGATGATAAGGAGATTGAGGTTTAGGCTGAATACACTAGTTGAGTGATGGGGGAGAGAAGAATGAGGAGATGGTGGCGAGGGTGGGTGATGGAATGGCAGAGAGAAAAAAGATTGTTTAATGAGGGTGGCGAGGGTTAGGAGAGAAGGAGGATGTGGTGGCGATGAAAGGTTTAATGAGGGCTTGAATTGCAAAAATTGAATGGGGAAGAATAGGTCGACTGTTTGGGTTTTTCTTCATTTAGATATGCTACAAATAGGCGACAGGCTCATGTCTTTCACTAATTTCTAGCAGATCTATCATTATATCTCGAGTTTAGTCGATAATATGTCATTGATTTCAGAGATATATTAACGACAACCTGTAATGGCTTGAACCTCAAATCACGCACCGTCTAGCCTAATACCATCATTAAACCCTAATCTTAGCCACACATAGGGCTTAACAACATATTACTCAGCCTTTTTGACTTATTCTCTCATAACTCATGTTCAGGATGAGTATTTCTCGATTCTAGCTATACGTTATTTTTAGAGTTAATTAAAATTGTTTACACAATTTTAATAATTCAATGGGATTCTTTACAATATTCTTGAAGTAATCATAAAACACCTATAGTGGAAACCAGGAAATATATCACATGTATGCATATCACAAGTGGCGATAAATAGTGTAACAACATGAATCAGATGGGGATTCCAGTCTCTCAAACCAAATATAACCCAAAATGTATATAAAACATATATAATAGTTATAAACAAGTAAAACCACCAAAAGATGGTATCTGGAAGTTGCCGAGGGCTCAGAGGTAGTCACCGATCTTCTTTTTCCCTTGTCTACTACACAACGAATCTACAATTGTCACCGAAGATGACAATTCTAGTAAGCAAATCCTAAGGCCACTTATCCACATTTTTTGAATAGAAAGATAGGTAACTAAAAGTATGTCAAAAAGGAAATGCATGCAAGAGTTACCAAGATAAACTAGTAAATCAGTGAGTGCAAGAAATAAAAACTAAATGTGTGATAGGGTGATACTAAGCTCAAACATGATTGGGTGCCTTTGACTTGCCTCAAGGTGCCCTTCGGCCCATAGTCAGATAACGAACTACTCAACCATAAAGTTTCTTAAAACCCTGAGAAAGAACCTAGCCCACACTCATAGGGTGATTCTTCGATACGTTCGTGAGAATTCCCAGCCCTATGTGAGCCCAAGCCTAAAACGGTATCCTCAAATACGTGTTAAAGTCTTGGAAGCCAGATGAACTGAGGAGAATGATGAATCAATGATGAAATAATAAACACATATCAAGACTAAACATAGAATTGATATTACAGTAAGACTTGAATGTCTTTCTATGCCTAAGCTCGGCCTAAATAATCAATTAATCAAATTGATAATGTGTACAACCCTTATAATTATCTCTCGTTCTCATAAAACTCAAGTAACAAAGTGATGATCCACACACTGACGATCTTAAGTATTTATAGACTTAGTCTATCTACCTAATCTAGGAATTCAGTCCTAAATGTAATACAACTCAAAAAACTTCTTCGGTCTTCAATTGTAATTTCTACTAGAATCATCTAATGTTCAACAACTAAGTCTTCTATTCTTCCAAAAATCTTGACTCGTCATTTTCAAAAAGTTCTTCAGTCCTTTATGAACCTTTCTCTCGGATTTTGTACTTGTAATCCATCTCGAAGTTCTCTACCTGAACTATCAAACTTCTTCATTGTTTTAGACTAATACTGATAGTTGCTCTATTTCAGTATCCAATTCGTATCCAATTCTTGCTTCGATTTCTTATATGTATTGATCTTCGACTTTGACTTTGGCTTTGATATTGTAATCTTTATTGAAATTTACATTGTAGTCTTTTTCTAAGTTATATCTACTCTCAAACATCTTGCTTAATCAGGTTTTTCATCTTCATTTCAGCATCTACATAACTAATTTAACTCATGTTTTAACAATATACTACCATTGAGGATAGACTAACCTAAACACAGTAACCTATGGTCTAACAATTTCCTCTTTTCGAGTAGATTGGTCAAAAATAATAACTTAGTAAAATAACCAAATTTTTTAGGAACTTCAAAAAATGTACTGTTACCTATAGATTAAACTAACAACATAAAAAAATATTAACCCCAAAATGATTATAGTCACTGGCCAATAAGTACTACCATGAAATGCAATTCTAAAACATCTAGTTCATGTACTTACAATCACAAAATACCAAAAAAAAAAGAATTTAACCTCACAATCTCTTTCTTTGGCTCACTCCCTCTTTTTTACCAAACAACGTCAAAGAGATTACGGTTGTGTTTTACTCAGCCACTTCGATCGACAAAGCTCGGCATCAGCAATGTCCAGCTCTTCTTGCATTAGTCGCATATGTGTAACTACATCCTCTTTGTATAATACTGAGATAGGCAATGTAATCAAAAAAGTAGTTGAACAATGTCGGGTGTAGTCTCATCACCACCGAAGAACTTGGTTCTTGCAGAGGTTCATACTGAGTTAGAGCAGAGTCATCTCCAGTAGTAGCAGTAGAAGTAGAAGGTACAAGTTCAGCGGTAACATCAACAGTAGGTATTGGCTCAGTTGAAGTGGTAGGAATAGCTTGATCGACTTCATTATCTTCATCCTTAAGGTAAGTAGGAGGATGGACTGACATACTTGGCTCAGATTGTAAATCGTCATTCACTAGAGCCTCAATATTATGTTCCAATGTTGTAGTAACTAAAGGCAGACGAATGCTCTCATGGTTAATAGCAGTCGAGTCATCAACTGGAGTAGTATCTGATGTTGCTAAAGACTCTTCCTGTGCAAATACAGTCACACTAGGAACCTCATTTAGTGTTACAACATTTTCACCATCAGTTCCATAATTCATCATAAGGGACTTAAGTGTGTTCGTCCCAACAGTAGTAACATGAGTAATAACACTTATATCAAAGTGCAACTTGGCAAAATTACCTTAATTTTCTCTAATATCGTAAAACTTAGCGGGCCAGGTAACGTTTTGTGTGATTAAGAAATAGAGCGAATGAACTTGCATCGGGTCTCAGTCCAGTCTATCCTGCAACAGTAAGAAGAGAATCTTCCCCTATTGAAATTTCCTATCCTTAATATTGCATTTCAATAGGACTAGAATCCTCTTTTTTAGTAACTTCAACAATCTTTCATTTCAAGATCCTTTTGACTTCCATAAAGTCTCTGTAACAGGGGTTTGAGTAGGAGCATCAGCAATTGGCCTGATAGTAGCAGAAGTTAGAGCAACTGACGACTTCTTCCGTAGATATTAGAAGTTAATATCAACTATTCTATTATTAGACTTCATTTGATGATTGAGTCTAAGTTCCTTCACCAACTTTTCCAACTTGTCATTTTTTGTTCAATAATAGATTATTTTCCAAACATTGAAGTTAGGAAGCATGGCAGATATAACCTATTATGTTTCTCCTTGAGCGCACCACGGAGTCATAGATCTCCTTCCTAATGTTGAACTTCTTCCCAAAAGAAAAAGCATATAGCAGTAGCATTATCCCCTTAAACACATGGATCCGGTGAGAGGTTGTTACTACACTTATAGTCAAGACCTTCTATAGCATGTGGGCCTTACAAGTTAGCTTGGTAGCAGGAAGCCCATAGCATAGTTAGAGGGCCACGTTATAAGTATCCTTTTAGTCAGTATAGCAGCATCATCAAGCCTAAACATCGTACATAACTTGTCATTAGGTGTCTCTTATCTAGAAAAGTCCTAGCATATAATTGATTGAAGCAGGAGTGAATGGAATATAGTGTCCACGAGCAAATACCTTATCTGCAGCAGCTTCCCCAAAATTGTCAGGAACTTTACTTTATAAGTCCTTAACAATGGAGTCGTTATAGAAGCCTTCATGATTTGCCACAACATAGATACCAGTCTGTACTAACAACCTGTCTAAGCTAGTTTCCTGAAAATGTGACACATTGATTGGTTAATCATACCAGTATTTTCTTTTCACTGTATCTTTAAATTACTCTGCACATTCCAACGACCAAAAATGACCAAAGGCAGATGGAGCAGGTACAATAAAGTACTATGAGATTACAACAATTTTTGTCTGGTTAGAAGCTTTGTTTATAACATCATTTTCATTAACAATCCTCTCTAATAAGTCAGAGGAAACCTTGTCATCATCATCAACTTTCTTTTTTCCATGGCAGATGTTCTTGCTTTCTTGGAAGAACCAGATTGTCCAATAGATTATCATCAGCAAACAACCCTGATTTAACCCTTGTGCACTATATATCTATGCAAGGATTTGACGGTGGATTGATGTAGATTTTATTTTAAGGAGGATGATAGCATATGCCTTTCGCCTCTATCATCATAAGATAAGTTGTTGCAGTAGAATCACCGTAATAGGTCGAAGAAGATGATTGAGACATTCTTATAGAAACTCAAAGCAAGAAAGATACGAAAATGGCAGAGAGGGGAAGAAGGTCGTAACAAGAAAGAAAAGTTTGAATTTGGAAAACTGATTAGTGGGAACAGGATAATCGCACAAAATCAGTAAGGATAAACCCAATTTAGAATCAACACTTCCTTAAATCTCCCCAAGATTTAATATGTTGTGTCTTACATAACAGAATTATTCCCCCTCACAAGAAGTAACTGCTAGTTTTTTACAACCGACTTATTAGGAGTGATACTTGTTGCAATGAAATCTAAGTGGCAGTTTCTTGGTCAAACACGAAAGTAGCTCATGATAAAATGTCTACACATAAATATCTGCGTGTACGCAGATAATTGCTAGGTTGCAAAAAAGAACTCATGCCAGCGAGAGCAAACACCAATATCATGGCACAATCTCTCAAAAGTCTGTGTGTCAAGAGCCTTTATAAATATATCAACTAGCTGTCTTTCAGTAGGGACATGTTGAATATTGATTAACCCTATGTCCATTAAATCCTTAATATAATGAGGACAAATATCATTATGCTTCATCCTAGAGTGTTGAACTGGATTCTTTGAAATATCAATGACACTTTTATTATTACAGTAGATTGTTTATTGACATACCACAATACCGTAATTTTTGATCATTTGCTACATCCACATTAACTGAGTACAAGAATTGCCCGCAGCAATATATTTGACTTCAGCGGTAGATACCGAAATGCAGTTCTATTTCTTGTTATTCCAAGTAACATGATTAGAATCCGTATAGTAACATCCACCAGTAGTATTCTTTCGATCATTAGTATTCTTTCGAACATTAAGAGTATACCAAAGTCAGTTGTTTCGTGCACATAACGCATATTCTTTTTTTCATCACAAAATGAGACTCTTTTGTACATGCCTTATAGCGAGCTGAAACACCAACACTAAAAGCAATATGTGGTCTGTTTGTAGTAAGATATAATAAGCTACTAATCATGCCTCTATGTAATCTAGGATTGACATCGACACCTTTGTCATCTTTATGAATCTTCTTACTAGAGCTCATTGGTGTTGAGACAAACCTAGCAATGTCCAATCCAAAACTGTTAACAAGAGATTTAGCATGTTTATTCTTATATATAAATATACTATATTGAGACTATGTAATCTGCTGACCCAAGAAGTAAAATCTCCAACCATGGTCTTCTCAAATTTTTTCTTCATCAAATCAACAAATTCTAAAGCTAGCTTTGCAAATATAGCTCTGAAAACAATATCATCGACATAAATTTGCGCAACCATAAACTGGTTAATTTATTTTTTGAGAAACATAATCTTATCAATAGTTATTATAACCCTTCTGTAGCAAATAAGTAGTCAACCTTTCATACCATGCTCGTAGAGCTTGCTTCAAACGATAAAGTACATTTTTCAGATGATAGACATCATTAAGTTTATCATGAACCTCAAATTCTTTAGGTTGTGCAACATAGACTTCTTCTTGCAAATATCTATTTAGGAAAGCATTTTTAACATCCATTTTCTATAAATTGAAACCTCTGTTACTAGCAATGGCTAGCAGTAGACGAATAGATTCCAATTGTGCGACTGGAGCAAACGTCTCATCAAAATCAATACCATCAACTGTGTATATCCTTATGCAACTAGTCTATATTTTTTGTAAATAATAATACCATTCTCAACTATCTTATAGTGAAATATCCACTTAGTACCAATGATATTAACATTAGTAGGTCTTGGAACAAGCTCCCACACATTCAGTCTGACAAACTTTTCGAGTTTCCCTTGCATAGCATTTACTCAATATTCATCAATTACAACCTCCTTGAGATTTTTAGGCCCAATCTGAAATGTAAAATAAGCAAAGCATGCCATGTTCTTATAGTAAGCAAATGGAATATCTCTAGTTTGCACTGGATCATCAACTAAACCTATAATTTGCTCAATTAGATGATCTTTTAGCGTCCTAGACTGTGGAGCAGCAGCTGTAGAAGTAGAACCAGATTCTGTAGCATATTATTTTAGATCATCATTATCATCATCAATATCATCTTGATCATCAGATGGAGTAGTGATATCTGAATTAGATGGTTTTGCAATAGGCTGAGTAATAGTTATTGAGCTAATTGGTGTTGGCAGCTCATCATCATCATCATCATCCTTTGAGAGGAAAATTGTTCTGTTCTACCATAGTCATCAACTATAACCTTGATGGATTCCATCACAGTCATAGTTCGCTTATTATAGATTCTATAATCTTTACTATTCGGATAATATCCAAGAAGATTCCATTACTTTTGGAATCAAACTTTCCTAGTTGATCTTTAACATTCAAAATGAAGTAGGTACTACCAAAAATATAAAGATGTTTGAGAGAATGCTTTTTGCCTTTCCAAACTTCATACATAGTATTTGTAGTTGGTGCCTTAAAATAAACTCTATTGATAATGTAGGTAGCAGTAATTACTACTTCCCCCAAAAGATTATTAGGTAGATTCTTCTCAGCTAGCATGACCTTAGTCATCTCCTAATTTATGCGGTTTTTTCTTTCAACAACACCATTCTGTTGTGGTGTCTTAGGTGCAACAAATTCATGCTTAATCCTAAATTTAGCACAATAATCAATAAATTGATGATTCTCAAACTCTCTTTCATAATCAGTGTGTAGTCAATCAATGGATATATCATCATTCCTTTTCTCATTCAAAAGTCAAATAGATAACTTCTTAAACTCACCAAATGTTTCTATTTTATCATGCGGCAAACAAATCGAAGTAAACTTTGAGTAGTCATGAACAATAACAAAAATATATTTCTTTCTTCCAAGACTTTCAACTTCCATTGGACCAAATAAGTCCATAAGCAATAATTCCAACACACGTGATGTCAGTATGTTAATAAGGCCAGTGTGTGAAAAGAACGTTATTTACCCTTTTGACATGGCTCACAAAAAGAATAAGACTTAGAGGTTGCTTTAGGAATACCTCTTACAGCATCATGAGATAGCAATTTAGTTGCTTGAAATTAAAATGGCTTAGCCTTCTATGCCGAGCAATGTATTAGATAGAGAAATAGAGTAGCATACATAACTTGCAGCTTATGAGGCGATACAGAGTGTTGAAGTAGCATATAACGATTATCTGATGTCCGGATCCCATACACGATGCATTGTCTTTCATTGTCTTTCTTCATTGATTATCTGACAATGATCATTAGTGAAGTTGACAAACAGTTCTTGATCACACAGCAGACTTATGCTGATCAGATTAGATTTCAATCCATCAACATGCAAAACTCCTTTAAGATTAGGCAGCCCCACAAATTAAGTTTTCCTTTGCCAATAGCTTTGCCTTTCTTTCTATCACCAAACGTAACAACACCTTCCTTAAATGATTTATATTTCTTAAGAAAGCTTTTGTTATCAGTAATATGTCTAGAACAACCACTATCCAAATACATAACTCAGTAGTATTTGCTAAGAGTTGTAGATGCATTCCCACTGCCTTATGAGACTTGACTCTCCAAACCTTCTTAGATGTTTTCTTCTTTTGAATAGTACTCAAATCTTTGAACATCCAATAGCATCTTAGTTGAATATGACCAACAATCCCGCAACAATGACATGTTGGAGGAGGTTTCTTGTCAACGACACCAGTCATCTTTTCCTTTGCATTTGCAGCAACTTTCTGTGGCAAAATCTTCTTTGCATTTATTGTATTAACTTGAGTGTTGTTTGATTGACCCTCCTAGATTACAGTGCTTTTGACAAAGACATAAGGAGCATTTTCAGATAGTTCAATATAGCCAAGTCTATCATTAACTTGTGAACATTGACCAGTTTGTAGCATTATGTTTAAGTTTTGAGAACTAGAATGGAACTTTGCAATAACAACCTGAGAATCAAAAAAACTTTGCAATATACAAGTGGTGACCAAGCCGAAAAAGGTGAATACTATAGCAGTCAAGAAAGTAGGGAAACCTGAAGAAGTGCAAAAGGTAGAGGTTCAGAAAGAAGTACTATGGTTTGCAAACTGAGTCAATTTTTTGGCGTGTAGTGTGCTTCCTCCAGATTTAACAAATGCAGCAAGAAAGAGATTCATGAGTGATGTGAAGTCATGTTTTTTGGATGTGCCATACAAACTCAAAAAATGCAAATGATGGGATATTCGACGATGTGTAGCGAAGGAGGAATTTGTAGGCATTTTACAAGGATGTCGTTCATCACCATATGGGGGACATTTTGAAGCACAAAAAACGACAACAAAAGTATTACAATGAGGATTCTATTGACCAAGTCTATTCAAGGATTCATATATTTTAGTGAAAACTTGCAATGAATGCCAAGAAATAGGAAATATTTCTACAAGACAATAATTTCCACAAACCACTTTTCAAGAAGTTGATCTATTCTATAAATGGGGAATAGATTTCATGGGATTGTTCCCTACTTCAAATGGGAAACAATATAAATTGTTGGTAGTGGATTATGTCTCCAAATAGTGGAAGCCATAGCAACCATAACCAATGATGCAAAAGTAGTTATAGAATTCATAAAGAAAAATATTTTTTGTCGGTTTAGAACACCTAGAGCATTAGTCAGTGACGAGGAGTCACATTTTTATAACAAAGCCTTGGAAACATTGCTTAAGAAATATTGGGCTAAGCATAAAATCTCACTTGCATTCCATATTCAAATAAAATTGACAAGCTGAAGTATGTAATAGAGAAGTGAAGCAGATCTTAGAAAAAACAATTAATACCGAGAGAAAGGATTAGGCATACCATCTTGAAGAAGCATTGTAGGCATATAGAACGATATTCAAAACACTAATTGGCATATCTCCGTATGAGTTGGTGTATGGAAAAGCATGTCGTTTACCAGTAAAATTAGAGCATAAAGCATAATGGGCTATAAAAAAACTCAACATGAACTTTCAAGCTGCAGGAAAAGCAAGATTACTTCAAATGATGGACTTGGATGAGTTTAGATTAGATGCATATGAAAATGCCAAGTTATTCAAATAGAAGTCAAGGTAAAGACATGACAAAAATATTAATATCGATCTTTCGAACCATAACAACTAGTCTTGTTATACAATTCAAGACAAAAACCATTTTCGAGTAGATTGAAGTCACAATGGTTGGGAAAATTTATGGTCAGTGTTACTTGGCCTTACGGAGTGGTAGAGATAATGAATGATAGTGGTAAGATGTTTAAAGAAATTACCTAGAGGGTTAAGTTCTTTTATGGAACAGAAATGAGAAATGAAGAACTTAAAGGGCTAAAGCAAACAAAGATCAACACCGTGAGAAGTAAAAATAAGGGAAAGAAATAATGGATGTCTAAGTAACCTAATGAATGGGCCTCTTTTGAATCATTCAAAGAAAACCTGATCTATGTAGCACCAAAGAAGGTGAACACAAGTTCAAGTTCATACCAAAACTCCAACCAATCAAAAAAGAAGATATAGGAGATATAGGCATCCCGATCAACATTAAAGGAACAATATTGAAGGATGTGATATGTGATTCTAGAGCTTTTATGAACATGATGCCACTTCTTTTCATGTTAGAGGTAGATTTGAAGATTAACTTTCCAAAGGGGAACATAGTTAGAAATGGTAGATAGTAATTTGGTATCAACAATTGGGTGTATCTTGAATGTGTATGTCAAAGTAAGGATATTGACATTCATCGCTGATTTTGAAGTCATGGACCATAAATTGATGGATGATGTATATATGGTACTTAGACGGCCATTCTTGACTATATCAAATGCTATCATGGAAATTGAAAAGAGAAAAGTCACTATGAGTATTAACACAATTGAGGAGATTATGAAGATTATTTTTGTGGAAGGAAAGAAAGTCAATCCTAACGGACTTTAATTTAATTTTTACTTTTAAGTATTAAGTATAGCAATCTAAACATAGTATTTTTTGACTTTGATGAATTTTCATGCAAATTTCATAGGGAGAACCATTTGCCGGGTGGTTTTTCATCAAAATGGAGAAGTCTCAACATATTCAACATATTCACACAAGTTTTAAGGAGTTAGAGTGGTATTAGATAGGCAAAGCGATGAAACACGTGTAAGATTTTTGAAAAATTTATTAAATAGGGCAGTCACGCAGTTACGATGCCATGTGTGTTAATACATAGCACCACGACATCGCCACAAAGGAGGTAAGTGCAAAAATTTTAAAAAAATTTAAGGACAGCTCGACACAGTCTCTAGGCTATGCATATGCACAGACGATGTCGTAATAGCGCAGTATTTAGAAGCATAGCATGATCTCAAGGCAGTTGACGCCGTGACCATGCAGTCACAGCACCGTCCCTATAGACATATGATGTTGACCTCAGGACAAGGTTTTAAACCTTTGTTCAACCAATTTCAACACACTATAAACCTATTCCAAACCTTACCAACCAAGCATAAGCCCCTCTAAAACCCTTGTTTGAGTTATTTTAAGTGAGAAAAGAGTGTTCTTAGTGACTAAGAGTGAAGAGTGACATTACATTGTGGTTTTACGCAAGTTTGGAGAGCTAGGGCATCAATTAGGAAAAATTAACCAAGAGAGCAATATGGTAGAAATTAGTGAGCAAAATGAGAGGGCTTTGATTAAATCAAGCTTGGAAAAGTATTCTACACCAAAAAGTAGTTTGATATGAGGTAAGATTTCAATTTCATTGGTTATGTTTTGAATTTTGATATTAGAGATGAAATTGGATTGGATTGTAGAAATTTGCAGTTGTGTGTGTTTAGAGCATAATGTGAATTTTGTGGATTAGCGTGAGTCCTTATAAATATTATGGCATGTGAATGACCATTGTTAATGGAATTTTGACTTTTACGAGATTTGAAGCCCGTCGATTTTGTTGAGTTGTTGCAAAGCTTTTAAAATGGCAAGAACAAGGAAATAAGCTAGTCAATCTAGTAAGACTAGAGCAAATGATCATGAGGCATCTACCTCGGGAGCTCAAAATGAAGATGCCCTAAGGCCATTTAAGTCAAAGAAATTTATTAGTAAGGAGGCTAAGAAGAGGTATGAGACTATAGAAAGTAAGGAGTTTATTTTTGAAAGAGGAAACAAACTCCCGACCAAGTATGATAGAGTCAACAATTTTATTAGATAATGGGGATGGGAACAACTCACACAATACTATAGAAAGAACGAAGTTTGTGGAGTGTATGAGATTGTGTATGAATTCTATGTCAATGCAAGTTTACAAAGAAATGAGATCTAATAAAGGCGAGAGGAGTAAATGTCCCATTTCACGAGGAATACATAAACAATTTTCATAGGTTGAATTACTTGAATATGAATGGAGACCACAAGATTTACTAGTTCATTTATATGGCAGACCCTATAACCTAAATCCTTTTAGAACCATAGAGAGAGCATTAGTTATCCTACGACAAAGGGGATGGATAATGGGAGCTTAGAATGTGCCAAAACACATTTAGAAGGGGATTGTATGAAACGTTTATAGAATGTGGCAACATTTTATGATTGTTTCATTATACCCCCACTAATCAGCAGGTGAGATAAACAAACTCAAGGTGGCTTGTTTATTTGAGATTACAAAGAATGGGAAAATTAATGTAGGGAAAATCATTTCCAAGAATTTGAGGGAGTCAATCTTAACTGAGAGAGAGACAACAAGTTGTTGTTTCCAATCCTCATAACCCATATGTGCTTAAAGGCCAAAGTAAGATTTACTCCGGACGAAGAATTTGATATAGAAGCCCAAACAGTAATTGATGAGGAGTTTATGTTGACCTTGAAATCACCCAATGGATAAAAGGAATTTGAAGATGAAAGAGAGATAATAGAAAGGGAAAGACTCGATGCCAAGATATTAGCCAAGGAAGGCGAAGATCAAGCAACGACATAAGCAGCAATAATGGCATTTGTTGGAGAGATGAGGAATGAAGGATATAGAGAGGAGGAGGACAACCAACAGGAATTTGCTAAGGGCTACGAGTTTGTAGACCCTATGATTAGAAATTAAGACTTAGATGGTCGGAAAGTTTTTTTACCACCACCTCCACCACCATAGGCACTTATACCACCACTCGAGGATTTGACTTTACAACAACAAAGGTTGTTTATAGCTGAAATGAGAAGGCAACATATAGAGAATAAAACACAGTATATATATATTAAGATATGAGCAAGATTAACAAAAAATGATATAAGACAAACTGAATGAGCTTGAGGGATTTTATGCTATTTGCATATCATCAAAGGGATGTAGCGAGATATTAGAGTAGAGTTAAGAGACCTACTAACATATATATCAAACTTTCATAGGCACCAAACGATGTGTTTGATCCAAAAGTAGTGCAGAACAGAAGAGTGGACCGTTATTTGACATCATCTTTTGCTGGAGCTAATGATGATGATGATGATGATGATGATGATGATGATGATGATGATGATGATGATGACGACGACGCGCAGTCCTAGAGTCTGAGTCTTAAGATTTATCTATATCTTGGGGAGATGAGAGATACATTAATACTAGTATTTTAATGTGGGATATTTGACACTTCAGTAGTTAGTAAAGCTTTATTTTTTATGCATTTTTATGTTTATTATCTTGCACTTATTATATTATATTACATAAGTTTGTGTTGTTTAGTGTTTTATATTTTAGGCTTATTATTAAACCTTGAGGACAAGATTTGGTTTAAGTTTGAGGGCATCAACACTATGGATAGTGGTAAGAAATGATGAATTAAGGATAAACACTGCAGGTATGATCGTTAAAATTTATTTTTGATGCAGTTAAAGATGAAGAATGGTAGTGTATTTCATTTACTTATTATTTAATTGCATTACATATTATTCCGTGCAAACATAGTGATATATAAAAAAAACATGTATAAAGGTAGTATAAATTAGGATATATAAAGCAGTGTGTATAATGAAAAAAAAAATATCATTTGCAAATTTCATGCCTTTGATTGAAGATGAGTAAGAATGTAATTATCTTGTTGATATGAAACTCAGGATAATGTTATTGTTTTTGAAGAAAATAAGAATTGTAGCAAACAATGGTATAATTTTATGATTACAAACCCTAAACCCTAAACTTGAAACCAAAGAAAGAAGAATACAAGAACACTTCTTATGAAAATAGTTAGATCTCTAAAGAATTCTATAATAAGTATGAATCTTACTTAAGTATAAAGTGAAATAAAGACTTAGTACTAAAAGGGAAAGAGATAGGCATGACGTTTAATGAAAATTTAGAATTAGAACTTGCTTAATAAAAGTGAGAAGTGAGAAGTGCTAACAAAAGTTTTTAAATAAAAATTAGAGAATCCCACAAGTTTTACAGGAAAAAAAGCAGAGAACTTGACGGTTGAAAAAGTAAGAAAAGCGAAATCCACAAGAAAAGGAGCATGGACCATACAACTAAAAAAAATCCATAAGAAGAAAATAAAATAAAGATATATATAATGAAAGAAAGGCGGAAGTCAAATAAAAACTCTTCAAATAAAAGATTTAGCTCGAATACAAATAATTTAGTTGAGTTAAGTTTTCTTTCCAACTTTATGAAGTCTTATGGATTCTAAAATTATTAAAGTCTACAAAAATAGTACGATCTATGTTTATTTGTGAATTCTTGAGCTTAATGAGAAATCATGATTTTGTACACTTGCTGCTTGAGTGTCAAGGTAAAGTAAACTTATAAGTAGTAATGGTCTTGGTTGTGAACTACTTTTGAGTATCGAAAGTGAATTATATTTGTTGTTAAAGCTACATGTTTTAAAAGTATTAGTTTTTATAAGGAAAAACTCTTGAGTGGATTATGAATTTGAGACTTATTTGAATTAAAAGATGTTTCATGAATGATGTAAAATGAGTAAGATAATATTAGTACTATTAGTATGCATTCTTAGTAAAATACACTTTTGCTTGAGACGTGCAAAATCCTAAGTTTGGGGGGTATTTGATAAATTGTTAATTAGACTTATATGTAGGGTTAGTTTAGTTGCATAATAGGTTTAAATATCCTGAAATGAGCTCTAAATTATGGTATTTGTGTATTTTCAAGTCTACAAGGCATAAAAGACACAAAGGATGGATCCCATGAAGAAAAGAGAAAAAAAACACAAAAATAGAGTTGATATCGTGGGAGCGGGAACTGACACCGTTGAGTACATAAGCGACACCAAGAAGGATGAACAGACGGCGTGAGATTCAAAGGAAACAATGCAGTGAGAGTGACGCAGTCACGGTGCCGTGGACCAGAACAGACGGCGCTAGAGCTTAACACAGGTAGTGTCAAGTGCAATAAGAAAGAAAAATACAGAGGAGACACGACGCTATGGTGGCGTAGTCACTTAACACAAGCGGCGTGGATCACTTACAAATAGCTTCAAGGATGAAAAAATAAAAAATTTTGGACTTCTATTTCGTTTGGGATTGTTATTAAGGGTTTCTAATTGTATTTTTAGGAGGCCTAGGAGTATAAATAGGTAAGGACGTGGTAAACTTAACGCACCATCATACATTAACATACTTTTGCAAGAGAATTAGAATAGACCACCATGGTTTCCATTAGTTTTGAGTTTTAGAGAGTTTTGTTGAAGTATTGAAAATAGCTTTTGAAAGATAAGACACTGAAGACTCTTATTTGCAATTCAATCTTCGTTTTATTGATTTAATTAAAGGTATTATTTAGTTCAATCTCTTATTTCAATTATGTTTATAAATTATATGATGTTGATTTCAATGATGAGTGAGTAGTCTATTTATCTTAGAGATCAATGGATCATATGGTATGAATAATATGCAAAACTATGAATTGTTTATAATGTTTTAGATGTGCAATGATTAAATTTGTGTTTGATTTTATGCTTAATGTTATGAACATCTTGATCACATGTTTATTGATTATGGGTTTTAGAAGTTACCATGGCCTCGGAGTTTTTAAGCCAGATATAAACAACACAACCATAAAATATATAACATCGATAGACAGTTGTTGATTAAAGAGACATGGATAGTAAACTTAGTTGTTTGAGTCTAAAGATTTGGTACTTAATGCTTTGTGAGACTTGCATCTTCCAACGGATAGGTGGAGTTTTCGTTTGCACATTAGGATCTTTTTCACCTCAATAGTAGATTGAAATGAATATTAAGAAAATTTTTCTATTCTAATTATGCATTAGACATACATAAGAAAGATGAATGAAGTTAGATATAGGAAGTGTAGTATTTCGTTACCTAGGTGAAGTTATGAACTGAGAGTTTTCTCAATATAAGAATACAAACAAATTCACACTAATTTTATAGATTAGATTAGTTTATTATAAATTAAACAAAAAGGGATCATCTTCATAATATAGTAAACTTGACTAAGCACTTGTGTCCATATCCACCTTTCTTAAAGTAGCGATATTTGTAATCAACCTTTGTTGATCATATCATTACTACAATTCAGTCGTTATACTTGCGGTCACAATCAATATATGAGGTTAGGGTTTCAAAATTAAGATCTCGTAGCATCCTCTATCATTTGTTTTCATATTTTCATAGTCATTGCTCTGGAGAACTCAAGTTTAGAGATTCAAAGTTATTAATATATATGTATTTTCATTAATGTCTTTCTTTTATTTTATAATGTTTTGTTTTAATATGAGTGAATAGTTTATTAATATAAACCAAGATATGAACTAAACTAATTGCAAAAGTCATAGTTTACTAGGTTATGAACTCAATGCATTAAATTGATATTATATTATGAGATACATTGTTTAAACAAGATTAGTTTCTTGAATTATAATCTATAAATATAGATGTTTCTTCCATAGTCATGAATAGGTTTGGGATTTATAACTTCTATATTTAAATATATCAACTAGGATTCTTCGCATGATTGTACCTATGAGAAGTTTTAGATCGATTTCAAATATAAGCTAAACACCTATGGCATATTACCGTTAATTTTTGCTTAGTTGTAAGTGGTTCCATAAAATTTAATGATGTTTTGTTATTATTAGACACTTAGAGCATTTAAAGTACTAATAGTGATAAGATTAGGATATGGATATGAATCACATGAATCTACCATTGATGAAAGGAAAACTAGGTGATTTGAAAGAATTAATATAATTTATTTATGATAAAGGTTTACTAATCTCGCAAAACTCTCGACTAGACTATGACTATGGTTATAATAATTATATCTTAGTTTTGAATGCAATTTGGTTTAGATTTCATCATCTTAGGTTTAGATTTGTTTAAGATTGGTTGTTTGATTTGACTTTGTAGTTTAACTTAATTTACTTAGTTAATTGCTTTAGTTTGATTAGAGTATTTAAATTCAGTTAGCGAATAATTAGTTAGTGATAAAGATAATAAAAACCCTAAAAGTAAATCTTAAGAAGTTTGCAAAATTCTTGTGGAGACGATCCCACTTACCACTATTACACATCTATAAGTATAATTAAAAAGTGGAAAATTTATTGCACCACTTAACACGTGTCAAGACCCATTCGACAGTCTCGGCTATATGTGGCGGAAATGACATGCAGACATATCAGCCCCTTTTTGTCTGAGATAACTAAAATTTATGTCTTCATTCGTTTTTTTTTTATCATAAACACATTTTACTATTGTACTGAGACTTGTATGTGTTTTCTCTCGTGCTTAGGTAAGGCAAGACACAAGACGAGGTCGAGGAGATGAAGTGAAGTAAAAGAAGCAGGGTTATGGCTCGTGCCAAGACCATGTGTCAGATCTTCGGTGCCATGTCGCACTACATATGTTATGATTAGGCATAATGGTCAAGACATCATGCCCCGATCAATTATTTAACGGACATTAAGTTTTTGTGGGAAGCTTTGACTCTTTTCCATTTGTTTATTTTTAGGTGGCCTTTGTGACATAAGTTATATGTCATAACTGTCACCCAAAAAGATTCAAACCGGTTTAAGTCCAAGCTTTGCAATGTAAACTTCCTCTTTTTGGTGATCGGGCATGTATTTATTCGAACTGTGTGGTTCAACCTGTAGTAGCTAAGGGCATGTATTTATTCGAACTGTGTATCATGATTATAGATGTAATAAATTTTTTTGGTGATAAAAATGATTATGGGATGTTGATTATGCTGTAAATGTTATTGCTTTCATTTATAATTACCCTAAACTGCACCAGATGTTTTAGAAACCCTAATAGTTGTCGGACTTCGATCCAAAAAAACCCTCTTTGTTGTCTTAACAACTCATTCGCTAAGTGCACCAAGGCACCTTTGGTGGTGACCAACTCATCATTGTTAAGGTTTCTAATAGTTTGAATCTGTGATTCTCGCTCTGCGTTGGAGAATTAAATGTTTTGGAGTGTATTGAATAGCTCACTAGCGGTCTCAATCGTAAGGCAACATTCCACGTGCAATCAATAATTTTTGTCGACAATAAGCACTCTCGGTGGCCTTTAACCGAGTTCTCGGTCAATGACGAAAACTGAAGCTGAGACAGGAGATAATTGTCTTAGTTTGCCCCCACTACGACTACATTTATGGGCCTCAATCGGACGGGGACCGAAACCTATGCTTTTGTTTTCGACCTAGATTTTGTCAATACCCATATTATGGGTCTCATCCCTGAATCACGAAAAGTCACGATCGCGAAAGAATTTTTGAATATCCACAAAAACTTCATGAAAACAAATAAAACTTAAGTGTTTCGTTGGTTATGGATTACTCCTCTCGATTCCACCCAGATTTAGCTCCTAAAAGCTGAAAATGGAGCCCAAAATGAAAGCCCTAACCAACTCAAAAACGATACAAAAATCAACCCAAAAATTGTCAAATAACCCACAAATCGAACCCTAAAATGACAAGAATAGCTTCAAAGACGAATGGTTGACACGATCTCGTCGAAAACTTTTTGGATTTTGGTTGGGTTGGATGGTGCAATATGAGGTGGGTGGAGCTCTATATCAAGAGTAGGTTGAGCTGGGGTATATGGTGAGAGAAATAAAACTCATATATGAAAGGTAGTTTGGTCATTTCACAAAAGGGTAAATATGGAAGGTTAAAAAAATATGATTGGGGTAAATTCTGCAAAAAATGGAGTTTGTTTAGCTATTGCATAGAATTATTTCTCTCAATATTAGAACAAGGTATTGAAATAAATTTCCTTAATTATGTCAAGCAAATGTAAAATTTGTATAATATAGTTATTTTTTCTCGATGATAATAACCTGTGAGAATCGACTTCTCACAAACGTAGCGTAGCGAGCGGTCGTACGTGCTACACACTAAAACTAGTATACATAAAATCTTTCAAGTTGTATCGTTTTTGACCCAGACTATTCAAACCCCACATTTTGCTCAATTTACCCCATTTTTGAATTTTTTCAGTCCTTAGTGAAATGAACCAACTTCCCCTCCATGTAAAAGATTTTTTACTCACCCCCTCATGCATACCCCAGTCACCCCTCTCTCAAATCGTATTCTCAGCATTAACTCAAATCCCACAAAATTTGAGCAAAACCCCATCGATTCGACGTCATGTGTGCATTCATAATCTCTTTTAGGGTGTGTTTGATAGCAAAGAGAATTTTCAATGAGAAAAAAGTATTTACTTAGGCAAATTTTCTGTAGAAAATTTTCTTAAAAAATTTCTCATTGCTGTTTGATTGAACGTGAGAATTTTTTTTTTTCAATTTTCTCATTGTTTGATAACTAATGTAATTTTTTTCATTTTTTTTTGCAAGATATCACGAATTCGTACTAAAATTAAATCAAGTGGACAATTAATCAAGGTTACGCACCGAAATTGAATCGGCAACAATTATCTTCACAACCATTAATGAACTCAAAGAGATTGCAGAGACGCCGAAAGAGATCGGAGAAATGTATAAATGGAGATGAAATGCATAAAACTTATAACTAAGGCATCCCATTATTGAAGGAGAGAGGAAATGCATAAAACTTAAAATTCCATCTGCTCCATAAAAGTTTTCCAAAAAAAAATCTGTTCCATAAAAGAAACAGAAACCAACAGTTCTCCACAAAATCAACCAAAACTTAAAACTCCATCATTTGAGTATGACACTAATACATCACCTAGCGACGCATAACACTTGATCTTGCTCTTTATCATCTTACATTAGACCTCTCAATTTGCTAGTTGACTCTCATGAGACAAAACCTAGGATGATTCTCATACTACACACACCAAATCAATTGGTTGGCAAAGTGCACGATTGTCTTGATAAGAATTTGATCGATTTAGCACGAAAACTTGTTAGACTCGGTGCAATATAGTGACACATTAAAAATTCTCTTTTTGATAGGAACATTAAAAATTCTCGAGCAACTAGAAAAAGTGAAGCCAACCAACATTTTGTTGCTCATTGTTCTCTTTCCTTCTTAAATACATCATCAGAATTCAGAAGTATTTCAACTACAATTCAAAGCTACATCGTATTAGGTAACATTAATTTCAAATAAGATAACAACAAAGCTAAATTGCACCAAAATACAAGAGACAAACTAGGAATGATAATATTTCGCTTTTATCATAGAGCAAAACATATCATGAAATTGAAATTGCTCTGCGTTCATGTGGCTGGTATTCGCACACAAGATTTGGTGATCAACAAACAATTCAAAAGATTCCTTCGCATCCTTCAATCTAGCTAAGCTTTTATTCACGTACTCTCTTATTTCCTCCCATTCTTTCTCCATTTCTCCAGCAAGACTTTTGTCACTCTCATCATCCTCATCATTAATGGTTCACATCCTTCAATCTAGCTAAGCTTGTCGTGCCTTATGAAGAGATCGTGGTGGGTTCGAGAGAGAGGAGAGATCGCGGAGACGAAGGAGGAGAGATCGGAGAGATCGAGACGAAAGAGGAGAGCTCGAAGAGATTGCAGAGACGCCGAAAGAGATCGGAGAGATTGCAGAGACGCCGAAATAGGAGAGATCGGAGAGATCGCAGAGACGAAATCGAATTCGCGGAGACGAAAGAGGAGATTTCGAAGAGATCGAGAGACGATCGAGAGAGCCGATCATAGAGGTGTATTTGCAGAGAGTAGAAGAAGGAGTCCTTGTAGAAGAAGGAGTCCTTTCGTTCGAAAATAAATTTGTTAGACCCAAAAATCTCGAATTTCCATCTCAAAACAAGAGAAAATAAATGAGGAAAATTAGGGGGGTGGATTTTTTTTCTCTATGCGGTTATAAGTGTATCAAACACCTAAAAAAACGGTTATACTAAAAAATAAAACAAATTTCCATGATTTTTTTCATTTTCCCTGCTATCAAACACACCCTTAGTGTCGATTTTGAGGTTTTTTGAAATTTTTTTATTTTTTTGGATCGATATTATTTGTGGTTTTGTTGTTGAGTTTAGGGCTTCGATTTAGAGGTTAAATCTAGCATTTTATGAAAGTCTCGATGGAATCAAAAATATCAAGCGATTCCGAGCAAAACCTACTATTTTTTGTCATTATCATGTATTTTTTAGGAGTTCTGAGTTTTTTTCCGTTCTTGTTACTCACGTATGTCGGCCACACGGGACAACAACTTTGAAGATGTGTCGGACACATATGGCCGACACTTCTTCAATGGTCTCTATTAGATCTCTCCATCACCAATTAAAATCAAGCTCTCTTTGCATTATCAGTTGGAGTTAGCCAATACCTCTAAAAAGATTTCATCCCTATGCGGTCGAAACCCACAGGCGACACTTCTTCACTTCTAGGACACGACACAAACGCATCCAACCTTGTTCAACGAAAAAAATAATCCTACGACACTTTATCACCTAGTACAAGTGCTCCGCAGTGACTAAAATCGAGAAATGAAGAAAATTGAAGGGTGTTGAGATGGATGTAGAAGATGAGGTAAATATTGTTAAGGGTGAGGGGTAATTTCAAAATAATTTATAAAAAAGTGGGATAAAAGCAGTAAAAAAAACTCAAAAATGAGGTATAATGAAGTAGTGGGGTAAATGGAGAATGAGCTTATTTTTTTCGATGATATAGGAAACCCATATGATGGGGCGGGTCGTGGGTAAGGCGTACCCGCCCCGTTTCTTCCCCTTGACATACCACCGAAGATCTTCGAGTAATTCACCAAGCACAATCAGTTTCACAACAAACGATGTGGAGAACCAAAATCTTCTCAATCTCTGCAAGAAACTTCTCCTCCTCTACAACCCACGAAACCCCAACCCTTTATTCCTTCTTACAACCCTCAATCTTTGCTCTCAACAGACCAACAATCTCCCAACAACCACCCCCACAAATACAATCATCATCCAACAACAACTCACTCCTCTCTTCTTATCAAATCACTTCTCTCGAATCCACCCTTCAATCTTCTCTTGCCACCCAAAACACTGATGAAGCGTGGAAGTCATTCAAGATCCTCACAAGCAACTCCACCTTCCCAAGTAAGCATCTCTCCAACTCTCTCATCACCCATTTGTCTGCTCTCAAAGACATTCACAATCTCAAGAGAGCTTTTGCCGCTGTAGTGTTTTTGTTAGAAAAGTCACCACAATCAGTGTCTTTTGAGACCATTGGGACCCTCTTAGAGGCTATCAAGTATGCAAACACTGCTGCCCCTGCATTCGCTTTGATTAAATCCATGTTTAAGAACAGGGTTTTCCCTCCTTTTAGTCTTTGGGGAGATGTGTTGATTGAAATCAGTAGGAAAAGTGGTGGCTTTGGCGAGTTTTTGCAGCTTTTTAGCGATAATTGTAGGATTGCTTTGGATGAGAAATTGGGTTTTATGATGCCTGACTTGGCTGCTTGCAATGCTGCTTTGGAAGGGTGTTGCTGTTATCTTGAGAGCGTGCGTGATGCGGATCGGGTAGTGGAAACGATGTCGATTTTGGGTGTTCGTCCAAATGAATTGAGCTTTGGTTTCCTTGCCTATTTGTATGCTTTGAAAGGGCTAGAGGAAAAGATTGATGAATTGGGAAGGCTGATGGATGGTCTTGGGTTTTGTTCTAAAATGGCGTTTTACAGTAATTTGATTATTGGGTATATTAAATCTGGCAACTTAAAATCTGTTTCGGAAATCATTCTGCATCGTTTGCGCGATAATGATGTCGAAAGTCTCAAGTTTAGTGAGGAAACATTCGCCAAAGTTGTGAAAGGTTTTCTTCAAGATGGAAGCATCAAGGACTTGGCAAAGGTGATCACTGATGCTCAGAAGTTGGAGTCTTCTTCAATTGAAACCAATAATTCTGTTGGGTTTGGGATTGTAAATGCTTGTGTGAATCTTGGGTTGTTAGATAAAGCTCATAGTATTCTGGACAAGATGAAAGCTGAAGGAAATTTTGTTGGTCTTGGTGTTTATGTTTCAATATTGAAGGCTTACTCTAAAGAGTTTCGGACTGCTGAAGCTGCCAATTTGGTAATGGAGATAAGCGCTTCTGGGCTTCATTTGGATTCTGGCAGCTATGATTCCCTCATAGAAGCGTCAATGTCAAATCAAGATTTCCAGTCAGCTTTCTCTTTGTTTAGGGACATGAGGGAAGCAAGAACACCCGATTTACAAGTTAGCTACCTTACTATAATGACTGGGCTGACAGAAAATAACAGGCCTGAGTTAATGGCTGCCTTTTTGGATGAAGTTGTAGAGGACCCATGTATCAAAGTGGGCACGCACGATTGGAACTCAATCATGCATGCCTTTTGTAAGGTTGGGAGGTTGGAAGATGCAAAACGGATGTTTAGAAGGATGGTATTTCTGCGGTTTCAACCGAACGGGCAGACGTATTTGTCCCTCATCAATGGATATGTTCTGGCAGAAAAATACTTCAGTGTCTTGATCCTTTGGATAGAGGTGAGGAAACGCCTTTCAAAGGACGTTGTGAATGTGCTTTATTTTGATCATAATTTGGTTGATGCATTCTTGTATGCGTTGGTTAGAGGTGGCTACTTTGATGCCGTCATGCAAGTTGTGCAGAAGTCCCAGGACTTGAAGATCTTTGTAGACAAGCGGAGATACAAACAAGCATTTATGGAGACCCATAAGAAACTTAAAATCTCTAAGCTAAAAAGAAGGAGCTTCAGGAAAATGGAGGCACTTATAGCTTTCAGGAATTGGGCTGGCCTTAATGCGGGAAGTTAGTCTTTTTTCCCGTCTGAGATTTGTTTGATTGTCTCTATTTTCTTTGCCCTACTTCAGTCATGCACAAGATTTGAGAGTAAGATTGACATAATTGAAGATGTGTTGTGGAGACTATTGAATGTTAAAAGAAGATAATGACGTAAACTGTATATTTTAAGTTGGGCATCAACAATGTTATAGGTGCATGATGACCTGACTCCGTGTGATCTAATCCTCAAAAAGTTATTGGACATCACTGAGATGAATGATCTGATATCAGGTAGTTGAAAACTGATTAATGAATCCTTATGTGAATTCCTTCATGAAGACAGATCAGCTGGTTCACATCGTTGTGACTAGTTTACATCAGTTTCATCTTTTGGAGGTAGTGGACGGTGAGATTGTGTAGTTGCCACTTGCCAGCATGCAAGTGCGTTTATTATTTATTCCGTGAATTAAGGTTGCAGGAATTTCAATGAGATGGCTTATTTGCTTTAGTTTGTGAACTGCATTAGAACATCCTCGTGTGGTTCAAACTTCAAACTCAACTGTTTCTTATGTAAAAGATGAAGGGTTATAGTGCTTGACAATTGCTCTTGTATGTAGGTGGGATTTGAGTGACACATTTGATAGAAGAAATAAAATTCCCTGCCTATGGATTTTAGGGGATCAGTTCAAGAAGTAAGCTCTGAATAAATGGCCGTCTCTTTCTCTGTCTATGTGGATCCGATCTTCTCATTTCTATGCGAGTGCAAACACAAACTACAACAACAACAACAATAACAACATAGCCTCAGTCCCAAATTAACTGGGGTCGGCTACATGGATCAAACTTTTTCATTGTGCTCGATTAAGTGCAATTGATGGTGAGCTTTGCAAACACAAATTGACTTCATAAAAAATTTGAGAATTTTATTTTTGATTGATTGATTTTGTTAGAATAAAATTGCTTTTTGATTGATTTTGGGGATGAGAAGTGTCGTTCGAAGCAATGTTTTGTATTGAGCTCGTGTTTGGTTGGGAGTTTCTTACTCATTTTTTGTGCCTCGCTTCTCTTTGAACAGTAGGCTCTTTCTTTCTCTTGCATCGAAATTGGATGAATGAGAATATGTAATGCACAATAAGAGCTATTTCTGTTTAAGCCAAGAATACTGGATTATAGTGGAATTTTTATTTCACTCTGTAAAAGGGAAGAATATTGATGATTATGAGATGAGTCGTCTTCCCTTCCTGGGAATTGTAATTTTATGTTGTTTCATCAATTAGAATAAAGGTATATTCAAGTGCACATAATTTAGAGAGGAAAAAAAGTTTGGGAGAAGCAGTTTATACCAGAACAGTAAGAATGCCAGAATATTATACTTATCAAATAAATCTACATATTTATTGATCATCATTGAGGTTCATGTAGCAATTAAATATGTGACCTTAAGTTGTGCTATTTTTGTTTTCATTTGCGTAAGATGCCATCCTATGCTACAATGCACGACCCAAAGCTCAGAATATTAGATTTAGTAATCTGTTATGCTAATATGCTTCACTCACTTTGTGATTTGACCCGTCACCATTCATTGTTCAATGTCCATTATCCTTGGGTAGTATGTTGAGAGGGCTAACCCTATGATAGATATATGCTTCGGATCAATGTATGCGTGCAGCTATTCAATGAGCCCACTAGTACTTGATCATTTTTGGATTTTACTGGCGATTATCAACTCTGGTCTATTCTTTTGTAGGCTTTCTTTACCTTTCATGGAGACTCTCTTCCTCTAACATTCTTTCTCTCGAATTTTCTGTATAATTTCCTTTCTTATCCAAAAATAAATTAAAATTAGTAAATCGTGGCTGTGGTTAGAAAATATGGTAATTGAAATATCATGTCTGAACTGTCCATCCAATGATTGTTCAATTTTTCGTGACATACAGTGACATGGTAGAAGCTGAAGAGATGTTTCTATTCCCAAATGACTGTCTTTGCTGATTGGAAGGGCATATCAGACCAACTATTTTTCATTGACAACTGCAAGAAACCTGATGCTATTGTTTTTATGTTTCTTTTCATTTTCTTCGAAAAAGCACTTATTGCTATGACTTTTTCGGAGATCATGACCCACACTGTATTACATCTATGGAAACCCCCTACCTACCTTTATGGTTGGTGATAGTTTTGAAACTGTTGTTAATCAATCCACTTTCTATAAGGAGCAATGACTAAAGATTTTGGTTTTCCAAAATAGGGGTAGAGTTCTCATGGGTAATGCTATGAAAAACTCATCAAGTTCTCGGGGAAGAGATTTCTTGTTTCTGAGATGGTTTGTTAGATTCATGTGTGTGTGCATCCTTTAGTGCTTTTGGAGAACGCAACACTAGGAAATGAAACAACATTTAGAAACTAACGCTTTCTAGCTTTCTCAACAGAGAGTTTTTGATATGAATGGAGTATTGTTTTTTACGTAGATATATGCTGCTTTTTATCATGGGAAACATTTGAGCAAAAGATCTTCCAGTTAGTTTCTTCTTCTCCATTCATTAGATTCTCAGATCAAATGTCCTTGTCGTTCGCAGAAGACTGATAACAATCCCCTACAATACAAGTTATTATAGGTCTAACCTTATCCCCTCAAATTCGTTCAATTTTTCGCATCTGAAATTTTCTAATCGAGGCATTTGTAAGTTGCAATGGATGTGTCCAAACCACTACCACGACCCTTCTCTTATTTTTTCATCTATTAATGTTACTCTTACTTATCTTTGAATCTCTATATTAATTATTATATCCGAGTGTTACCACCCATCAACCTAAGCAACCTAATTTCTTATATACTCATTTATGTATGTCATTACATGTTATTCTTTATCACCAACATTCACTCCCATAATTTAACAAACAAAAAAAAAAGCATTCACTCCCATAAATAATGTTGATCTAATTGTGGTTGTAAGAGTTCTCTAATGAGAGAATGCTCCGTTACTTCAGACTATGAAATCAAGAAAAACAGAATTGTATTGATTGAGAAAATTGTATTATACAACTCAGTAAGTATTGTATATATATACATTCAAATGACATCACGTCACTCATCTAACTAACTAACAATAATCAAAAAACTAACTAACAGAACTAACAGAATTTTGTAACAGACTAACAAACAATTTGTTACAAGTCTTGACAACCAAAACACAAGATCATCAACTACTTTAACCATGATCAGACAATCCACATTGTGTTGTTCTATCATCAACTGTACTAGGTGAATCTTGATCTCTAACATGCCCCCTCAAATTGAATCTAGGTGAACAAACCAGGTTCAGTTTGGAAGATAAGAAAAGAAACCGAGGAGTAGGAAGAACTTTTGTGAAAAGATCAACAGATTAATGTTGTTGGGTTTTGGGGTTCATACGCAGCGGAGATTAGAAAACAATTTTGACAAAACCCCAACAGGATCCGAATCTAATTCCATTAAAAACGTTTAAACCATGAAAACTTAATCATACCTCAGTCGCAATGTACCTTTCTGAAGGTTAATAGATCTCTAAGGCGCTGCCAACGACTAACGCCCTCTACCAGTAGTCCACACACGAACGGCGATCGAGATTTGAAGTGCTAGCTTCGAGAGAATACCAAACCTTTTGTTTTTCTCTCCAAAACGATCCAGAGCATACCAAAAACCCTAAGTCGTTTCTCAAACGAAAAAAAGTTTCGGCCTTTTGATCTTTTTGTCCGTGTATTCTAACTTAAAGCGTCTATTTATACAACCCTTGAATATAGACGGTTAAGTAAATTACACATATACCCCTACTTAAAGAAGTATAAGTGTAATACACCACAAGGACGTTTCCGTCATGAATTTTATCATATAAAATTTATTTTTCTGAACCATCTTAAAATCTCGCAAAACCATTCTTAGTGTGCGACCCAATAGGCTCATACAACGTTGGCAGTGTACCAAAACACATTTTGGTATACAAGTCGAAGCGCCTCAAAGCAAGACATTATGACTACCCAAGTTGTACGAATATCAAATCGGTACAACCTAATCAATAGTGTATATAACATCCTTTTGTCACACGATATCCTTTTGATCAAACATAAGGCATGGAATTGTCATCCAACATGTTCAATCATACTAGTCTCGATCTCTAGGTAGACTGAAAACATCCAAGTGACATTGATCAATATCAACTCACTTAGACTAGGCCTTTTAAAAGTCTAACACATCGAGGGATCCACTGGATATCTCTTTTTATATAAGAGGGACAAATTCTATCTTGATTACACAACTTCATCACATTGCTCACACAGTAACCAATCACAACCTTTATAATCGTCCGTTTAAAGACAACGTTTGATAGTGTCAAATCACTGTGATCCTGATGTTGAAGTCTCTGGTAATCTCAAGTCAGAGGACTGAGAAATATACCTATCATGAGAAACAACTATGACTTAATCCATGTGTTCTCATAGCGGGTCGGTCAAGTACTTTGTTCCCTACCAAGCACTCGTGATCTTGATTCGTATCCATATACGTATAATCATCATATGATCATCAATCAAGACTCACACTAGTCTTAATTCATTATAGTTCCCAGTATAATGATCGTCTAGGGATATTTAGGATATTTCTGTAAATACCCATGGATCTTATTATAATGTAAACATGCAAATTAATTATAATATACAGCAAATGAAATCCTCTATTTTATTAACTAAAAGTATTCATAAAGACAGTTAATAGATTGACATAGGGCACATGTCCCAACATTTCCCACTTGCACTAGGGCCAATCATATATGCATCTAATGCCTAATGATCTAACATGACCATCATGTTTTTCTTGTGGAAGAGCTTTTGTCAATGGATCCACAACGTTGTCTTCAGTAGGTACTTTGCAAATCTTTACGTCTCCCCTCTCAATAGTTTCTCTGATGAGATGAAAACGTCTGAGTATATGTTTGGATCTGTGGTGTGATTTAGGTTCTTTGGCCTGTGCTATTGCCCCGTTATTGTCACAATACAAACAAACAGGGTTAGCAATACTTGGAACCACACCTAGTTCGAAATGAACTTTTTGATCCAAATCGCCTCCTTTGTTGCATCGGACGCTGCAATATACTTAGCTTCTGTTGTAGAATCTGCCACAGTCTCTTGCTTCGAACTTTTCCAACTTACTACACCTCATTCAAAATAAACACATATCCAGATTGCGATCTAAAATCATCTTTATCAGTTTGAAAACTTGCATCTGTGTAACCCTTTACAACTAGATCATTTTCAAAACCTCCATAGACCAAGAACATTTCCTTAGTCCTTCTTAAGTATTTAAGAATGTTCTTTACTGCTATCCAGTGACTCTCACCAGGATCTGACTGATATCTGCTTGTAGTGCTCAAAGCGTATGATATATCAAGTCGAGTGCATAGCATGGCATATATGATAGACCCAATAGCTGATGCATATGGAATCTTATTCATACGGTCTCGCTCATCATTTGTCTTAGGACATTGAGTCTTGCTGAGACTTATGCCATGAGACATTGGCAACAATCCTTTTTTAGAGTCTTGCAAACTGAACATATTCAGCACCTTGTCTATGTAAGCACTCTGACTTAGACCGATTAGCCTCTTAGATCTATCCCTATATATCCTTATCCCTAGGATATAGGCTGCATCTCATAAGTCTTTCATTGAGAAACACTTCCCTAACCAAGACTTGACACTCTGCAATGTTGGGATGTCATTTCTAATGAGTAATATATCAACATACAATACTAGAAAAATAACTACACTCCCACTGACCTTCTTGTATACACAAGGCTCATCTTCGTTCTTAATAAAACCAAAATCCTTGATTGCTTCATCAAAACGAAGATTCCAACTCCGAGAAGCTTGCTTTAATCCATAAATGGATCTTTGAAGCTTGCATACCTTCCTAGAATTCTCAGGATGTACAAAACCTTCAGGTTGTGTCATATACACGTCCTCAAGCAGCTTTCCATTAAGAAATGTTGTTTTACATCCATTTGTCATATCTCATAGTCATAATATGCAGTAATGGCAATTAAAGTTCTTATGGATTTAAGCATGGCTACTGGCGAAAAAGTTTCATCATAATCAACACCTTGAGTTTGCCTGAAACCTTTTGCTACAAGTCTTGCTTTAAAAGTATGCACATTGTCATCCATGTCAGTTTTCTTCTTGAAAACCCATTTACATCCAATGGTCTTACCACCTTCAGGTAAATCAACTAAGTTCCAAACTTGGTTATCATACATGGATTGCATCTTAGAGTTCATGGCACTTAGCCATTTATTTGAGTATGGTCCAGACATAGCCTCCTAATAAGTGGTGGGCTCATTTTGGTCTATAAGCAACACATCACGACTATCGGTAATGAGAAATCCGAATCTCTCTGGCTCATGTCTTACCCTACCAGATTTACGTGGGCCTTGTGTCACTTGCGGAGGTTCAACTGGTTCAGAACGTTGTTGAACTTCCAGAAGCGGTTCAGGGTTTATCTGTTATTCTTGAACTTCTTCAAGATTTATTTCTCTCCCACTAGTGTCTTTTGAAATAAACTATTTTTCCATAAAGGCACCATACCGAGCAACAAACACTTTGTTCTCAACGGGATTATAAAAGTAATATCCTTTTGTTTTCTTAGGATACCCCACAAATAAACACTTGTCAGATTTAGGTGCTAGTTTTTCTGAGACTTGTCGTTTTACGTAAGCCTCACAACCCCAAATCTTAAGGAAAGACAAACTAGGTTTTTTCCCGTACCATATCTCATATGGTGTTTTATCAACCGCTTTAGAAGGAACTCGATTTAGAGTGAAAGCTGCAGTTTGTAATGCATAACCCCAAAAGGATAATGGAAGATATGCATGACTCATCATAGATCGAACGATATCTAATAAGGTTCGATTTCTCCTTTCGAAAACTCCATTCCATTGTGGAGTTGCTGGTGGAGTCAATTGGGAGACAATCCCACAATTTCTAAGATAATCATCAAATTCTTGGCTTAAATATTCACCACCTCGATCTGATCGAAGTGTTTTGATAGTTTTACCAAGTTGATTCTGCACTTCATTTTGAAACGTTCGAAACATCTCAAATGATTCACTTTATGTTTCATAAGATATACATAACCATATCATTTGAAATCACCGATAAATGTAATGAAAACCGATAACTCTTTCTACCCATTGTGTTTATAGGACCGCATACATTAGTATGTATTAGACCCAATAAATCACTTGCCCTTTCACTATGTCCAGTAAAGGGACTTTTACTCATCTTGCCTACTAAGCAAGATACGCATGTTTCATATGTTTCTAAATCAAATGGATCTAGAAGCCCATCTTTATGGAGCTTCGTTATGCGTTTCTCGTTTATGTGTCCCAGACGACAACACCAAAGATAGGTTTGATTACAAAAATGACAACTTTCTTCCTTTTCTTTTGGGTGTTTTGAAGCAGGAACAGGTCGGGTCTTGACTTGTTCCATAGGCTTTGCGACAGGAGCAGCAACAGCCTTGGCAACTCTAGCCTTGCCTTTGCCTTTCTTCTTCATTCCCTTTCCCTTTTAGACCATCAACATATTACTAGAGGGTTTCTTGATATTTTGTTCAGCAGTTTTGAGCATCAAATGCAACTTTGATATTGATTTATCCATATTATTCATATTGTAGTTCATCACAAATTGTGAGTAACTTTCTGGTATTGAATTCAGGATCAAATCCGTAGCCAATTCTTGGCTTATGGGAAATCCGGTTCTATCAAGCTGGTCAACATAGCCTTTCATCTTCAGAACATGAGGACTAACTGAAGCACCCTCAGTCATCTTGCAAGAATGTAGGATCTTGACTGTCTCGAGACTTTATTGCCTAGCTTTCTGTTGGAACATTTCCTTCAGCGTTACGGCCATGTCGTAGGCTTCCATTAGTTCCATGTCCTTTTGAAGTTCAGGAACCATAGTTGCTAGCATAATACATGCAACATCAATAGAATCGTTGACATGCTTATTATGCGCATCCTTCACAGCTTTCGTAGCATTGGCTGAGGGGGGTCCTCAAGGATCGAAGCATCCAGGACATACAACTTGCGTTCATGCTTAATAACAATTCTCAAGTTTTTGAACCAGTCAAGAAAGTTAGTCCCAGATAGCTTATCCTTCTCAAGGATGGATCGCAGTGACAGGGGATTATTGTCACTTGAAGAGGCCATTGATCTACAATAAAGATTATGCAAAGTTTATTTTAGTATAGAGGAATAGACTCCCACTAAATTAACAACCCTCCTAAAACGTACTGTTTATTTAGGGGACTAAAATCCATATTTCACATAATTCAATGACAACTATGGCATGAAACACAAAACTAGATTATTTAGGTAGGTAACAGTTACCAATTACATCTTATGTAATTTTTAGATCCTTTTATGAGATATGAGACATCTTATGTCTTAGCATGTTTTTATCTCATCATTTGCCTAAAGCTCAAAACTATTTTGATGGCTTTATTAAGTCGGACCATTTTAAACATTAAGGTAACTCTTACCCAACTTGTCTCACCAAGATAACACAATACACCCAACTATGGCTGAAACTATATTAGTGTGATCGAGGCCTTGACAAGTGTTTAAAATGGATGGCACGAGACTTAAAATTTAATAGAGGGATTTTATTCAGTTTTAGTGATTTTATGTAAACAATGAAATATCATATATTTTATTGATTTGTTCAATCACTAAACAATTTGGAATTTTTTTTATATACTTTTCACTAACAAAAGAATTTCCGTACGCTAGGATTAGTTAGACGGCGGTCCCGCTGGCCGGTCAAGAAGGCGGTCCTATTGGCCGATCAATGGCGGTGGTTCCATTGCTGATCAGTGGCGATGTCTGAGGCGGCGCCCTCGTTTTTTTTTTTTTTTTTAAAAGACGAATCTCAATTCCGAAAATTAAAATTCGCTATAAAAATCATAATTTTTGCTGATTTTATTATCATAAATTAACCCCTTAATTTATCCGAAATTAAGTCAATTAAAACGTTTTAATTAACCCGGGCCCATATCTAACTAATAATCTTATCCTAATCCAATTAGGATTTAAGATATTTGAATCCTAGTATATAACCAATAACAAGATTCTTGATATTTATCTCCTATTCTAATTTGTTATCTATCTTTAACAAATAGAAACTTCATAACAAAATAGATATAACAAGATAAATAATTAATTTTGGAAATTAATTATTTATTTTGGATTTAAGATATTTGAATCCTAGTATATCACCAATAACAAGATTCTTGATATTTATCTCTTATTCTAATTTGTTATCTATCTTTATCAAATAGAAACTTCATAACAAAATAGATATAACAAGATAAATAAATAATTTCAAAAATTAATTATTTATTTTAGACTTAAGATATTTGAATCCTAGTATATCACCAATAACAAGATTCTTGATATTTATCTCATATTCTAATTTGTTATCTATATTTATCAAATAGAAACTTCATAACAAAATAAATAAAACAAAATAAATAAATAATTTCAAAAATTAATTAATTATAAATAAATAATTTCGAAAATTAATTATTTATAAATAAATAATTTCGAAAATTAATTATTTGCAATTTCGGTCCTCATCCAAATAATCACAAACATGTAATTGAATCATGAACTACTATCTCAATCGAACCTAATGGTGTCATGGATCACATAACACGAAATTCAATTCATTAAAGTTATTTGAATTAACCTAACATGGTTACTAGCATGTACGAAAGTGATTTTAATTAAATCACGAATATGTGTATCATATACACAAAACATGATAATAAATCTCAAAGACAACTTATGTATATCACATATACATCAACTATTAACATGCTTTCAATCATATATCATGTATATATCAGAAGAAAACATGCAATGAATTTAATGGAATCGAACTCGATGGCTTTGATACCATTGTTGGGTTTTGGGGTTCATACGAAGCGGAGATTAGAAAATAATTTTGACAAAAACCCCAACAGGATCCGAATCTAATTCCATTAAAAACGTTTAAACCACGAAAACTTAATCATACCTCAGTCGCAATGTACCTTTCTGAAGGTTAATAGATCTCTAAGGCGCTGCCAACGACAAACGCCCTCTACCAATAGTCCATACACGAACGGCGGTCGAGATTCGAAGTGCTAGCTTCGAGAGAATACCAAACCTTTTGTTTTTCTCTCCAAAACGATCCAGAGCATACCAAAAACCCTAAGTCGTTTCTCAAACGAAAAAGAGTTTCGGCCTTTTGATCTTTTTGTCCGTGTATTCTAACTTAAAGCGTCTATTTATACAACCCTTGAATATAGACGGTTAAGTAAATTACACATATACCCCTACTTAAAGAAGTATAAGTGTAATACACCACAAGGACGTTTCCGTCATGAATTTTATCATATAAAATTTATTTTTCTGAACCATCTTAAAATCTCGCAAAACCATTCTTAGTGTGCGACCCAATAGGCTAATACAACATTGGCAGTGTACCAAAACACATTTTGGTATACAAGTCAGAAGCAGCCTCCAGCAAGACATTATGACTACCCGAGTTGTACGAATATCAAATCGGTACAACCTAATCAATGGTGTATATAACATCCTTTTGTCACACGATATCCTTTTGATCAAACATAAGGCATGGAATTGTCATCAACATGTTCAATCATACTAGTCTCGATCTCTAGGTAGACTGAAAACATCCAAGTGACATTGATCAATATCAATTCACTTAGACTAGGCCTTTTAAAAGTCTAACACATCGAGGGATCCACTGGATATCTCTTTTTATATGAGAGGGACAAATTATATCTTGATTACACAACTTCATCACATTGCTCACGCAGTAACCAATCACAACCTTTATAATCGTCCGTTTAAAAACAACGTTTGATAGTGTCGAATCACTGTGATCCTAATGTTGAAGTCTCTGGTAATCTCAAGTCAGAGGACTGAGAAATATACCTATCATGAGAAACAACTATGACTTAATCCATGTGATGTTTTCATAGCAGGTCGGTCCAGTACTTTGTTCCCTAACAAGTACTCGTGATCTTGATTCGTATCCCTATATGTATAATAATCATCATATGATCATCAATCAAGACTCACACTAGTCTTAATTCATTATAGTTCCCAGTATAATGATCGACTAGGGACATTTATGATATTTCTGTAAATACCCATGGATCTTATTATAATGTAAACATGCAAATTAATTATAATAAACGACAAATGAAATCCTCTATTTTATTAACTAAAAGTATTCATAAAGACAGTTAATGGATTGACTTAGGGCACATGCCCCAACAAATGTTCGGTAGGAACATAACGAAGATCAAAAACTCCAGCAACAAGTTTTTCCCGCAAAAAATGAACATCAACTTCAATATGTTTAGTTCGAGCATGATAGACAGGATTTAAAGCTAAAGCACAAGCACTAGTATTATCACACCACAGTATAGGTTTGGAAGAACTATCAAAACCATGTTTACAAAGTAGAGAAGAAGTCCGTAGGATATCAATAACTTCCAAAGCCAATGCTCGATACTCAGCCTAAGTACTAGAGCGAGCTAACCCTGATTGTTTCTTGGAATACCGAGTAATAAGATTGCCACCAAGAAGAACACATACACCACTAGTAGAACGACGATCATCAATGTCACCAGCCCAATCACAATCAGTAAAAACTTCAAGAGAAAGAGAGGTAGTAGGGCGAAACATAATGCCATTAGTAAGAGAAGATTTCAGAAAATGAAGAACTCTTTTGACAGCTGCCCAATGAAGATCAGTAGGATGCAGCTGAAATTGACTAAGTTTGTTTACAATGAAGCTGATATCTGGACGAGTGTATGTGAGATACTGCAGAGCACCCGAAGTACTTCGATACAATGTAGGATCAGAGAACAATTTTCCATCAGTAACATTTAGATGAACACTAACTGAATATGGAGAAGACAAAGGCTTTGAGTCCAACAAATTTGTCTTCTTAAATAGATCAAGAATGTATTTATGTTGAGATAAATACAATCCTGAAGAGTCACGATGAACTTCAAAACCAAGAAAATAATCAACATCACCCAATGTTTTGTGAGAAAACTTGGCATTTAACCAAGTAACGAGTTTCTGAACCAAAGAAGAATCAGATCCTGTGATGAGAATATCATCAACATACACAAGAAGAAGTAAAATAGAAGAACCAGATCGCTGAAAAAAGAAACTAACATTAGTTGAACTGTTAGTGAATCCCTAAGTGAGCAAAGCAGTTTTGAGCTTAGAAAACCAAGCCCGAGGAGCTTGCTTTAAACCATACAAAGCTTTGTTGAGTTTACACACATACTGAGGATATTTCTTACTGATGAAACCTTCTGGTTGGCTCATAAACACATCTTCAGAGAGTTCACTATTAAGAAAAACATTGTTCACATCAAGTTGTTTAATAGGCCACTGAAAAGTAACAGCAAGAGTGAACATTATACAAAAAGAAGACGGCTTAATAACAAGTGAGAAAGTATCCCCAAAATCAAGACCAGGAATTTGATGAAACCCCTTAGCCACAAGTCTTGCCTTATACCTTTGAATCTCACCAGTAGGACTAGTATTAACTCAAAAAACCCATTTACAACCAACAACACTCATATCAGGAGTAGGAGGAACCAAAGTCCAAGTGTTGTTTTTGTCTAAGGCTTGAATTTCATCATTCATGGCTATATTCCAGTTTGTATCAGCAAGGGCATCTTTAACAGAAGTAGGTTCAGTAAGAGAATGCACCAAAGCATATGGAGAAGTAACAACCAATGCTTTTGGTTTGAAAACACCATTCTTACTTCTAGTCTGCATAGGGTGAGTGTTAATATGAGAACTGGTAATGACAGGTTATGATAATTTAGTAGTTAAAGGAGGCTGAAAAGATTCAGAAGGAAGAGAACTAGATGAATCAGATGTAGGAGGAACAAAAACATATGAATTAGAAGAAGAAGAAACAGGACATAACTGAAGAACAAATAAATGAAGACTAGAAGAAGAAGAAGAAATAACAGAAGAAGATGTATGATTAAAGGAAAATATACTTGGATAAGGAAAATCATCTTCTTTAAACACAACATCACGAGAAATATAAATCTTTCCATTTGTATGTAAACACTTATAACCATGATGCCTAGGACTATAACCAATAAAGACACATTTGGAAGATCGAAAATTGAACTTGTGTTGGGAGTAAGCAGTAAGATTTGGATAACAAGCACATCCAAAAGTTTTGAAATAAGAGTAATCAGGTAGTTTATGAAAACATACCTCATATGGAGATTTAAAAGCAAGAACAACAGATGGTAAGCTGTTAATAAGAAAAACAAGCTGTTAAAAATGCATCCTCCCAAAAAGAGAAAGGTAGTTTAGAATGAGCAAGAAGAGTGAGACCCATTTCAACAATGGAACGATGATTTCTTTCTGGAACACCATTCTGTTGATGAGTATAGGGACAAGAATAACGATGAATAATACCATATGCATTGCATAATTTTTCAATAGGTTTATACTCAAGTCCTATATCAGATTGAAAAACTTTCAACTTAGAGTTAAGTTGAAGTTCAGCTTGTTTAACAAAATGAATAAAGGCAGCATAGGCAGCTGATGTCAATTTAAGAGGATAAAACCAAGTAAACCGACTAAATGCATCAACAAACACAATGTAATATCTTGAACCTTGAGAAGATAACAATGGAGATGGACCCCAAAGATCAGAATAAACCAATTACAAAGGTTTATTTGCAGTTATATCGCAAGAAGTAAAAGGAAGTTTGTGCATCTTAGCCACTTTACAAGAGTTACAAAATAATATGCAAGATTTATTAATAGATGTGTTCAATGAAGATAAAACTTTTTGCAAAACATAAGTAGATGGATGTCCTAGCCGAGCATGCCATACATCATTATTTGTAGAACTAAGCAATGAAGTATTACAAGAATTAGTTGGAGAAAAAATAGTTGGAATAGAGAAAACTGAACCAGATGCAGGTGGATCGGCTTTTGGAAGACAATATAGGCCATTATGGAGCACTCCTTGAAGCATGGTTGTCTTCGAATCCTTGTCCTTGATAGAGAAAGAATAAGGAGTAAACTCAGTAATAACATTGTTGTCGCGAGTAAGCTTTGACATACTTATAAGATTCTTAGCAATCTTTGGAACAAGAAGAACATTATTTAATTGAAGAGAGTGAGAAGGAGCTGAATTAGACTTAACCAGAGCATTACCAGTATGAGAGATTTTTAACAACTCACCATTACCAACAGACACCAACTAATTACCTTTGTATTCAATTTTGTTGAGTAGAGCAGATCCATCAGAAGTCATGCGACTGGATGTTCCACTGTCCATGTACCAATTTGGATTAATAACATTTTCAGGAGTCACCACCATGCCTTGAAAATGATTGAACATAGCCCGAGGTGCAGTTGGTTGGAAATTATGAGACACTGGATGATGAATTTGTGCAAGAGGTTGTCGATTCTGATTAACATGACTTATAGAACCTGATGACTGATTTTGAGGACCATAGAAAGATTGATCAAATCTATGATAACATTGAAGAGCCATGTGTCCATGACGATAGCATAATTGACAAAACACCTTTCCTCTATTACCAGATCTTCCTCCACGATTCTTGAATCCACCACGAAAGCCATTGTTAGAACGATTTTGAAATGGTGCATAACTGATTTTCACACCTTGTGACTTCTTGTCACTGTTTTCAACAAAATTTGCTGAAACATTATTTATATCTATTTGTGAAGCTTGATTAAGATCTTCAATTCTCTGTTCATGCATCATCAACATATATTATGCATATTGTAATGATATATTCGCACGTTGAGAAGAAATTAAAACCACAACAGGATCAAATTCATGACCAAGACCATTCAGTATTGATTGAATCATATCAGATTCAGTGACTACTTGACTTACTGATCTTAATTTAACAGCTATTGTCTTAACTTTGAGAACAAATTCAGAGATTGAAAACGAACCTTTCTTGATGTCGTTTAACTTCTTCTTGAGCTGTAAAACTCGTGCCATGGATGACTGAGCAAACAAACTCTCCAATGTTTTCCATATCTCACAAGAAGACTCACATTCAATTACATGTCCAATGACATCTTTACTTACGTTTGAAAATAGCCATACCATAAGTAAGTTATCACATCTGCTCAAAACTTCATCAGTTACAATTGAATCTGATGTTACTGAGGACCTCTTATTTTCAATGAAAAACTCCAAACCTAAAGCTCAAATTGCAGCTCTTACTTGAACCTTCCAGTAGATGTAATTACATTCATCGAGCTTTGTAGGTTGATTGAAATTAAGAGAATTTGCAATTGCGGTCACATCAGCAAATGTACTGAGACCACCAGAATCACTTTCAGAACAACTAGCTTTTGCCATTGCAGGAAGCCATGATACCATGTAAGAGTTCTCTAATGAGAGAACGCTCTGTTACTTCAGACTATGAAATCAAGAAAAACATAAGTGTATTGATTGAGAAAATTGTATTATACAACTCGGTAAGTATTGTATATATATACATTCAAATGACATCACGTCACTCATCTAACTAACTAACAATTATAAAAAAACTAACTAACAGAACTAACATAATTTTGTAACAGATTAACAAACAGTTTGTTACAAGTCTTGACAACCAGAACACATGATCATCAACTGCCTTAACCATGATCAGACAATCCACATTATGTTGTTCTATCATCAATTGTACTAGGTGAATCTTGATCTCTAACAGTGGTCTTATAGAATACGCCTTTAGTTTAACTAAGCGTTTTTTGTTGCATATCACACGTGTTGTACGTCTACACTTATTTCATCCAACTTGAATTCTACATGTAATGTCATCTACAATAGGTCCATCCTTTTGCAAGATTGATGCTATCTTTTTAGTATTGTGGAACTTCTACTTCTCCTTATTCTATTGCTTCATTTTAGGAATTTCTATTGTTCAGTATGTTTGGGAACTCAAAATGCATATATTTAGTCTTAGGCCAGCTTAATTTTTAGGTAAGTACTCCCTAGTTTTATTTCTTATTCACTTCATCTCTTATTTCATTTACTAAAACAATATTATCGCCTACAAATATCTTATACCATGGCACGTATTTTTAAATATGCTTAGTTAGTTAATCTATAACAAAAGCAAAGAAACATTGGCTAAGGTGGATCCTTGATGTAGTCTGATAATGATGGATGATTCCTTTTGTAAAACCTCTTATTGTTTTCATACTCGTTGTCACTCATATCTTTAATGGTGTATTGTTTATGCACCTAGCATGTGCTCTTTTTTTTTCTAAATACGCACCAAAAGACGTCTCTAAGAGCCTTACCGTATGTTTTTCTTAAGTTACAAATATCATATGGAGGTAACCCTACCCCCACATTGATTTCAAAATTTCTAAAAGTACATTTGCTTGTTAAACTCAAGAATCTCACGAGTCATGGTTTGCTCGCCTAACCCAATGCGTGCTCCCCCCATAGATATCCCTAGATTTGGTGGTAAATTGATATTTTTAGTATTTGAGCCTTTTTTCGATTTTAAAGATGAAATCCTTTTTAGTATGACTCCAACATGAATCGAAGCCCAACTTTGCCTTTGGCAAGTGATGCCTCATTCATATCACTAGAGATGTTTTGGTTTAAAGATGAATTGCATCATTCACACGCATGTATTTATTTGTGAGATTTTAGTGAAATGATTAAACGAGTTTTAATAACCAAAAAAAAAAAAGTGAGTTTTAGTGGTGGTGTTCATTGTCCTAGTCTTGGCCTTTCATGTTTGAGGCATTCCCGTAATTTTACTCTTTGTGTTGTCCCGATTGAGTGTAACTAATTCTCTCCCTTCCAACCAAACAACTAGTACGACAACTCTGGTTTGCAAGATCAAAGCTGATGACAATTATTTATCTTAAACATAACAATATCATCTATTAACCACAAACTCTTGTTTCTCCTCTTCTTGATCTACATTGCTCACATGATCTTGGGGAAGGAAACAATTGCCAAAATGGAAGAGAGTTGATTGAGTGAATTGCAAAAAGTGAGCGAGAGAGAAAAAGGGTGCTTGTTTGGAAGATTTGCTTGATTAACACATTGAGAAGAATATTTAACATAGTAACACACCTTCGAGAAAATTTCCCAACATAACTCATTTAGTGCCATCTCACCGCCATGTCACGTCCACATCACTGGTTGGTTAGAAATGGATTGTTGCATTTTTGTATAGAAAACATGATCCTAGACCACGTTTTGGTTTTTTTTAAACGGGTCACGACTTCCTTCTAAAACAGGGAGAAACCCCGGTTTCTTTGTACATATCTTTCTCAGCTCTCTGTTTCTCGGCTCTCTGTGCCTTCTCCGCTGTCTACGCATCTCCATCTCACCGAGCTCTCTGTGCATCTCTCATTTTCACCGAGCTCTCTGTATATCTCTCCATCTCACCGAGCTCTCTGTGCATCTCTTTTTCACCGAGCTCTCTGTATGTACCGCAGCCACGCCTCCGCCTCCGCCTCAGTCATCCGCCGCAAGCACCATTCGTCGTCTACCGTAGGAAGGCCTCCGTCGTCCGCCGCAGGAAGCCTTTCGTCCGCCACTGGCACGTTTTCTACTAGCCGTCGGTTGCACTCAGCACCTCCTTGTGTACTCGCACCGATCATTGCTTGCCTCCCCGCCGGTCTCTTTTGTGTTGGTAAATATTTTCCCCCAAATATGTTAATTGTTGAATTTAGTCCGCATTGTGCTACTTTGGGTCCTATGCTCATATTCCAACATTAGAAGAGTACGCTTAGAGTACGCTTAATTGATGAATAAAATGTGCATTGGTGTTGTGTTGATTTTTAATTTTCTTGATTCAAAAACTTTTACCAGACTCTGCTACATAGAGAAAAAAAACTTATTTGTTGTTGTTTGAGTGAAATTTTCACATATCATTATCAGTTCTAACTAGTATATATAAAACCTTAAGTTAGTCGCTGCCTCTCCAGACTACAGTTTGTAGTTATATACCATTGTAGTGGATGCAATGGCTTAGTGATCATGGGAAGCAAAATTTAAGTTGCCATGATTTTATTTTAGTTCACCTTTTGACTTGTGCATTATATCTTAAATAGCAAAATGGAATTTAGGACAATAATCTCTTCAATGATATGTTAGACTTCAAGAAGCAAAGACATTAAATTTTGCAACTTAGTTTATTCAGACATAAAGTTGTCTCGTTTTGTAGCTCAATGACAAAGCATAGAAACCACTTTCTAATCTCACGTATTTACTTAAACTAACATCTTGTTTGTCACATATTTTATCATCACTCAATGAGCATAGAGAACTAAGTGATCACGATTTGTTAGCACATATTAGCTAGGGATATAAGAGAGCATGTAGCCCATTTTCATAGCCATAAGTTTTTTCATCACTTAGCTAGGTACATATACCAGCAACAGATGTTTTTAAATACACATTGGAGGGATTCGTTGGAGCTTGTTAAGTTTATATGTGCTAAGTGAGTGTATTAATTATCATCACTTCTATTGACTAACAATTATATTATATATATAGTATATAGATTCCATAATAGTTGATCGAAGAGTAACTTTGGTGTGATATTTGAATGGTGTCATGGTTGATGGACCATCTGGGATTTCGTACACGAAACCGCCTATTCGACATCTCAGATCGAAGTTGAGTTTAGGGTACGAGGAACTTATGAGTTTTATCTGTAATTCCTTGGAGCTAGATAATAGGCGCACTTGCTCTCGTCGTCAGCAAGAACACCCACCTAATGGTTCATAGTGAAAGGTGTGTCAAGTCTTATCTTTCGCATTCACTCATATTTTTCTTAAATTAGTTCACTTTCTTATGAAAATGTGGTGCATGTACTTCGTTTCAATTAAACCATGTTTTTATATTAATCACTCGCTTTTGTTTTAATTTTATTGTTTCTTGAATGAACTGTATCGGTAATTATATTGTTTCATCATTGGTTTTTTGTATGAACGACAACGTTGTTAATGATTTGGGGTTCAAGCGCGATGTGGATCCCGAACCTATAGATGATTCAGTGTTGACTATGCAGGCTCTACATAGATTTACACGTATTTGGAATGGACCTGTAGTACTTCTCCTTGCCTGTTTGCATATTTTTAGAGCTTTGTAGCTAAATTTGAACTAACGTAACTTATATGTTACTTGCATAGGATCCTGGTATATTGACTATCAGGCGTAATTCAACACCATTACATCGATTGGTCCAACTTGATGAATGAATAGTTGTGTATCTTGAGGAAGCAGGGTTTTATGGAACGGCGTGAAAAGGTTTCATAGGAATTGATTGGCATCTCGTTACTGCACTTGTTGAGAGGTGGAGGCCAGAAACTCACACGTTTCATTTTTCAGTTGGCGAGATGACTATTACTCTACAAGATGTACAAATAAATTTAGGGTTACCTGTCGATGGATTACCAATCACTGGTTGTGTAGAACAAGATTATGATACCTTATGTTTGACACAACTAGGCTTCCTATTCCCTGAAAATAACAAAACTGGAGGTCGGATCCAAATTCACCAACTTTCTAGATGGTTTCCAAACCTTCCAAATAATGTTGGTGATGTGGAAGTGCAACGCTATGCAGGAGCGTACATCTTACAACTTCTTGTAGAAACTTTATTTGCAGATAAGTCTAACAATCTTGTTCACATAACGTATTTACAATTTCTGGAGGATTTTGAGGCGACATGAAATTATAGTTGGGGTAATGCAACTTTGGCTCACCTATATAGGCAATTGTGTCTTGCCGCAGACATTGATGGAGCAGAGATTGCAGGTCCGGTAATATTATTGCAACTATGGGCATGGTACAGGTTTCCTTTTCTTGCACCAATAATGGGAAATGTTCTTCGCGATGACATCATACCAAATTAAGATTTATTTCCACCTTCGCCATTGGGTCATAGGTAATTAGAGTTTTATAACATAGTCAAAAAACTTGAGTTTATTTATCTGCATGTAAATTCATGCATGCATTGTGTTGTTTTTTTTGCATTTTTATAGGTGGAGACATGCCTTAGAGACCACATGAACATCAATGCACGTGCTAACTAAATACAGAGAAATGATTGACATGCAAACACCTGATGAGGTAAGAAATACACTTAATCAATTTTTTCAAATACCTTTTTGTACAATGGTGAAATGTGAATTTTATTCATTTCTAGTTGTTTTTCATGACTTCAAGTAATTTGGGAACCGTATCCTGAGACATTGATAAGGGACTTGACTGCGTATTGTAGCAGTGGTCGTGCTATTTGGCGAACGATGGCACCTTTACTTTTCTTCTATGTTGTTGAAATGTATAATCCTAATAGAGTCATGCGACAATTTGGTTTGAAACAAAAGATACCACCTTTGAATAACACAAGCATGGAGCTACAAAAGATTGACTTGAAAGGGAAAACAGATAAAGATTGAAGTGTAGAACATAGTGCTTATGTCTGCATGTGGAACGAACGTGCTTCTAATATTGCGAATGATGAATTATTGGAGGAGCCATTGGAATTTTACGACCCGTATATGCAATGGTATCGTTGCATTACACGACGATTCATGTCTCATCGTGGAGCTACTATTGAGGCATTGGTAAGTACAAATTTTTATTATTCAACCATGAAGTCTTTTAAATAGTTGTTTTGATTTTATTTTTGCATACAACTTCATAAATATTTTATATGCAGGCACATGGAATGACATCAATTCATCAAGTTGACATTAGGTGATGATGTGTCTATTCTACGTATTAGAGATGTAGCTGCATCGACTTTGACTGCAATACATGTAGATTATCGCATCCATAATATGCCCAATTCTTTGAAGCATCTCCTCAATCTTCTCATGAAGATACGTGTTCGAGGCATGACACTCTAGTGTATACTCCATCCATACCTCTCAATGAGTTTGACACTCTATATACTCCATCAGTACCTCTCAACGAGTTAGAGACTCCACATACTCCATCAGTACCTCCCAACATGGCATTCGAGACTACGGAAGCCTTTCAATTTGATAGGACACCTACATTTTCACGTCGTTTTAATGCAAGTCCAATAATGTTGAATTTATCTGAGACTACAAGTACGCATGATGGTGGAATGCATGATATAGATGAAATTCAACGAGAAGATGCTCAAAATCCTGCTGATGTGGGCCATTCGAATGTGCCATTAGCTTTAAATCGTAATGTGCGAGTCCTAAAGAGAACACGTTGTGGGACTGGAAGTCATTATTTGGGGTCAAACTAGGACTTTTTTTTACTTTAACATGACATTTCTTTTTTGTTTATATTAATGCTTTGTAGTTCATCGACTTCGACTTCCAAGTTCTTCATTTATAGCAAATGAAATTTTTGGCTTCACTAACATTAATTTTATGAATTTTGCAAATTACTTGAGTTTGAAAGGTTTTGTTGTAAAATATAAGGTCATAAACTAGTAACTTCAAATTTTATACTAGTTTGTATTGACGAAAAAAAAAAAAAAGACGAATATACTAGTTGACTTGAAAGCTTTAGTTTTATTGCAAAAAATATAAAAACACATAGATGCTAGATATTCTACTTGTTCCATCGATGATGTATAGATAGATTATACTTTCTCAAGATCATTTTTATTCTCTTTCATAAAAATAAATCAGCCTTAAGACATTGTCATGTAGTTAACCACTAAAAGCATAAAGCAAAAAAAAAAAACACAGGAAACAAGACGCACCAAATGGAAATCGTGACTACAAGTCACGACTAGCTTTGTTTTGAAAACGTGATCTCAAGTCACTTTTTCAGTTTGACAAAAAAATATTTCAACGTGGCTGTGACGTGACGGTAAATATGTTACATTGGTAAATATTTATATGGGTGTGTTAAAGGAATATATATTTTCTCCAAATGTGTCAATCAAGCAAAAACTCTATGCTTGTTTTTTCAAGAATGATTGGTTGACACAAATGGGCCCACACATAGGGTACCCTTGTGGTGTCCCTTTTTCAGACATGGGGCCCACTATTGTGTCAACCAATCATTTTCTTTATTTTTTATATTTTTGTTTTTTTTTGAACCCTAGGTGCTTGTTTTTGTTATTTAACAAAGGAATATTTTCGGAAGAAAGTGGGACCCCAGTTTTATGAACTCCATTTTCCATCATATCATGTGTTGACTACTTCTTTCTCTCATTTTTTTAATAATTGATTGGACCTGCCCATATCATTGGTTCTAGTTTTATTCTAAAATTAATCCTGCGCAGAAATTATTAAAACTTTAAGAGAATGTTAATAAATTACTAACTTACATGAATATATTGTAATATTTTTTACAATTAAAATTATAAATCACAATAATCAACTCGAAATATACAATACAGGATAAAAAAAAATATTTAGTTATAAATCACGCACTTATCAAACATATTGAACAATCCTTATAACAACGAACATAGAGATTTAAAGTTGTTGATCGCACTGCAAGATCTCTAATACGTCTGGGAGTGTCATGCAGCTCAACAATCGCAACATTACATTCGAGTGTGAAGAACTATATGAGAGGTACTCGGATGTTGCTAAAACATACAGTAATTGTGAACTTATGATCTATATATATATATATATATAAAGAAGATTAATGATTTGTATAAATGATGTTGCAGTAACCAAAAGGATGGTGTACGATTTGAAACGTAGATTAAATACATAGAAAAGAATTTAAATGCACTTAATTGTTATTTCGATCAAATACAAACTATAAATAAATTCAATAAATGGGGGAATGAATATATTCCTTGAAATAATCAATAACACATAAATAAATACCTTAAAATAAAAAATAAAAAATTAGAAAATTATATTGGTGAAAGGAGAAGACATGTCAACTTTCTCTCGGCTCCAACTTTTATATAGATATAGATATAAATATGAATATTGTTTTGTACTTGGGTTTGAGTAGCTTGCTACTTAGGCAATATAAGGAGTGGGAATGCAATTCTAAGAGACACACTAATGTACGTTTGAAAAAAAAAAAAGACACTAGTGTATTCATTCTGCTCAGAAGTCCTTTTGGGTTTTCCCGGTGATTAATGTTAGTCATTTTTCTCTTCTCATGTATTTGAGTATTGAAGTATTCGGCATGAAAAATGAACCATCGGCAAGCTGAACATGACATATCGTGTTCCTGGTATTGACCAATTGTCATTGTAACCATCAAACGTCAGGTGTATTAGCTATTTTGTAGGAGTAGTTGCTTGTGTTGCAACCACTAATATGAACTGGAATCTTGTTAGGGGATCAGATCGGAAATACTTTCTTACTTAAAAAATCAATGGAAGAATTGATTGAAAGCACCATGGATGAATCATTAGATCAAGGCTATCTTTATCATATATGGCTATAAATTCTCGTCTAGTGGGTTGTATTTTCAGTTCCTCTCTAAAATCAATAATGTTCACGACATGATTATTACATTTTCGGATATTCCTTGACCATTATTTGAGCTAAGATACAAATTTTAAGACAATATTTACTTCTATATGCTAAAAACCCTTTTCCTTTATGTATGTGTATATTGATTGGGGTATATAGCCTCAATCATAAATTAATTGGGATCGGCTACATAGATCAAATTTTTCCATTATGCTTGATTAAGTGCAATTGATGATGAGCTAATTTGCGAATTCATACATGTAAATCTATTTATTTGAGTTAGGATTCTCTCCCCACTAGTTTCTATTTCTTCCTAGTTCATTTAATCTCTCCAATTTGTTAATCTAGTATTTTAAATTCCACTACTACTAATTTTATTCTCTCCATTTTAGTAATCTGATATCCAAATTCTTACTACAATTAACTTTTGGTTAATGGTATTATGCTCCCATTCGTATTAATGCTCCCATTCGTATTAACATCATGTAACTCCAACAATAACTTTATCGAGTATTTTTCTTGCCTATATTAAAATATCATGTTGTTAACTAACTCTATCTACCTTATTTTGACAAGTGTTTCTCTTTCTCTGTACTCATTAATTTTTTTTGCCAATCCAATGATCTATTTTTTGTTAAGGTATGAGTATTTCAGAAAAAAGAAAGAAAGTATATGTTTCTGTTTTGTTCTTAATGATCCAAATAATGATGGGAAAATCCTGATGTATTTCCTTCCCGCGGCAACAGTGAAGAGTGACACCACATTTTCAATAGTTAGTCTAAAAGAAGTACTAACTATTCTAAAAATGAGCAAGTCGAATGCCAAAGCATCTATAGTGAGAAGGATATAAGGCATCGCTTATTCAAATCAAGGTTAGGGTTAGACTCATGTTGGTCTCAAACGTGTTATAATTAAGTTGGTTTCTTATTTGCCTTTCTTTTGATTAAGCGGCTCATAAACCCTAATTTTTCTTCTCTGATTCTCCTTCTTCATTCTACCTTTTGGACCACCGTTGATCCTCTCTTTGATTGGCGGTGGTTCCAATAACTTCCTTGACCTATTATTTCTCAATTAAACTTCATATTTGTTCAGAACCGATGAGATGATTAGTTTCATCCTCGTTGCAGCCATCACATTCACTACTGGCAACAATCACTTTTCTTCATCTGCATCCTTTTCCATTGTTACAATCGAAGTTCTTGAAAGCTAACTTTATGACAATTAAATGTTTTTTTCAACAATTAGGATTAGTGAATCAATTATCCATGGTGATTGGTTCTATGTCTTGTTATATTCTATTGAATTTGTTGAGAGCCATAGATAATCAATGAAATTTATGTTTCTTTGAAAAAAAAGAGTTGGTTTCTTATCTAAAAAAAAGAGCAAGTATGATTGTGCTCTTGTTGTTTCATAGTAGCTTGAATCAAGTTGGTTTTTGTGAATAAATCAGAGTTACATCCTGATTTTTCTTCTTAATGAACACGTGTTCCTCCATAACAAGTATTGATGGACTAGGCTAATTGCCTCTCTCAACAATAATATCTTTTGCAAGCCATCTTTTGCTTTTAAATGTGAATTTCTTCATTTTGCCAATCTTGGAATTTGTGTTTGAGAAAATATTGTTTCTTCGTTTTGGAGCTCTATGATCATCTTTATCTTTTCATTTTTATTCAGGAAGTTTTTTACTACGAAATAAGGGATGATTAGTTCCCATCTATCCATAAATATAATAAAATATTATAACACAGAACTAGCATAGAGCTTGGGGTTGCTTGGTTTGAATACATATCGAGCATCAAAGAGGTTGGTTCCCATTTCTTAGTTAAAACGTTAGTGTAAGCTGAAGGTTGCATAAGAACTACAAGTTTAAGTTTGATGAGACAATGTGACAATTAACAAACCAAGAGAACTGTGAAATTATCATTGCATATGTTTGTTATTTATTTGTTGTTCCTGTGTTTTTCACCACTCCATTTTAACTTTTCTTTTTCATTGTAGCATTACTTATTTGCTTAACCTAAATATAAAAGTTGTGACTCCTTATGGCATTTAGCTTTAATTGTGATGGTTTTTTCAATCAAAGCCAGTGATCTTCATGAATCTTATCATTCGGATTTGATCATTCGTAGAATATCCGAAGAGTATCATTATAATTTGTTGTTGTTACTAGATGGCAACATGGACTGGTCGTTTGAGTTAGGAACAATATAACAGGTGGAATTAGATGTAAAAGACATCTAACAATTGCGTTGTAGGATCAGTGGCTTTTCTTCGTTATTCATATGTTTTATAAAGCATTCTTGGGGACATCAATATCCGTCACAATGATTCCTGACTTTTTTAGGAGTAGAATTTGCTAGTCTAGACTTCTATTAGGAGCTTGCGGTTGTTCAGAATTTGGCTGAGTGAGTTTGAACTCATATTTTATAACCTCATTGAACTGGTTGTCTTGTTTATTCCTGGTGGTTAATTTGTTGGTTCCATTTTGTATCCTAATTTGTTGTTTACTGTTGCTTCTTAATGATGAATTTGTTTTGTCTTGTAATGGTTATTGAACAGATTCAAACACTAACAGTGAATCAATGACCAAAACAGATCAAATTGATCAATGTAACAGTACACAATGAATCAGTGAAGAACAAGAAGAATTTTTCAATCTTATTCAATACTCATCGAAATTACATTGTACATTGTATATATACAAACTAATATGGTGTACATTGTACACCCCAGTTACAACTGCCTAGAACAAGCTAAGATAAACCTGTAGTACATTACACCACATACATCAGTGTACATAAAACAGTTACATAAACAGCTACATACATAAACAGCTCTGGTACATGAGATAACTCTACATCCCCCCCTCAAGATGGAAGTCTATGCCAATCACATAAAAATCAGAGAACAAAGGAGCTGGTAAAGACTTGGTAAACAAATCAGCCAACTGTAACCGAGTGGAAATATACTTTGGAAGAACAAAACCAGACTTGAATTGATGTCTAACCAAGTGACAATTAATTTCCAAATGCTTGGTACGTTCATGAAAAATAGGATTAGCAGATAGATGTATTGCAGCTTGATTATCACACCACAGAGGTATTGGAAGAGAAGTAGGAATAGCTAAGTCCTTAAGGATATATGAAATCCATAGTTTTTCACAAACTGTGGTAGATAAACTACGATATTCAGCTTCAGCAGAGGATTTGGACACAGTAGCTTATTTTTTTGTTTTCCAAGAGATCGAAAATGCTCCAATGAACACACAATAACCAGTAAGAGATTTTCGAGAAAGAGGACAAGCTGCCCAATCTGAATCACAGTAAGCAACAACAGAGAGATCCATTTGAACAAGGAAAAACAGACCCTGTGAAGGAGTACCCTTAAGATATCATAAAACATAAAGTGCACCAGACCAATGTTGCTCTGTAGGGGCTTGAACAAATTGACTTAATTGCTATGTGGCATAAGTAATGTCAGGACGAGTGAATCCCAGGTAAAGAAGACGACCAATGAGTCTTTTATATCTATCAACTTCAATGAACAAAGGTGAATCAACATCAGTAAACTTGCAGTCACGAGGGAGTGGAATAACAGCTGGTTTAGCCATGGTAAGACCAGCATCATTAAGTAAATCTAGAACATACTTGCGTTGATGAACATAAAGACGTGAGGAAGATCTAACCAATTCCAAACCCAAGAAGTAACGAGCTTGACCAAGATCCTTGATGGTGAACAATGTATGTAAAAATGTCTTAACTTGATTAATCAACTCAAGTGAAGTACCAGTAAGAAGGACATCATCAACATAAACCAGCAACACCAAAAATTGACCAGCAATGTTGTAAGTAAACAAGCAAGGATCATGAGCAGACCGAATAAAACCAAAAGACTGAAGTTTAGATGTAAGCTCATGATTCCATTGTCGAGAAGCTCGCTTTAAACCATATAAGGATCTTTGAAGTTTGCAGACTTGATTAGATGAAGCCAACTTATAACCATCGGGAGGCTTCATGTAAACATCTTCATCTATATAGCCATGTAAGAAGGCATCGTTAACATCTAATTGATGTAAAGGCCAATCGCGAGCAGCTGCTAAGGATAAAACAATCCTAACAGTGACATTCTTGGCAACAGGAGAAAAAGAATCAGTATAATCAACACCTTCAACTTGGTTAAAGCCCTTTGCAACCAAACGAGCCTTACACCTATCCAAGGAACCATCAGGATGAAGTTTAACTTTGTAAACCCACTTAGAACCAATGGCCTTTTTTACCAGGTGGTAGGGTAGTAAGACTCCAAGTACCATTGGCTTCCAAAGCTTGTAATTCCTTATTCATTGCTTATATCCAAACAGGATCATGCTTAGCTTGAATATAAGTGGTAGGCTCCTTTATGTTTGAAATAGCAGCTAAGAAGCACTTGTAATCAACAGTAATGTTTGGAGAATGAATAAAAGGAAATGTAGGAGGAGTACCAGTAGACAAAGGAACCATTGCAGGAGGAAAAACTGATGTTTGTACATTGTTTAGAACAAAATCATTCATCCAAAGAGGCTTGTGAACAGCGCGAGTACTTTTCCTAGTAATAACAGCAGTAGGAGGCAGGACATATTCATGTAAGTCATCATTAGTAGGAGGTACTAATGTAGCATTAGTAGGCATAGATGAAACAGCTTCAGGGACATCAAAAAATGTTTCATCAGCAGGTAATTCTTGAGAATGAGGTACAATAGCTGATGTAGGAGCAACAGGAGCTGGAATATCTCTCAAGTAATCAGAATTATCGCCACAAGGGATAGGCACAGGGCAACTTGAACTTGCAGTATCTTTATGAAAAGGAAACTGTTTTTCAAAGAAAATCACATCTCTTGAAACAAAGCATGTATGTGTGGCCATGTTGTACAATCTATAAGCCTTTTGAGTATGAGAATAACCAAGGAAGACACACTTAAGAGCACGTGAATCCAACGTGGTTTTACTTGGTGAAATATTGGTAGCAAAACATAAGCAACCAAAAGTCTTCAAAGATGAATAATTTGGTATCCTTCCAAACAAAAGATGATAAGGAGACTTCCATTTCAATAACTGAGAAGGTAATCTGTTTATGATGTATATGGCAGTAAGAACAGCATCACCCCAGAATTTTGTGGACAAATGAGACTGAAAAATCAAGGCTCTCGTAACTTGCAACAAATGTCTATGCTTTCTTTCAACCACACCATTTTGCTGAGGTGTATATGGTGTTGATCTTTGATGAACAATTCCCAAACCAGAGAACAAAGCATGACAATCTTTATTACAAAACTCAGTAACATTATCAGTCTTAATGGTTTGAACTGAGGTCTTGAAATGAGTTTGAATGAAAACTATAAACTGTTTGATGATGTTGCCTGTCAAGGACTTATGTTTCATCAAAATTGTCCATGTGAATCGACTAAAATCATACACAATAGTCAAAAAATAATGAGCTCCTTGAATAGAAGACTGCTTATATGGTCCTCAGATATCCATATGTAACAACTGAAAAGGATAAGCAGTTTGAATAGAGCTCAATGGAAAAACCAATCTGCATTGTTTGGACATCTGACAAACATCACAAGGTACATTATGTCTTACATTTGAATGACTGTTAAGTAACAAATCAAGTTGTCTTGTTACATTAACAGAGGGGTGCCCCAATCGACAATGCCATGAAAAAGTATCAATAACATTATTACAGTAAGCTAGTGATAATTCTGTTGGAGATACAAATGAAGCAATGACATCTTTATGAAAGGAACTGGAATCCAGTATGTATAGTCCTCCAATCATCCTTCCCACAGCTAGAACTTGAGAACTCTCAATGTTCTGTATAGCACAAAATGATGGATAAAACTCAATTGTCAGTTTAGTAGAGGATAGTAACTTACTAACCGACAAAAGATTATACTTGAATGTGTTTATATGTAAACAGGAAGAAAGAACTAAGTCTGAACTCAGCTTCACATCTCCAATGCAATTAACTTCTTTAGTATGTCCATCAGGTAAACAAACCATAACTGGTTTAGCTAAGACAGTGACATTAGCAAGCAAATCATAGCTAGTACACATATGATTTGTTGCTCCACTATCCACAATCCAAGCATCCGAATTAAAAGAGGAACAAGAACTAGAAAGTCTTGTATATGAACTACCTGTAAAATCAGATATAACTGAATTCACATGTGTAGAAGCTCCTTCAGCTGAAACATACTTTCCTTTCATGAAATTCTCAATCCCTTGCTGTATCATTGCTGCTATATTAGACTGAAAATCTTCGAATTGAGGAGATCCTGCATCTTGTATATCCATAGGTGATTCCATCAAATTCACAAAAGATTTTGAGTTATTTGACATCTGTTTCTTGTCAGGGTCTTTCTTGTACCAATCTGGAAATCCATGAAGTTTGAAACAAGTCTCTTTTGTATGCCTTTTTGCCTTACAATGATCACAAAACAGATCATCTTTATTGATAAATTTCTTTTGATTTCCTTTTCCAGCAAACCTATGAACATCGGTTGAACCACCTGAATTCATCTTGGTAATTTTCATCATCATGGTTGTATCTATCATAGGTGAATAGCTAACATGTACCTCCTTTTATTTTTCGACTTTAAGAACCATAGAGTAAGCTTTGTTTATACTTGGCAATGGATCCATCACCAATATTTGATTACGAATATGATCATACATATCATTCAAGCCCATCAAAAATTGCATCAGCCTATCATTACACTCTAGAACAGCCAATGATGCTGAAGCTCCACATTCACACACAGGTAAAGGGACTAAACAGCTCAGTTCATCCCAAAGTTTCTTAAGTTTTGTATAATACTGTGAAAGTGATAGATCTCCTTGACTTATAGAAGCAATATCTCGTTTCAATTGATACAAAAGAGGACCATTACATTCTCCAAACCTTTCTTTCAATTCATTCCATAGATCAAAAGAAGAAGTTGTATAAAGGAAAGCTTCAACAATATCCTTTGAAATAGAATTCAAGATCCAAGAAGTAACCATATAATCCACTTTGATCCATCGATCCAGATTAGGATCAGCAGAATCTGGTTTTAAACATCTACCATCGATGAAACCAATCTTTGTTTTCGCACCTAATGCAATCATCATAGCTCGACTCCAAGACAAGTAATTCGAACCAGTAAGAGAATTGGAGACAAGTACCATACCAGGATGATCGGGACCTTGAAGAAGATAAGGACTTTCAATTCCAAGATCACCTGCTTCAGGAGCTCTCCCTGCTCCATTTCGAATTGAAAAACTTGAAGAACCATGAACAGATTCCATGATCAGACACTCAATTCAACCAGAAACAACACAAATCAAGAACAGTATAACCCGCTCTGATACCATGAACAGATTCAAACACTAACGGTGAAGCAATTACCAAAACAGATCAAATTGATCAATGTAACAGTACACAATGAATCAGTGAAGAACAAGAAGAACTTTTCAATCTTATTCAATACTCATCGAAATTACATTGTACATTGTATATATACAAACTTATATGGTGTACATTGTACACCCCAGTTACAACTGCCTAGAACAAGCTAAGATAAACCTGTAGTACATTACACCACATACATCAGTGTACATAAAACAGTTACATAAACAGCTACATATATAAACAGCTCTGGTACATGAGATAACTATACAGTTATTAACCAAACGCCAACTTGCTGAGGCGTTAATGTTTATTTTTATTGGACGAGCTGTTAGAAGATAAGCACTTCAGAAACTCTATGATCAATGTGGTAAAATACATCTAAAGTTTTCATATCATTTACGTGATTCTGGTTGTGCCAGGTTGGGATGTTGCCTTGCCTTTTTTTAAAAAAGTATTTGCTTCTCTTGTTCCTCTATTTTTTGCATTTTCTTCAGCAACCATGCATGCAATTAGTTGATAAATTCAATAGAAAATCTCTGCTATTTCTCAAGAACCAATCATTTTATTATGGAGCAGTTCACTCTTCTTTTTCTATAACTCATGTTGTAAGGTTCTATCAATTATTTTCTCCGCTCTTTTTCATACAAATTTATTACGGTACTTGTGTTTAGTTTCTATGCCATCAAAGGAAATTGCTCTTGCTTTTTCTTCGATCAATTTGTCTATTGGTCCATCTCATTGAGCATTAATTCTATCTGCATTAAGCTGCAAGTCTTGCTTTAGCTTTTCTCAAACTTCTGCAGTTTATTTTATGTTAAGTAGTTGATGAACAATAAAACAATAGGTTAGGAAGAGTAAAATGCTTGATATGCAGAAAAAATGAAATACAATGCAATGGATGTTTAGCGTTCAATTCTGAGCCTATAAGGAACTAGTCGATCCTCCTCGTGAACAAGGTTATAAGATCTCTTCTACTCTCTTGTGCATTCAAACATTCTCATTCAGGTAGTTCTGTCATTTCACTTTGAACTGAGCAAGTCACAAATCATTCCGTCAATCTGAGGCTACGGTAAGCGGTCCTAATGGCCTGTTCGCTTCACCTTTTTATATCGGATTAGCTACACTGGACTGATTAATTTGGTGTTCGCTTAGAAGATTAATTAGTCAACGGGACTATTTAATACCCAATATAGGTGACTAAACTAAACCATTCTTTTTGGTGTCACTTATTAGTCCCTATGCTTGGGCTTGAAACATTATCAAAGTAACATTCCCTCTCCAAACAGCCAAACACACCCATCACCCCTCTTATTAAGCCCAGACATAACAAAATTACAAAAGTGATGCCAATTACAACCCTTACTAGGACTCTCCTCCACCGCACCTCTTCCTCACTAACCACAACACTCTCCCTCCTCAGTCGCACCATGTCCATCGCCACTGCTGGCGCTGCCACCGAGCCCATCACCCCTGCCACCACTCGCGTGGGGTAGATCGACACAGGTGTGTGGGTTGGTTCGTGTGCTCCCACCTGATCCACACCGGCTACTCCCTCACCATCTTCACCCGCACCCAATCCAAAGCTCGGCCCCTCATCGACCTCGGCGCCCACTCGCCCTTTCCCCCACCGCCCAATCCTACGTTGTCTTCTCCATCGTCGGATACCCTTCTGAAGTCTACTCCGTCCACCTCCACCCCTCAACCGGGACCCTTTCCACCTCTGCCCCAGCCCCGCCCTCGTCGACATGACCACAAGCCTCCCAAAATTTAATCCCAATCTGAATTGGGGGGGGCATGTTGGTCATTCCACTAACCTCCAAAAATTTAATCTCAATCTGAATACACCCATCCAAACAAGTAACCCAATTAGGACTAATCATTTAACCCGAGCCACAATCTCATGCATAAGTTAATCTCATACACAGTGGACTATTGTATTTGTGAAGCGAACAAACCGTAAGAGGCGAATCAGACGATAGATAATTTAATCTTTAGTTTGATGGACAACTTTTAAAGCAGCTGTGCGTATATCATCCTCAATTAGATGAGCACTAATGACTTACACCGAACGCGTCAGTGATATAACCCTATTAGGTCACCAGTTCCTATAATTATTTTGCAATGGTGGTAAGTAGCGTGTTTTACCTAGAAGGCTTAGTTACCTCGAATTTCAACAACAAAAAAGGGAAAATGGGGGGTTTTTAGGAATAGTGGGCAACAAACATATTAAAACAATTGGAATGTAAATACTTGTAAAAATGTAGTGGAAGAAATTATTTGGGTCTACAGTTCTACAAACTCACTTCATTAGTCATAGACTATTCATGCTCTTCGATCTTTACAAAATGGTTATTTAAACAATTCCACCTAGATTAGCTTTAGGAAATCGACAACAGACAGAAATCCTTAGTTTCCCTATTCTCGATAGATAAGGCAACAATCACTAAATGATTCTCTAATTAATGTATAACCTTAGACAAATACCAATAGGATTTAACACAATATTCGCATTAAAATCCTTAAGAACACTAATTCTAAATAACAGGATCGCAATTGGTCCTAATTCAACTTAAATATATTCGTCGTTCATTCAAGAACTAAATGATTGCTAGTCAAACGGGAGAATGATTATCACAAGTTCAACTCGATTGATATCATGGACTCAACTAAGTCGATGACTATTATTTTTCCACCTAAAAGCATGCAATAGACATGTACATACCCTAGAATTGCACCGTAATAAAAAAACGACAACAAACACAAAATAGATAGAACTAAATCAATGAAATTAAAAAAAGATATCTCACGTGACAATGAAAAGACCAAATCTATGAGTTTGCTTCACCTCCGACCTAAGTTTGAAGTGTTTAGCCAGACATTGTTGAACAAGCTCCAAAGGTTTCTTATTCAAAACGTGATGATAAAGTCTCCTCAACCCTAAAACGTGGTCAAGTATCTATACTAAGAAGGGATAACAACCCACAATCAGAAACAAGTATGAAAACACTAAAAATCAATTACAAGTTTCTAATTTTGTGAACGCAGCACCATTAGTGGTGTCGTGGCAATGCATGGGCGGTGTGGGACACGATAGTGCATAGATGGTTCAGATTCGGTTCAGTGATTTCACGCAATCTTTGTCGTCGTCTGTCCAATTGTCTGTAGAAATTGACGTCGTCAGTTGAAACCCTCCAAGTTGTCTCTCAAGTCGTGGCTCTGTGAAGGGGGCAGTGAATTAATCATAGGGCCGTCATTGACGCCACCTGTTGAACTCGGTGGCGCTGCCTATATTGCTCCATGATGCAAAGTTTGTTGAACTTTGCTTTGACCTCTTCCCGAATTCATCCATTTTGCCCATAATCCTTCATAAACCCAAAAAATACCACAAAAGAGTACAAGACAATAAAATGAAAGTTTTAAACCATTATTCATATTAAATAATATTTAAATGCAAGCATAAGTTTTCAAAATATATATATATATATGAAAAAATTACAAAAGTACTAATGTTTTTAATTTAAATGAGGAAAATAAGGTTGTGTTTTTTTTTTTCAAAAATAGGCAATATCGCTCATCCAAAAGGCGTTATCAAGGGGGGTGCATTTTGTTTGCTGATGTGGACACATGGATAGCGCATTTTCAAAAGGCGCTATCCATGTGTCCGGGCCACGTAGGACAAAATACACTGATAGCGCCTTTTCAAAAGGCGTTATCAGTGCATGTCATCCCAAGTGGACAGTGTGCACACCAATAGCGCCTTTACAAAAGGCGTTATTGGTGTAAATGTCCACATGGGATGGCCACGTGGAGATGGCCGAACCCATGGGCCAAGGGGTACACAGATAGTGCCTTCTCAACCTTCTGAGAAAGCGCTATTTGTGTACCGCTTTTCTCTTTCCCGAAAACGACGCAAGGAATATATTCTCTGCGTCGTTTTCAAAAAGGAGGAAGAAGGAGGTACAGCTCGGCGTAGGGGTAGGGTGGTAGGGGTCACGGGAGTGCTGTAGAGGAGGGGAGGCGTCGGGTATTTAAGGAGGGGAGGGGGAAGAGGGCGGTGGAAGGACACACCGAGGGAAGGGGACGAGTTGGGTTTGAAGAAGACGCGACACTACACACGCGCAGCAAAGAAGGAGGAGAGGGAGTTGATGGGGCACTGGAGCAAGGAGGTGCGGGGACTGAGGAAGGAGCAGCGGCAACGGAGGCTCGCATCGATGGCGATGGCAAGGCGAAACAATGAGGCTCGGATCAACGGCGGCATATTTGCGGAGGAGGAAGGAGTAGCGGCAATGGGCGCCAGAAACGACGGAGGAGAAGGAGGAGGTTAGTTTTGTTAAGCTAGTTAGTTTAGTTTAGGTGGTTAGTTTAGTTAGTTTAGGTAGTTAGTTTAATTTATTTTAGTTTAGTTTAGACGTTTAGTTTAGCTTAGGTGGTTAGTTTAGTTAGTTAAGTGTAGGTAGTTAGGTTGTGTTAGTTTAGTTTAGTTTAGTTAATGGACTTTAGGTAGTTAAGTAAGTTAGCTTAGTCAGTTAAGTTAGTTTAGTTTAGATGTTTAGGTTAGTTTAGGTTAGTTTACGTTAGTTAGTTTAGTTTAGGTAGTTTGGTTAGGTTGGGTTTGGTTAGTTTAGTTTAGTTTAATATAGTTTAGTTTAGTTAATCGACTTTAGGTAGTTAGTTTAGTTAGTTAAGTTAGTTTAGTTTAGTTTAGTTAATCGACTTTAGGTAGTTAGTTAAGTTAGTTTATTTTATGGTGTTTGGTTAGTTTAGTTTAGGTAGTTTGTTTAGTTAGTTAAGTTTAGGCAGTTAGGTTAGGTTAGGTTAATTACAAGAGATGTCTGTAAAATTCGTTAGTTGGTAGTCAACTTTGTCGAATCAAGAACTCCACGATCCTTTTACAAAGCGATGTTTTCACTTACGCTATGTGCATAGGGAAGATTTAAGGTGTAGGAGTGCAAGGATTTTGAAAACTTGTTTGTGCGTTTCAAGTCATTATGTGCGCTACATTTGAGGTATTTAGGTTAGGTTAGGTTAGGTTGGTTAGTTTAGTTTAGTTTAGTAGAGTTTAGTTTAGTTAATTTAGTTTAGATAGTTAGGTTAGGTTAGGTTAGATTAGTTGAGTTTAGTTTAAGACTCTTTATTTGTTTAAAAGTTTAATTTGGTTTTTGCTTAGTTATGTTTGATTAGTTTACTACTTAGTTTTGTTGTTCGGTTATTTTAGGTTAGTATAGTTTAGGTTGTTACTTTAGTTAGTTTATTTTAGTTGACCTGTATGATTTTGGTAAACTATCATGTTAAACCGTGTTATTGTTCTCATGTGTCCTTCAATATACACACAAGTGGAACAAATTTTACTGATGTTGATATATTTTACTCCCCGTTTTATAAACTAACGAAAAAAAATTTTTATTGCAAGATTATTAAGTTGAAGACAAAAAGCGGAGCAAAATAGTAAGTTTACAAATTTAGTATTTTCATAATTATTTATTTGGTTTTGTTATGATTTACATGATATGTAGTGACATAGGTATTGTGTTTTTGAAAAATGGTTGATATGTTTATTTCATGGAATGTGTGTTTAAAACATTAAGGGTGTGTTTGATAGCTTGGAAAAAAGTTTTGAAGAAAAAACAATTTGCTTAAGAAAATCTTATAAAGCAAATTTGTTAATGAGAATTTTCTAGGAAGTGTTTGATATAAAAACACATAAAATTTTTTTGCCAGTTTCTAGTTCAACCCCACCAAAACCAAGCTTCTCCAAAAAGAAATCATCCAAAAAGAAAAGAGGAAGAAAGTGCATAATAGCACCACTATCTCCAATGTCCCACCGTCGAACCAAAGATCCAAAAGTCAGCGCATTCAATTTTGTACGACGAAAATTCACAAGCGTATATGGAAGCTCAAAAAAGATAATTAATGTATGAATGTTCAGTGATCATAATGCTCAAACATCACTACTTCGCTCTTTCACTGCCACCACCATGGTCCCTCTCCTTGACCTTATCCTTTGCCTCATCGCCTTCCAACCCACCACTAACCTTACAAACCCTCTCATGGGTTCTCCGAAATTAAAAACATATACAATCTTTGCTGCCTGAACAAATCAAAACCCTTAAGCCCATTTTTCTTTTTCATCACCTTCAAATCTACCGCCCTCCTCATCTCTTCAACAACCCACACATCCACCACGTCCTCCTCATCATAATCCCAGTTCAAGTACCACTCTTTTGTGATTAAGACGACACCCATTATGCAATGAGCCTTGGATCTAAAGAGTGGAGAATGAGAAAATCTAGATTTTTCAAGTTAAAAGATGAGAAAATAAATGAGGAAAATAGGGGCGTAATTCTTTTTTCTCTGTCCAGTTGCAAAGCTATCAACCATTGGAAAAAATAGTTACACTGAAAAAGTTAACAATTTTCCATGATTTTTTTCATTTTCTTTGCTATCAAACACACTATAAGAAACTCAAACACAGAGGAATGAGTAGGCTTTGTAGTTGCGCCATTAAGGCGATCCTCTACCTCAAAAAGTTTCATTGGTGTTTACGCATCCCCCCATTTCGATAAAATTCTTGACTTAAATTTTTAAATAAAAATTGCGCTTCTTGTGAACTAGTTCAATAGGTTTGATCGTTTGGCATGCAAGTATGAGTTATTACACAGAACATGTGAGTGTAAACGAATGAGTATGCTCTGTAGATGCGCTCTTATTGCGATCTTCTACATCAAAAACTTCGATTGCGCTTTAACTTTTGTCAGTAATCAACTATTTCACTTAACATATTTGTGCATTTGTGTGTAACCCTGTTACATCAATGTTAAAAAACTTATGTAGGTCATGGAACATAGGAACATCCATTTTCTATTCTATGCGTACGGTGGAATTGTTAATGGTTTAAATGACATCGCGTACAGCGCACCCCCATCAGCCGTGTTGATGGTTAAGTTTGGGACGAGTGGCCGTCAATTGATGGATGACGTGTGTAACGCGTTCAATATCTCATCTATGGAGACTCTAGTTCAGATGACTTATCGCCACATGATAATTCTCCCTGGTGGCTCGCATTATTTCGTCCCTGGGTTGTTGCATGAAACGACACACTTCGACTTGATGTGGGAGACAGTGACCAATTTACCAATAATTTACTGTCATTAAAGATGGAAATGCTGCATATGCAATCCCCACAAGGTGAGGTCGTGGAAGAGGGATTTGTTAGTCTATTACATGAAGATGTTAATGCCTCTAATGACGATGAAGTTAACGAGGACGCCAATAATGAAATTGATGAGGACATACGTCCCAACGAAGATGCTCCAGTAGCTGTCGATTAGGATAACGTCAATGTTTGCATGGATGATCCAAGATATGAACCTCAGGGTACGGAAAATGTGGAAGATGATGAGCAATTTGTTATCGATGAAGAGATTTTGTTGGAGGAAGCAAGTGATGATGAAGTTCACCAACCAATACCGGTATATAACGAAATCGATTGGGAGGTGGCTAATTCCACTGCGACCCAACATTCCCATCAAGAAACTGGGAGGAACATGTCTAATTTCGATTTGGAGATTGGGATGTACTTTGATAATAAAAAAGACTTACAACATGCCGTCAAAGTGTGGCATGTTAATAAACATTGTCAATACCATGTAATGGAATCTACTACAACTACATGGGCGATTAAGTGCAGAAGTCCACAAGACGGGTGTATGTGGCGTCTTCGTGCTTGTTTGTGAAGGAAAACACAATTATGGGAGATAACACAGTTAGACATACCGCACACGTGTGTTAATCCCGACGTAGAACGCAGTCATGCCCAACTTGACGCTAACATACTTGCGCGAGAGATCCAAAATGTCGTCAAGAGCGATCAAGCAATCACTATCAAAGAATTAGTACAAATAATTAAGGGAAAATACGGACACGAAGTCAACTACAAGCAAATGTGATATGCCAAAAGGAAGGCAATTGCATGTGCATTTGGAGATTGATGAGTCATATGCTTTATTACCAATATGGTTGGCGGCTATGAGGAGTAAGAGTCTGGGGACAAGAATTGAGTGGTCACATAGATAATGGGCGGCTAATGAGATAAGAACTGCGTCTCCTCGATTTCGTCGTGTGTTTTTTGCATTTAAAGCATCAATACATCCTTTCAAGTTTTGCAGGCCTCTGCTTCAGATTGACGCGACATTCTTATATGGAAAATACAGTGGGAAGCTAATGATTGTGATCTCTATTGATGGTAATGGACACATATTACCGGTTGCATTTTTCGTTGCGGAAATCGAATCAACTGATTCGTGGGGGTGATTTTTGAGGATATCGCGCAAACATGTGACAGATAGAGAAGGAGTTTGCATTATTTTTTATCGTCACCCTGGCATTTTGGAGGCGGTCAACACTTCGAGCAATGGTTTTTGTCTCCAAAAGGGTACCACTGTTATTGTTTGCGACCCTTACTTAGCAATTTCGGCACCCAGTAAAAAAATGCCCCCTTGAAAAAACTCCTTGGTCGACTAGCTGCTCAACATCAAGAACGAAAATTTAATGCGTGCATGGAGCGTTTTGCATACTTATCATCACGAACGCCTCAATGTCTGCAATATGTCAATGCCATCCCCAAAAAACTATAGACTCAATCGCACGACAGAGGCATGCTGTACGGGTGGATAAGTTATAATGGTGTTGGTATGTATGAAATGCAAGTTATGTTTTGCACTCAAATACATACGGTTATCGCTGAAGTAATATTACTTACATGAATGTTATCGTCAATTGCATAGCGTTTTAACAGTGTATTGAAGGGGGCTCGATTCTTGCTAATAACAGCGATGACTCAGATGATTTACTACAGATTGGTGACATACCACGATCAACGCAACTAGGAAATCAATAAAGTAATCTCAAACGGACAATCGTACACGAAATATGTCATGGATAAACTCACATATTAAGAAAAATCCGCAAGGAGACATCAAGTCATTTTGATCAATCGCGACATTGGTGAGTTCGAAGTGCAGAGTGGAAGACATGGATATCGCACGCATAAAGGCAACAACACCCAAGTCGTTATCCTAAAGGACCGGGTGTGCAGTTGTAATAAATGGCAATCGTTTGGTTTTCCTTGCTCACACATGTTAGCTACATGTGCCTTTATTCGAATGAGCTACGCAATTCATTGAGCCAAACTATAGGATTGATATGTACGCACAATGTTACTTCTACAATTTCAAGGCCATCCTAGATGAGAAATATTGGCCGACTTTTGGGACGAAGATCATACCCGACCCAAGGTGCAGACGTGGCCAAGGGAGACCAAAGGGAACGCGAAGACATAACGAGATGGATATTCCTAATGTCTCGAGGCCTTTGCGATGTGGCATATGTCATCAAGAAGAACATAGAAGAACAACATGTCCAAATAAAGACCATGAATGAGTCCCACTAGGAAGAACCGGTGTGGTATTTGTCATTCAGAGGGACATAACAAAAAAAATTGTCCAAGCAGACCTCAACCTTCCAATGAAAACCTATAGTCGATTTTGTATATTGTTTGTCATAACTTAAGTTCGTAGCTATGTTGATTTGGACCATTTGCGCATTTGTTTTTGTTTGAACATATATGAAAGAGTTATCGTTTGGTTTCGAACGACACTCTAATTCTTTTTATATCATTCATTTATAGTTGTATAACAATAGATTCAGATCATTCAGATCCTTCACTTTTGCAACTCCAATCTACACACAGATCATCACGAACCTGGAGGGGTGAAGTAAACGTTTTTACATGTATACATAAAATGTTACAGCATAAACGTATCAAAAATATAGATTAATACATTATCAATTATAAGGTGTACGAAACATTGCGCATACGTCAAATATGTGGGGTTGTTGATCGAACGGTGCAGTATCATTCGAGGATGATCCTATATCTTCGTACCAGTGGGTTCTATGGGATTTCCCTCGTAGCATTTTTTAGCCTTGATTGAGCTTTGATTACCGCATTCGTATAGAGATGGCGCCCTGATGCGCATACATTTCACATGCATTGTGGGGAGTGCACAATTACACTCCAGGACGTGCAGGTACAACTCGGCTTACCTATCGAAGGTATGCCTATGACGTGAACAACAAACACAGACTCTACCGATGTGTGCGAGAGGCTACTTGGTCGAACTCCTCTTGGAGATGACATTATTGGTTGTAAACTTAAAGTCGAATGGCTTAAACGTAACGTACCAGCTATAGATGATGATAGCGATGAGGAGTCGGTGTAACGTTATGTTCGATCGTACATACTACAACGGTGGTTTTCTATTCGCCGACAAGTCCAATCGATTCATACATTTGATGTTCCTACCATTACTGTAGGATTTTCAAGTAGCTGGATAATATAGTTGGGGGAGTGCATGTTTAGCTTATTTGTATAGGGAGTTATGTCACGGATCTCGCGCAGGGGCACATGAGGTTGCAGGTGCGTCAATTCCTATACAACTGTGGGCATGAGACAGATTTCCATTCATAGCACCGTGGCGCCTATGTGTTTCTAGAGTTCAACCGCGAACAGTGGATGGAGAACATATGCTTATGGACGTTCCATCGGGACACAGGTAATACAAATATTTTTTCTTAATTTCTTTAACATCTAGTCCATTTTCATTTTTCATAACTTATTGTTTTATACACATATGGCTCGATGCATTTTTGGTTACACAGAGTGCGACGCATGTTGTATCGGCTTACCGTGATGCACTCGACTCGCAAAATGAGGATGATGTAGTATGGCAACCATATGCTGAAGTCATGTGGTCTCTTCCCGATCACTGTACGGACGGTCACGGTAGTTGGCTTTCGACGTGTCCCCTAATTTGTTTTCACAGAGTCGAGTGGCATCGACCGGAAAGGGTAATGAGACAATTTAGAATGATACAAGTGGTGCCACCAAATTATGCTTGCGAGATCCGACTGCACTGCATCGAATTGAGTGGACGCCATCAAGAAAATTGGGTGACTTTTCATGCAAGCTTTATACACATGTGGGAAAATCACGGCGACAACATTGTCACAGCGGCACATAATGAAGGGTACGATCATCAAGAATACATGACGTGGTATCGCTCAGTCACTAGAAGATTCATTGGACACGACGGGGCTTTATGTGACTATTCGGTAAACTTCAAACTCTTACTTTTTCTCTAACAACTAATATATTATATTGCGTGCTTTGAACTCATGTTTTTATATCAGTGTAACTCGGTGCATCGACTGAGACGAGTGTTTATTGAGGATGGGTACGAGCAAGGTCTTGCTGCGCTTGATGAAGGGATTAGAATTTTAGACGAAGATGAAAGGCAAAGGTCTAATCTATGGAATGACAGAATTGATGTCGAACATGACATAAATGAGGATAGTGAAAAGGAAGATAATGAAGTGGATCGGGGTGAACCAAATAGAGAGGTGAGATGAAGACGAACACGACCAAAGACTATGGGGGGAAAACACCAGACATCCTCATCCACCACGTCCATCTAGTCATACTGAGATTGCTGCAGAGAGTAGCAGACGTCCTCCTCCAGCACGTTCATCTCGTTCGAGAGCGAGTAGAACAGAGATTATTGGCGAGAGTAGCCAACGATCATCCCCACCAAGTCATTCTTCTTATGGGTACATTCCTGCATCGTCTACAATGCAACCACAACCTTAAATGTTTGTACCCAGGCCGCTGATCATGAATCTTCCTCCGTACCATTTTGATCCTTATGCACCCGCGCCGTCGTCTTCATATGTGGACCATGAAATGCCTAGACATCAAATGTATCCGTCATTGCCTCAATACATGCCGAGTCCATATACTCCACCATGTTATAATTAACATATGCCATATAGTGGAGATGACTCATTCATGAACTTGTTGACCATGCCGCAGCCTCATGTTCCTTTCCCCCAACTGCATACAGGAAGCCACTATTTTGGGATGGTTCAACCTCCTATTTTTGGGTGCATCAGTAGCAGAGGTGAGTCAAGTGAAGCACCAGAGGAAGAACATCAATCTACTCGATGCCATTCAATGCAAGACCAACAACCTCAACAACCTCAACCGGATGTACAAACACATCGTCCAACTAGACATAAAGTACGTCCGGTTTGCATCACCGAGCAACGAAGTCAACGTAACCGTCGTAATAGACCTGCATGACGGGTTTTCTTGATGTCATGGCGATTTTTTTCATCTTATATCTTGGGTGAACGAAGTTGATGTATACAAGCTTCTCATTGAATAAACTTATTTCTCAATAGATGATTATCGTTTTAATTTTAAGCTCTCTCCAAAAAAATAACGTGGTTTTGCCGTACAATTATTTTATTTTTCATTTCTCTACTTATCATCACGACATAAAAGTAACACAAATGTTTAAAAGATGAGTTTCGTGCTTACTATGGGTTGCAAGGGTTGTCCGCCTCGCGATACGTGCGTGGCGTTTGCATGGGGTCCATGGTCTACAGTGGATATGAATGGTTGGCCCACCTCGACATACGTGCGTAGAGTTTCCATGTATTGTCAACCAGGAGTTACGTGTGTGACGTTGGCGTTAGCTTTATCACCTCGAGACACGTGCGTGACATTTGCATGAGTTGCACGAGGTTGCATGGGTCACCTACCTCGACATACGTGCTTGACATTTGCTTGAAATCTCCACATCGGCATACATGGGTGAAGTTTGGGTGAAGTTTCCATGGGTTGTCCACGTCGATATGCGTGCACGTTGTTTACATTGGTTGTCTACCTCGAGATACGTGAGTGACGTGGGTCGTCCATCTCCATATGCACGTGGCGTTCATGGGAAAAAATCTTGTATTGATATCTCATTTTTAAAATGAGTCATTCATAGCGTGTATAGTTTTGTAAAGATAGCTCCTTTTCAAAAAGCGTTATCTATAAAATTGCCTTCCACTTCACCTCCAACTTACCACCATGGATGCCAACTCATCACCAATACCTCCTTTTGAAAAGAAGTTATCACCTACTTTTGTAATTTAAAAGTAAACTTCCCTATTTTGGGAAATATATTGTTTCTCCACCCCACTTTTAGAAAAACACCTATATATATAAAAGCAAAAGTAAAGACTCGTTAAGTAACTTTCATATTGCAGAATGCTAGTATCATATGAACATATCTTTCTGGTCAACCCCATGAAACAAAACAGATGAGGATAATTAAGAGTGAATAAAGAGCTCATATATGTCGAGCACAGGGAGAGTGCAATAAGCTTAGGCCCTCAACTATTATCGAAAATGTAGTCCTATTCATAGTAAAGTGTAAGGGGCATTTCTTTTCATGAGTAAGGGGCATCATTTGAGATTAAAAAGGTGATCTTATTAGAGACGACCTCTCTGATTACATGAACAAGGTAAACGCTAGCAACAATATCCTTTTCTTTTGCAAGCTTAATTAGTTTTATTTGAACACCATTTTAATGGAAGATGAGGTCATGGCCCCTCCTCTCCAACTCCACCCAACCCTTATATACTCCCAACCTATCTTTATGTATGCATGACCATATTCACATTTATGCCCCCTCCCTTCAAACAACAATACAACAGCATAGCCTAAGTCCCATATCTATTGGGTTAATGACATGGATCAAACTCTTTCATTGTTCTCAATTAAAAACTTTTTGTTCACATCCAGGCGGCAATGTGAAACACACCATCATTTCTCACTACACTCGGGCTCTGATGCACCGCGTCGCTAGGTAGGAACACCCTAACATTTATCTGCATTTGATCTTGATAAAGTAAAATATGTATTTTCATTATTTGTACAACCAATACTTGGTAAGAAAATGATATAATATAATCTCATGAGTTCATGCAGAGCTGTTGGTTCTGTACATACATACTTATCTGTAGGTACAAAACACGTCCTAAATAAATTCAAAAATATTCTTTAAACATATACTCGAGATAGCTGGAGAAGATAACAATGACAACCTATTTATGTCCAGTAAGGCAAGAATATTTGATTGATAACTCGCGAGAAAACTAAGACAATTTTCCTTTAATCAACGAAGAAAGAAGGAAATAGAATATTTGCCACATCATTTGATTGAAAACGCAATATGAAAAGTTTCTAAAATCTTGTATTGTGTTTTCCTTATAAATTGTATAATCAAGAATCATAAATTGTACCGTCTTTAAAGACCAAAAGTCAATTTTGAGATAAATGAACACTAGTTTGATCTTTACTTTTTTTTCGTTTCACAAACCTATCGAGGGGACTTCACTTGTAAGCCAAGGGGATCTTGGGTACCAAGAGGATCTTGGGTTTGTGACGGCCCTTTTTCAAATCAAGGGCACCGCCCGACCTAATCTCGTAGTTAAGCTTCGACCCCACAGGACTTAACTACGTTTTAGTTAGCCTTTCTATCTAATTTTTCTCAACTACTTATGTTTAGGACAAATAAAACACATGCCACTTTACAATTGAGTTTCAAAGTTAATTAAAAACTTATTAAAAGTTATAAATTTTTCGGATATATTAACAAATTATGCAGAAGTAATTATTAAAAATCTTGAGTGCGTGGAAACCAAGAAAACAACGATCACATGCACATATAATAAAATGGCAAATATAAACAGTGTGATGTCATCATAGGCCAGGGAACTAAATGTTCAACCCAATATACAACCCCAAAGTGTATCAAAAATATAACTGTATAATACACAAAATACCAAAACCTAGAAAATGTCGATGCAAAGGTACGCCACTGGCTCAAAGGTAATCGTCAATCTTCTCCTTGTCTGACCTTCTCGTCGACGGCTCTACACCCACCGTCATCAAAAGGATGGTGACTACAAAAATTAATAATAATCCCAATTGACAAATTCATTCACATTCCCAAAACAAAACGAAATGGTATTTAAAAGCATAAGTTCAATAAAGAATGGTCGGTACTACAATTATGCCGGGAAATACCACAGTTAAACAAGTGAAACTAACACAAGGACAAGTAGTTATGATCTAGATCCGGTCGGCTATGGCATACGTCAGTGAAGCCTTAACCACTAAAGGATGTGCATAGTATTGAACAGTCCAATATCACTAGGGACTCTAACTCCAGTGTCATAAGGGACTTTAACCCTGGTATCATCAAGGACTCTAACCCCGTATATAGGCAACCCCAAGGACTCTAACCTCGTGTGTCGATCGACTCATAGTACAATTGACTCCAGATTCTATAACTACCTTATAAATCCAAGAAAATGACTCATTAAGGATTCCAAGAATTAGCTATGCAACTAAGCATAAATTCTCCAAAGAGTACAAGTCTATAGAATCATTCACAACTCATAAATCCCTAATAGCATACTATTTATACTATATTTATTGTAAAACAACAAGAAATGATATATATCACATGAATGGATTCAAAATAATTCAATTTATCAAAATATCCTAGAAACCAAGCTCAACAAGTGAGGAATAACAAATAAGTTCATGATATGAGAGTATAATGCTAAACATAATCAATCTAGACTATAACAAACAAGTTAAAACTGGAAATGAGATGTAAATAAATAATCGACGTGTACACTCACCTTAAGCAATGTAAAGTCCTAGCTTTATTGGTCTCCCGACACCTCAAATCATGTATTTGCACCTCGAAACCTTTTCCTAGGTTCCTGATATCATATAACATGTTTTTAAATGTGTTTAGACCTTTACTTAGGGTTTTAGGCTTAGTTATAATATTTTGGTAAATTTAAAAAATTGTAGATTTTTATGTTGTCAGGGCAATTAGCACGCTAAAGGATTTGATTAGCGTGATAGTGGCCTCATTAGCGCCCTAACCACTTTCTCTAGCGCGCTAACTGATCTACCTAGCGCGCAATGTGCAGAAAAATGCAGAATTATGAAATCAGAATTTCGAGTTTTCTCCACACGTAGGCTAAATGCCTTGGGAACCCTCATATACATCTCCAAAGCCCCAAGTCATCAACAACAACATATAATAGCCATACATAACATCAAATTCATCAAATTAAACTAATTAAACTAGTGTATGTAAATTACCTAGTTGATGTTCACTTGCTTGATCAACCATTACACCTTCAATTCACTAAAATCAAACTGATTTCTTCTTCCTTAAAGCTCTCCAACAAATTTTCATTGCACTTAATTTCTTGAAATGAAAACATGATATAGGACTTGTTGATGACGAGACTTTAAGTGTTAGAGAATCGATATGTCTTAAACTCACCTCGGACGGTGACCAAAATTAAGGGGTCGTAATAACCAGTATGTCTAACTCGCCTCGGGTGGTGACCTAGATTAGGGAAAGGGTGTCACAATTGGTATCAAAGACAATGTTTTTGATAAATAAAATATGAATCTTAGATGTGGAAACCAGATGATCCTTGCCTAGAAACTATTAGTTGGGAAGTGAGTGAAAGTGAGGTGGGGATTTCTTATATGTATATTATATTTTCTATACCTACATAAATACGAGTTTCGCATTTGCTATCTATCTACAGATATCGATGACTGAAACACAAAATAGCAGAAACATTGGAGCTAGCGGCAGTCAGCCTCCTACTACCTCAGCAGACGACTATCAAAGGTCGTTTGATCGTGTAGCGGCTGAGGGGCAGCATGATAAGTCGATATTTATATGTATTTAGTAGTCTATTTTAGTATATTTAATTATTAAAAGTATTTAAAATATATATTTAATTATATTGTTTGGTCATTTTTAGGTGAAACGGAGTGCGCGGTTGAATTCGTGGCGGAAAATACTCAAAATGGAGTATTTACTTGCAGTGATCGGATGTCGGACAGTTTGCCTCGAAATATGCGTTGTGTAGTGGGTCAAATAGCGGACAGGGTGTTCCAGTCAATCAAAGCACGCCACGCCAGCAGAATACAGTTCTGCGGCCAATGAGAGACCGACACGCATTGCCACATCACCTAGCGCAGCCACGTCACCTGCAAGACATTTCATCACGTTTCAGAATCCGTCGATTTGCCTCGAGATTCGTGCTCACACAAATTCCCAGAATTTTGATCGAGTCGCACGATTTTCTCCTTGCCAGTGCACGTACACGTGGTGCTCTCCCATTCGTCCAGACACGTCACTGCAAGTGGTGCGGCCAATCACACGATGCCACGTGGCACTGACTCAGCCACACACAATCGAACGCACAGATTATCGGCGAATCGCGCGGCGACACATCGGAGGCGGTGACAAGGCGATTCAATGAGACGCCGACACGTCAGCGCGACAGTTAAAATACAACGAATCACGCTGTGACATGTGGTAGAGTAAGATTTTTGATCTAAAAACACCCCTACAATGCTCCTCGACGCACGAGTCACCTCCCTAACTCCTAAAATTAGTATCCGAGTACAAATTGGAGTATTTTTATATATTAGGAACCTATGTATTATTAGAAAACAATTAATTAGTATTTTTTAGAGATCAATTATTATTTTAGTAGTGATTTTTGAAGATGATGTCCTGCTAATCAATTTCTTGCCTAAATCGAAGGGGAAGCAAATCGGAATTATGGCTTCAAAGCATATTATGTGAGATCTTTTTATTTTATTATTTAAATAATTTAATTTCTCCTATTTCATTGTTGTTGAGTTAATTATTATGATTTAGATCTAGGGTATGTATATGGCCAATGCATGCTTTTAGGTGGATAATCTATAGTTATTTGGAATATTAGTATCCGTGTAATTGTGCTTTTAGACCAATAAAGTAACAAATATTCACCCGTTTGCCGTAAAAACCTTTCGGTGTTTGAATGTGCAACAATTGAATTTAGGTTAAATCGGTAGCGGTCGCGACCCGATTATTTAGGATTAGTGTTCCCATAGATCCATATTACTGCGGTTAGTGTGTTAAACCTGATTGGCGAATGTCTAGGGTTATACATTAATTAGGGAAGTAGTTAGTGGCAGACAACCTGACTATCGAAATTAGGGGAATTAGGAATTTCAGGCGGACGTCGATTTTCTATAGCTAATCTAGAAGAATTTAAATTAATAATTTTTTGGAAAATATTGAAGTCCATGATTGCTATTGAATCTTGATTCTGATTTGTGGAACTGGAGATTTAGGTGTTGTTTAAGTGTTAATTAATTATTAATTAATTGTTTTAGAAATTAGTTTAATTAATTTATTTATTTAGTTTAGTTAAATTAGTTAGTTTAATTAATATTTATTTTAAAACCTCGATTTTTCTTTTTGTTGTTTTAACCTAAGAAAGACAACCAGTCTCTGTGGGATCGACCATTTGCCACTATTCTACAAAATAGTTGGTTTAGGAAACTTTACTTTATTGACGTGTTCGGCGCGCGTAAGTTTTTGGCGCCGTTGCCAGGGATTGGTATTTTTCTTTCTTTGGTTTATTGTTATTTTTATTTTTATTTTTATTTTTATTATTTTTTTATTTTGCCTATCTAGTCCCTTGCTATTAACATGTATCCAGGTAATATCCCGAGTTCCACTGACCAGAAACTTGACCGAATAATCTCCATGATGGAACATCTCCTCTCCTCTGGTGAAGTGCAAGTCAACCCCGCGATTGACTTCTCCTACCCCCATAATTATGGTCGATACAAAGACTCGCATTTATTATAATGTGAATGGGGCAGGTATGCCACATAAAAAATTTCAATATTTTAACATGAATTCTTTTGTGCAACATGTCGAGGTTTGCAAAATTTTGTGGAGACTATTCTCATTCTGTACATAATTGTCCATATCATCCACGGTATGAGAATTATCACTATTCTAACTATGCATCGCCACAACCCGACTTCTTTGGATTCATGTCACACTCACAGGTTCCTCAATATGATGGAAATCAACAGTTTCATCAAAGCCTCCCCTTGGAAGATATGGTGATGCAAGTGATGGAAAGTGTGCCAGAATGTTGGCAAATTTGCAATGAGATTCGAAAACTTGATTTTAGTTGCCCAGGCTCGAAGGACTTGGTAACTGACTTAGATCAACATATTGCCAGTCGTCAAAGAAAAATTGATGAAGCGGAGTTGTGTAGTACACAACCAACTTGTAACTCGGATGAGGATGTGAGCGTTGATACGTTGACGAATCTTGAGGTGAAAGAGGATACACAGATGGAAGACTATTTGATAGAAACATCCGAAGAATGTGAAGTCTTTCAAATTGAGCCAGATATTGTCATCGCATGAAATGAGGGAGAATATGAGATGAAAATTGATGTCAATTCAGACAAGCCGGAGAAGCTGCAAATAGAGAGCGAGGAATACCAACTTCTGGTGTTGGTGCAACCACCTGCCCTCCCATGCACATTTGGTACACCTTATAAGGGGGTGGAAGTAAGAGAGAGTTTGCAGATCTTCTACAATGCCGACACCTTTGTGTTGGACGAGCCTGATACGTTAGATTCTTTTGTGTTGGAAGTCCCGAATAAGCTCATAAATCTGAAAAAGGGCGTGCATGCTTCATTGTCCAAATACGTAGATGCGTCATTCGTTGTTGACATCTCTAAAGGAGAGGGCATCACGTGACCAATCATGTTAAGTCTAGCCAAAGACTTAAAAGAAAGGAGGCTCGTTGGGAGGCAGCCCAACTTTATTTTTCTTTTATTTTATTTATTTCTTGCATTTATTTTAGTTTTAGTTCAGTTTTAGTTTTTTATTATTTTTAATAACACTCTAATTTGGTTTCTTTATTTTTACAGGTGATGGAGGGTTGGAGCGCTGAATTTTGTAGGTTTGACTTTGGATTACATTTTTAGTCTAATTTGAGCATTATTTTTTTAGAACTTAACATGTTTATAGGATTTTAGGTGTTTTGAGACTTGGTTGATACATACTTAACTTAAGTCGCTGCATTAGTGACAAGTTTTTGCGTAGACCCAAAACCCTAAATTTCATTTCATCATCTTGTCGATTTCACCCTTATTAACAGACTTCGGGCTCGCGAGACTTGATTGGAATTTTTTGAGTTAATTCCTATGTTTACCAGTTATTGCTCTTATTATGATTGTTATTTCATAGTTTCCTTAGTCACCCACACATGAGAAATTTTGTGTGCTCACTAGTTTTTAGAGACTTTTTATTATTCATGCATTTGTTTCATTTCTTATCCATGTCTTTATTCACCACTACCTTTTTCTTTTTGTTATATGGATGCATTGACTTGTTTTAAACCTTGAGGACAAGGTTTGGAATAAGTTTGGGGGTGTTTTAGGGATTATGGATTGTTTTGGATGGATTCTATTGCAAAAGACCGCAGGTGAGATCGTTTAATTTTTTTTTTTAATGCGGTTATATGCAGATATTGGATGGTAATGATGGTGTTTTATATCATTTCTTTCCGTTCTTTCATTTCTTGTCCATTCATATTCATTTATCATTCATTAGGAATTGATACACTTTCATGTATATATTTAGTATGTTTTATTTATTTTAGAGTCGCCCGAAACTTTGTTCATGACTTTGGTTGTGGATGAGTAAATTATAGTCGCCTTTTTAACTTGAAACTTAGAGAAAATTAGGAGAAACACTTAATCAAGTTCGTAGCTCAGCATTTTTATGATTTCATTATTAGAGACTTAGATAATGGTTAAACTTAGTGCTAGATAACGAAAATGAGTAAGCGGTCAAATTTATGCAAATTATATTATTTAACCCACATTGGGAGGTTTGCTTGATTATAGTGAAAGTGAGAAGTACTAACATGAGTTTTTCTAATAAAAATAAAAAAAAGTGTTCCACAGGAGCAGGGAAACTTGTGGTGGAAAAAAGTGAGAAAATCGGTCCATAGGAAATGGAGTAGGGACTGTATTAATTAAAAAAAAAAAAAAGAAAAAAAGATTTGGAGAAGAAAAAAATAAAATAAAAATGGAAAAAATGAATAAAGGTGGAAGTTGTGAAACTCCTCAAATAAAAGATTTAGTTCGAGTAATTTAACTATATTAAGTAAGATTTTGAACTTGCGTGCTTAAATGTATAGACCAATAAAACTTGTGATTAGTCGATGGCCTTTGTTTTGACCGATTCTATGTTTTGAAAGTGAGATCTTACTTGTGTTTGAATTGCGAGACTTGACATATCATAACTCTGAATTTTTTCGAGTTACTTGTTAATTCGGTGACTATGTAAACCAAAGGAACTCCATGAATTTGGGTCCGGTATAAGATTAGTTGAGTCAGTGCGTTATTATATTATGAGTCTATTTTAGTTTGTGTTGTCATTTACACTTTTGCTCGGGACGTTCAAAGTCTTAAGTTTGGGGGTATTTGATAAGTCGATATTTATATGTATTTAGTAGTCTATTTTAGTATATTGAATTATTAAAAGTATTTAAAATATATATTTAATTATATTTTTTGGTCATTCTTAGGTGAAACAGAGTGCGCGGTTGAATTCGTGGCGGAAAAATACTCGAAATGGAGTATTTACTTGTAGTAATCGGATGCCCGACAGTTTGCCTCAAAATACGCATTGTGTGGTGGGTTAATAGCGGATAGGGTGTTCCAGCCAATCAAAGCATGCCACGCCAACAGAATACAGTTCAGCGGCCAATGAGAGACCGCCACGCATCGCCACATCACCTAGCGTAGCCATGTCACCCGCAAGACATTTCATCGCGTTTCAAAATCTGTCGATTTGCCTCGAGATTCGTGCTCACACAAACTCCCAGAATTTCGTTCGAATCGCGCGATTTTCTCCTTGCCGGTGCACGTACATATGGCGTTCTCCCATTCGTCCAAACACATCACAACAAGTGGTTCAGCCAATCACACGATGCCACGTGTCGCTGACTCAGCCGCATACAATCGAACGCACAGATTCTCGGTGAATTGCGTGGCGACACATCCGAGGCGGTGACAGGGCGGTTCAATGAGACGCCGACACGTCAGCGCGGCAGTTAAAATACAACGAATCACGCTGTGACATGTGGCAGAGTCAGATTTTTTATCTAAAAACACCCCTTCGATGCTCCTTGACGCACGAGTCACCTCCCTAACTCTTAAAATTAGTATCCGAGTACAAATTGGAGTATTTTTATATATTAGGAACCTATGTATTATTAGAAAATAATTAATTAGTATTTTTTAGAGATCAGTTATTATTTTAGTAGTGATTTTTGAAGATGTCCGGCTAATCAATTTCTTGCCTAAGTCGAAGGGGAAGCAAGTCGGAATTCTGGATTCAAAGTATATTATGTGAGATCTTTTTATTTTATTATTTAATTAATTTAATTTCTCATATTTCATTGTTGTTGAGTTAATTATTATGATTTAGATCTAGGGTATGTATATGGCCAATGCATGCTTTTAGGTGGACAATCTATAGTAATTTGGAATATTAGTATCCGTGTAATTGTGCTTTTAGACCAATAAAGTAACAAATATTCACCCGTTTGCCGTAAAAACCTTTCGGTGTTTGAATGTGCAACAATTGAATCTAGGTTAAATCGGTAGTGGTTGCGACCCGATTATTTATGATTAGTGTTCTCATAGATCCATATTACTGCGGTTAGTGTGTTAAACCCGATTGGCGGATGTCTAGGGTTATACATTAATTAGGGAAGTAGTTAGTGGCGGACGTCCTGACTATCGAAATTAGGGGAATTATGAGTTTTTGGCGGATGTCGATTTTCTATAGCTAATCTAGGAGAATTTAAATTAATAACTTATTGGGAAAGATTGAAGACCATGATTGCTATTGAATCTTGATTCTGATTTGTGGAACTAGAGATTTAGGTGTTATTTAAGTGTTAATTAATTATTAATTAATTGTTTTAAAAATTAGTTTAGTTAATTTATTTATTTAGTTTAGTTAAATTAGTTAGTTTAATTAATATTTATTTTAAAACCTCGATTTTTCTTTTTGTTGTTTTAACCTAAGAAAGACAACCGGTCTCTATGGGATCGACCCTTTGCCACTATTCTACAAAATAGTTGGTTTATGAAACTTTACTTTATTGACGTGTTCGGCGCGCGTCACAGCAGCTAGCTGATTTCATCACCTTCTTGAGGGAGCACATGGCAGCTACCACACCAGCCCTCCTCAAAACTCATACTACTGCGGTGACACCCCAAACTATCAGGACTTATACTGCTCCTAGTGCTACTACTTTAAGATCTCGAACACCCCCACCATCAATGCCACAGCCACATGTAGATTTTATAGCACCATATCCACCAGAGTTACCAATAGTGATTGTACAAGACATAGCTATAGCTGGGGACATGTCCATTCCTACACCTACGTCTTCTGAGACTACAAGACTATCGAGAGATGCTAAGCTAGTAAAGGAGTTCATCAGACTTAAACCAGTATTCTTTGCTAGAGAGTGAGACCATGAGAAGATTGAGCGGTGGATTCTCTCACATGAGAAGTTACATCGACTGTTGGGCGTTTAGGACATATTACAACTCATTCTCTCTTACCGCACCCCGGAGAAGGGTGCAGATGTCTGGTGGAAGACCAAGTGGCGAGCAGATGCAGTTTTACATTGTGGGATGATTTCAAGAAAATGTTTCTCAAGTAGTACTTTCTAGCTTTTATAGTGAAGAGAATGAAGAAGAGGTTTATGGCACTGAGACTGGCTTATGGTGGGACGGTGATGATTAACAAAGATAGATATGGCTACCTCCGGCTGTTTGTCAGGGATTCAGTAACATATGATGTTGATGACACTTTCTATTTTGGTGATGGTTTGAGACGAAATATCACACAATCTGTTGTGAGCACCGTAGTCAAATCTATTCAAGAGATGTATGAGCGGGCTTTCTCTCATAAGACGTATGAGTTGGGTAAAGAGGAGGATGAACGTGATGAGTTACCGGAGAGAATAAATGATTATGAGCAGAGAGGACAGAGGGATAAGAGATGGAAGAGAAGAGAAAGACAATTTCAGATAAGCGGAGCACAAGTCATGTATGTATGTCCAATCGCACATGCACTGCCACCAGCCCCCACACATGATACTTATGGCAGACCTCCATTACCACCTCCTGTTAGGCAGGCATTACCAGCACCACCAGTACCTCTGACACCAGCAGCAACAACAGTAGGGTAGAGACCGAGGTAGAGGTTGAGATCTTAGACAGGGACAAAGGCATGCACTGGGATAGGTCTAGCATGATATGGTGAAAGACAATAACTTAGCTAGCATAGACCCATTACATGTTGGAGATGCGATCTGGTGGGGCACATAGCCCGAGAGTGTACACAGCCAGCGGCAGCTTATCTGTAGTAAGGAAAAGAAGGAGCCCATATAGTAGCACAACCATATTCTAGTGCGATACGAGATCTCATTAAGGGTGCGGTTACTGTTTCCAATAAAGATGCTTATATACTATCTGATTTTTCTACTGTTTCATTCATTGCTAGTCGCATGGTAAACATCCTCGAGTTGACACCAGTTAAGCTTAATTTACACTTGATTTTGGGTACCACAGCTGGGATAAGGTTTACCCTAATAGTTTGATCGAGGGATGTCCGGTCGAGATTGGTGGGGTAGACTTACTTGCTGACTTCAGAGTCCTCGAGCTCTTAGAGGTTGACGCGATTCTAGGGATGGATTGGTTATCAATATACTACGCACATATTGATTGTTTCAGTAAAATAGTGATATTTACGATCCCAGAGTGTCTGATATTCACCTATAGAGGTAGTCTAGTAAGGACACTAGGCACGTGGGGTCGACCTACGAATAGAAAAGAGATGGAGGCATTGGTTGCACTATACACAGTAGCAGAGAGTCGAGGACCTAGGCTTGATGATATACCGGTTGTTAAAAAGTTCCCAAATGTGATTCTAGAAGATTTACTGGGTATACCACTACCATTAGAGGTTGATTTGATTATTGAGTTGGTACTAGGCACCAGACCGATTTTCATACCGCCTTATTGCATGACACCATGAAAGTTAAAGGAGTTGAAGACTCAGCTTGAGAACTTGGGACAAAAGGGATTCATCACACCTTCTATGTCGTCATGGGGAGCACCTTTCCTTTTTGTGAAGAAGAATAATGGTACTTTGAGACTTTGTATCGACTACAAACGGTTGAACAAAATCACAATCAGGAATAAGTATTTACGGCTGAGGATCGATGATTTATTTGATCAGCTGAGATGAGCGCAATTTTTCTCCAAGATAAATGTAACGACATGTTACATTAAGCTGGTGACTAATACTAATCCAAATCTTAATTAACTCAAGTTAGTCTCGTGGTTAAGGTTGGCCTACCTCAATTAGCGTGGGTGTAAGTTTGCATGACGTATGGTATTTGTTTGAATTGTTAACTCAATTTATATATAGGTTATTGTATATTAAGAAAATTGTAAACGAGCCAGAAAAATGGAAAACATACAGCAAATAATGATCTAACGGGACATCAAGTATGACGAGGGAGTCGTGACACGAATGTCCACGCTCAACGACACTTATAGGCACGTCCGGTGAGTTTATTAGTGAATAATAAAAAAGACATATATATATATATATATATATATGTTTTTAGATATGTATAAATATATATTGGAGAATAAAAGAATAATGGAATTGTATGGATCATTTGATCTTCTTGAACAAAGCGTAAGTGCTTGATGTGTCAAAAATTAGTGTCACTGTAAGGAGTGTCAGTTTAATGCATCAACCACTTGATCGACCTCGAGATGGCATGACACGTATTTCGAGAAAAACCATATATAAAATAAAAACCATCGTTATCCTCATTCAATTGATCATTTGAGAAGCAGTGAAGGCTTGGGTTCGATTTTGGATCGAAAGGGATCGTTCCAAAAGCTGAATTCAATGGAATTGATGAGCTTAAACGGATCAAAAGCTAGTGATTATTACTTTGGTAAGTTTGGTTTTTTGAGTTTGTTGAAGTTTAATTTTATGGTGATGATCAAATCTTAGTAAATCGGTGTTGTTGTTTATGGAAGTTGGTTTTTTACCTCATTATAGGTCCTCCCTGGTGATTTAAGAGTAAAATTATGGTGTTTTGGTAGGCTTTGTAGGAGGAAAATGGCTACTACCCTGCTCACTGTCGAGATAATATAGGGCGGAGCGTGCTCCACCACACAGAGGAACGCGCTTCCTTCATCAATTGAGATGAACCCAGCTGCTGGAGCCCGCCCCACCAAATTAGGAAGCACACTCCCACCCCTAAAAACAACAACTATGCTGTGTTTTTATAAGGATTTCTAATGGAATTAAGGACTGGTCTAGGGGTTCTAGTTATAGTGTACTAGACCTATATTAAGTACAAATGATAGGTGATAGGTTGTGGAACATCGAGAAAGTATGCGATGACCGAAAACTTAGGAACTTTGGACGGAGACTTAACCCGATGTAAGTACAGATTCATTTATTTATCTATTTTGTTTGGCTGTTAAGTATACGTAGTTTATGGACTGGAATGGGGGACTATGTACATTGTGATGGTTTTCAATAAACGGAAAATAGTGTTTACTCACGAGTGTAAGTTCCTAGAGCTAAGACTAGGTTATATAGGAGATGGGTTACCTTCCCGGCCTATATGTAACTTCCTACTCAATTTATAGGTTGCGTAGGTTACATTTACACTATGGAGTTTGGGATAGAACTATTAGGCATTAATGGATGGGTTAGATGGCACATATGCGCAATGTGTTGATCTAGCAATCGCTTTAATGGCGTTGATGGGTAATCGACCCTAGTTTTACAAATAAAATGGGGATCATAATGTAATACTCCAAGACATTTGCTTTGCATCTGTTATACATTGATTTATATGATTTCCATATTTTTGTTAGATATCAATTGTGCATGTTGTTATTGCATGATATTCTTAATTACTATATGGAATGTTGATGGTTACGTGAGTCTCTACTTACTAAGCAAGCTGGAGCGCTCATCCCAATTAATATTACAGGATAACCGACGAGTGCTACGACTATAGGATGGAGAAGATATTGAAGTCTTGATATTCTGTTCGATATGATGACTCTCTCTGATCTTATATATCTATATTGAATTACAGTTTTATAATATCACAATGGTTTGGTGATTTATATAACCAAGGTTTATCCCTATTTTGTTTTGATATTGTATATCATGTTTTGAATTATCGAAAAAGGTTTTAAGTTTTTATTGCATTTATTAATTGTTTTATATCGATAATCGATATACAATAGAGTTTATCGGGTGAAGGTGGTAAGGTTGTTGGCTCTAGTTAAGTCTGGTGTGGATAATATGGGCTTAATTAGGGTTTCAGGCTAGTTATTGCCCTAATCAAGTTAAGGAATGCTACAGCTTAATATCATAGCACCAGCTTAAGGTTAAAGCCAAGGTCAAATATCGATTTACAGCTTTGGTTTAGAGACAAGGTTTTAAGGGCTTTATTACATTGGATAACTCTGATACAGTTTTGTGTCAGAGTCTAAGGTTTATCACTTTTGGGATAAAGTGGTAACAGTGACACAATTTGGTAATATGGACAAGGCTCTTACCCTAAATTCACTTTTGAATGGTGTTCGAAGTGAATGTTAGTCTACTTTAAAGTTTAAGGTGTATCAGAATACATAATAATAGAACCTAAGTTTATTGACTTTGAGAGTTGTCTTGAGTTATAAATAAGCTTAGTGCTTGATAAACGATTTTTATCGCGATTTTGGGGGGTAACCAAAAGATAAAAGGCTAAGATATTTTATTTTTTGTGTATACTATATCTACGTATATGAGTGTATCCTTTTCCTTAACGATAATAAGATGGTTGAATCCCATCTATTTCTCACGATATGAGAAGGTGTTGGAGGTAAGAGCTCAAGAGAGTCTTAACCTCGAGGAGACAAAAAGGAAAGACATAAGAAAACTTACAAAGATGAAGTAAAAACTCTTCTCCAAGTAGCATCTTCAATGGTCCTTATTCTCACTGATATTATTAGATAAATAATAGTCAGCGAAGAAGTATCTATTGGATCAAGACCTTAAAATGTGTATTTGGAGAATCGAAATGTTGAAACAATAGAATACTGAATGACTTTTGGGGGAAAACTCAAAAGTGGTGGACCACTTTAAGAAAATATTTAATATTAGTATTGATACTAGTTGAGTAAGTAATAGAAGTTGTTCAGTAAATAAATTTGTAGTTAATGATAAAAGCTTAATGGAGGTTAGGAAACCACTAATCTAGTTATACTTTATAAGTTATTATGAAGTAGAGAAATTCCAGTTATGCTATGAATTCATATTGGAATAACGAGTGGTTTATTAGATAATAAAAGACAGTTTAATCCAAAATATAGCAGTGAGTTGGTAAGATATCCTGGTCTGATCGATTAGATTGGTATAGTCTAAATTGGGGAGAATGAGTGGTCAATAAAATTGAGAATCTGAGAAATCCAAAGAATAACATAGTAATGAGAATAAGTATTTATTACCCATGATTGACAACTCATTCAGAAAATAAGTGAAATTAGTGGTTCTCAAGAGTTAGTTGAGATCTAATTATCACAGTGATATGATCAGAGCTAAGGATATGTTTATAAAAGATGATTGTAGACAGTTGCTGGATCATTTTAAGTGGACGGTGGAAACCACTAGAAGTTACTAGAACTTATGCTATGTTCATAAATTAAGGGAGTCAAGTATGGAAAACCCTGTTGTACTGAAGTTGATATTGTGTTATCAATAATAACATGGGATCTTTGAAGACTGAGAGAATGACTGAGCAATTACCGTACGAAATTGTAAATTGGTAACGGTAAATTGGTTCAGATCAGGTTTTACAAGTGCCAGTGCTAAGTTTCAAAGGTTAATTAGTGGTATGAGTGTTGAATATTAGCAACAAATTGGGGGATTTGACTGTGATTGAGACAATATGAGGTTGTCATATATTCAACACAAAGGTAAAAGGAGGAAAGTAAGCTTGAAATAATTGAATATTATAAATGATTGATCCAAGGATGTGTAACATCGTTGTATAATTTATTCAGTTAACTCAAGTATGAAATCTTTATAACTTGAAAGCAAATACAATGATGCCTTGGAAGAAAGTGAAAGTATAGTTTGACTACAATGTTTGGTTGACACAACCTAAATTGTGAAAGAAGTTAAAGGTACATCCTTAGACTTCTGATTTAGGTAAGAATGTATGATGACACAAGAAAGCAAAATTGTAGCTATTACTTCTATATATAGTTCTAAATGTGTAAGGAGAACTTTTGGAGATTGCTATACCAAATATAACAAGGCAATGCTTATAAATAAGAGAAAATGTTGTTAAAGGTCTTTTAATCATTCTTTGAGAATATGAAAGTGATAGAATAATCATTAAAATATAACCTGAAAATATAAATTGGTGTAAGTTCCACGTAATGAATTTCAAACTGTGGAAGTTTGAAAAATGGAAATGTCAGAGTGATAGAAATGAAAGGTAAGATAGAAACCTTGAGATTTCCCAAGTCTAGGAATTCACTGTGAAACACCACTCATCAAGGTGATTATGTGGACAATGCCATGAATAAGGAAAAAATAGAGTCTGTAATTATGATAAAATATGCTCAGTAATATCTCTTAAGTAAGATATTTATGGGAGACCAATATAAGTCATGCATAGACACATCATCATCTAAGTTGTCTTGATTGATAACTACAAGTCAGTTCCTTGGAGCTCAGATTAGAGCTGAGTTTAAAATGATTGATTGAGTGATGAATTATGAAGGAATTGATTAATATTATCAAGTAGGTCAAGGTTGACTACTGGTTATTACCATTTGGAAGGGATGGAGATTGAGATTGTTAAGTTATAAAGATAATATCAGATCAAAATATCGAGCATGTAAGGAAAGTTCTTAGAAATCGAAACAAAAAGCAAGACAGAAACAAGTTAAATAATATTAACCTGGATGGTTATACTATTCTTGCTTTATATGAATGGCAATTCATGCTCATAAATTCATGATGAATTAACCTAAGTTGTGGTGACAACTAAAGGTTATTGATGTTATAATTGTAAAACTGACAGAGTTTAAAAGTTTCTTGCTAATATTATGGTTTAGATTTTGTTGAAAAGTACATGAGATATATATATATATATATATATGTATGGAAGAATTGAGAGTTATGGAGAACCAAGATTATTATTTCGATAAGGAACTGGAAGTCTACTTCTCAGGGGGAAGAGATGTATAATAGCTGAGAGGGACCTTCTCAATCTTAACACAATATAATTGCGACTAATCTTAGTTTCGAGAGAATGTAAACTTCCGAGCTTGTGACTTGGAATATATTGGTTACTAGAAGAAATATTTGTTGTGCGAGTTCTATGGTGTTGATATTAACAGGCTATATATGAAGTTGAGGTGTTTAATTTAAAATTTTGTATGTTTTACTTCGTCGTTAATTGTTAGGATGAGAAGTAATGATACGATTTTTGTTAGAGCCTGAGTAATTTAAAATTACACAGAATGGTGTTATTAGACAGTCAGTATACAATTGCAACTCTGATATATAAAGGAAATGTGACTATTGCTAGAGCTTCTCAGTTTAAACTTCATGAGGAAGTAATAGTGGTGATGATTTATGTGAGTTAACCTAACACGTTATCAACTAATATAGCTAATTTAAGAGCTACTAATCTTATCTTTTGAGTTCAGATTTAAACTAAATCGAAAATAATTCAGTGGTGATTGGGTTGTTAGAAAGTTAATCAGGATTATATAAAACGTTGGAGGTTAACAGCTAGTGTAGATTATCTTGATTGGTCGGTTTCTGATAATGGTGCATTACGGTTCAGGGATAGATTGTAAATCCCAATTCAGAATTAGGTGAGGCAGAAAGTGCTACAAAAACTTCATTGATCTCTTTATGATATTTATCCAGATAACAATAAAAAACAAAAATATCATGAAATGAGGCACCTTTATTTATTGTTGAACTGGGATGAAAACTGATGTTGTTAAGTTTGTAAAGAAATATTAGAAATGTCAACAAGTTAGGGCTGAGCATAGGAAACTTGGTATGTTTTTGGCATTCATTGCCTAATCCTGAGTGGAAATAGGAACATAGATCAGTGGATTTTGTTTCCAGTTTATCTTTGAGTTAGCATAAGCACAATACGGTATGGATTGTAGTTAATAGGTTGATGAATTCTACATAATTCTTGCTAGTTTCTATGTGAAATCCTCTTGATTGATTATGTAAAGTATACATCTATGAGATGTTAGATTTTTTGGTGCTCCAGTATCGACTATTTCGAATAGAGATACGAGATTCACGTACAGACGATGGAGTGAATTATTGTGATAGTTGGGGAACTTCTATTAACCTTAGTATGGTATACTACTAGCAAACCGATGGGTGGCCGGAGTAATTGATTTTTGGTGCTAAAGGATATACTTCGAGCTTGCTTCTCGAATTTTGGTGGTAACTAGAAGATATACATTTCTCTATGTGAGTTCTTCTGTAATAACAGCTATCAAATAACATTAGAATGCTCCTTTGAAGCCATGTATGGTCAACCATGCCATTCACCAGAGTGTCTAGACAGTGGTTGAGATGCAAGTTTGTTGGAGCCAGAATTGATTCAAAACTACATAGAGGAAATGTAGCAGATTCGCTAGCGTTTGACTACAACACAATTAAAACATAAAAGATTCGTCGATAAATATTATAGGTTGTTGGAGTTTTCAAAGAACAAATATATTATGTTGAAAATCTCACCTATGAAAGGAGTTGTATAGGTTTGGACTGTGAGGTAAGCTAGCATCAAGGTGTATTGAGTCATTCAAAATATAGGAAAGAATCGATTTTGGTACTTACAGGTTAAAGTTGACTCCTCAGCTAGTCAAACTTCATAATGTCTTCCATGTGTTTATGTTTCGCAAACGGAGACTCTGTTCACTCTAAGGATTAGTTGGAATGAATGTGATCTTCAGGAAGACTTATCTTACGATTAGCAGTCAAGTGGGTTAATAGATCGTAAGATTTAAAAGCTGAGAACCAAAGAGATTCCTTTGGTTAAAATGAAATGGTGATTTTGCGAAGATAAGGAACTAACCTGGGAGCATAAATCTTATAGGAAGAAAACGGTTTCCAATTCTCTTTAAAACGACAGGTAATTTCATATTTACTGTAATTTTGAGGATGAAATTGTTTTAAATTGGGGAGACTATAACGACTTGTTACATTAAGCTGGTGATTAGCACTAATCCTAATCCTAATTAACTAAAGCTAGGCTCATAGTTAGGGTAGGCATACCTCGATTAGCATAGGTGTGCGTTTGCATAACGTATATTTGAATTGTTAAATCAATTTATATACAGGTTATGGTATAATAAGAAAATAATACACGAGCGTATAAAACAAAAAATATAAAATAAACAATGATTTGTCGGGACACTAAGTGTGACGAGGGAGTCGTGACATGAATGTGCATGCTCAAGGACACTTATAGGCATGTCCGGTGAGTTTATTGGTGAATAATACACTAGATATATATTTATATGTTTTTAGATATATAAATATATATATATATATATATTGGAAAATAAAAGAATAATGGAATTATAAGCATCATTTGATTGGCTTAAACAAAGCGTAAGTGCTTGATGTGTCAAAAACTGGTGGCACTTTAAGGAGTGTCACTTTAACGCATCAACCACTTGATCGGCCTCGAGATGGAAGGATGCGTATCTCGAGAGAAATCCATATATAAAAATAAAAATCCATCCTTATCCTCATTCAATCGATCATTCGAGAAGCAGTGAAGGCTCGGGTTCGGTTTTGGATTGAAGGGGATTGTTCCAAGAGCTGAATTCAATGGAATTGAGGAGCTCAAACGGATTAAAAGCTAATGATCATCACTTTGGTAAGTTTGGTTTTTGAGTTTGTTGAAGTTTAATTTTACGGTGATGATCAAATCTTAGTGAATCGTGTTGTTGATGGAAGTTGGTTTGTTACCTCATTCGAGGTCCTCCTTGGTGATTAAGGAGTAAAATTGTGTTATGGTGGATTTTATAGGAGGAAAATGGTTGTTGCCCTGCTCACTGTCGAGACAGTGCAGGGTAGAGCTCGCTCCACCACACAAAAGGAGCGCGCTCCCTTCATCGATTGAGATGAACCCTACTACAGGAACGCGCCCACCAAATGAGAAAGCGTGCTCCCACCCCTTAAAACAGCAACTATGCAGTGTTTTCATAAGGATTTCTAGTGGACTTAAGGACTAGTCTAGGGGTTCTAGTTATAGTGTATTAGACCTTAAACAAATGATTGGTGATAGGTTGTGGAACACCAAGAAAGTATGTGATGATCGAAAACTTAGGAAGTTTATATGGAGACTTAACCTGAGGTAAGTACAGATTCGCTTATTTAGTAATATTGTCTGGCTATTTAGTACACGTAGTTCATGTAGTTTATGGACTGGAATGGGGGACTACGTACACTGTGATAGTTTTCAATAAACGAAAAATGGTGTTTATTGTGATTCACGAGACTAAGTTCTTGGAACTGAGACCAGGTTATATATGAGATAGGTAACCTTCCCGGTCTATATGTAACTTCCTACTTAGTTTATAGGTTTTTTGGTTACATTACACTAGGGGGTTTGGGATAGAACCATTTGGCATTAATGGATGGGCTAAAGAGCACATATGCGCAATATGTTGGTCTACCAATCACGTTAGTGGTGTCATCGGGTAATCGACCCTAGTTTTACAAATAAAATGCGAATCACAGTGTAATAGTCCAAGACATTTGCTTTGCATCTGTTATACGCTGATTTATATGATTTCCATATTTTTGTTAGATATTATTCATACATATTGTTTGTTAGGTTTTGGGGTTCATACGCAGCGGATATTACAAAACAATTTTGATAAAAACCCTAACAGGATCCGAATCTAATTTCATTAAAAATGTTTAAACCAAGAAAACTTAATCACACCTCTGTCGCAAAATACATTTCTGAAGGTTGATGGATCTCTAAGGCGCTGAACGCCCTCTACCAGCAGTCCACATATGAACGGCGGCCGAGATTCGAAGTGCTATCTTCAAGAGAATACCAAACCTTTTTGTTTCTCTCCAAAACGATCCAGACCGTACCAAAAAACCCTAAGTCGTTTCTAAAACGAAAATAGAGTTTCGGCCCTTAATCTTTCGTACATGTGTTCTAACTTAAAGGGTCTATTTATATAACCCTTGTATATAGACGATTAAGTAAATCACATATATGCTCCTACTTAAATAAGTATAGGTGTAATACACCACAATGACATTTCTGTCATGAATTCTATCATATAAAACTCATTTTTTGGAACCATCTTAAAATCTCGCAAAACCATTCTTAGTGTGCGACCCAATAAGCTCATACAACGTTGGCAATGTTCCAAAACACATTTTAGTATACAAGTCATAAGCGGCCTCTAGCAAGACATTATGACTACCCAAGTTGTACGAATATCAAATCGATACAACCTAAGTAATAGTGTATATAACATCCTTTTGTCGCACGATATCCTTTTGATCAAACATAAGGCATGGAATTGTCATCCAACATGTTCAATAGTACTAGTCTCGATCTTTAGGTAGACTGAAAACATCCAAGTGATCAATATCCATTCACTTAAACTAGGCCTTTTAAATGTCTAACATATGGAGGGATCAACTAGATATCTCTCTTTATACAATAGGGACAAATTCTATCTTAATTACACAACTTCATCACATTGCTCACGCAATAACCAATCACAACCTTTATAATCTTCCAGTTAACGACAACGTTTGATTGTGTCAAATCATTGTGTTCTTAATGTTGAAGTCTCTGGTAATCTCAAGTCAGAGGACTGAAACAATATACCTATCATGAGAAACAACTATGACTTAATCTTTGTGATATTCTCATAGCGGGTCGATCTAGTACTTTGTTCCCTAACAAGTACACGTGATCTTAATTTGTATCCCTATATGTATCATTATCATATGATCATCAATCAAGACTCACACTAGTCTTAATTCATTATAGTTCCCGGTATATTTATCGACTAGAGACATTTAAGATATTTATGTAAATACCCATGGATCTTATTATAATATAAACATGCAAATTAATTATAATAAACAGCTAATGAAATCCTCTATTTTATTAACTAAAAGTATTCATAAAGACGGTTAATGGATTGACCTAAGGCACATGCCCCAACATCTCCCATTTGCACTAGGGCCAATCATACATGCATCTAATGTCTAATGATCTAACATGACCATCATGTTTTGCTTGCGGAAGAGCTTTTGTTAAAGGATCCGCAACGTTTTCTTCAGTAGGTACTCTGCAAATCTTCACGTCTCCCCTCTCAATAATTTCTCTGATGAGATGAAAAGACCTGAGTATATGTTTGGATCAGTGGTGTGATCTAGGTTCCTTGGCCTGTGCTATTGCCCCGTTATTGTCACAATACAAAAAATAGGCTTAGCAATACTTAGAACTAAACCTAGTTCAGAAATGAACTTTTTGATCCAAACTGCTTCCTTTGCTACATCGAACTCTGCAATATACTCAGCTTCTGTTGTAGAATCTTCCACAGTCTCTTGCTTCGAACTCTTCTAGCTTACTACACCCTCATTCAAAGTAAACACATATCCAGACTGAGATCTAAAATCATTTATATTAGTTTGAAAACTTGCATTTATGTAACCATTTACAACTAGATCATTTTCAAGACCTCCATAGACCAAGAACATTTCCTTAGTCCTTCTTAAGTATTTAAGAATGTTCTTTACTGTTATCCAGTGACTCTCACCGGGATCTGAGTGATATCTGGTTGTAGTGCTCGAAGCATATGATACATCAAGTAGAGTGCATAGCATGGCATACATGATAGATCCAATAGCTGATGCATATGAAATCTTATTCATACGGTCTCGTTCATCATTTATCCTAGGACATTGATTCTTGCTGAGACTTATGCCATGAGACATTGGCAGCAATCCTTTTTTAGAGTCTTGCAAACTGAACCTATTCAGCACCTTATCTATGTAAGCACTCTGACTTAGACCAATTAGCATCTTAGATCTATCCCTATAGATTCTTATCCCTAGGATATAGGCTGCATCTCCTAAGTCTTTCATTGAGAAACACTTCCCTAACCAAGACTTGACATTCTACAATGTTGGGATGTCATTTCCAATGAGTAATATATCATCAACATACAGTACCAGAAAAATAACTACACTCCCATTGACCTTCTTGTATACACAAGGCTCATCTTCGTTCTTAATAAAACCGAAATCTTTGATTGTTTCATCAAAACGAAGATTCCAACTCCGAGAAGCTTGCTTTAATCCAAAATGGATCTTTGAAGCTTGCATACCTTCCTAGAATTCTCAGGATGTACAAAACCTTAAGGTTGTGTCATATACACGTCCTCAAGCAGCTTTCAGTTAAGAAATGTTGTTTTTACATCCATTTGACATATCTCATAGTCATAATATGCAGTAATGGCAATTAAAATTCTTATGGATTTAAGCATGGCTACTAGCGAAAAAGTTTCATCATAATCAACACCTTGAGTCTGCCTGAAACCTTTTGCTACAAGTCTTGCTTTAATAGTATGCACTTTGCCATCCATGTCAGTTTTCTTTTTGAAAACCCATTTACATCCAATGGTCTTACCACCTTCAGGTAAATCAACCAAGTTCCAAACATGGTTATCATACATGGAATGCATCTTAGAGTTCATGGAACTTAGCCATTTATCTGATTCTGGTCCAAACATATCCTCCCGATAAGGGTGGGCTCATTTTGATCCATAAGCAATACATCACGACTATCAGTAATGAGAAATCCAAATCTCTCTGGCTCATGTCTTACCCTACCAGATTTACGTGGGCCTTGTGTCACTTGCGGAGGTTCAACTGGTTCATAACGTTGTTGAACTTCCAGTAGCGGTTCAGTGTTTATCTGTGATTCTTGAACTTCTTCAAGATTTATTTCTCTCCCACTAGTGTCTTTTGAAACAAACTATATTTCATAAAGGCACCATACCGAGCAACAAACACTTTGTTCTCAGCGGGATTATAAAAGTAATATCCTTTTGTTTCCTTAGGATACCCCACAAATAAACACTTGTCAAATTTAGGTGCTAGTTTTTCTGAGACTTGTCGCTTTACATAAGCCTTACAACCCCAAATCTTAGGAATGATAAACTAGGTATCTTCCCATACCATATCTCATATGGTGTTTTATCAACCGCTTTAGAAGGAACTCGATTTAGAGTGAACGTTGCAGTTTGTAATGCATAACCCCAAAAGGATAATGGAAGATCTGCATGACTCATCATAGATCGAACCATATCTAATAAGGTTCAATTTCTCCTTTCAAAAACTTCATTCCATTGTGGAGTTGATGGTGGAGTCAATTGGGAAACAATCCCACAATTTCTAAGATGATCATCAAATTCTTGACTCAAATATTCACCACCCCGATCTGACCGAAGTGTTTTGATAGTTTTACCAAGTTGATTCTGCACTTCATTCTGAAATGTTCGAAACATCTCAAATGATTCAGCTTTATGTTTCATAAGATATACATAACCATATCTGTTTAAATCATCAGTAAATGTAATGAAGTACTGATAACCTCTTCTAGCCATTGTGTTTATTGGACCGCATACATCAGTATGTATTAGACCCAATAAATTACTTGCCCTTTCACTGTGTCCAGTAAAGGGACTTTTAGTCATCTTGCCTCGTGAACAAGATACGCATGTTTCATATGTTTCCAAATCAAATGAATCTAGAAGTCCATCTTTATGGAGCTTCGTTATGTGTTTCTCATTTATGTGCTTGAGACGACAATGCCAAAGATAGGATTCATTCAAATCATTTGACTTAAATCTCTTTGTATTTATGTTAAAGACTTGAGTATCAGTAGACATTTTCAAGCTTAGAATATAAAGACCATCACGCAAATCAGCATTTGCATAAAATATTCCTTTACGAGTAATGGAACATTTATTATTCGCAATAATAAAATCAAAACCATCCATATCCAAACATGAAACATAAATGATGTTTCTGCTCAAGACAGGCACTAAATAACAATTATTTAAAGTTAAAATAAGTCCACTAGGTAAGACTAAGTCATATGATCCAATAGCTAGGGCAGCAACTTTTGCTCCATTCCCTACGCGGAGGATGACTTCTCCTTTCTTCAACTTTCTACTTCTGGCGAGTCCCTGCACATTTATACAAATGTGGGATCCACATCAGGTCTCTAATACCCAGGAATCACTAGTAGATAAATTAATTTCAATAACATAAATACCGGTAGTGGTAGTCGCACTACCCTTTTTCTTCTTTAGATCTTCCAGATAGAGTTTGCAATTTCTGAACCAATGTCCAGGTGCACGACAGAAATGACAATTTCCTTCCTTTTCTTTTTGGTGTTTTGAAGCAGGAATACGCTGGGGCTTGACTTGTTCCACTGGCTTTGCGATAGGTGCAACAGCAGCCTTTGCAACTTTAGCCTTGCCTTTGCCTTTCTTCTTCATTCCCTTTCCCTTTGGACCATCAACACATTACTAGAGGGTTTCTTGATATTTTGTTTAGTAGTTTTTAACATCAAATGCAACTCTGAAATTGATTTCTCCATATTATTCATATTGTAGTTCATCACAAATTGTGAGTAACTATCCGGTAATGAATTCAGGATCAAATCCGTAGCCAACTCTTGGCTTATGGGAAATCCGAGTCTATCAAGCAGGTCAACATAGCCCTTCATCTTCCGAACATGAGGACTAACTAACGCACCCTCAGTCATCTTGCAAGAATGTAGGTTCTTGATTGTCTCGAACCTTTTTTGCCTAGCTTGATGTTGGAACATTTCCTTCAGCGATACGGTCATGTCGTAGGCTTCCATTAGTTTCATGTCCTTCTGAAGTTTAGGAACCATAGTTGCAAGCATAATACATGCAACATCAGTCGAATCATTGACATTCTTATTATGCGCATCTTTCACAGCTTTCGTAGCATTGGCTGGTGGGTCCTCAAGGATTGGAGCATCCAGGACATACATCTCGCGTTCATCCTTAAGAACAATTCTCGAGTTTCCGAACCAGTCAAGAAAGTTAGTCCCAGATAGCTTATCCTTCTCAAGGATAGATCGCAGTGACAGGGGATTATTGTTACTTGAAGAGTTCATTGATCTACAATAAAGATTATGCAAAGTTTATTTTAGTATTAGAGGAATAGACTCCCACTAAATTAACAACCCTCCTAAAACACACTGTTTATTTAGGGGACTAAAATCCATATTTTACCTAATTCTATGACAGCTATGGCATGAAACACAGAACTAGATTATTTAGGTAGGTAACAGTTACCAATTACATCTTATGTATTTTTAGATACTTTTATGAGATACATGACATCTTATGTCTTAGCATATTTTTTATCTCATCATGTGCCTAAAGCTCAAAACTATTTTGATAGCTATATTAAGTCGGACCATTTTAAACATTTTGGTAACTCTTACCAAACTTGTCTCACCAAGATAACACAATACACCCAGCTATGGCTGAAACTATACTATTGTGATCGAGGCCTTGAAAAGTGTTTAAATTGGATGGCACGGGACTTAAAACTTAATAGAGGGATTTTATTCAGTTTTAGTGATTTTTATGTAAACAATGAAATATCATATATTTTATCGATTTGTTTGATAACTAAACAATTTGGAGATTCATGTTCGCTAATAAAAGAATTTCCGTAGGCTAGGATTAGTTAGACGGCGGTCCCGATCGCCAGTCAGCGAACGGGGGTACAAGGGGCAACGCCCCCTTTTTTTTTTTTTTAAGGAAACGAATTTTAATTGCGAAAATTAAAATTCGCTATAGAAAATCTTATTTTTCGCCGATTTCATTATCCCAAATTTACCCATTAATTTATCTGAAATTAAGTCAATTAAAACATTTTTAATTAACCCAGGCCCACATCTAACTAATCATCTTATCCTAATCCAATTAGGACTTAAGATATTTGAATCCTAGTATATCACCAATAACAAAAATTCCAATATTTATCTCCTATCCAATAGGGATAACGAAACCGATTTTGCTAATATCTCCTAATCTAATTTGTTATCTATCTCTTATCAAATAGAAATTTCATAACAAAATAGATATAACGAGATAAATAAATAATTTCGAAAAATTATTATTTGCAATTTTGATCCTCATCCAAATAATCACAAACATGTAATTGAATCATGAACTACTATCCCAATCAAACCTAATCATATTAGTTTCGAATTAATATTCAGACTTATACGATTTTAGAAACTTAAATCAATGTAACCTAAATATGCATACTGAATTACAGAGATTTCATCCATGCATTAATACACGAAAAATAAAGATTATACATAACGGTGTCATGGATCACATAACAAGAAATTCAATTCATTAAAATTATTAGAATTAACCTAACATGGTTATTAGCATGTACGAACTTGATTTCAATTAAATCACAAATATGTGTATCATATACACAAACATGATAATAAATCTCATAGAAAAACTTTGTATATCACATATACATCAACTATTAACATGTTTTCAATCATATATCATGTATATATCAGAAGAAAACATGCAATGAATTTAAAGGAATCAAACTCGAAGGCTCTGATACCACTGTTGGATTTTGGGGTTCATACGCAGCAGAGATTACAAAACAATTTTGACAAAAACCCCAACAAGATTCGAATCTAATTCCATTAAAAATGTTTAAACCAAGAAAACTTAATCATACCTTGGTCGCAAAATACCTTTCTGAAGGTTGATCGATCTCTAAGGCGCTGGCAACGATGAACGCCCTCTACCAGCAGTCCACACATGAACGTCGGCTGAGATTCGAAGTGCTATCTTCAAGAGAATACCAAACCTTTTTGTTTCTCTCCAAAACGATCCAGAGCGTGCCAAAACACCCTAAGTCGTTTCTAAAACGAAAATAGAGTTTTGGCCCTTAATCTTTCATACATGTGTTCTAACTTAAAGCGTTTATTTATACAACCCTTGATATAGAAGATTAAGTAAATTACATATATACCCCTACTTAAAGAAGTATATGTGTAATACACCACAAGGTTGTTTCTGTCATGAATTTTATCATATAAAAATCATTTTTCTGAACCATCTTAAAATCTCGCAAAACCATTCTTAGTGTGCGACCCAATAGGCTCATACAACGTTAGCAGTGTACCAAAACACATTTTGGTATACAAGTCATAAGCGGCCTCTAGCAAGACATTATGACTACCCAAGTTGTACGAATATCAAATCGATACAACCTAATCAAAAATGTATATAACATCATTTTGTCACACGATATCCTTTTGATCAAACATAAGGCATGGAATTGTCATCCAACATGTTCAATCGTACTAGTCTCGATCTCTAGGTAGACTGAAAACATCTAAATGATCAATATCAATTCACTTAGACTAGGCCTTTTAACAATCTAACACATCGAGGGATCCACTGGATATCTTTCTTTATATGAGAGGGACAAATTCTATCTTGATTACACAACTTCATCACTTTGCTCACACAGTAACCAATTACAACCTTTATAATCATCTGGTTAAAGACAACGTTTGATTGTGTCAAATCGCTGTGTTCCTAATGTTGCAGTCTCTGGGAATCTCAAGTCAGAAGACTGAAAAAATATACCTATCATGAGAAACAACTATGACTTAATCCATGTGATGTCGTCATAGCGGGTTGATCCAGTACTTTGTTCCCTAACAAGTACTTGTGATCTTGATTCATATCCCTATACGTATCATCATCATATGATCATCAATCAAGACTCACACTAGTCTTAATTCATTATAGTTCCCAGTATAATGATCGACTAGGGACATTTTGAATATTTCTGTAAATACCCATGGATCTTATTATAATGTAAACATGCAAATTAATTATAATAAACAGCAAATGAAATCCTCTATTTTATTAACTAAAAGTATTCATAAAGACGATTAATGGATTGACCTAGGGCACATGCCCCAACATTGTTATTACATGATATTCTTGATTACTATATGGGATGTAGACGGTTATGTGAATCCCTAATTATTGAGCAAGTTGGAGTGCTCATCCCAATTAATATTACAAGATAACTGACGAGCGCTATGACTACTGGATGGAGAAAATATAGGAGTCTTGATCTTCTCTTCGATATGATGACTCTCTCCAATCTTATATATATGTATTGAATTACGGTTTCATAATATCATAAGGGTTGGGTTATTTATATAACCAAGGTTTATTCCGACTTTGTTTTAATATTGTTTATCGTGTTTTGAATTATCAAAAAAGATTTTAAATTTTTGCCGCGTTTATTAATTATTTTATATCGATAATCAATATACAATAGTGTTTGTTAGGCGAAGGTGGTAAGGTCGGTGGCTCTAGTTAAGTCTGGTGAAGATAATATAGGCTTAATTAGGGTTTCAGGCCAGGTAGCGCCCTAATCAGATTAGGGGATGCTACAATAGACCTACGATCAGGGTATCATCAGCTTAGGATCAGGGATGAGGAAATGTCCAAGACAGCTTTGAGCACGAGATATGGACACTTTCAGTTTACGGTCATGCCATTTGGGCTTACAATGCCCCTGTAGTGTTTGTGGGTTTGATGCATCAGGTGTTTAGGTCATTTCTTGACCTTTTCATGATGGTCTTCATTGACGATATATTGATATAATCGAGGACTAGAGAGGGTCACAATAAGCACCTCAAGGAGACATTGCAGACCTTGAGGGAGTACAGACTCTATGCCAAGTTCAATAATTGTGAGTTTTGTCTTTCAGAGGTCAAGTTTTTGGGGCATGTTGTTGGAGCAGCATCGATAGCAGTGGGTCCGGCCAAGATTCAAGCAATTATGGATTGGTCAGCACCGATGTCAGTCACAGAGATAATGAGTTTTCTGGCTTTAGCAAGGTACTATCGTCGGTTTACGAAAGATTTCTCAAAGATCACTTGCTCGATTACTAGGTTAACCTAGAAGGACGTCACATTTGATTGGTTTGAGGAACGCGAGAAGGCATTTGCTCAGCTGAATAGATTGTTGACTATTGCGCCAGTGTTAGTATTGCTCGAGACTAGATAGGGGTTCTTGGTCTACACATATGCTTCTCATATAGGTCCGGGTTGCGTGTTGATACAAGGTAGTGTTACGGTAGCTTAAGCCTCCAGACAGTTGAAAGTACATGAGAAGAATTACCCCACGCATGATTTGGAGTGGCGGCAGTAGTGTTTGCATTGAAGGTGTGGAGACGTTATCTGTATGGAGAGAAATTCACACTCTTTACCGATCACAAAAGTTTGAAATATCTCTTTACATAAAAGGACTTGAATATAAGACAGCGTAGGTGGTTAGAGTTTCTGAAGGATTACAACTTTTCTGTAAAGTATCACCCAAGAAAAGCCAACGTAATCGTGGATGTGTTGAGTAGGATACCATTTAGAGATGTTGAGGTTATCAGGTGCAAACAATGCATGAGTATTGGTTACTTGAGACAGCGACAATGATGACTTAGCTAAATACTCCAACCGGCACTCGGGTCATGATTTTTGCATAAATGAGGCTTCAGATCATGTCTACACAGAGATTATCAAATGGTCAGAGAGCCAACATTCTACACCCAAGATTCAGTGAGTTAGCCCAGAATACTTATTGTACTGACTGGACGGAGAGGACAAATTAATGTGTGAGATTTGGAGGCAGGTCGTGGATATCGTTAGTGTCAACTAAAAGATGAGATTCTTCATGAGTCACACCGTTCTAGATACATCGTTTATACGGGCATGACCAAATTGTACCATGACATGAAGAGACATTTTTTGTGGCCAGGGATGAAGACTGATGTGTATGAGTTCATCAGGAACTGTGGGATCAATCAGTAACTGAAGGCTGAACATTATTGACCTGGAGGGTTGCTACTGACTGTTCTCATTCCGTGATGGAAATTGGAGGATATCTCTATGGATTGTGAGGGGATTGTTATGGACCGTCATGAGACATGATTCTATCTAGGTGATTGTAGACATATTGACAAAGTCTGCTCATTTTCTACCAGTAGTTGTGCATTGCACATTCGATCAGTTAAGTATATTATTTGAGAGATAGAGAGATTATTAGGTTGCACGGAGTACCATTGACTATCATGTCTGATCGATATGCTATGTATACATCCAGGATGTGGTGGAGTATGCAGGAGCAGTATGGCATACACTTACAATTTAGCACGGCTTTTCATCCTCAAACAGACGAGTAAACTGAGAGATTGATTCAGGTTCTCGAGGATATGTTACAGGCTTGTGTATTGGAGTTTGACGGATCTTGGGAGGAGTACATGACGTTGTATGAGTTTGCTTACAATAACAGTTATCAGACCAGTATTGAAATGACGCCATTAAAGGCCTTATATGGCACATCGTATCGCTTACCATCATATTGGGCTAAGCTAGAGGACCGAGAAATTTTGGGGCTTGAGATTGTTGTTGACCACATGGAGAATGTCAATTTGATCCATCAGAGACTCGAATGAGCTCAAGATAGACAGAAGAAGTATGTATATAAATATCACGATGATCTCACTTACATCGAGGGAGCCTTTATATATTTGATGGTTTCCCCTCTTAAGGGTGTTCAAAGGTTAGGAGTGAAAGTTAAGCTTGCACCGAGATTTATTAGGCCTTTCTTGATTAAGATACGGGTCGAGAAAGTTATGTATGAGCTTGAGCTACCTCTACAGATGTCGGGGATTCATCTAGTCTTTCATATTTCGATGCTTCGATTAGCTGATTCGAGGGCAGGTATTCGATCGAGTAGGTGTTCGACCGACTGTAGATTTGAGTCAGATAGACTTAGGTGATGATATTACTTATGAGGGGCAGCCTATTCAAATAATAGATCAAATGGTACAGCAGGTGAGACGTAGGACTTACACCGTGATATACGAATTGACTAAGGTGAGATACCCGATATATATATTAGATTTGTTGTGATGTATGCCTAGTGTATTGTATATATGTAGACTATTAAGTCACTCATACTTGTGTATAGGTGTCGAGTCATGAGTGGAGATGTGCTTTGAGTTCCATGCCAACATGGGATCGGGGTTGAGAATGATGTGGTAAGTCTATTTTAAGCTTAATATAGATTTATATAGTGGCTTTAATGTGGCGCTATAGTTGATTTTTACTTAAATGTGACGTAAGTTAGCATTTTCAAACAATAGTCATGTGATTTGCATCGAGACACGTATTAGCACATCTAGAAAATCAATTAAGTTGATGGAGGTAAATGGGACATGTGTTAAGAGGTATACTATTTGATAGGTCTCGAGATACGTGTGTGTAATTAGATCAATGGTTGTCATTCAACTATATCAATTTCATATATATAGTTTGAGATCAATTAATGCAAACCACATGTTTTCATTTTAACAATTTAGGTGCAAAGAAATCTTGCTAGAGAGATTTGAGGAAGAAGAAATCAGTTTGATTTTAGTGAATTGAAGGTGTAGTGGTTGATCAATCAAGTGAACATCAACTTGGTAATATATATGCACTAGTTTAATTAGTTTAATTTGATGAATTCATGGATTTTGTGTTATGTATGGCTATTTTATGTTGTTTTTTATGTCTTGGAGCTCTAGAGACGTATATGAGGGTTCCCAAGGCATTTAGGTAGCCTATGTGTGGAGAAAACTCTAAGTTTTCCTGCATATAGCGCTCTAGGTAAATTGGTTAGCATACTAATTTTGGTTAGTGCACTATAGAAAGTGGTTAGCATGCTAATGAGGCCACTAGCGCGCTAATTGCCTTTACATCATAAAAATCTGCAATTTCTCAAATTTACCAAAACACTATAACTAATCCCAAAACTCTAAGTAAAGGTTTAAATAGATTTAAGAACATGTTATATGATACCATGAACCTAGGAAATGGTTTCGGGGGTGAAAATACGTGATTTAAAGTGTCGGGAGACTGATAAAGCTAGGCCTTTACATTGCTCGAGGTGAGTATACTTGTCGATTGTTTATTTACATCATTTTGATTTTTAACTTGTTTGTTATAGCATTGTACTCTCACATCATGGACTTATTTGTTATTCCTCACTTGTTGAGCTTGGTTTCCATGATATTTTGATAAATTGAATTCTTTTGAATCCATTCATGTGCTATATGTCATTTCTTGTTATTTTGCAGTAAATATAGTATAAATAGCATGCTATTAGGGATTTGTGAGTTGCGAACGATTCTATGGACTTGTATTCTTTCGAGAATTTGTGCTTAGTAGCATAACTAATTCTTGGAATCCTTAGTGAGTCATTTTCTTGGATTTATAAGGTATTTAAAGAATCTAAAGTCCACTGCACTATGAGTTGATCAGCACACGGGGTTAGAGTCCCTGGGGATGTCAGCACTCGCCACTACGATGAGGCACAAGAAGTTAGAGTCCTTGAGGTTGCCTATATACAGGGTTAAAGTCCCCGATGATACTGGGGTTAGAGTCCCTAGTGATATTAAACTGTGCGACACCACGCACGTTCTTTAGTGGTTAAGGCTTCACTAACGTAGGTCACAGCCAACCGGATCTAGATCATAACTATTTGTCCTTGAGTCACTTTTCAATTGTTTAACTGTGGTATTTCTTGGTATAATTGTGGTAATATTCATTCTTTCTTGAACTTATGCTTTTAAATACCATGAAATGTGAATGAATTTGTCAATGGGGATTACTATTACTTTTTATACTCATCGTCCTTTTTATGATGGTGGGTGCATAGCCGTCGACGAGCAAGCCGGACAAGGAGAAGATTGGTGATTACCTCTGAGCCAGCGGCGTACCTCTGCATCGACATTTTATAGGTTTCGATATTTTATGTATTATATAGTTAGATTTTCGATACACTTTCGGGTTGTATATTGGGTTGAGCATTTAGTTATCTGACCTATGATGACATCACACTATTTATATTTGCCATTTATTATATATGCATGTGACCGTTATTTTTTCTGGTTTCCACACAATTAGGATTTTTAATAATTACTTCTGCATAATTTGTTAAGACTTCTGCTAAATTTTATAACTTTTAATAAGTTTTTAATTAACTTCGAAATTCAATTGTAAAATGACATGTGTTTTATTTATCCTAACACAAGTAGTTGAGGAAGTTTGGATAGAAAGGCTAACTAATACGTAGTTAAGTCCAATAGGATTGGAATTTAGGCTTAATTACGGGATTAGGCCGAGTAATGCCCTTGAGTAGAGAAGGGGTCGTCACAGGGTTTGTGTAGGATCATTGTAAGGGAAGTGAGTAATGTAACAAAGTCCGGCGATGGATCACTAGATAGATAAGGGATAATTAGTTATGGCATTTGTGTAAATCTGTACGTCACTTTCTCTTAATGGATCTTACACATGGGCATAGCTCCGCAGACGTAAAATGGGAGGTCCAAATTGCGTAAACAATATCTTGGTGTTGTGGTTTGGCGCATTCATTATGTTTACTATTTTGCATTATTTACTTTTTAGGTGCATTGATCCTATCAAATGATATCAGAGGCAACACCTAGACTTTTTGTTGCGTCAAAGAAGATACAATCCTAAGTGAATTAATGACTCAAGTAATGCAACCAGATTAGCCAAAAGGAGTATCCAATCTGAAACCACCATTATTCACCGACCCCAATGAAGTTGAATGAAGTTGCCCTATATCTAAGTATTAGTTATTTCCTTTTTTTAATTTGTTTATTTTGTTTTATGACAGGGAACAAGTTGGATAGATCGAGGATAATGGAGATTGAACTTCCTTAAAATGCTACTGCTTCTATACCTACAGACAGTCAGCCTACTTTTATACCTACAAACAGCAAGTCTGATTATGTATCTATAGACAGTCAGGCTACTTTTGTATCCACAAATAGACAGCCTGCATATGTACCCATAGCAGTGTTTACATATACGTTGCATGTGTCCATAACAGCTTCTGTTGGAGGTAATGATGAATTCATGAGGAGTGAGTGTAAGTATAATAGTCGTATTTCTTTGATATTGTCTAATTCTACAACTCTCTTATAATATATATATATATATATATATATATATATATATATATATTTGTTATGCTTAAACTAGTATGGTAGATAATTATTTTTCTCGTTTCGAGTTTTGATAATTTATGTCCCGAATAGGGAGACAATGCAAGGACGAAGGGAAAGTTCATTTAGTTAATATATGATACCTCCCTTGAGTTACTTTCTCTTACCCTTGTCTTTTATTTTATCATAAAGGGGAGAGAAAAGCTTGTATTTAGAGGAGGCGTAATACACTTGAAAAGTGAATATTTGGTCCTGCTTTTATTTGTATTCAATTCTTGACTTTTACTCTGCAGGATTTTGATATATTAGTAACATATGCTTTAACTTATTTATATTGATCTTATTTGCTTTATAAATGCATGTTTCATTTGTTTAGTTCTATCATAACCCTTTTGTTTGGGTTATGACAAATAAATGACAAATGGGAGATTGACAAGGTAAAATATGTGTTGTCATTATTTGTACAACCAATACTTGGTAAGAAAATGATACAATATAATCTCATGAGTTTATGCAGAGGTGTTGGTTCTATACTTATAGACTTGTCTGTAGGTATAGAACATGTCCCAGATAGATTCAAAAATATTATCCAAACATATACTTGCGACAATTAGACAAGATAACAATGACAACCTATATACGTCTAGCAAGGCAAGAATATTTGATTGACAACTCACGAGAAAACTAAGGCAAGTTTCCTTTAATCAATGAAGAAAAAATGAAAGAGTGTATTTTTACCATATCATTTGATTGAAAACGCAATATGGAATGTTTCTAAAATCTTGTATTGTATTTTTTTTTATAAATTGTGTAATCAAGAATCGCAAATCATCCCTTTTTTGGAGACCAAGAGTCAATCTTGAGATAGATAAACACTAGTTCAATCTCTATTTTTTTTTTACAAATTTGTCAAAGGGACTTGACTTATAAGTCGAGGGGATCTCGGGTACCAAGGGGATCTTCGGTTAATGTAGGATCATTGTAAGGGAAGTGAGTAGTGTAACATAATTCGGTGAGGGATCACTAGCTAGATGAAGGATCGTTAGTTAGGGACTTTGTGTAAATATGTACATCATTTTCTCTTAGTGGATCTTACACTTGGGCATAGCCCCGCAGACGTAGGACGAGAGGTCCAAATTACGTAAACGATATCTTGGTGTTGTAGTTTTGCGCATTCATTATGTTTACTGTTTTTGCATTATTTACTTTCCAGATTCATTAATCCTATCAGATCTATTTCATGAAGAGCGACAAAAGTTTTACGCTGGCTATCAACCAATCGCAACTCTCCTCCATTTTTCATTTTTGGAAAATGGGTTTGGGACCTATCTTGCCCATTTTCTGGTATGAAAAATGGACATTAAAGTCCTCCTTTTATCTAGATTTGGGACGGGCTATGTACCACACATAGAGTTATATATAGGTGGAGTTCCCCCTCCCTTTCAAAAGATAATATTTTGCCAATTAAGTACTCATTCATTTGTAACTGTTGGGCCTCTTATATTAAACAAAGTGCACATAAAGCATGAAAAAAAAGCACACATAAAAGATTAGAAATAGGAAGCGACTATTAGCCCCCTACTACCCTATATCATACCCTCATTTAATTTAATACATTTTTAAACTAAAATGTTTTTAGGTAAAATTACATAAATAACTTCACTCTAAATCATGAACTTATTTCATCTCTTTTGCCCTTCTACTTTTCATTTTCTATACCCCTCCTCAACTTTACTTTTCATTTTCTACACCCCTCCCTAAATGAAACCTTAAACTCATATCTATCTCTTATTCCACTCACTACACTCACTTTCTCCTTTTTTTACTTTATTTTCACTTTCTATATCTCACCCCAAATTAAACAATAAACTCATCTTATTTTCTCTTCTACTTTCTAATCGTTACACCCCTTCTCATCTCTTTGTCCCTATACTCAACAATTCACCTTCAAATACAAAATCTTAATTATAGTATTTGGTTGAGATTTGATTCATATTCTTTAATGGTTAAAATCATTTATTTGTATTGTATCTTAGCTTTTAAAGATCAAATAATCAATTTTGGAATGTATATGGAGCGAATTGAGTTGAGCGAGAGAAAAAGATGATATGCAACAAAGAGTTGGAGGTTGAAGATCACAATGATGAAAAGATGGCTTTCTTTGGAGAAAAATGGGGCAAATATAAATTAGAGGTACAATGGAGAGTTTACTAATAATAATTAAGGGGAGTGCTTAGAACATGAACTAACTTATTGGGGGCTATAAATAACATTAAATTAAATGGGGGTTGATATAACATATAGGGGTGCTAATAGTAACTCCTTTTTTATATTTGTTGTTCACAATTTGGTCATGTTTATATATATCCTTTTGTATCTCAAATTCATTCTTATCTAAGTTATACATTGGGAATTAACTTAATTAATTGAAGGGAGATTTTTCTTCATAGGAGATCTTGATGGAGCAATGACAAGAACAACTACCGAGCCTCAATCTTAAATTAGTATTACCTAAAGTAGAAATATGATTCACTTGTGTAGAGCATAGAAGTTGGGCATATGCTTTATATATGATCCCAAGTCTAGATGAAATATGACGGTTGTAATAGGTTGGCACTTAACTGTAAAACATTCGTCTCTCTCTAAACATGGAAGAAACAAGTATAAACCTAGAGAAGAAAATATAGAATTCGTCAATTTGATTAAATTTTTAAGACGCTCCGGATGGATGCTTGGGCTACTGCCGTAGAGAAACTAAATAATGGAATTACTTAATGACTCTTTTCCTTATGATTATGATGTTAATTTGATTGGAATCACTTAATTAATGATAAATTATTTATTTTTCCAATTTCTCATTCCCATGAACTGCCTTGACTTTTCTATGAGTGAATCTGTTGCAGGGTCGGTTCTGGGGTGGGCGAGCCAGACGACCACCCCAGGGCCCACCCCCATGATAGGCCCCCAAGATTTTTAAATATATATAGTTTTTTAAAAAAAAAAGTTTATCTTTTGGTGTGTGTTTGTGTGTGTATGTGTGGTTGGCTCGATAATTATGTGGCGTTATGGAGAGCCCCCAACTTAGATAAATCTCGTCATACGTGGTTACTGTAATTCAACTCAATATGTATGTGGGTCCCACTTATATCAATCTATATCTTGAAGAAGTATCCTTTCTCCCCTTAAATTTCATTATTGCACTGCTATCTATATTTAATAAATTAATAAACCTAAACTTTTTCTTTTAGTAAGCAACTGTTGTATTGACTATTGACTAAAAAACATTACAGTATACATAAACTTAACAATAGCATTATTTTTGCAATTGTAATAAATTAACAAAGCTAACATTTTCTTTTTTCTAGAAATTAAATGATGTTTTGATTAAAAACCTAACAATTACTCAGAAAAAGATTAGCATTATATAATGGTAGATGCATCAATTGTCAAAAGACAAAGTTTGAGGATGTCGTGAGTCAACTCCCACTTAAGTCAAAACAAAAGTTTTTTGAAGTAAAAAAAAAATAACTTTTTGCTTAACTTTTTCTAATATCCATATTGATTGTATCTTTAAATAAATATAGTACTTTTATATATTAATTTTATTTAAAAAACACCATTTTTTTCAAAAAAAAAAGAATTTATATATTTAAAGAAAATGCACAGTTCATAAAATTATATAAATCTAATAATAGCTTGAGCATATGAAAAATAATTGACGAAATCAAATATTTTTTATAGAAAATAAGAATATAAAAGGCCTCATTTCAATCTCATGTCGTCCTAAGCCCCAAAAATATCAAGGCCAGCCTTGTCCATTGTTAATTATCTTATGATCCAGAAGGTAACAATGCTTTAACTTATTTATAGGGGTTGATTAATGGAGATCCATCTCCATCTTCATCACCGCTTAAGAATTTATCCACATATCCATCCTTATGCAAGGATGAGTTTTCATCTTTGTCTCCATACCCGCGAGGATGGAGAATTCCCATTGAAAATTTTTCTCCATTTCATTCTCCATTAAAGAACTCCATCAGGATTGCCCCGCTTAGTTTTTTTGAAGAAAAATTATAAAAAGTAAGATGTTAAAGACACATACACATGTATATGTGAATTGATATTTTTAAATAGTATTTATACACATAATATACATATGTCTATTGCCAGCATAGGCGTATAGTTAATGTAGTTTGGTAATTTTTACAATAAGGTTTTGCAATTTTTTTCATTTGATTCTAAATTTGTAAAATGTAAATATAGTTGCAAACAATTCAAAACAATATATATAATTAATATAGCTTAGTAATATTTTATTTATTTAACTAAATAAGTTAAAATTATAAATCTCATTAGAGTTTGTTTGTTATGCGTGTCACTAGTGTTTTGAGGTAGAAACTCAACACGTGAAAAAACGCAGCGCCGTCACATCTTACTTGACTTATTGTCGTGACTAAAGATGTTCTTCTCGCTACGAAGAAAAATATATATATATATATATATATATATATATATATATATATATATATATATCATATGGTATGCATATATACATATATATAAAATTAATGTATGGGGGTCCCCATGAATCTTTTCCAATGAGGATATCCATCAGGATCCCTACGAGGATTACCAAAGGGGATTCCCCATGGAGATCCCCCGCGGATACGTTTTTTTTTACCCATCTGCATACCTATACTTACGGAAGTATGCAATTTTCTCGCTATCTCTACCTCCATCCCCATTTAAATTTTTGAACTCATCCTTATTGCGGGGATTCCCTGTCTCCCACGAGGATTTCTCGCCCCACTTGCATCCCTAGATGCACGTTACGTGGTTTTTCTTTGTGATTAGACAAGTTATTATTGTATTTCATACTTTATTATTGTATAACTTATGTTGAATCGAAAGTAGTGCATAACTTATTTTTTGTTTTTTAATGACATAAGTGATTTTTGTTAGAGCCAAATTGGTTAAAATATTGATCCTAACCTCTTACACCTTTTGTTATTATATCCTAATCTTTTTAATGACATAACTAATTTTTGTCGGGATTCACCGCGGGGAAATATTTCATCCCACTTAGTTATTTAAGTGTTAACTTATTAAATCTAGAGTTAAAATGTGACTTTGAATACAAATCAAGTGTTAACTCTAAATTTGATAAGTTAACACTTAAATAATGAATTTAAATAATAAATTTAATAGTTATAGGTGATGAGGTGGTTTTTTTAAAATTTTTATTTTAGTGTCATATCATCAAATTTGGACTTAAGAATTAATTTAGAATAGAAATTCAACAATTTATATAAAGTTAGAATATAATAACAAAAGTTGTGAAAGGTTATGATATTTTAACCAATTAAGCCTTTTGTTAAAGATGAGTACTTCTAATTTGGTTCTACCCTACGAAATTTGAGAAATGCAAAGCAGACCAACAAACAAACAAAAATACTATAGAAATTTGGTAACACGGTTTGGTCCAAAGACTTCGTTTCTTTGGTTCACTCAACAATAATTCACTATGTTACGATGTCGTAAAGGCCCTGGTACTAGTAGCATAGAGTAACCATCTAAACCTTCTCTAATCTCCTGAAAGAAAAATCTTTTAAGTTGGTGCTTTTTTTCCTTCAAAAAAAAGTTAGTACTTTTTCGTTTTGGTAATAGAAACCAAACTTTATAAAGTTACTTCGAATCCGATTTTGTAGCTTGATTTTCCGATCTTAAAATTGTCTAGTGTTCCAACTAGTGTAACAACATCAATATGGCGCATTAACCTAGAAAGAAGAAGAATAAGTCTAGATTACGTTTGGGGCCAAAACACCACATCCACCAAATAATTGGATCTTGCGTGTAACTTGAAATACTAAAGGAGTGTATGATTCGATATATTATTAGTGGCACGTGAAGAAAACACTTTGCCTCAATTCAAAAGAAAACGAAAATCACATATCACTTTGAGAGAAGAAAGTAGAGAAAAATGTGCAAAAATCGAATAGATAAAGTTGAATATATTTGTTTTTTAAAAACGGGTCCATTGTTTAAAAGCCTAACTATATGCATCGCACTTTTCATAAAGGCACCCAAATTTTGAGTGCACCCCAAATTTAAGTTTTAATTCAGGGCACCTCAATATTTTTATCAAAATACTCTTTCATCCAAATCGAAGCACCCAACTTCAAAACCTTGGGTCGAAACATCTATTTTAAGTTCGGCGACATATGACCGAAATTTATCTTCTAAGTTCAGTGTTGTCTAATCGAACTTCTTTCGTTGAATTTAATTGACAACTACCTACCTAAAGGTTCAGTGGGTTCCAACTGACTCTCCAATTAAAAGTTCAGTAGACTTTGAGTGACTCTCTAACTAGAGGTTCGGTGGGATCTGATCAACTCTTCAACTAGAGATTCAGACCTGCGAAGTCGAGCCACTTGATGATGCCCTTCAAATTACAAGAAGAGAGTGTGTGGAGGGATGATGGTGGGTTGCAAAAAACAAGAAGAGGGTGTGTGGAGGGATGATGGTTCGGTGGGATCTGATCAACTCTTCAACTAAAGATTTATGTTTGTACATTCTCGTTGTAGTGCCAATCCAACACAAACCCTTTTTTTATTGAAACGGGCGAGGCGCGTTAATTGCAGTGAGGGCAAAAGTGTCATTTGCAATAGAATTAACTTTTTTAAGTTTGACTTCTTCGCCGAGATGTCCTAAATAAATGGTGTGGTGCATTTAGTTCGGCTCTTGTTTAATTGATAACGGTTTCTTCAAACTAATGAGAATAGAAAAATTAAGGTCAAATATTGAATAAATGCAAATTTAGAACTAATAAATCCTAAGTGTATTCCTGTATAGTGTCCATATACGGTACAATGCATAGATATATAAAAGTATATATAATAACTATTTAATGAACTAACTATTCTAGGCATTTGGTCTGGTGGTATGTTTCTCGCACGTTGAGCGAGAGGTCCCGAGTTCAATTGTCGGAGCGTGCCCCATTTATTCAAGCCAGCTGCGGTAGCAGATGTTCTTTTTTTTAAGGTCAAAACGTAGTATGTGTAAATTTGTGTGGTGCGTGTAAAGGCAATGTGTGTACATTTTGCAAGATCCTAACACTTCCTTATAAACTTTCATTAATATTATTTTACCTTAAGATGTGAACCTCTAACCTATTTCTATTGAAAAGATATAAAGATTTTATCAAAATTTGCGAGTACGCCGTTATCGAGAGCCTATTCGTTTAAGTAGCTTATAAGCTATTATTTTTATAATAAGCTAATTTAGCAAACGTTGCTTATCAGTTTAAATAGCTTTATAAGCTAACTAATAAGCTTATTTGTGCTCACTAAACAGAGAATGTGCACATCTAGCCCACCACAACTTTAATTAGGCTAGAAAAATGACTTATTTGCCTTACGCATCAAATAAATATATAAAAACTCTAATAATAATAAGTCAAAAAGAATTTAATAATAATAATAATAATAATAATAATAATAATAATAATAATATAAACGATGATTTGATAAGGAGTGACAAGTTTTTTACGCTAACTGCCAACCTACAACAAGTCTCCTCTGCTATCTGGTATGGATGATGAGATTGAGACTCATCTTTTATCTTTGTTTGGGATTGGCGACGTAAAGCGTCCAAGATTCTAACACTTCCATAGAAACTTTCATTGACATCATTTTACCTTAAGATGTGAACCTCTAACCTATTTCTATTGAAAATATATAAAGATTTTATCAAAATTAGTGAGTAGGCTATTACCTTTACCCAAACTATTTCGGTTTAGGCCTCACTTCAAAAAATAAAAAAGAAAGATATTTATAGCATGTTTGCTTCACCTTCTTAGGCCAGATTAGCCATATTAGACTGAGTTATCCGATGTTTACCTCAAAAGATTAGTTAGTCCATCGGACTACTTAATACCCTATACTGGTGACTTAACTAAACCATCCTTTTTGGGCTTCTTAGTTAATCCAGATGATAAGAGTGCGCTTGTGATGAAAATGCCCCTCACTTAACCCAACAATACACAAAAGAAATCGGGCGAACCCTTAATTAGGGTTTTACTTTATCATCTAAAGAGAAAATGCTCCCCATTTGTCGCCTACATCTTTTGATTTTCTTCATTGATTCAACGCCTAAACCCCCTTGATAATTCGGTAGTAGCGTTAGTGGCGGTGTCCGTATTCGTCTTCTCCGTGCTGTCATCGATTTTTTTTCTTCACCTTCTCAATCACACCTTCCATCATGCCTTCACAAGCTTTATCTTCTTTTTCAAACTATGAATCTCAACCTTGATCTTCTTATCTTATGTTTTTAAAATCGGTCTTCAACTTTTACATTTTGGCTTCTATATTCTCCGACCTCGCTTTCACAAGCATTATCTTCTCCAGCGAACAATCACTTCACTTAAAATCAAGCAATAGGGCAAACAAAAAACACATAAGCAGTCGATCAGAATACACTAAATGATACATTTTAACTAGTGCCAAGTTCAGCCATGGTTGTTGTCGTGTATAAGGGATGGGCAGGTAAGTCATTTCACTAGCACCAAAAACATGTTATCACAATGTTAAGACACCTAAGCGAACAAGTGACCAACTTGGGACTAATCAGTTAATCCAAGTCGCAATCATTTGTATAAGTTAATCCCATGAACTTAGGATAGTTGCATTTGTGAACCAAACATGGGTTATGGAAAGCCTATTCATTTAAGTAGCTTATAAGCTAGTTTGCCAAACATAGCTTACTGGTTTGAATAGCTTTATAAGCTAACTGATCGGCTAACTGATAAGGTAATTTGTGCTTGCTAAACAGAGCATGTGTACATCTAGCCTACCACAAGTTTAGTTAGGCTAGAAAATGACTTATTTGCCTCATGCATCAAATAAATAAATAAAAACTCTAATAATAATTCAAAAAACTCTAATAATAATAATAATAATAATAATAATAATAATAATAATAATAATAATAATAATAATAATAATAATAATAATAATAATAATAATAATAATAATAATAATATAATCGATGATTTCATAAGGAGTGACAAGTTTTTTACGCTAGCTGACAACCTATAACAAGTCTCCTGACTCCTCTGCTATCTGATATAGATTATGAGATTGAGACTCATCTTTTATCTTAGTTTGGGATTGGAGATGTAAAGCGTCCAAGTGTTTGTAACTAGTTTTCTGAGTGGCTTGTGACTCAGTTTTCCTTAAACAAAATCTTGATTTTAGATTAAGGCTAGAGCTAAGTAAGAAAGTTAGGGCCTTGCAATCAACCCATTTAAATTATCTTATGTTACTCGATTTGCATGGTAATAATCGTTGAGTTTGTACGGCAATGAAAATTTATGTCTTTTAATTTGTTAAATATTTTTTCCAAAAGATTTCTTGTTAAATATTATCCCACATTAATCACATATATATTACACATTTTATTGTTTGAAGGGTATTTGTGTCTATTCACATATTTTATTATTTTTTAAATTTGTAACTTCCCTGTAAGTTCAAAGTTGAACCAAACATGAAAATATGAACTCCCCCGTGAGATAACTCTCATGTAAGTTGGCAAAAATGAACCAAATGAAGTCATAACATACCACCTCAGACGCTCTAAATGGACACACGACTTATTGGTGTCTCATAAATACACATCAATTCATGTGCGCATAACCATCAACGGACAAATTAAAGAAGATTTATCAAGAGTGTATCCATTTAGCATGTCAAAAATGGGTCACCCAATCATTTTCCCTCTAACCAAATCAAATGTTATCTATACCCATCTTTTTTTTTCTCAAATTTGGAGCTAATTTGCAAAATATGAGTAAACTTTTTAGGTGAATCTCCACGCCCCACCAAGTTTTGTAAGATTTATAAAATTAGTATGAAAATATATTTGAAAGTTGTTCTAAATATAATTTTATATATTCTTATGATACAATATATATATAGTATGGAAAATGATTAAATAACACATTTCGGGCCGACACTTAAAGCGCACACTTTATTTTTTAGCTATTTATGACCCATTCTTGTCTCCCAGGACGTGGGCCTCACATACGACTATGACGATCCCTTCTCAAATTAGGGCACTGTCTAACCTAGTCTTGTCATTAAGCCCAAACCTCACCTCGTAGAACTTAACACGAAACTAGTCAGCCTTTTGAAAATCCATTTACCTACTTGCAAATTATAAGTTCAATATGTGTTTTAATGTTCATATAATAAATCGGAGTGAATTAAAATTTTGCTTACTTACAAGTTTATTCAGCGAAAGTCTTATAAATTAACGAAAGCATTAATGTGACACCTAACAATCGTGGAAGAACCAAGGAATAAAGATCACATGCATACATATAAAAAAACAGCGATATATAACAACATGTAATTGGTCAAGGTACTAATCACTCAACCCATAATATACAACTCCAAAGGTATATGATAGGCATATAAAAGTAATACATCAAAAATCAAAACCTACAAAATCTGGCGTAACAGCACTCCATTGGCTCAAAGGTAGTCAATGATCCTCTCTTTGTCTGGCCTACTACTCGATGGATTTGCACCCACCGTCATAAAAAGGACGGTGAGTATAGGAAAGTAAAAAGTAACACTGAAAGACATTTGTTCACATTCCTAATTATGCAACAAGTGTCAAAATTCATAATAATAGCAACTATGCTGAAAGAGAATCGTGCAAAGAGATACTTTAATTAAACAAAATGAAACTAACACTAGACTAAGTAGTACTGATTTAGGGTCGGTAGGCCAAGAGTCCTATCCCAATGCCTATTCCACTATATAAGGATGGATTTGTGCTCTACATCTCTGTGAAGGTCATAATTGCACTCTACGCCTTTATAATTATCCCAAATGTCAATCATCTGAGATGTATAATTGCCAACAACCCAAAGTCTTATAACTCGTGAAGTCACCCAAGTTATACTTACCAATAACCTCAAGTCTCATACCCCATGCGTTGCGTAAGATAGTGGAGAAATCTCGAACACCCTAAAAAGTCTAGTGATCCCCGTATGTCCACCAGATTTCTATCATAAAGTGAACCTAGATACAAGAACTGTTTTCATATTCAAGAACAACACAATAATGAAATCCAACAAAACCATTACATACTAATGCACAAAGGATATAGATTCTCAACACTATGTAATAACTATCTAATAGCATGTTATTTCACTGAACACATGTATTAATAATCAATAATGACATACAATATGAATTGGAGTCAATGAAATCATTTTATCAATAAACTATACCATGAAAGCAACCCCTTGTAATGAAAATGAATAACAAGTCATGGCATATGGAGTACAAAGGCAATTTAGTCCAAATGACTAGAAATGAATATATGAATAGGAATGAAAATGTAAATAAATATCTCAATCAGTTTACTTACAATCCACGCAATTTTTTAAGCTACTCCAGTCTCCCAACACCTCGAAACTCATATTTGAATCCCTGAAACACTTCTCTAGTTTCCTGATATCAAACTAATCCAAATAAGTTGGGTTTAAATCAGGTCAAATGCATTTAGGAACCTTAACCCAAAATAGCCTTTTAAGACTAAACAACGTTAAAATTTTAGCCTTCTATTTCAGCATAATTTTAGTCATGAAATTATCCAAATATCAAAATCTTCCACTAATACAAGATTTTTGGTCTCTATCTTAGCTTTCCATAAAGGTTTAGTTTTCAAAATCCCGATTTAAAACGAAAGAAATATCATATTTCTACTAAATATAGTTCTAATTGAAATCTAATCTGACCGGCTGATTTAGAAGATCTATTTCTCCCAATCTATAGTTCCAAAAAATGTAGTTTTTTTATTACAAGGCAGCAGCCATACCCAATAAAAACATACAAAAAGATCAGCTCATTTGGATAATTAAGTAGGGAGTTATTCCTTTAACAATTTTAGTTTCAAAAATTTTCTACTGCATTTCAACACCTATTTGTAGAGCACTTTTGGACATGAAAACATTTGAATCACAACATCTCCAGTTAAGCAACGTTGTTCCCCTTTGAGTAAGATGCCAAATGCTACCATTTTGAGTCGATTTGGATCTAAAATGAGCAAGTTATGACCAAATTACATAGACTAATCCCTAATACAACGTGTAGAAATTAAATTTTGGTCTTACAATTTCAAAAATTCATATCTTTATGATTTCAAAACCAAATTAAGAACTTTAATATAGCTTTCGAAAAAAAAAAAAAAAAAAAAAAAAAAAAAAAAAACTTTAATATATCTGGATTATCATCTTGAAATGAGGAATCCAAATATATAAACCAATTGCAAAATCTTAATCATCTACTCTCTGAACTTGACCAAAAACCAGAACTGGTTTCAATTAAATAAAGAGATGTGTACCTAGTTTGATGAACACCTAGCTTAACTTGATCTCTCATTCACCAAACCAACTTTGGTTGCCGGTCTTCTTCTTCCTCCAGCCCTTCTCCTTCTCTCCGGCAAGTTTCCTTCTCGATTAAGTAAATGAAATGAAGTTGATTTAGTTGTATGATTTGATTACTAGCTTTATATAGTAAGTGGATATGGTTGATTAATAACCATTGATCTCATTGTGCACTCATGTCTCGAGGCTCATCTAGTGATACACCTATTAACACATGTCCCACTAACTCATGCTATGTGACACCAATTTGTGTAACGACCCATTTTATTAACGTTATTATTTATATAGTAATTGCAGACATAGATGTCAGCTCAAATCCACGTAGACACCCTGGGTTGACTAGGACACAAGTCGGCCTAGGTACATTAGTTGATTGTGTGTTGGATTGCTTATTTGCAATTCAATTTATTAAATCTTTTGGTAAATATATCGCATGTGTGTATATTGAATAACGATATAGTGCAAGGTTGTGTGACGGGTAGTTGTCAGAAAGTGCGTGTCAGCGCGGGTATCGAGAGGCTAAGTACGGGTACACCAGAAAAACTCGACAAATTCATGTAAAATGACTAGGGAGTCCAATTTAAATGAGTAATGTAACTATAGTCTAATTAAATTAAAATTTGAATAATAGGCTATGGCGTGCCTCAAAATGCGTGTCGAGACACGTGGCATCGAATACCGGGTAGTCGAAGGTTAATGAGACCATGCGTGGTTAAGATTTGATAAATAAGACACTAACCATATGATTTTGAAAGGCTTAATGTAATGTGACATCAATTGAATAAATAAAAGCCTATAGTTTGCATTGAATAAAAGGGACCTTGAGATGGACATCGAGATCATCATATTGAGTTACTCTAGGAAGGGAGTGTGATATTGGAGTCATCAGGAGGTGTAGGACAGCATGCTGAAGAACCACAAGAAAATTCTCGGGATATGTACGCACACTTAATCAGAGCAAACAATATATAAAGGGAGTTAGTAGGGTCTTAATCAAAACACTCAAATTCTCATGCAAATACAAAGAGAAATCTGAGGAAAAAATGATCAATCAAGCTGGAATTTACACTTTGATGACCAATTCAAAAGATCTAACTAAGGTAATCTTCATCTCCACCTTCTAATATATCTAATGAACCTAACTTTGACATGTTTAGTGAATTTCGGAAATGCATGATGAGATCTCTGATTTATGGTGTAAATGTAACGAATTACATGTTAGTAGATCACATATGTAGAGAATTGATCATGGGTTTAGTTAGATTTGATGATTTTTATGAAATTGGGAAATTGTGTGAATGGACGGATTTGGAGGAAATTGGGTTAGAATTTATGTTTTGGAAGTGTTTAATTGATGTTTTGAATATAATTGTGTATGGGAAGCATGCATAAATCAATAGGGTAGCCAATTGAGAGGAAAAAAATAGAATTCTCGAGTGAAGAATTTTGTCACAAAGGACCAATAGCGCGTTACCTGAAATGGTTAGCGCTAATCGTTCTGGGTTGCTAACTATTCTTCGTCCCGAAGAAATAGCACGCTACTTAGTTCCCTAAGCGCGCTACACATGTCCCTTAGCGCGCTAAATGTAGATCAAATGGATTTTTAAGGGCTATTTTTGTGATTGCTCACCTAATACATGACTAAACATTATGACATAACCTGAAACTATATAAACTTGACTTCAGGGACTTGGGGAAATCGTAGCTCGGTAGCGGGAGCTTGTCGGGTCGGATACGAGAGTCCGGGGAGGTTGAAGAACAGTGTAAGGTTTGTAAAACCCAATTGAAAGACTCTGAGTATTTGATTATGTTTGTTTTTACATTTCATTCATTCCTTATTTTCATTACTCTATTTCGTTACTTGGACGTGGGTTGAGGTTACTCCCCCGAATTTCCTGGTTATGTTCACGATACACGAGAATATAGCACGTGTGACCCGGCCCTCAGTGAATGGCGACCTGAGCTTTCCCTTGGTGCACATGTCGGTGACTCGGCGGATTTGGCCAGCGCCGTGAGGGACCAAGTATCGGACTAGTTGGGCGCGACCACTGGTGGGAACTTGGTGACTCGAAGTACAGTCTAGTCCATCTGGAGCGAGCAAACACATTTGTTAGCTTGTTTATTATCTATTCATGCGATGAGCCATTTACAGTTGTTTGTTTTTATATTCTGCATGTTTACTTGACAGTATTCCTTGCATTTCCTTTACTTTATTATATGAATGCTCAGAGGAATTCCTTCGGATTTTACTTACTAGACTCGTCATCTATTTTTTGTGATGATTGAGTGCATATCCTAGTAACAGTAGGGGCAAGGGGACCCTTAGCGACTACATCTGATTGCCCGTTATCGAGGACCTACTCATATGTGTTTATTTTTGAGATTTTGTATATTTTGGGTATTGGGAGACTTGAGATGACACTATACATGTATATATACCTTGTTTGTGGTATTTTCACTTATATAGAGAGTACTTTACAGGGTTTTCCATAGAAGGATTTGCTTTTTGAATAATGTTTACCATGCTAAATCACTTATACCAATCATATCAGTTGGGGTTTCAGTTGATTTATGTTAACTTGTAAGAAACAACCCACTAGTATGGTTAAGCATTAGAATAAACTACAAATTAAGTAACAGTTAAAATAGATGAATACCCACAAAGAATAAGTTAAAAAATAAGGATAATCTACTAATTAATTTGGTAATACACACGTGGACACGATTTGCGAGACATGATTAAGATGGGCATGTATCGACCACTTGTAGTTGTGCCAGCTGGCAAGGAGTACAAGGAGACACGTCACCCTGAGGCGGCAGGGTCGCCACAATATGTAACTCCATTGGTGTTGAGATGAGTCAATACGTATCTTGATAAAAATCAAGTGGCTATCGTTTTTGTTGGCTTTTGCGGTTCATACGTAGCGGAGATTACAAAACAATTTTGACAAAAACCCCAACAGGATCCGAATCTAATTCCATTAAAAATGTTTAAACCATGAAAACTTAATCTTACCTCAGTCGCAATATACCTTTCTGAAGGTTGATCGATCTCTAAGGCGCTGCCAACGACGAACGCCCTCTATCAGCAGTCCACACACGAACGGCGACCGAGATTCGAAGTGCTAGCTTCGAGAGAATACCGAACCTTTTGTTTCTCTCCAAAACGATCCAGAGCATACCAAAAACCCTAAGTCGTTTCTAAAACGAAAATAGAGTTTTGGCCTTTTTTTCTTTCGTGTGTGTATTGTAACTTAAAGCGTCTATTTATAAAACCCTTGTATATAGACGGTTAAGTAAATTACAAATATACCCCTACTTAAAGAAGTATAAGTGTAATACACCACAAGGACGTTTCCGTCATGAATTTTATCATATAAAATTCATTTTTCTGAACCATCTTAAAATCTCGCAAAACCATTCTTAGTGTGCGACCCAATAGGCTTATACAACGTTGGCAGTATACCAAAACACATTTTGGTATACAAGTCATAAGCGGCCTCTAGCAAGACATTATGACTACCCAAGTTGTACGAATATCAAATCGAAACAACCTAATCAATAGTGTATATAACATCCTTTTGTCACACGATATCCTTTTGATCAAACATAAGGCATGGAATTGTCATCCAACATGTTCAATCGTACTAGTCTCGATCTCTAGGTAGAGTGAAAACATCCAAGTGACATTGATCAATATCAATTCACTTAGACTAGGCCTTTTAACGAGTCTAACACATCGAGGGATCCACTAGATATCTCTCTTTATATGAAAGGGACAAATTCTATCTCGATTACACAACTTCATCACATTGCTCACACAGTAACCAATCACAACCTTTATAATCGTTCGGTTAAAGACAACATTTGATTGTGTCAAATTACTGTGTTCCTAATGTTGAAATCTCTGGCAATCTCAAGTCAGAGGACTGAAAAATATACCTATCATGAGAAACAACTATGACTTAATCCATGTGATGTTCTCATAGCGGGTCGGTCCAGTACTTTGTTCCCTAACAAGTACTCGTGATCTTGATTCGTATCCCTATACGTATAATCATCATATGATCATCAATCAAGACTCACACTAGTCTTAATTCATTATAGTTCCCAGTATAATGATCGACTATGGACATTTAGGATATTTATGTAAATACCCATGGATCTTATTATAATGTAAACATGCAAATTAATTATAATAAACGGCAAATGAAATCCTCTATTTTATTAACTAAAAGTATTCATAAAGACAGTTAATGGATTGACTTAGGGCACATGCCCCATCAAGCACTGGTCCTATTTGTGAAGAAGAAGGACAATACTTTGAGACTATTTATTGACTATAGACAGTTGGACAAGGAAATAGTCAAAAATAAGTATCCATTACCGCGAATTGATGAGTTATTTGATTAGCCGAGAGGAAGATAAAAATGATGTGAATAGTGGTTCAACTCAAGACAGTGATAAGGAGGAAAATCATTTGATTAAGAGCACCGATATGGGCACCCCATTAATTAATGAAACCACCCATTTTTTGTCATTCTCCCCTCTAAATTACACTTTGATGTAAATGACACTATTGCCCCATCATATAAACTCTCTCCAATCTCACAACTCATTTTCAAACAAATTTTGGGCACCCCATTATATTGGTCTCTCATTTCTAACCTAAAGTCACGTATTGGCGTCTATCGATTTTTGCGTTTTCCTATAATCTGATAGCGAGGTAACACTATTTTACAACCATATAAAGATTCGAATGAACAGTTTTTTTGTTCAAAACAGTGAAATTGATGATTTGTGTGACGGCCCCAGTTTCCCCCAAACTGGGCCCCGCCCGACCTAAGACCACATGGACCCCCGAGCCAGTCTCGCAAGGTCAACACATACCTAGTCAGCCTTCTAATTCCTCATTATAAGTAAATTCAAACTTTTAAATTGAGTTATTAATATTTTTCAAGTTTTACAATTTAGTGGAAGCAATTACTACATTAAATAATTCAACAATATTATTAAAAGAGTTGGACAACCTAATTGTGGAGCCCTGCATAAATATATCATTATCAGATGAGAGTAATTACAAGATATACAAAAGATTCACCTAGCTATGGAGCCTTCCCCTTGTCGGACCGTAGATCTGCACTCAGTCAACCCCAAAAATGACGAGCCTAGGTAAGTAACGCCAGTATGACATATACACAGCATTTCAAAATAACTTAATCACTCGAATTCATGCAAGTAGAAAGAAATGAACAGGTAACGCATGAATATAAAAGACTGTAAACAAATCAATCAATAAGTGAGGCCAAATAGCAAGGAGTCCCGACCAACAGGTCGTTGAGTCGCGGCCAAAGCCCAGCAGACTCGGGTTCAGGACGAAACACCTGCCTCCCCAGCCCTAACCCTTACGACCATGAGATATTCACAAACTCGGATAACTGCCCCCAACGTACACTCAATTGGGAGATATCAACGACATCCAGATAAGAGCTCATATTACAGATAAACAGTACCATGACTCACTTGTCAATAGACCACTCCACGCAATAGCACTTTCAAGGATAGATATCGAAGCAATGAACAACGATATCCAATCGAGTAAAATGAAATGATTGTACAATTTCCTAGCTGATTTACTTACCTCGAGAACGTCCTGCTCACGCCTCGATATGCACACCCGACACCCGACTATACCTCATAAGTCCCTTGTGTCCATTTATACCTTTTTAGGGTTAAGTTACTACATCATTCAATCACAACCAAATTACTTAACATAAACCTTACCACGGCCTTCAAAACTCATTGGAATCCATCGCGTCGTCGAGTTTTATCGAAGTCACGCCTCCGATCGGTCCGACAACGTGCCACCGCGTCGTTGCTCCACGTCGTTCACCGCGCAGCTCCCGAAGCCGCGCCGCCACCGGAATCGCGCCGCTGCCAGACCGCATCGCTGCCGGAACCGCGCTGCTGCCAGATCGCACCGCTGCCGGAGTCGTGCCGCCGCCAGAGTCGCGCCGCCCCCGGGGCCGCGCCTCCTCGCCAGCGTAGCTGCTCCTCGCTGCCGGTCGTCATCATCTTCCCCACTGTCGCACCACTTCTTGGTCGCGAGAATCGCCGTCCGCGGCCTTCACGTTGCCCACCGCCTTCGCGTCGCACGCCGCCATCAGCCACGCTACTGGTCCACCGCTGTACTATTGGTCCGCGGCTCACTGGTCTCCGTCATCGCTGCCACCGCTGCTCTCCTGGCCGACTCCGATCTCGCCTTCACCGTCTGTTGGCCGTCATCCGCAGCAACCGTCCAACCAGCCAGCTGGTTTGCTGCTACCGCGAGTTGTCGTGCCTTGTGAGCTAGAACTCCGTCGCACTCGCTCCTCGCTGGAACTCCCTGTACCCCGCTTCTCTCCCTCTACCGTCGTCGTCGTCGTCTCTCTCTCTCTCTCTCTCTCTCTCTCTCTCTCTCTCTCTCTCTCTCTCTCTCTCTCTCTCTTTTTGTTTCTTCTTGAGGAAGAAAACAAATGTGTCGTCGAGATTCCTGCTGAGCGGAACTCGATGCACATCAAAAAAATATATTTATTTAAATATTTTCCATAAAAATTGGGCAGCGCGCATCTCGAGGCACCATAAATATTCACACCACTACCACCTCATTTCACAATTTCGACACTCGCGCCACACGCATCACAGAGCGCATCCAATGTATATGATTTTAATCTGACCACATCAAAACCACTATAAACCACTATAGCCACATTAAGCCGCTACCTCGGTCCCACGTCAGCACGTGACTCGAGGCGCGTCTCCGTTCGTGTTTCGGCTCACCGAATTCCCTGCATATACCTTTCTCAAAAATTAGCATTATAATCTCAAACTGATATTACTAAATAATACACACATCACAGAAAAACATCATACCTCGGTGTATCCACCCGAGATTCGGATATACATATTCCGACGAGTGGATCACAAATACGACCCTGACCTGGCACGTGGCACGAGTCAAATTTTCGGGTCGTTACAATTTGGTTTGTCATTGTAGGGTTTGGTAAATTCGACCATTCCGAACTTGTTTCCAGCTTAAAATGGACGAATGTACTGCAATGGTGGAAGAGGAGGTACAAGAAGAGGTATTCCTTGATATTTATTATTTTATTTTATTTTTGGTTTTTCATGTTTTCAATTGAAGTTGCACGGGCGCGCGATGTTTCGGCCTCATAGTACCGAGACATAGATAAGCGTCGGTAACGAGACACCGATACTTATCTGTAAGTCACGGTCATGATGTGACCGAAACACATGGAAGAGTCTCGGTCTTTTTATACAGAGACTATGCCATAACTCTCAGTTTTCAATTAAGAAATTTGGTTTTGAGTCGCGGACCTGTACTACCGAGAATATGGATTTTATTTTTGGTGAATTTGTTGTGCATTGTTGTTGATTCCTAATGTTACAATGTATTACAGGTAATGCCAGTTTCAACTTTATTTCTAGACTACAAGGATGCGTTTACTCCTTGTAGGTCATCCCATATAGAGAATCGGCTATTTCATGGCTTCAAATGATTGGTCGAGAGAACAAGTTTGTGCTAGTAACGAAGCACTCTGATGCCGGAGGGATTAAGCGCAGGGGAAGGGTCAAACTTGCGTGTGAGAGGTCTAGTACATTTAGGGGAATGTCACAAAGAGTGGGGAAAACCAAAGCGGCAAAACTTGCTTTGACACCAAGAACTGAAAAGGAATAGGAAACGGGGAGGACTCTAACTGGTACAAAAAATGCGGATGCCCTTTCCTTATTAACATCAAGGAAAATGTTGATTCTTTGTGTTATGTCACTATCATGTGTGGGAGGCACAATCACGGCCCCACCAAAAACTTGGACGACCACTCATTTGCAGGAAGATTAGATAAGGGCGAGCAGTGGTTGTGGTGCAGATAAATAAGGGTAATGTGAAGCCAAGAGATATTCTCAACACGTTAAAGCAAAGAGATGTTAAAAACATATCGACAATGCGGACAATATATAATGCACGACAAAAATTTTGAATTGAGGATACGGGTGTGAGGACTCAAATGTAATTAACAACTATTGCATATAGTGGAGAAGAATAAGTTTCTATAATATTTGTGAATTGTGTTTTTTCATCTTCTGATCATATGATAATAGATTATTGTTCTACTTTGTATTTGACAGTTGAAGTTGATTATGAATGCATTGTTGCCATCATTATATCCATCATGGGAAAGGTATGCTGAGGAGTGCGCTAAAGGTTGGCGTGATGGATTCGTAATTTGAGAAATCGTGCCAGTTGTAACTTCTCAAGAAGGCACGCCTTCCAAAGTAGATTTAGCTTCGCCTTAGTTATCAATAGTCATGTTTAATTTTTTAAGTTTCGATGTGTATACTTCAATGTGCCTAGAATATTTGATATGTCTGAGATTTGTAATTGTGAACTTCATGTAGTTAAAAATGACTTAAGTCTTTGAAAAAATTAACTCTCGACCAAGCAGGTCCGTGACTCATGCATTTGTTTCGGCATGCAATAATCGGCAATTGGCCAAACTTCTCGCTATGAAACTCCCGAGAGACGTTTTTCGCTTTGATATGTTATGGTTTACAAAGACGACTCGGTGACTCGTGCACGAACCAACTGGAGAACTCTCGGTTCCTCCCATGCGAAACTAAACATTTAGTTTCGTTCATGCATAACCGAGAATTTCACCATGGTCGATACCTTATTAAGACTACTAGATTACGGCACGATATAGCCGAGAATTTCACCATGGTCTCGGTTACTACATACCGAGAATATCCCTTCCTCTCGATTAGTCGTCAACGAGGCTCATGTAAAGCTCTCGCAGATACATACCCGAGAGTTATGTGAACGTTTCGGACACGTCCAACCGAATCCTCGCTAAACTGTTACATTGCACATACAACTCGGTGACTTATGTGCGTAAGTGCAACAACAATTTCGGTTGTAAGGCACCGATAATTTCATACCGGTCTCATCCTTAATGAACCAAGACTCTTTTCTGATCACAAAATGAACATGTTTGTAAACCAAAATTATTACAATACAAGTCTCAATATAGACAACAGTCTAATATTTAATGTAAGACAGTACAAGTTTCGTAATCCAACATTCAAACAACATTAAACAAATTCCTTAATCCAACAAAAACTAAAACAATACAAGTTCTATGATCGAGCATTCAACAAGTCCCTCATTGCTTTGGCTTCTTCAAATTCTTTCTATTGTATTCCTTGCCATGCATCCTCTTTAGGGGGCGAGCTTTGACCGTTGGCGGTGGAGCATTAGCCGGGGTGAAATATGTAGAAGTGTTATCATGCTGGGACTGCTTAGGGCCTGTTTGGGTAGGGGCTGATGTGTTGGTAGCGGTGGCGGTTGTGCCGGCTGCGGTGGTGGTAGTGGTAGTGGTGGTGGTAGGACCGAGACTCCTCCCCGAAAGGAAATTGACGATTTCACTCTCGATTTTCCTCGCAGACTTGAACGTATACAACTCCGGCTGGGAGTCCATCCATTATAGTGTTGCATCCAATGCGCGCCTATTACGCTGATGAAAACAAAGGAAATATGTTAATGTAAAAAATTATGGGTTTTCAAGAAATGCCATACACTTCTACATAACACACTTAAAACACATTCAATACCTCCAATAGTTCATTTTCAGCGATGGTTGTGGCAACCATGTCTTCATCTTCATGGCTCGGGTTGACGATCAATGGTGAGACGCTTTAAGGAACCAAGGCAGATAGTCCAGCGTAGCAAAAAACTTGAACTGTGCCTTGTCACCGCAAACTTCGGGTGGTTACGCCAACGCTCCCAATTGTCTTGTTGAAACCCATACTTGACAGAGTGTTTGAATGCAGATGGGCCTCGATGTGCTTCCAATGAGCGGTACAGAGGATCTGGTATAGATTGCACATGGCCAAACTGTCTCAGAATCCTCTCCGGATGGTAGGGCTCCACCACATCCATGTCCTTCAATGTTCCACTGTAGAAGGCCATCGCGTGCATAACTCCATTATCCCTGTAATTTACATAAGGGTCCCAAGTGACCTAATCAAACATAAACAACCATAATTAGTAACCATAAACTAACTTTAACATTTACCAACAAGATTGGCTAAGTAACCCACCTCACTTGGCCGCAACCTGTCCAACGTTCTCCTAATGGACCCAACCTTGTCAATATTCATCAAGGTCTCATACTTTTGAATCCATCTACAGACACGAGGTTGCACGTAGTCCATGTACTTTGCATTTAGTGTGGCGAGCCCGAGTTTGAAATGGTTGTACACCCATCCCTGCAAATACATACTACGTTAGTGGGAAAATGCAAAACGTAATTCTAATTATTTAGAAAACAATGTAAGTTCATTTAAAAATATACCTCAAGTAATGTGAGGTAGCCGGTAATCTAAGATACTTGTACTCTGGTGGCAGACGCCAAGTGTCGGTATAAGTAGGCTAATGCAGCTGCACCCCATGCATACTTTCCCACGTCTTCCAAATCTTCTAGAAGCTTCAATAAATACCCGAGATCCACTCTTATCCACAAAAAGGGTGCAAGAAAGTAGGTACAACAAGTACGCCCAAGCTGTGCACTCTACGGGGGGATAAGTAGTGTCACTCGAACCAGCTTTGGCGCACCATCGACTCTTCAACCAACATTTTCACACTGTGAGGCCTTGCTGATGTTCACTTCATCCTCGGCATCTTCAATGCTAACCCCAAGTAGTTTGGGCGCCAGCTTAATGGCATCCGAGCGAGATTCCTCGGTGTGCCTCACAAAGTTCTCAACTGCAACCATTTTTCCCGTCACAGGAATCTTCAGGAGAATGCTCACATCCTCCAAGGAGATCGACATTTCGCCAAATGGTAAGTGAAATGTGTTCGTCTCCGGCTGCTACCGCTCGACAAAAGCAGATATAACCTCCTTGTTAGCCTTGCGGTATAAGCAGTCTATCAGCGTATTCAACCCAAACCACTAGATGATCCTCTAAAGGCCCTCGGTGTCAGGGTGGCACGACTGTAAGTCCCATTCTTGGATCTAAGCACCATGATTGATACACTTGAATATCATGCGCTCCTACAACAACAAAAAACATTTCATCAGCTATATGAAAATCATAAGTTTTTAATTCCTCCATTCAATGAAATTTTATATACCTCGTTGCACCAAATCGCTAATGCGACATGATATTTAAAGCTCTTCAGCAATGATCCATCTGAAAGACCACCGGGGAAAGGAGCAGACCTTTCCTATTACTCTTGTGACTCCCCTTCATTATGTCCACCTCCAACACTAGTACTCCCACATCACATTACGATCGATACTAGTGGTGTCTACCGGTGCTGATGAGTCACTACTACTAGACTCTGATGCATGAGCCTCATCTTCACAAGATCTTATTGTCGACGCGTGTCAATGTTAAAACCCTCATCGTGCAATTAAACATTCTTTGCATAATTCCCAGCAGTCTTTCCCTTTCCCTTCACATCTACCTTCTTTTTCTCTTTCCGATAAGATGCATTCGGGGGTCTCCGACCGCCTCGCCTACGGTTACCCCTCGACACCTCAACACCAACCTCTTCCCTAGTCACCAGGGTTTTCAAATGAGTCATACCTGATATGACTACAATATGTAAGCGCCTGGAGCAGAAACAGAAGTAAAACTCAAAAAATAAGAACATAATCTTCCATTTCTATAGTCTCGGTCAATTAGGTTTGAGAAAACAATTAAAATCTCGGTGACGTATGACCGAGATAAAACAATAAGTCTCGGTAATGGAAAATCGAGAAAATTGGTTAATTCTTGGTTGTACATCACCGAAAGGAAAATAACTATACACTCTGAATTACTCTCGGTATGTGGTGATCAAGAGCAGTCGCAGCGTTACCCTACCTAAAATAATAATACATAAGCATAATCTCGGTTATGGACAACCGAGGCAACAATGTGTCTCTGTTACTATGTAATCGAGACTTTAAGTGCAACTAACCTTAAACTTAAATCATGGCCATTGTTAGACAAGATTGTTAGCATCTTCTCTAACTTGTGTGGCAGAGAAAAACGAGTTCGCAAATTTGCCGAACATGTTACGGTTAACAGAGACTTTAAGTGCAACTAACCTTAAACTTAAATCTCAGTCGTGGTTAGCCGAGATTGTTAGCATCTTCTCTGACCTGTGTGGCCGAGAAAAATGGGCTCGCAAATTTGCCTAACCTAGCAAACGAACCACACAAAACAAACAAAAACTGAACTATAATCTATCAAAATTGAGTTCAAACATACCAATAAGTCGTTCAATAAACGCCTCCTGTGAGATTGGAACCCTAAGACCGAGCCCTACAACGTACCCAATGCAAACAAATCGAGATCTCTGAATATGGAAGAACACTCCTACTTGAATGACCGACTAAACATAGGAGATGTTCAAACTGGTGACAGATCGATGCTCAAACAGAGGAGATGCTCAAACCCCTACTTGAATTTGGTGGTGGGGTGCACTTGGGGGCAATTTCGGGATTTCATTCAAATGGTTTGGGTGCCTTTGATAAACAACTTGGTGCATTCAACAGTGGTGTGCTTTCATTAATTGGTGGAGTGCCCATAGTGGCGCTCTTTGATTAAACGAAATAAGGCGGTATAATTATTTCTGGTGGCTTCAAAGAGAAGATGATACTGTTAGCTTTATTTTTTACAAGTTCAAGGCACTATAGTTTTTAAGAAGTGACTAAGTTACTGTTTCTTTTTTCTTTCCTTTGGGTGAGAGGTTTAGACCTCCCAAGTTTTTTTTCTTGTTTTCAATAAGATTGTTACTTTTGTTTTTATTATTAGATATAGGAAAATGCAAGAATGACAACCGTAATGACACCCTGAGTGACACCCTTATGATGTGGTGGGCAGATCCCACGTAAAAATGTGACGTGGCGTGCTAGCCTACATTCATGAAAGCCGCCATACGCGTTTCGAGATACACACCACGCTTTTTATACACCAAAAATTATTTTGCGCACACTTATTTTTACGTGGGATTCGTCCGCTACTGATATCACTTATAATGGTGTCATTCTAACATTTTCATATATTGATATATTGATTTTGACCGTTGCCGCCTAGTTATAAAGAGAGAGAACCTACAAAAAAAAAACTGAAAGAAAAAAAAAAAAACAACAAAGAGCGAGAGAGAGCGCGGCACTTGCAAAGTTGAATCCTACATTCCTACTCCTCAAACTTGAAACAAACTATCACACCCAACAATTGTCATAAATCCGAGTCCAATCAACCGTTCAACCAACACGTTTCAATAAAATCACATAGAAATCACCGGCATTTGATATCCGTGTCTCACACCGAAGTCTAAGATTCACCTCTATTTTAGTTAGATTGCGATTCTCCATCGGAAAAAACAGAAGAATCATGGAATCTGTATAGACCGTTTGGTACGGTTTTTTTTTTTATTTTTTTTTTCCGTTTTTGTCACAACAGATCACGGAATCTTTTTTTTTGTTCGATCCATATACATACACTTCAAGCTTCTCTGCAACTCATCAAACCCAGTTTTCATTCTTAATTAAAAAAAAAAGGTTCCATCTTTGAATTGGGTCTACGATTCAGCTCTTGAGGTTGGAACGTGAGATACGTTTGTTGGTTCTGATCAAAACCCAAGTGGGGTTCCAATAATTTGAGTTTTGGGAGGTTTGATGAGGTGCTTTGATGTCAGTTTTACCAATTTTCTTTTTGTTTGTTTTTTTGTTTTGGTTGTGCCCTAAATTAATTTTTCTTCTTCTTCTGTTCGCGGGTATTGTTGAATTTTTTTGAGTCAAAAGTGCTGATGCTTTATGGGGCCCTCGTGGATCCCATTGAGGGGTTTTCACTTTTCACCATCATCAACTTGTTTTACCCATATATTTGTTGTGCATCATTCTCGTATCTAAACTGTTATTTGTGGTTTTGAATACAAACTGGTTAGCATTGTATAAAGCATATTTTTAGGCTATTCCTCAGAGAGAGAGAGAGAGAGAGAGAGAGAGAGAGCATGATTTAGGTTTTGCTAGGCAAGTGACTTTATGCCAAATCTTCAAGGGTTCCTTTTCAAGGCTAGATCAGCATGTCATGGTTGTTGGCCACATGTTTGGTCTGATGGGGCTTTCTCAAAGTCAATCTTGTGATCTGATTTTTCCTTGCTTTTTGGTTCTTTATGTTAATACATGTCCACAAGGGATGTGGTGTTGTGGAAACGAGATGAGCTCCATAGCTTTAACTAAGGCAGAGGTTGTGGGTTCAAATCGTGGTACCTACATTAGTCTTCTGAAATATGAGGTTGGGAGTTACTGAATAACTCCTGCAAGATTAACTGAATGAATCGGAGAGATTGAAAAAGGTTTGGACACCCACTAATATCAGAATAGTAAAATACTATATATGTATATATTGTGATCAGTAAAAATATCTTCTTGTGTTTGGTTTGTGATTCAGTTAGTTGCCTTCGTTTTTTCCAACTTTTTCTCTCAACCTACTTATAAGATTCTTGTAAGATTCAATTTAATTCTGCTTATTGAGTAACTAAGAGTTGTATTGTCGGATTTTAATTTCTTCTTTAATTTGGAGACTCTTTGACTTCTGGGCTTCTGTATTCATATGATAACTGTTCTCTTCATTCCATTATTTGCCTTGGCCGTATATGATAATGGTCTTCTTTCTCCCTCCATGTTTTCAATTTTAAGGAATCTGAATATCTCTGCTGATTTTCTGGGCATTAATTAGCGTTCTCTGGAATTGCGCAAAAGAAAAGAATTGTGAGCAAAGAATTAAGGTCCTGATCTCATCTTCCCTTGCAGGATTTCTTCACTGGTTTTCAATCCTTGATTTTGTACTCTTTTGAGAGGTTTTGGTCTTCTGAGCTCAACATGTATGAGATAGAGAGCAAGGGAGGGGCCATAGTATGTATGATATTATCACTCATGTTTTTGGGCACTTGGCCTGCTCTCTTGACCCTGTTAGAGAGAAGGGGTCGTCTTCCTCAGCACACATACCTTGATTACTCAATCACAAATCTCTTGGCGGCAGTGTTTATTGCGTTAACATTCGGTCAAATTGGGGACAGCAAGCCTGGGAAGCCAAATTTCTTTACTCAGTTGTCCCAAGTGAGTTACCATTTTCATTTTGAAGCAACCCCAATGATTATCTTTCTTTCCTTGTTTCTTTTTAAAAATAATTAAATTCAATTGGTATGTATTTCTTGATGTATCAATCTAGTTGTGATCGAATTGAGGTAAGCGAAAAGATCGAAGGGAGGGTTAAGTTAGGATATGATTAAATTGCATCGGTTTTGTTTGGCAAGATGCTTCGATCTGCCTAAAATGACACATTGAATTATGAAACATCAAGGGTTTTATTATTCTCTATCTGTGCAGGACAACTGGCCATGTGTTATGTTTGCAATGGTTGGAGGGATTTTTCTAAGTGTTGGTAATCTGTCCACTCAGTACGCTTGGGCCTATGTTGGTCTTTCAGTTACAGAAGTGATTACATGTAGTATCACTGTCGTTATAGGTAAGCAGACTCATTTGAGATATTCTATCTTCAATGCGTTGTTAACTTGGATGATAGATGTAAAAGCTAAGTTGAAGTAACTTCTTCAAGGAAACTCTCAAATGTGATGCTTTTAATGTGATAGGCACAACCCTCAACTACTTCTTGGATGACCGAATCAATCGGGCGGAAATTCTTTTTACTGGCGTTGGATGCTTTCTAATCGCTGTTCTTCTTGGATCCGCTGTTCATTCTGCAAATGCAGCTGACAATGAAGCAAAACTCAACAGTTTGCCCAGTAGTTACAAGGATGGCATAGGGTATTTATCTTTCCTCTTGTAGCAACTGAAAACAGATACATAAATCCATTCAGATATGAAACTCATTGATATATTTAGTGGCGAACATTTTGGGTCTTTTTTTTTTTTTTTTTTTTTCTTTTACTCTTGATGCGTATTGAACAAGGGCATTTGTATGCAATAGGCTCAACACTATTTTATAATGTAATCTTTAGAATAGTGGCTTGTTACTCTTTTCCTTTTTGTTTTGAAGATTCTCTCTTAATTTCTTTCTTTGTAGTTGTTGACTCGTTATTTTTTAATTTTTTATTTTTTGGATAAGAAACAAACTTACTCCAACATGAGTCAAGCCCATGACCTCCCCAACCTTTCCTTTTCGCAAGTGATGCCTCACCCCTCTCACTAGAGATGCTTTGGCTTGAGTGGTGGAATTTAAGTTGATGTATTCTTCTTTCCACCGTTTTCGGATCAGAATTATTTTTGTTGGGATGTAGATTCCTCATGAAATTTGGCGGTGCTTTCCCTCTTCACTTGTTATCTAGTCTTACACAATTGATGGTGCCTTTTCAAAATTAATTGGAATCAGCCACATGGATCAAACTCTTCCGTTGTGCTCGGTTTAGTGCAATTGATGGTGAAATTTTGTTATCTAGTCTTATCCATGGAATTAATTGATTTAACTGATTTTTTCCTTTTCAGGGCCAAGGAAATATCAGCTCCAAATGGTGCCTTTTCAAATGGAGGTAGGTTATTGCTGTCATTCATTCTAATCCCAGTCTCTTCATTGTTGCTGTACCATCATTTACATTTTTGAATATCAAAACACTGTAGGTGAAACTAAAGACTCTGAGAAAGCCAAGTTTGGGACTGCAAACTTCCTAATAGAGCTTGAGCATAGAAGGTCAATCAAGGTGGTTGCTCCATTGCACTGTCAAGAGATCTTGAAGGATTGATTATGTTAACCTAATTTGCACGTATAATTCAATCATCTATCATCGATTTTAGGAGTCCAATTTTATCAAATGGGAGTTCATTTTATGCAATTAGTAGTCACAAAAAAATATCAATATTATGTGATCAAGACTCAATTCCCAATTTCATAAGTTGGACTTCTGTTTTAAAAAAAATGGTCTCCCAATATCGATGATGGGATTGATAATATTCACTTATTATGCATTCACTCACATTGGCAGGTATTTGGGAAGAGTACTTTGTTTGGTCTCATCATAACGGTGTTTGCCGGTGTTTGCTTCTCCCTTTTCTCACCATCATTCAACCTTGCTACGAATGACCAATGGCACACTTTGAAAGAAGGGGTTCCTCATTTGGTTGTCTATACCGCATTCTTTTACTTTTCAGTCTCCTGCTTTGTTATTGCAATCATCCTGAATATCGGCTTCCTGTACCGACCTGTGCTTGACTTGCCAAGGTCATCTTTCAAGCATTATATCAATGACTGGAATGGCCGACAGTGGGCCCTCTTGGCTGGACTCTTATGCGGATTTGGAAACGGCCTGCAGTTCATGGGAGGTCAAGCTGCAGGTTATGCAGCTGCAGATGCTGTTCAGGTCAGTGTCCTAGTTTAGCATGTACAGATTTTAAAGAATGAAATGAGAGAACATTTCTTTATTGACACTGATACTTGCATTACATAACATGACTGCAATATCTACATTGAAATAATGGCGCCTTAATTTGTTTCAATGGCTGAAACCAAGGCCCATTTTGCATGCTTTTGCATCCAAGTTAGGTCTTATGTTTCTTTTACTATTTTCTCTTATTGCTATTTAAATCTCCTTTTGTTTGTGAGGCAATTTCAGGCTCTCCCCCTGGTTAGTACCTTTTGGGGCGTAATTCTTTTCGGAGAATACCGAAGGTCATCAAAGAAGACGTATATTCTACTCGTAAGCATGTTGTTGATGTTTATTGTGGCTGTTGGCGTACTTATGGCATCCTCAGGGCATCGAAGGGGATAAATAATAAATATAGACATCAGAGGAGTTCCATTTAAGCTTCTTCGCTTTTTTACCGGGCAAGGTGTATTGTGCTCATTGTCAGCAGAAAAATGAAATGCAGAAGCTTGGGGAAGTAGGTGCAGAAGCTTGCCTTTTCTTGAGACTAGATTGCTATCAAGTTGTTGTAAAAGTAATAAACAGGCTTAGTAGTTAGCTCCAAATCGTTATAATAAGGTGATGTACATAATTGCCAAGCCGCATTATGCAAGGCAGTTTCTAAGGGATGAAAATTAAATTTATTGAAACGAGGATTTTTCATGTGACATCGATAACTAAAGTTTTTAGACTTGGATAGCGTTTAGCTTTGAATTTATCCACGTAGAAATGAAGTCTTCACCAAAATATTTGTGGAGTTTTATCACATGTGACTAGATACTATTTTTTACGCTATTTCACCATGTGCTTTTGTAGTGTTTTGTATGTTATATTTGTGGAGTTTTATCACATGTGACTAGATACTTTTTTTTTTTTTCGAAGGACTTCATACTATTTGTATGTATGTTCTTACTGTCTTGAGAAAATGAAACAAATGTCATGATCACTGCTCTTTATTCGGATTGCAATGAATTTTGGATTATTACTAATAATCAACTTATTTATAATACAGTCTGATAAACTCTTGGGAATTGCTAGAATAACAACGTCGTGTACATTACGAATGTACGTCGCGCCAATCTCATCGTTTGCACGTGCCTCGGGATGTGGCCTTACACATTTGGAGGTGCAATGCACTGTGAGATGGGCGTTCTGGTGTGCATTCGGCGTTGTTGTTCTAACATTTTTCTAAATTCTTAACACATATAAACATTGCACTAAATCGTACACAATAAAAGAATTTGATTAATGTAGCCGACCCTTATTATAAGTTGGGATTGAGATTATGTTTTTGTTTTCGTTGTTAACACATAAAACATTCATGAAATTGCGTCAAACATTGTGCATCACAAAAATGAAACACATCTAAAAGCATGCCAACAAACACAACAACAACAACATAGCATCATGTGACGGCCCCAATTTCTCACAAACTGAGCCCCGCCCGACCTAAGCCCATGTGGACCTCCGAACCAATCTTGCAAGGTCAACGCAGGGCCTAGCCAGCCTTTCGATCTATCCATATAAGTAAATTCATAATTTTAAATCGAGTTATTTGTATTTTTTTTTCAAGTTTTACAAGTTAGCAGAAGAAATTAATACGTTAAATAACTCAAAATAAAGTAATAGAGTCGAACATCCTAAATGTGGAACCCTGTAAACATGTATATTCATGTATATCTTGCGTCAAGTGTTATTACTAAGCAAAAATGATATACAAGTTATGTGTATCTCTCAACCCGAACAAGTATCCTAAGTGTGATAACAACATATATAAGTAATACAAAAAGTCAAAAACCTACAAAAGTGTGCGGAGGAGGGCCACTCCGATATCCTCAGAGTAGATCGCCAAGTGTCGATGTCCTGCCTTGCTCGGCTGCGGATCTACACTCGGTCAAACACAAAAATGCCGAATCCGGTTAGTAAAAGCCAATAGGATCTAAACAGTAATTCAAAATAAATAAAGCAGTCTATGGCGACCCTAAATCCCGAGGTCGCCAAGTGGAGTGTCACGACCCCGCAGTCCAGTGAGATCATTGACCCATTGGGTCTCATGCGCCACTAACGTCATTTGCTACATCACGACTACTCGATATGCGTGTTAACTCATTTCGTTAATCAGTTTATTTAAACAGTTGAATAACTTTTAGCGTTAAAACAGCGGAAGTCTTAAATTTAAAGCAAGTAAAACAATTAAATTCATCATCATATAAGTATCATTTATAAAAGCAATTCCTATTATGGAAAACCTGGTAAAGTGCTCTGTATATAGGCGACAATACTAAGCAGTAATATATACTAGTACATTGCCTATCCAGTCTCTCAATACCCAAAAGTAAAGCAAAATATCAAAATAACACGTACTAGTGAGTCCTCGACCGCGGGCAATCAGATGAAGTCGCCAAGAATCCCTTTGCCCCTACTAGTATTGTGATATTCACTCGACCATCACAAAAAGTCAGATGGAGAGTACATGTGACGGCCCCAAACTTCAAGGCAAACCGGGTACCGCTACATCGCCAGACATGTCACCAAGCATGCCATGTTACCGCACGCTTATCTTTAACTGCCCGCCACCTAAACCTTTGTACGTATCTTATTCGCCTTAACTTAATATTTATGGATATTTTTATGAATATTTACATTAAATTGACTAAGTTAATTTGTTCACGGTTTATTAATTTAATATAAATTAGACATCAAAGCGGAAGTGTTTGAAGCATGCAAACACCGTAGGAATGAAAGGTTTGCATTGTATAAATAACCATTTAGTGTGGAAACTCGTCATTAGATACCATGTATATTAAGAGCGATAAAAGTATAAAAGGTGAGCATATACATGTATCAGGTATACAAGTCATTCCCAAAAATTTTATAAAAACAGTAAATAGATACATACAACCACCTACGCAAAAAGTAACGGGCTCTCTTAACTTAGACGTAGTCGCCTAAGACGCCCTTGCCTCGACTCGTCGCAGGATCTTTATTTGTCATAAAAAATAATGACAAATCTCAGGTGAGTAAATCCCAGAGAACATTAGCTAGTATAATAGTATTCATAAAAATTTAATAAAACGGCTACAATTCATGCAATTTAAATACAAGTCGAGAATAAGGAAATTCGCATAAAAATAAGTCGTTGAGAAGTCGAATTTGGACACGAGTGTAGCGTGACAGAGAACCCTGGTTGACATCCGGGAATCATCTTAGCTAAACTGAAAGGAACCCATGACGACTACTTCGCCAAACATCTCATGGTCGAATGAGAGAAACCCATGAACGGGAGAACCCCCATCCAAACATCTCTCGAGAGGAACCCATGACGTGGACTTAGGTTTTCGTCAAACATCTCTCAACCTACAGGACTCGCGGAGAATACTCACCGCGTAGCCCTAACATGGACAATTACTCAAATAGCGCGGGGTAGCTAGCCCCGGGGTGTGAGTCCGTACCATGCCCGACCTCGTCAACAAACACACATACACACGTGGGAGTGGATGAACAGTAAATAAACAACAATAGAAAGCACAATGAAATAATTGAAATGCGAAATAAAGTAAGTGCTATAAAAGATTTTTAACTAATTTTTTCGTGGGTTTACTTACCTCAAATAGATAGCAAAATGCCTTCAAAACGTCCCGCACATGCCTCGAGATATGTACCCAACACCGACTATGATAGTCTAAGTCCCTGGTGTCCACTTACACAATTTTTATTATTTTAGTCTCATTAAATGAATTTATAATATGGGACCAAAATTTGTAAGATTTTTATTCCAAAAGTTTGATTCTTGGCACACTTTTCGAACCATACCGAGGATCGATCCTCGCCGCCCCCCAGCGTCTGCAGTCTTGCGCTTAGCTTGCCGCCTGCTTAACAACGCCATTCTTGGAGCGTTGTCGCATTGCCATTCGCGACACCGCTTGGAGCCGCCGCCGTCGCTGCTCGTCGTCGCCATCCGTTGCCTTGATCCTTGCCGCAAGCCGTCCCCGATCATTTGCCGCTTAGTTCCGCCGCTCCTCATTTGTCGCCTTCCTCGGCTCAAACGGCTCGACCACGATCCCCACCGCCGCACCGCCTCGCCACCGCCTTTCTCCCCGTCGTGACTCTCTCTCTCTCTCTCTCTCTCTCTCTCTCTCTCTCTCTCTCTCTCTCTCTCTCTCTCTCTCTCTCTCTCTCTCCTATCTTCCTTCTCTCAACGTCCTTTCCATCTCTCTTTCTCTTTCTACCCGTTTAAATGAGGGAATTTTTTTATAATTATTTTGGAGAAGAAAGGGAGTAATGGTGAGTGATGGGTTTGGTATGGTGATGTGATGTGTGATGTGATGGGATGTGTGATGTGACAACTAAATCTCAGGCTATCCCATACACCGGCGTTACGCGCTCACCGCGACGTCGTACACTCTCGTCACTACACGCGCATAATATGACCAATAAAATATCAAATAATGCGACACGAATTATTTAATAATAGTAAAATAAATAAACACTCACACACAAAAATAATAAATTTTACCTCGTTAGGCGTGCCCTGGACTTTTCTACGACGTCCACGTGGGTCTGAGTTTAGGATCTTAATCTATAATTTGCCAGTTAATCGGAATTAATTAGAGCGGGTCGTTACAATCTTCCCAACTAAAAGGAATTTCGTCCTGAAATTCAAATTTAATGAAATCTTTACCTTGAAACAAGTGGGGGTATTGCTCTCGCAAGGTAGACTCTCTCTCCCAAGTGAGGCCCTCGTTTTTATGATACTGTCATCGAACAAATACAAGTGGTATTTCTTTCCTTCTAAGAGTTTGTACCTTACGGTCCACTATCTCAATAGGGTGTTCCTCGTACTTCACATCTGGTCGGACCTCGATTCTAGTCATATCAACCATCGGTCTCGATCATGATCTAGTCAACCGTAACATCGAAATATGAAAAACATTATGAACCTCTGCCAATCGACTTGGCTATCTCAGCTGATAAGCGACCTTCCCAACTTGTTTCTCAATTTGAAACGGCCCAATAAATCTTGGTGCTAGTTTCCTTTTGATCCCAAATCTCTGATGACCCTTCAACGGAGAAACTTTCAAGTAGACTCAATCATCTACCTCGTAGCTCAGCCCATCGCGGTACCTATCTGCATACTTCTTCTATCTATGTTGGGCAGCCAACAACCGTTGACGAGTCAGTTTCACCTTCTCTGTATGGTCCACAACAATCTCAAGCCCCACAGCTGTTGTATCCTCGGGCTCTACCCAACAAGCCGGTGATCTACACGGTCTACCATACAGAGCTTCGAATGGTGGCATCCCAATACTGGCCTGATAGCTGTTGTTGCAAGAAAATTCACAGAGTGGCAAGTACTCCTCTCAAGGCTCACCAAATTGCAACACACATGCCCTGAGCATATCCTCGAGTATTTGTATTAATCTTTCTGACTGTCCATCTGTCTGATGATGGAATGCAGTGTTAAACTGTAATCTAGACCAAACTGCTCCTGCATAGCTTGCCACAATGATGATGTAAGACGACTGTCTCGATCTGAAACAATCGAAACTGGTACTCCGTGCAGTCGCACAATCTCTCTTTCGAATAATATGCTCAACTGTGTGAGATTTTACTTCATAGAGACTGGTAGGAAATGAGCTGACTTCGTCAACCTGTCCACGATCACCCATATCGCATCGTGTTTCCGCAAAGTCTGTGGTAATCCACAAACGAAATCCATCGTAATGTGTTCCCATTTTCGCTAAGGGATGGGCAGCGACTGCAATAACCCTCCAGGTCTCTTGTGCTCAGCCTTAACCTGCTAGCACACCTCACGACTCTAACATAAGCGCTAACGTCCGCCTTCATCCCTGACCACCAAAATAATCGTCACATATCATGATACATTTTGGTCCTGCCAGGATGCACTGTATATTGGGACCTATGAGCCTCCTGGAGTATCCCATCGCGTATCTCTGCCACTGCTGGAATCCATAACCTCCCTCGGTGCCTCAAACACTGATCCACAGACTCGCTCCAATCTGGGTGATCGGGACTACGTACCATCTCACTAAATCTCAAGTACATCTCGTCAGCCCTTTGACACTCCAACACTCGCGGAATAGAAATAGACGGTACACCAATCTGTCCACGAATTTGTGCGTCCGCTGTAGCAGGAACCTCTGTCAAACTCTGTGTTGTCGCCGCCTCAAGTAAACCATACTCGTGCATCATATGGCAGACAACCGTCTCAGAATCTGGTCCTCTCCTGTTCAATGCATCTGCTACGACATTTGCCTTCCCAGACTGATATTTGATGGAGAAGTCGTAGTCCTTCAGCAACTCTAGCCAACGTCGCTATCTCATGTTTAGATCTTTCTGAGTGAATAAATATTTCAAACTCTTATGATCTGTATATAATGTGATCTTCTCACCGTAAAGGTAATGTCTCCATACCTTTAGTGCAAATACGACTGCTGCGAGCTCCAAGTCGTGCACTGGATAATTCCTCTCATGGGTCCTCAACTGTCGGGATAGGTAGGCGATTACGCTATCTCCATGCATCAATACACAACCTAGCCCCGTGCCGCAAGCATCAGTATGAATTGTCAATCCTTTACCTAGCACTGACAACACTAATAATGGTGCAGTAATCAGTCTCATCTTCAATGATGTAAATGCATCATCGCACTCCTTTGACCAAATGAAGGGTACATCTTTCTTCGTCAATTTGGTCATTGGGGTGGCGATATTCGAGAAGTCCTTCACAAATCGTCGATAGTATCCTGCCAACCCTAGGAAGCTCCTGATATCTTTCACTGTCTCGGGTGTCAGCGAATCTATGACAGCATGAATTTTACTCAGGTCCACTGATATACCTTTGTCACTAATCACGTGTCCCAAGAACTTGACTTCTGACAGCCAAAACTCGCACTTACTGAACTTAGCATATAGTTTGTGCTCTCTCAACGTCATCAATATCTGCCTGAGATGTTGCCCGTGATCTTCGCGAGTCTTGTTGTAGATCAATATGTCGTCAATGAAGACTATGATGAATTTATCCAAGTACGGCTTCAATACTTTGTGCATTAAGTCCATGAACATGGCCGGTGCATTCGTGAGTCCGAACGACATCACTGTAAACTCAAATAACCCATATCTGGTGTTGAATGCAGTCTTAGGTATGTCTCTATCTCGAATCCTGAGCTGATGATAACCCGATCTCAAGTCGATCTTAGAGAACACACGGTCTCTGGCCAACTGATCAAACAAATCGTCGAAAGGGTAACAATTTCATACTGTCACTTAGTTCAACTTCTTATGCACATCCTCAAGCTACTATTTTTCTTCTTAACGAACAGGATCGGTGCTCTCCATGGTGATTTGCTCGGGTGTATAAACCCCTTCTTCTCTAAGTCTTCCAATTGAGTTTTCAACTCCTCCTGCTCCTTCCATGACATCCAGTATGGTCTGCTAGCTATCGGTTGTGTGCCTGACACTAACTCAATAACGAACTCAATATCTTTGTGTGGGGGCAATCTTGGTAGATCCTCGGGAAAGACATCGAAAAATTCACTGACAACTGGGACATCCTCAAGTCTAACTTCTGGGGTTTCGATTGACTCTACTATCCCTACAAATACTTTCATCTCTAAGGTCGTAGCCAATCTACCCCTGGTGGTCGGCAGTATACTCGCATCACCCTTGAAAGTGAACTTTGGTATGTCGGGGATATGAAAAGTCATTAACTTACGGAAACAATCCACCTGGGCGTGATATGACGCTAGCCAGTCTATGCCCAAAAGTGCATCAAACTCTAAGAACTCTAGAACGCGTAAGTCGATAGGGAGTTGGTGTCCGGAGATCTCTATCGTGCAACCCTCACAAATCATGTTAAGGTAAACCTTCTCCCCATCTGTTGTGTTGAGAATCAGGAGTGTACTAGCTATAATCGGTGCTAAAACGATTGCAAATCGAAATCATACCCTTGACGAGCTGTCTGGTGGCCTCGCGGTCTGGCTGTGCTACAACGTGCACCCGCTCCCTGGCCTGAACTGGTGGTGCTGCAATCGGTGCTACTGAAGCCATCGGACATTCTTTCTTAATGTGTCCGGTTTGTCTACATTTGAAACAAGTAAGATGCTTGTGTCCTAACCCCTGACCCTGACCTCTGTCTGACCTCTGGCCCTGACTCTGATCATACTATCCTCGGTCTCTGTCTCCCTGATCCTGGGTCGGTCTCTGCCTCGGCCGTGGTGCACAACCACCACTTGACAGTTGTGCTGACCGTGCAGGTACTATCGCGTGAGAAGTGATCGTCTGGTGATCATCATGTCAGGGCCTCTGTCATTTTCTATCCCTGTGATTGATGATCATTTTCCCTTTCCTGTCAGACCTGGTGCTTTGCTGGGACGACCCTGATGCCAACCGTGGCATGGGCATCGCGGCACGAAAGATAAAATATGTCTCATGGGCTAAGGCCATCTCGTAGATCTCCTGTAGTGTACGAGCTCCGCTTGATTCTACTGCGCTCGCAATCTCATCTCTAAGTCCGACTCCAAAGTAGTGAACCTGATCGCGATCTGTAGAAGCCAAATCCCCAACGAACTGTAATAGGTAGCGAAACCTCTCCATGTACTGGACCACTGTGCGATTACCCTGCCTGAGACACAAAAAAAGTAATTGTATCTCCCTCGGTATGTACTGGTTATAAAAGACATGTCTGAAATCGACCTAAGTAGTCGGCTCTCTATGAGTCTCGATATGAATGGTCCACCAAACTTCGGCCTCTCCTCAGAGCATATATCTAGATATCCCGACGCGAATACTGTCGTGAATCCTCAGAAGATTATGTAATTTCTCGTGTGCAAGAAGCCATCTCGCAGCTGCCTCTGGGTCTCCGCCTCCAGTGAAATATCCCGTCTGAAATCTCACAAACTCATTCGTCAGCTTAGCATTAACTGACAGGGAAGCCTCAAATGTGATCTCCTATGAGGTCTGTGTCAATGTCACTACGTGATGCCGGTGTGGTAGTCTCTGCCATAATTGCGATGACTGGCGTACCCTGAACAATTGACGCGGCAGCCGGCTCAGTGGCGATCGGTGTGATGGCGGCGGTAAGCGTCGCGATAGCCGCTGTCTGAGCACGGAGCAAGACCATCATCTGCTCGAACTGTCGATTGTGTGTCGCAATCCGATCAAGTACACTCTGATCAGTCGCGATAGGCGTAATACCACTCGTCTGTCCACCATCCTTCGAAGGTGGAGTCGACTGTCCGTCCATGTCGTATCTACAATAGCGAAGGCCCGTATCAGCCTCGTATACGCATATATACTATTACAAATCAAAATATATAACGTATAAGTTTTGACACTACCCTTCCCATGTTCGCTTCCCAACTAAAGTTCCAAGTTAGGATCTTCGGGTTTCCACATATAATGTTTATTGTTAAGTTTTATTCGGTTGTATTACATTTTCCCTTAAGTTCACCTGAACCTAGGCTCTGATACCAACTGTGACGGCCCCAAACTCCGAGGCAAACCGAGACCGCCACGTTGCCAGACATGTCACCAAGCATGCCACGTCACCGCATGCTTATCTTTAACTGCCCGCCACCTAAACCTTTGCACGTATCTTATTCGCCTTAACTTAGTATTTATGGATATTTTTATTAATATTTACATTAAATTGACTAAGTTAATTTGTTCACGGTTTATTAATTTAATATAAATTAGACATCAAAGCGGAAGTCTTTGAAACATGCAAACACAGTAGGAATGAAAGGTTTGCAAAAGGTACCATGTATCAGGTATATAAGTCATTCCCGAAAATTTCATAAAAACAGTAAATAGATACATACAACCACCTACGCAAAAAGTAACGGGCTTTCCTAACTTAGACATAGTCGCCTAAGACGCCCTTGCTTCGGCTCGTCGCAGGATCTGCGATTTGTCACAAAAAAATAATGACAAATCCCAAGTGAGTAAATCCCAGAGAACATTAGCTAATATTCACAAAATCCAATAAAACGGCTACAATTCATGCAATTTAAATAAAGGTCAAGAATAAGGAAATTCGCATGAAAATAAGTCGTTGAGAAGTCGAATTTGGACACGAGTGTAGCGTGACAAAAAACCCTGGTCGACATCCGGAACTCGTCTTAGCTAAACCGAGAGGAACCAATGACGAGCACCTCGCCAAACATCTCACGGTCAAATGAGAGGAACCCATGAACGGGAGAACCCCATCAAAACATCTTTTGAGATGAACCCAAGACGTAGACTTAGGTCTTCGTCATACATCTATCAACCTACGGGTCTCATGGAGAATACTTACCGCGTAGCCCTAACATGGCCAATTACTCGAAAAGCACGGGGTAGCTAGCCCCGGGGTGTGAGTTCGTACCATGTCCGACCCCGTCGACAAACACACATACACACGTGGGAATGGATGACCAGTAAATGAACAACAATAGAAAGCACAATGGAATAATTGAAATGCGAAATAAAATAAGTGCTATAAAAGAATTTTAACTAATTTTCTCATGAGTTTACTTACCTCAAATAGATAGTAAAACACCTTCAAAACGTCTCGCATACGCCTCGAGATACGTACCTAACACCGACTATAGTAGCATAAGTCTCTGGTGTCAAATTATATAATTTTTATTATTTTAGAATCTCATTAAATGAATTTATAATATGAGACCAAGATTTGTAAGATTTTTATTCCAAAACTTTGATTCTTGGCACACTTTTCGAATCATACCGGGGATCGATTGTTCCGACAACGCGCCACCGCGTCGCTGCTCTACGTCGTTCACCGCGCCGGCAGCCATTGTCGCTTTCATGATGCATTGTGCGCATTGGCTGGCGCATGGCTTTGGAGCCGCCACCGTTGCTCGTTCCCGACCTACCGCCGCCGCTGCTCGTCGTCCGCCGTTCGTTGCCTTACTCCTTGCCGCAAGCCGTCCCCGACCTTCCGCCACCCTGTTCAGCCGCTCCTCGCTGCCGCCTTCCTCGGCTCAAATGGCTCGACCCTGATCCTTACTGTCGGCACCACCATCGACACCGCCTCTCTCCCTCCTGGCCGTGACTCTCTCTCTCTCTCTCTCTCATCTCTTCCTTCTCTCAACGTCCTCTCCCTCTCTCTTTCTCTTTCTCTCTCTCTCTCTACCCGTTTAAATGAGGGGATTTTTTTATAATTATTTTGGAGAGAAGTGGGAGTAACGATGAGTGATGAGTTTGGTATGGTGATGTGATATGTGATGTGATAGGATGAGATGTGTGATGTAACAACTAAATCTCAGGCTATCCCATACACCGACGTTAAGGGCTCACCGCGACATCGTACTTTCTCGTCATTACACGCGTACAACGCGACCAATAAAAATATCAAATAATGCAACGCGAATTATTTAATAATAGTAGTAAAATAAATAAACACTCACACAAAAAAACAACAAATTTTACCTCGTTATGCGTGCCCTGGACTTTTCTGCAACGTCCACGTGGGTCTAAGCTTAGAATCTTAATCTGTAATTTGTTAGTTAATCGAGATTAATTAGAGCAGGTCGTTACAGTACAATTAGTAAGATTTCAAACGAAGTACACCGAGCATTTATAATAAAATAAATACATACAAATAATCATGTGGAAACTAAACATGCAACTGTGTTATGATCATCACATGAATAAATAGCACGAGAGAAACAAAATGTGTACTTGTCCCGATCAAACTAAACTGTACTTCGGACCCCCAGGATCCTTTCGGTGGGTGCCCCCACTTCCTTTCACGTAGTTCCTCGCGGTGCGTGTCCGACACGTGCACCCTTAATGCAACTCGGGTTGCAATTCACCGAGTGTCTGATCACACATGCTACAACCTAGTGTGCCATAGGTACACTACGAATATCAGGTGGGAGTAACTCGACCACCAACCCAAATGTATCACGAAATAGATTACAGTAACAAGGAATAGGAAATCAACAATGGAAAAGTAAACCCTCAGTGACTTTTAGATGGATTCTTACGTACCTCAAAAATGTACTCCAAAGTCCCACTCATGTCTCGAGATACGCGTCCAACTCCCGACTATGGTCTATTAAATTCATGTTGTCCAATTAAACCATTTTAATTAGTTTAGATTCAAATTAAGTGAATTTATAATGTGTGACCAGAAATATGGAAATTTTATTCCTAAAAGTTTGGTTAGGCACACTTTTCGAGTTATACCGGGGTGTCAAACGCTTGAAAAATTCTCAAATACTATTTTTCTATCTTTTTCTCATTTTTTTATATTTTTCCTGATTTTTTGGATTTTTTCATAATTTTCTACCTATTTTTCTTATTTTTTCTGTGATTTATTAAATTTAAAACTGTTTTTTAAATTAAATTTTAATATTATATTATTTAAATAAATGGGTGGGTCCCTGGACCGGGTTTGGCCCGGCCTAACCGAGTCGGCCTGACCCGGTTCGAGCCCACCCAGGTCGGGTCCAGTCTGACCCAACTGGGTCGTGCCCGGACCGATCCAGGCACTTACGCGCCCCCTCCCATCTTCTTCTTCAAAGAGACGTTGGTCTCTGTTTTTTTTTTCTTTCTTTCAACCAACAACAATAACAACTTCAACAACATCATCAACAACAACCAACACCATTAATATCAAATTTTCTCCAACATTTAATCAACAATCAACTTCCACCATTATAGCACATTCAAGCTTTATTTTAATGGAGAATTTAAAAGAAAGTGAAAATGCTCACCTTGATCACTTGCTTCCTTAATCAAATCACTTCCCAGACTCCAAGGATCTCATACAAATCTCACACTCTCAATGGTTGTTATCAATTTTTTCTCAAGGAATTACACACTTTTTTTTTCTTGCTTTGTGTAGAAGAGAGGGAAATAGAGAAAACGTGGAGGAGAGTGCAGAAATGAGTGGTAACCCTCTTTTTGGGGTGTTAGGTGTATATCTGTCATGTTTTCATTTCCTCCTCTTTAGACACCAATTTCTTTTAGCCTTGTTCAATTACCTTCAGTTACCCGGTGTCCCGCACCTTGACACGCATAACGAGGTGCGCCATAGTCACCAATTTTGATCAATTGACTTGAACTGTGTTTATCATTAATATTTGTCACATTTAATTAAGTTGATTATCCAATTTATTTTTTCGACCTAGTGTACCCACAATTCGCTTGCTCAGTACCCGTATTGACAAATTTCTCGAGGCGAACACCCGTTACACTATCTCGCTCGATTCAATGATATAAATACACACATGAGATGTTAGGTAAATAATTCGATATATGACATCGCAAATAGGCAAACAATCACGCAAAATCACTATTTACCTAGCCAGGCGTGCCCGGACCTATCCGCGATATCCACGCGGATCTGAGCAGGCGTCCAAGTCTGAAAATAATCAATAATACCGACGTAATTTAAATTTGGGTCGTTACACTAAAAGTCATGCGGATAGAAAGAAAGCTATATGAAATGCATGATAATAAGATTGTAAAAATGAAAGTACAACGAGAAATGAGTGTCAAAGGAAACAATAGAGAGGTGCCTTCAAGACCACCGAGTACGGGTGCCACAGGGTCGGGGTCCTAGAGTCGGGACAACGCCAAGCAGACTCGGGTCCCAGGAAGCGGCGTTGCCTGTTGTACCTAGACCGTCGTGAATGAGGGATATCAACGGTGCCTCGGATAAAACACATCTCATTCCGACCAATTACTCAAGTGACTCGAGGTCATGGCCCCGGTTGCAAGCTGGTAACCACTCCAATTAGAGACACTCGCATGACTCACTTGGCCCTCGGACACTCATAAGTGGGTGAAAATTTCAAGAAAGGAACACAGTGCAATATCAATAAAATATAAGCTCAAATGAACTACTGTACATTTCCTAGCTGGTTTTACTTACCTTAGATTTGCATAAGTCGCCACGTCAAAGTAATCGTTCGAATAGTAGGTGTCCTTGTCGCGTATCTACAAGCGTATAAGTATAGCACAAATTCTTTAGACTCGTTTAAAACTCATTTAGAGTAGCTTAGACCATTTACTCGTTTACAACTCATTTAAAGTAGCTTATACCATTTAGGACTCATATTTATTCTCAATTAAGTTACTTAAGTCATTCTCAACTTTTTAAAATTTTCTTTCAAATCAAAACCAATAATTCGAGTGCGATAAAGAATGTAATGAAATAAAATAAGAAAATCCCATAATAACTTGACTTCAGACACAAATCAAATGAAATCGACTAACTCACGACCAAAGAGTTAAGTTCGACTCAAAACTCTCGAATCATAGCATTTGTTTAAGAATCCATGGCTTAATCGAAGTAAGTTCATTTTCGAGCAACTATTCTCATTGATTTGAAAATCATGTAATTCCACTTCATTTAGTTCCTAAACTGAAGTTCATTTTAAAAACGAATCCAAGTCCTTCATTATGACTAAAACCTTCTCATGAGCTGACATAAAATCATAACGACTAAACCAACGTGTCGACTATGTTTGTTATCAATAAATTTTGTCAATGTAAAACCTTTTCAAATGTAGGTTTGATCAACCATATGTTTAAATAAACCTAGAGTTCATAGCACTCTTTTTTTAGTTCTACAACTCATTTATTAGCTAAAGAAATCCATGGAAATCAGTCAAAAGCCAAATTTGATAAATAATCCACAAGACTTAGAACTCATGTCCATCTATTGTTTACAAGACAACATAATAACTCTTTCGATAATTTCATCAAATACATAGAGTGCATTAGTTCCCAAAACCATTTCAAAGCATGAAGACTTCGAGATAAAGGCCAAATCATCGAAAAGGTTAAAAAACCCTTTCGTGGATTGCGTCAAACCATAACAAAAAGATTAATCCACTTTTCAAAACTAGAAATCCTCTTTTCAAAACTAGAATGATTCTTCAATCAAATTCTTATTCTATTAAGGTTTTTAAATAATCAAGATAGCAAAACCATTATAAGGAACGCAAGAACAAAATCCTTCAATCTAAACTATATCAGAATCATTGATAACTACGAGAGATTTATAAGTTTAACATGAGTTTGAATTTTCGATACGGTTAAGAGCCTCACCAAAACATTTAATGGAGTCTCAACTTTAAGATTTTGTTCCTCCAAACAAGTGCCCTCGCCATGAGAGCTTCGTTGGAGCTATTGTCTAGCTGGAGCCGTTGTTCTCTCTATGGATCGCTGCTGGCTGGCCATCTGCGCCATTGTCATGGTTCTCGCCGGCATTCGTCCTGCTGGTTCGTCCCCTCTGCTACCTGGTGGACCGTGTCTCCGCTCATCGTCCTCCCTACAGCCGCACCACCTTCTCGTCCACTGCTGCTGTTGGCCGTCCGCGCCTTCGCATCATCCGCCGCTGCGGCTGCTCGCTTGGCCGGACTCTAGTCTCGCTGGAGCTGTTATCTGCGAGCCTTCGCGCACCGATCTCCTTGGTGGTTCGCCGCTGAATCGTGAGTCGCCGTCCGCGCGGCTTGCCTCCACGCCGTTCACACCGTTGATGTCCGTCGGAGTTTTTGGCCGGTCCACCACCACCATGTCTCACCGGACTCATCCGCACCCGTCGTCACTATGAGCCGCTGCCCGTGAGTCGGAGCTCCGCCATGCCCACTCGTCCTCGCTGCTCGAATGGCATCTGCTCCAGCAGCTCCTCCGAGCCGTGCCACCGCCTGCATCGCATCTTCCCCGGAGCCGCTGCTCTTTGCTATCGTCTACGGCTCGCCGGGACTGCTCCGTCAGCCCTGGTGCGCACGTGAAGAGGACACGTAGAGGGAGGGGTCTCCCCTCCATGTATTGTGCGGATGAGATAGGGCTTTCGCCCTATTTCATTTCGTTTTTTTTTGTTATTAACAAATTACCTAATTACCTCTTTTACAAATAATTTGCTTTAAAAGTTGAACCATAGCCACTTATTCAAACGTAAAGTTAATTTAATTTAAATCAAATTAATTTGGTGTACATCATAAAATGGGCACATCAAGCACAATTATTTTTTTATTCAAGCACGTCGATCAACCGCAACTCTCAATCGAATTTTAGACCACTAATAAATCGTGATTAACGATTAATTAATAAATTAAAAATACGAATCGTTAGATCTCAGTCCCAAATTAATTGGGGTCTAAAAACATGTTAAACGGACAAATTTTGTTACCGTTGATTTTTTTTTTTTTCAAGGAATTTTTTTTTCAGAATTTAAAGGAAACTTTGCTCTTATAAGACTATAAGTCTCTAATATATATATTTATTGCTTGGGAGTTGGTGACTAATATAAGGCAATTTTTTTGAGATTACTATGCATGATTATTATAGAATTCACACATCACATATCAATGAATGTTTTTTTTTTTTTTTTTTTGAATCCATGAATGTTTGATTTAAGTGGATGGAACTTAATATTCCTCAACCAAATATTTTGACATTGAACCTTCTGTACAAATAAAACTATATTAGAGTTTGAGAAATTCTATTTATATTTATATATATATATATATATATATATATATCAAATAATTTCTTTTCAAACCAGCTCACATAGCTACGTTTAAAAAGCACGAATAAGCGTTTATACCCAACACACATATGAGAATTGCTATGAATTTTCTGAATTCTACTACTAATCTCTCGGTTATTATGAACCCTTTACAAAAGAAAATATTTATTGACAAACTTTTTAACATCTTTTTTTGAAGTATACTTTATAGTTTTTAACATCATTATGTAATATGTATATAATAATAATAAAAAAAAAAATCAGATGGGCCTAATGAAAGGAATGTTTTTATAAATACAAACACATATTTCCAGTTCCCTAGAGATTTACTGGACCACCTGGCACTAATTGGGGCAGTATCTCTTACTGCCCCCTTTCCAGGGAGAGAATTGCAAAATGTCATAAACCTAAAGGAGCTCAAAATAATAAAATGAAACGGATTGCCAAAAATAGTTTAAATCAGAGAAGCAATGTGAGCAGTGGAAGAGTAGGAGCGAAACAGGAATCCACTCTCACGTTTTTTATGTTGATTTCAAACGCCGTTTGAGTTCCGTAGCGAATACAGTAAAAAATGTTTTCATGTTTTCTAGTGTGAGAGAGGAGAGATTTCACTCTGAAGAGAAGACTGTGATTTTGTTTTTTGGTTTTCGCGGCGACTCGTGCTCGTTGGAGGTAAGTGACATTGTATGTGTTAGTCAATTGTCTGCGAAGCGGGTTTTTGTCTCTCATTACTTCAATAATGGTGAGTTTTCATGGGTTTAGTCGTTTTGGTGATTTTGTGTGTGTATTTTGGTTCTAAATGAAAATGGGCTTAGTCGTTTTGGTGTCCTTTCAAATGGGGTTATGTGGTTTCTCTTTTGTTATTTGAAGGAGACATCTTCAACGCTTTACTTGAAACTTTCTCATTCATCCCTGGCAAAAGCCCTCAAATCCCTTCTCTGAAATCCTTCGGCGTAACAGTCCATGCCTCCACACTCATCTTTGCTCTTCTCTCATGCTCATGGTCAGTGGCGGATCTAGGGTAAAGAGCAAAAGAAGGTAAACGGTTTATTGATGTCGTCTCTCGACTTAATATCCAGCGGTGTAAGTAAGAACCTCCTGAGCCAATACTCTAGCCGGGGGCTAAACGCGCTTCTCAATCTTCTTCGTATAAGGGAAGGAGTCTAAATCAATGGAGGCTTCCTATATTGCTTCCGGAACCATGAATAAACTGGTGAATGCTGGCTTTGAGAGGAGAAGTGGAAGAAAAGGCTCGGGATGGATTTAGGAGTCTTTGTGCGAGCTGTATGCGGTGAGAGTTGCACGTATCTCTTGATCAATCTGTCCTTTGTGCTCTGTGTTAGAAGGGGACTTTCTCAGGTTATTTATTTTCATATTCACTCTTTTGAGTGGCGCATTAAGTTAAGATGGATAGACCTTTTGTTTAGCATCCATGGAAAAAAGAATTCCTAAAGTCAAGTGCGTGCCGAGGGGTACCGGGACCTCCTATAGTCCTCCTATGTATTCGTCCTTCCCCTCACGTATTCGTCCTTCCCGCCCCTCATATGGTCGATGCACGCTCCCTATATAACAAGTGTAGCATTGTAAAAAAAATAATGTATTTGAAGTGTCTTGAGTGTAGCATTGTCATTTTTTTTTTTTGTTATGCTTGCTTTTTCATACTAATGTATTTTTTGTTTGGAAAAAAAGGTTAACCCCCCTAACAAGATTTTCTGGTTCCGCCACTGCTTATGGTATCTGAAGAAGAACTAATGTCCTTTTTCCCAATAAAACTATGCTTGTTGATCTTGGCATAACCTGGCACATATCTAAGCAGTTTTATGGATTTTCTTGTTGTTTTTATTCTCCTTTTATATTTTTAATCTTTTGTGCAGAATGAAAGTTAAACTGGAGTTTGCATTTGCATGAATCCCCATTTTGATTTTAATTTATGTTCGCTGCGTGTTTAATTGAAGTTTTTGCGTTTGTCAACTACAATTTTTTCAGGTTAATTTCATCCCCTTGTGATCCATAGAATTTTGAAAATGCAGACTAGTTGGCTTAATTATCACAAGACCTGAAAGTACTCATTGGTGATGAGAAAAGATAAGTTGATTTTGGTAGAATCCATCTCAAGCACACTGGAAGGATTGCAGTAGATTGCTGCACTATCCACACGGTTCTTCAAACGATGGTTTGTTTCTTAAATTATCAACTTAGATTGTGGTTTTCGCGCAGCTTGAATCAATATGATCTCGGATCACTTTCTTCTTGCGTGAACATGGAAAAGAAGACTTAGTAATTGATGTAACAACATTGGATTCAGAATCAATTGCTTGGAGCAAAATGATTTCTATGCATTCGTTTTCTGTTTCATTTTTTACGTCATACACACTCATACATATATAATATATTTATACATGTAAAATTGAAATGTTGGTACACATATTATAAATATTTAGGTTTCCCATATAGTTCTGGCATCTACTATTCACGCCACTATTGCTGTGAATATGTGATTCTTGTTGAATGGTTTTACAAGATAGTTTTGATAATTTATTTTATCTGATCATGCATTTGTTATTATCACGTTCGTTGAAATTTTGTACAAATAGCATGTGTTGTGAAAGTCTTGCATAGGTAACAACTACTCCATCACCCAGGCACTCCACAAATAAAGCATCTCGAAATTACTTAAGGCGAGCAACGAGGCTGCTGAACATTTCGTAAAAGATTAGTGGGGTTACTATGTATATGTGAAATTCACTTTTATTCGTGTTCAGCTTGAATTATATGATCCTATAAGTATTTTTCTGTCAATTCTTTCGTGTATTTTTTTTTTTAACTTTGTTTATGCCCTTGGATTTAATTGGTTTGGAAAGCTCACCATCAATTGATTAAATTGAACACAATGGAAGAGTTTGATCCATGTAGCCGACTCCAACTAATTTGGGATTGAGGCTATGTTGTTGTTTTCTTTATATCCTTGTTCAAAACAAGGGTTATAAGAACTTAAGTGGTCAGTCACTTGTTTTTAGGAACATTCAAAGAATCCGTCAATTTGTGCATCCGGTCCAATCCATGCAAACTAGATTGACTAGCATATTATATATATTGAAAATCTACAAATTCATATTCGAGGAATATTAATAGTGTAAAAGACCTAATATTGAATGAATAATAAGAAATTGAACCAGTATTTCTGCACCGTCGGTTGCTCTCTGTTGATCCCTATAACATGAGAAATTTGAGCTTTGAGGTGGAGGTTTGAAGTGTAAGAAGATCGGCTAGAGCTTGGTTGAGTTCAGGGAAAGTCTGTGCTTTTATTTCAACTGTGGAGAATCCATTGAAGACACCGTATATTGTGTTGCAGCCAATCGAAGAAATATGTTGTGCTTTTTGAGGTAAGAGACATTGTGAATGTGAGTTTTATTTTTTATTTTTTATTTTTTCATTTTTGCAATTTGTTTGTTTTGTATCACTGTGTTATGGTTTGTGTCATTTTATTTTTGTAATCTGATTTGTGTTTGGGTAATTTGGTTATCTTCAATTATTATGCCATTTCTTAAGCAATTATTGCCTGTTTGACTATGCCGCCAGTTTGTATTGTTTTTTGTAACACTCACTCTTTTCGATCGAAGTGCACTATGTGTTTCTTTTGTATGAACTTTGGAAAGTAAGGGGTAAGAACTAAACAATAATTTTGACCACACTTTTTGTAGTTTACACTTTGAATATCTTTGCTTTTGCAAGGACAATTAATAAAAGAAAGAGTTTGATCGGGTGCTGATTACAACGATTTACTACCCTAAGAAAAAGAAGAGCCCAGGAGGGGTGGGCCTGAGCTCTTATGGAAAAGAAAGTGGAAAGCATAGACTTATGTATACATAAAGTTGTATTGCAGGCAAGGATTGCAAGGCGCCAAGGCGGTGCCTAGGCATTTTCCCTGCCTACGGCGAGGCAGTGCTAGGAGAAGAAATATTTATTTAGAGGTCCCTAAAAAGTTAATTATTTACCTTTCTATCTACTAATTACTAGCACCACTAGTCGTTGACCTTGATATTCAATATACACTTCAAAAAGTACTAACTAAAACATGATAATTTCAAATGATGCATATGTGCCATCAATTATCAATTATCAAACACATTTTAGTTTTTAAAATTATTTTTACCTCCTTAAACTTAAAAAAATCATGTATAGAAGTTTTCTAGTTGGGGTAGGGTTTACATCATTTAGGGTTTTAGATATTAAAAGTTTCTGAAATTATTTTCAGCTCCCTAAACTTCAAGAAAATCACTAAGAAGGCCACTGCCCACTAGGTTAGGCAGTTTGTGCCAAAATGTGTAGGCGACTGCGACACCTTGCAATCACTGATTGCAGGTTCGTAGTCACTTTGTGGCTATTTTTGTTGAGGATACCAGCATGCCTTGTGGTCATGGAGAGTGTTAAGTGTGTCAAAGAGAACTCAAATGAGCAGTCTTTTGATATATCATAATTGGTTGTGTGGAAGGAAAAACTCCTCTCAAGAGCTGCCTGAACTGTTACTGGGTCTTGTTGATGATACATAGTCTTCTCTTTGTTCTATGTTACTGCTCTTTTCATTCAGTTTTGTTGTGCATTTTTCCCGGTTCTGACTGTAACAAGTAGTTTGATGTACTTGGTAATTTGATAAAGTCATATTAGTTTGATGTTGCATCTAAATTTAAGGAGCAATTGAAGAAACTCTAGGGATCATGTAACGGCATAGTTCTTTTATTCATAGATGTTTTCTTCTAATTCTTTTGAATTGTTGTATTGCCAATCTATTTATTGTGATCCAGTCCAGTTCCAGTCGACATTCAGCAAACTGGCCTTGATTAGTAACTTATTGGACTGGTCTGGTTTGATATTTCTCAATCATAGTTGGATTGAATTGTAACTTGACCCTAGTTAGACCGGATTCAATCTGTTTGTGCCCTACTTGATAAGGAACACTGTTCGTTGGATTTAGGTTCCTTTTTCATACATTATGGTATATGGATATGTCTTTAGATACTGTATGTTTATATTTGTAAAATTAATCAATGGTTAACTTAGGGACCTATACAACAACAACATAGCCTCAGTCCCAAATTAACTTAGGGACCTATACTTGCTTTTAAAATGTTTCAAATGATTTCATTTTGTCTTGACATTTCCTTGCCTAGATGGATTCAATGGCATATGCATCACTGTGACACATTGACAAGTTTGCACATGATATAACAAATATTGTTGCATTGATAAGAATTGAGAAATAAGGTTATGTTATGTTCCTAAATATTTTCTAGCTATGGATGGATTATAAATCAGATAATGTTTCAACAACATTTGCAGGGCTTTTGTCTTTAGATACTGTATGTTTATATTTGTAAAATTAATCAATGATTAACTTAGGGACCTATACTTGCTTTTAAAATGTTTCAAATGATTTCATTTTGTCTTGACATTTCCTTGCCTAGATGGATTCAATGGCATATGCATCACTGTGACACGTTGACAAGTTTGCACATGATATAACAAATATTGTTGCATTGATAAGAATTGAGAAATAAGGTTATGTTATGTTCCTAAATATTTTCTAGCTATGGATGGATTATAAATCAGATAATGTTTCAACAACATTTGCAGGGCTTTTGTGAAGATGCATAATATATCTAGATGAAATGCTTCAAAATTATTCTACAAATTCTTTAATGCAAAATATCTATACACAACAAAAACAGCATAGCCTCAATGCCATATTAGTTGGGGTTGGCCTGCAAAATATCTAGACACCTGTCATAAATTTTCTAAAGCATTTCAACTAATTTAATTGGCATCTAAATATTTCTGATTTTGCCCTTCCTTCCAGTCCTTCCCTTTTTTTATATTTATTGAGCTTGCAATTGGTACATTTGTTGTACTTGTGTGTGTTGAAAGTGAGGACTAAATACATTATCTTTTCATAACATATTTTAATTAATTGTTGTCAAGACTAAATACATTATCTTTTCATAACATATTTTAATTAATTGTTGTCAAGCTTTAAGACAAGGCTCACAAATTCAACTTTTGACTTAGATGCTGCTCACTTTAAATTTTTTATTATTAGGGATGGTCTGATTCGATTTAAAGAATTTATGTGAAGTTCCACCACTTTAGAGAAGTACAGCCAGTTGCATTCAACTGCTTCTTAGATCGAACATTTGACAGAGCACATTAAATAAGCGGGTTCTTTATATTAATTTGTGCCCTTTGTCTTTTTATAATATCTCTTAAAGTTTGATTTCAATGATTTTTGACACTTTTTGATAATATTTTTTCTTCTCTTGGAAACCAATTGGAACTTATTCCTCTAACAGACTACTGACAAAGCATATTTGTCCTGCTTGCCTGTTTATATTACTTAACCTCAAGTTTCGTCACATTTTTTATTTATGCAGAAACCATGTCAGTTCTATGGTACCTTTGGTTTTGAAGATTTGCTTCAAACTTGCTCAATCCCTCTTGTAGTTCAAGAGCATTTGTATGTCAATTCCAATATATATATGTATATATATATATTTTATTCCTCTTTCTTTTTTGATGGACCACTATTGCATGGCAATCATACATCCTGCTTTTTTTTTATTATTGGGCCTTAAGATGTTACTTTCACATTCATCTTTTGCAAGAATATCAAGTGTTTTAGGCATGGTAACAGCTTGGTGAAAGTCTCATGAACACAAGGTCATATTTTTGTCTCTCCCGATTTGTGTGCTCAATTGATTAGGCAGAAAGCACAAGGTTGAAAGTTGCCAATTGAGTAGTTTCTTTAAAAAATTTTGGTTCCATCATCAAAGAATCAGATCTGCTATTTTTCTTGTGCTGTGGATATTTGGTCTAACTATTTGTGATAAGGTCAGACTCTGTATTCTGGTTTGAATCACATATTGAATTTCATTCATACAAGGTTTAGTTGATTCTTCCATGAGTGGAGAATCAAACCACTTAATTTGCATGCATATCATGTCTATGATGATTTGAATAAGTTGTTTAAGTTTCTATTCATAGGAAGTTTTAGTCATTCGAGGGTTAATTTGCAAATTGGTCTTTTTCCTATTTTCAGGTATTACATGGAAGCCAATCTCTCAAAGAAACCAAGAATCTGGTATTGTAAAGAATGTCAATTGCAGATTGATGAAGTGCAAGAACATTCCAAAGAACATAAGGCCATAGTCGACAACTTGCATTCTGTGAATGTGCAGTAGACTGGCTAGATGAGGTCTTCTTTGAGATGCTCACACACAAGGCTGTAGTTTCTCCCAAAAATAAGCTTGGGAGCTAATTTATGGGGGCTCAAACTGGAAAAATAATTTACTTCCCATGAAAGCTGTTCTTGGAATGGAAACTGGAGGATGGAAACTGGAGGCAGGCCTTGGGTGACGCTCTGTCCCCTGAATGGTCTGACTCATCCTTAATAATTGGTTCACGAGTTGAGGGTTACTCTGAACTTATAGATTACACGTTTTAGTTTGTGCCTAAAGGATGTGAATTATTGTAATGTTTCACCTTAGTGTCAAGACTGGAGGCGTTAGGCACTTCCTTATCATGTGGCGCTCAGGCCAGAAAGTTGACCCATTCTTGGCATATTTGCTTAGATAATCGATGTTATGATTTTGTGGACCTAACTCATTGTTGAAGACCAACTTGGAAGTAGAGAGTTGTCACAACTCATACACTACACATTCTTATTATGCCTAGAACAATGTGGGTCTATTCTAATCACATTTGAACAACGTGCCTTTCGTTAATCACTAAATTTGATTGTTTTCCATTGTATTTTATTTTATTCGAAAATCACCTTCATGGTCTATGGGTGTGTACCATGAGAACTTCTTTGGAGAATATATTTAGTGTTCAGTTTCTTTTGATTTTTTCTTGAAATCTAATGTGGAACTCGTGAAAGTACCAACATCTTCCTAGCATACTTTTCGCTCTCAATTGATGTAGAATGTCTAATTAATGGGTTTGAGCCGGGTTCACAGTTTAGAAACAAAGTCATCCGTATGTGAAGTTGCCTCTTGATTCATCAGTAGTAATTCAACTTTCCATTAGATTTAAATGATTAAGCATTTGCTTGAGTTAGGACTTAGAAGTTGAGACAACAGTTGTAGATCATTTAGGAAAAAATATATGCTATTTGCTATTTGGATCCATGTTCGATTGATTTAGATTTTGGTCTGTAAAACATTTGATATAGCTGTACCTACACTAGTCATTGTTGTCATTGTGTGTGCTACTGAGAACTCGTTTTAACTTTCTACCAATGTAGTTATTGCGTTTCTAACTCAATGAGAATGAAACTAATCCAGTTTATGTTAATTCAAAAGATATGGATATTGTTTCCAAGTATACATATATATTTTTTTTACTGTTTGCTCATCAATTGACACTGCTTGTTTGTTTTTATAAACCTTATCTCAAGTTTACTTAACAATTTTCATTTCTGCAGGAACTTTGTCAGCTTTGTGGCGATGTTGGATTTGATGATTTGCTTCAAACTTGCTCAATTTGCCGTGAAGTTCATGAGCATTTGTAAGGCCATTCCAAAAAAAAAAAAGAACTCTAATTTTGTTTTCTGTTGATGGATCCTTGTATTCGTATGGCAATCATATTTTTTGCCTTTTGCAACAACATGAGTGTTATAGGCATATTAATGACTAGGTAAAAGTTTCATGTGCACCAGGTCTTATTTTTACATCGAAATGAATCAAACCACATTTTTATTTGCTGGAAGGTTTAGTCCATTGGAGTTTTATTTCCTAAATATTTCTTTTCCCTATTTTCAGATACTGCATGGAAGTCAAGCTCTCAGAGGTTCCTATGACTTGGCATTGTAAAGCATGTCAACTACAGATTGATAAAGGGAAACAACAATCCAAAGAATGGAAAATCTTGGCTGACCATCCGCATGGGCACTCCAAAGGCACAGATGAATGCTTGTTTGAGATGCCTGTGTATAAGACTGTACTTCCTCCAACAAGTAAGGTTGGAACTCATAAATTTAAGGGCCCCCCAACTGGAAAAGTAAAATTTCTTCCTACTGAAGCTATACTTGGGATGAGAACTAGAGGAAGACCTAAGGCATCAAGCATGCATAGTGGTCGTGGTCCACGACCTAATAATGTTGATGTTTCATATAATCCTCTATCAAGGAGGAATCCTGCTGTCTGCACAATTGCTTCTCCTGGATCTGCTAATGAGAAGGGCCTTGCACAAGAATCTCAGCGACATTCAAAGCTTCCCGCATTCGCTAATATGCAGCCTGGAACTTGTAATTCTCAATCTAAATCATTTCCAGGTCAAACACTGTCACCGGCCCTCGAGAGTTCTGGAATGAGAAAGACAACGGGTAGAAGTGGTAATAGGACTTACTACTAAAATATGAATGCAACTTCATCTTCTATGATTTATCTTAGAGAAACTTTGAGATTGATTAACTAGTTTCTTTTATGTGTTCCAGAAAATCTAAGAAGACTTTCGAGCATTTCCAACAAAGAGATATCAGCTGGTTCTTCTGAGAATTTTCTGAAAATAAAGGAAGAAGATAAACCTGGTATATTACTTGATTTTCTGAGTTCTAACTTCAGCGTTTATGAGATTCATCGAAGTTAAATGTGAGGCGTACTGACAGTATTTGTTATGTTCTCCAGAAGATCACAGAGTTGTTAACGACAACAACAGAGATTCTATTGGTGCTCCACAGAGCTTAGGAAAAAGAAAGAATAGACCTGGTATGATGATACTTGCTCTTCTAAAATTTGAATTCAGCTTTTATAAGATCTACTCTATGTTAAAATGAGACTTGCTAAACCTATGTTTTACCTTCTCTAGAAGATCAAATGAGAGTTCATGATGCTACCAATAAAGTGAATTATACTTGTGCCTCACAAAGGCTAGAAAAAAGGCAAATGGAGGAAGACAGACCTGGTATAGTGCTTGTTCTGCCCCATTTGAATCCAGCTTCTACAAGATTCCATCTAAGGAAAATTTTAAACATACTGAAACCATGTTGTTTTTTCTCCACAAGCCTGCGCTGGAGTTTCATCCGTTTTGAACAAAGAGAAATCAAATGGTGGCTTGGAAGATCTAGGAATAAGGAAGACGGAGGAAGGTGGAGCTGGTATGGTATTTTGTTTGCTAACATTTGAATCTAGCTTACCTGTGATCTCATCTAAACACTGATAAATTTTTGTTTTGCCTCCAAGAAAATTGCATGAGAATTATGGATGTTGCTGAAAAAGACAAATCTACTGGTGACTCAAAGAGTCCAGGAAAAGGGAAGATCAAGGAAGACGAACCTGGTAGGTTTGCTATCATTTGAATCTAGGTTATCTCCATTCTCATATCAAGAAAATATTATACTTACTTGCAACATACTCTTCTATATTCTCTAGAAGATGACATCAAAGTTATGCATGCTTCCAACAAAGAGGAACCTACTGATGCCCCTAAGATTTCTGGAAAAAGAAAGACAGAGGAGGATCCTGGTATGACAATTAGTTTGCTAACATTTGAATCCTGCTCTTATAAAGTGATTAAGGTCTCGTTGTTTGGTTCGGTTTTGTTAATTTACAGTGTTAGTTCGGAATTATCTCTTTGGAGTTAATATTTTCATGTTTGGTTCAACTTTAAACTTGCAGGGAAGTTTCAAATTTTTAAACAATAAAAAATATGAATTGACATAAAGAACCTTCAAACAAGAGAGAGATGAGTAATAGAAGGGTCATTAATAAGGGTTAATTGTGTTCACAACTCCTAGGAGATAACTCCTTAGGGGGGTGGTGGGGAGATATCTATCACCCTAGGGTGTAAGTTGAGAGATAACATGCAGACAAGTTGGGCAACCAAACAAGATTAGTTCCCAACTCCCTGTAAGTAATCTCCTGGGAAATTACTCCGCCCCTAACCAAACAAAGCCTAAAGTCACACATAAGGTGAATATGAGACTCACGTGCGCTATATTTTTATCTTCTTCAGAAGACTGCCTGAAAAATATGAGTAAAATTCACAAAGACAAATCTACTGGTGCTTATCCTCATCTCTTTTTGGCTGGGAAAATACTAGAATGACAACAATAATGTTACACCACAAGGCACATTGGCTCACAAGAGCCTTTCATGCGGCCTTGACTCGCATGTTGTGCATCAAGATCTGTGTATGCCCGCATCTCGAGCATGCATGGATGGCTTTCGTGAGCCAATGTGTCTTGCGGTGTGAGATGTTGTTGTCATTTTAGCACTTCTCTTTTGGCTGAGACTTTATTGTCTTAAACCTTTTTATTAATAATAATAAAATAGAGACAGTGCTTCTTGCTTATCTTACTTTTTTAGGTCTTTTTATTTAGGAAAAAAAGCCATTTCAATTCTAGGTAGGTTTCTAGAAAAGAATGGTCTCCCTGATGGCATCTTATCTCACACGCATGGAACTTCAGAATCTAAGACAGTGTCAGAACAGGAAGAGTTTTTGAATCCCCCTGCAACAAAGGCTTCTTGGAAGTGAGTTCTCAAGTTATTCACCTTTCCTCAAGTTAGTTAATTTAATGACGTGCAATCATTGTTACTTTTCTCTTCGATGACCCTGTCATCATTTTATGATCCATATTTTCTTATACTTGGTTGAATAAAACATAGAGAAGGAAATATTGAGAAAATATGTAGCGCACCTGCACCGCACCCGTACATATTCCAGAAACATACAATTATGTACATACATATGGATATATGTATTCAAATGTATACACTATTTATCTGTAAGCAGTCCTGCACACTTTTCACACATCATTCTACTATCATATTTTATTTTATTGCTTTTTTCATGTGTATGAGACGGAATACAACAAACAATGTGTTTGATCCATTTCATGAAGAGTGACAAAAGTTATATGCTGGCTGTCAACCTATCGCAACCCTTCTCCATTTTCCAATAATGGACAATGGGCTAGGGGTCTCCCTCCCCCATTTTTCGGGTATGAAAAATGGGTTTGGGACCTCCATTGCCCATTTTTCGATATGAAAAATGGGCGTCGTAATCCTCCTTCATCTGGACTTGGGACCGACTATGAGAAGGAATAGTTAAAAAAAAGTTGCAATAGCACCAATATACGCAAAATTTAGGAAAAGGCAGTTGTGGTGCTTTGAACACTCATAAGATGACTTGTAGACAGGGATCAAAACTTCGGTTTCGCCTTATAATTCGCCCTCTTGATAATTGGAATTAATTCAAAGTTTAATTCGATGTGGAGAATTTTGGTAAAAATTAGCTAACTTAAAAAATTTAAGAAATTTTTATTTAAATGGTCAATAATCTAAAACTTATTTTATGGGATGTCAAAACAAGCATAATTATGCATTTATACTTAAAAAAATTTACAATTTAATGGTTTCAAGTCAATTTTATTGGCACTAGTCATGCATACTGTGTACGGTAGATCACTTTTTGGTGATAATAATTACATTTAATTTGATTATCTAACCATTTATTAATTGCACATTCACATAAGTAAAATTAAAATTATGAAATACGTTTTTTTATATGGGTAAGTATTTAAAGCAAAATAAAATATCTACTTTTTGACATTATGCATCGATTAAAAAACTACAAAGCGTTGTAGAGATGTGTGTGCAAAAGTGAATCTCGATGCATACATTAAATCTTGATGCAAAATCAAGGGATCACATGGTGTAGAGATGTGAGCCACTCTCAAATTCTCAATAACCCCTAGAAGCCACCATCAATTACAACCCTCAACCTTTCCGTCTCTTACACACTTATTTAGTTTTTTTTTTTTTTTTTACCAAAAAGTTTGCAATTTCTCCTTGTTTTTAGCAATCGACATTAATTTATATCAATGTTGTCGATTTTTAACATAAACTTCGGAAAATTTTTGTAATTTTTAAACTACACGTAAACTTCGCTTCGATCCCTTCAACTTCGATAAACTTCGCCTAAACTTCAGCTAATTTTGTCGAATTTTCGTTCCTTGCCTGCAGATGCCCTAGTTATAGAAGTTGACACAATAGACACTGAAGAAATTTGACGGTAGAGGGGTAGAAACTTGAGATGCATTTATTAGAAATGATTTTGAAAACGCATCATCATCGGCATTGAATTGAGTGGAGTGGAAGAGTTTAATCCATGGAGCCGACCCAACTAATTTGGAATTGAGGCTTTGTTTTTGTTGTGCAACTTGTGTTTTGTTGTATGAGAAAGAATGGAATGTGTAAATTCATCTTTTTCCATTGATTGTGGTGATCTTATTGTTGAGAAAACAAGGATATATCATGATGAAATGAAAACATATATACCCTGAGTTAATCACTTTTTTGTAGAAGAACTCACCTTCATAACTTGAATGTAATTGTCTCAAGGCTTCCATTTCCCTCTACATTTTCATAGTTGATCTAGAAAATGACACTTGCAGAAGATGTTAAGTTTAGATCTTTTCTAGACACCAACATATCTGGACCAGCATCAGAAAATGAACTATTTTCCGCTATTCTTTTATTGGTCACCGGAAAAATGAAGTTCTGTTTATGAGTGTTAGAACTGGTAATTTGGAAATTAAATTCCCAAAATGCTTCCAATTATGTAGTGTTCCTATATTCTAAACGTTACATGCGCACTTTGCTGTAAATGCCTTAGTGGATATTATGATTCTCAATTTCTTCCACATAATTTTATGCTAGACCTTCTACAGGTTCTACTTATTATTTTGCTCATAAGTTACTTTCCATGTAGTGGAAGCTTTGCAGTTGCTGATATCTTTGGTAGAAATGGAGTTAAAGATACCTATGATGGATTGAGAGCCCATCTTCCAAGAAAGGTTTCTCGAAAAGTTTATGAGGTTGCAAAAAAATTGCCCAAGATGGTAAAGCTCCAGCTATATCGTCGTTGTGAAATGTGTCCCCATATTTTCATTGAAGACGGTCCGTCCAAATATGATATTGCACTGTATTTTTTGCCAGGGGCCTTGGGCAGGTTTGTTTCCAACACTTCAATTTTGCTTATCATTATATATAAAGTATTTTGTCGGACCGAGTTTTATGCAGGTGTTTTTTTCCCATTGTAGGTCCATTGACTACTTTTACCTCCTGGAATTGATCGAAAAGGAGGATATGATGATGCAAAGTTTCATAGGTGGCGTGGAACTGCTGCTATTTTCCTCTAAACAACTGCCCCTGAATTCACAGAGTGAGTGCTACCAAAATATTTATTGTATTTGAAAAGTATACTTCTGATATTGCAGTCTAGAAATGAATCCCATGACAAATGAGTGCTGGATGGGACTTATAGAGCAGGAAAGGATAGATCTAGCACTCTATTCTTTTAGTATAAAAATAAAATATAAAAAAATGATGAACTGTGTACAATAGGTGTTCTTTCATTCTCCTCTTCATTCAAGTTTTTTTGAAGTACCAATAAGGGTTGTCTTCAGCTCTTTCATTTTTTTCACCCTATGTTTTGCTACCGTTTGACAGCATTTAACGCACAATTGTACCTTTGGGGAATATTTCGGTCAAGGAAAGGCCCTTCTGCAACTTCTAAGTCGAATGAGCTTGAAATTCCTGTCCCATTTGCCATGAGCAGAACTGATCAAGATCCAACACACATCAGGGCCACGCAGGAAAATGATGCCGTACAAGACATGGAAATAGATATGATTGGAGGCGTGGATGTTGGACGAGTCGATATACCTTTAATGAAGCAAACTTTTGAAGGAAGGGAAATGCCGTTGAGGAAAGAAACAGCAAAATTTAGCTTTTCAAATAGTTTGATTTTTAAGAGGAAATCAGCAGAAAGCCATGGAAGAGAAATTGGCGGAGATAATGCCAGGACTACTGACTGCAACAATCAGATAGCCACTTCCTTACCTCGTTTGAGTTTCAAACCGCATGGACGTAAAATAATAGATCAAAATGTCATTCAAGATTGGTCCAAAGATTTTGAAAGACTCAGCGCTTCTCATCAAACAACAGTGGTCAAGAAGGCACATGTTGATTCTTCTGCTAGGCATAGTCAATTAACCAAAAATGATGCTCCCAATGAAAATAGAGAAGAGTTGCTTGTGAAGAGTTCATCTAGCTCTTCTCCTGAGTTTCCCCCAGGTTTCACCAAACCTGTGAAGCTAGAAGTACCACCCTCATGTAGTAATGAGCCATTCAAGATCGGAAGCCCTAATGCAGTCCGTGTAAATTCTCGTAGGTGTTCAGAGTTGCCTCGGATGTCCAAGGATCGCAACCATTGACATCACTGATACTTGCAGAAAAATCATCATAGGTTTGGTATACCAAACAAATGTAGCTGCCATTTTTGTATCCTTTTGTGAATAATTCAAAACTGCAGTTGTAAAAAATTCTAGGAAGGCCATACCAAGTTACCAACAACATTTGATGAACTTGCATGTTTTGGCATAAAGATATGTATGTAATGGTTAAATGATTTTCAATGTTACTATACAACAGTTTACCTCTAATTAAAGATTGCATTACAGTCCAAAAAAGTTTTATGCCAATAAAATATCTAAGCTATTACTTGCCAAGTACACAGACAACAGATTGATAAGTAGGTAAGGAACTACTAACTGTAGTACATTTTGGAGAAGAAACATGGTGCTAACCGTAAACAGGTTGTACAATCAGGATTGCGTGCGCATTTTAAACGGCAACGCATAGTGAATTCTCAAGGGGCTCTATGTTGGGAAATGATTGCGTAATAGTTTTGATGCATGATGTGTAGTTGTTGGAGTCCCTTTGATGATTAATCAGACGGTGGGTGCAGGTCCTGGTTGGTCCAAAAAAAAAAAACTCTTTTTTGTCAAAAAAAAAAAAAAAACTCGTTTTCGAAATTCAAAAGAGCTTTCGTACCTCTACCCATTTTACCCTTTTTTGAAGAAATGAAAATTTCATTAATCATCAATAGCTCTCAATACATTCAATGGTACAAAACGAGACATAATTAATTACCATAGCAATTTGATTTGCTAATCCTAATTGTTCGAAGGAAAATTCAACCACCATAAGGTTGGTTTTCAATAACTGCGACTGTAACAATGAAATAATTTGACAATCGGTGACTATTCTTTTGACAAACGTTTGGAATACAATAGTACACAGATACATCACTCGAACCATAACGAAAAATAAAACTTCCAACAAGGGAAGTAAACACGAAACTTTTGATGAGGAAAGACAATCTACACCTTCTTACAGGAGAAGGAAACAACTACTATAAAACAAAACTTAATAATGAGTACAAACCCCATATACACAAATTCACACGCAGTCTTCGAGAAGGATGCAAACGTAGAGAAGTAATTGTTGCAAATAACGAATTTAATGGCCGCAACAACGATGAAACTAATAATCTCATCATCAAATCTGAACGGATCTGAGAGCTTATTTGATGAATCAAAGGCAAATGAGGTTATCAGAACCACCGTTAATCAAAAGAGAGGATCGACGGTAGTTCAAAAGGTAGAATGAAGAAGGAGAATTAGAGAATTAAGGGTTTTGAGCCTCCGGGAGAAACTTTGAATTCCCATTATCTCACTTAATTGTAATTACACATTTGTTTTCTAATAGTCTGGATACCGGGTTATTTAAATCACAAAGGAGTGACTATTAACCTCCTTTTACCCTATATCTGCCCCTCATGTTATTTGTAGCTCCCATTATGTAAGTTCATGTTTTATGGACCGAGTGCGACTACTTAATGTGTTTTTTCTTTTTCGATTTGGGAGAAACTGTTAAAGTCATAGTCAAATTTTAGAGGAAGTGCCAACGAAATCTTCTTAGGAATGAATATATTTAAATATCGAGTTAAGAGACAAAGTTGGAAATCAAAATGTACAGAATTGAGGCTGACTAGGCTTTCAAGGAATTAGTGGTACTCTGTCATTCAGTCACCCCCTAAGGACAGGGGGACTTACTGCAGGTAAACTGCTAATAACACAAGCTGGTAGCCGACTCGGTTTGCTAATAACACCCTTCGAAGAAAAAAAGATAAGAGGTGTTGTAAATTGGATGACCCTTTAACCAAGCTTATGAATGATCACATTGTCAAGCATGACGATCACATTGAATTGTAACATCAAGCATGACTTCTACATTGAATGTAACTTGTACACTGTACATAACTTATATTCAACTCCGATGTATAATCACTTATCCATTTATAGTCATGTAACTTATAATCTTGTATACATGAAATTTTGGTGTAAGTACTCATTCTCATCATGACTAAGGGCCTATATAAGGGGAGTTCCTTCACTTGTAAAGAACACACCAATGTATGAATGAAATCTCTACATTTTCATCTCTAGCTCTCTTCTCTCTTGTCTCTTCTTCTCTACTTGGTCTAGTAGTTCTTAGTTTATGCCTTCTATGTTTGAGTCTCTAGCAAGTCCAACTTAAGTTCTAGTTGGCTTACAACTTAGTTTACAATACGTTATCAGCACGAAATTGCTCTATAAGAGGAGATCTTGAAGATCAATAAGCTTTTCAAAGATATAAAGCTAAGAATGTATAATTTTTATTAATTTAAATAAAATCAACCCATGTATAAATTAATATGAACTCGATGTTTAAAGGATCATTCAATAGCAACAAGTTATGAATCAATTACTTGATGCATGTACTATATACGAAAAAGTGACAATCATATGCTTCAGCATTAAATGGTTCATATAGAAAACGATGTTCATGTGCAACAAAATGCACGAGATGTCTCACCCATGTGAACATGAGGAGGAGAATCAAAATGAGTTATTAGTTAGTGTATTACACTCTTTTTCCCTTTGCTATGGTTTTATCTTACCAGGTTTTCTTTGCTAAGTTTTTAATGAGGCAATTCTAACAATATTAAAACTCTTTATCAAGGTTGATTAGTGTATTGCACTTTTTTCCTTTCGCTATTGGTTTGATCCCACTGGATTTGCCTAGCAAAGTTTTTTAAGAGGCAATCCTAACATTATTATACTTCGTATAAAAAATTTATGAGAGCAATGTACTCTTTTTCCTATACTAAGTTTTTTTCCTACAGGGTTTTTCTAGTAAAGATTTTAGTGAGACATATATATTCTCTCAAAGTGTATCAATGTGTCGCACTCTTTTCCTTAGCTTTGGTTTTATCCCACTTGGTTTTTCCTAGGAAGGTTTTTAACGAGGCAATCAGTAATATTATACTACAAATCAAGATTGACAAGAACATTGTACTCTTTTTCCTATACTAGATTTTTTCCCACAGGACTTTTTTAGTACAGGTTTTAACGAAGCATATTCTCTCAACAAGTATCATTTAAGGGGGAGTGTTGTAAATTGGATGACCCTTTAACCAAGCTTATGAATGATCACATTGTCAAGCATGACTCTCATTGAATTGTAACATCAAGCATGACTTCTACATTGAATGTAACTTATACACTCTACATAACTTATATTCAACTCCAATGTATAATCACTTATCCATGTATAGTCATGTAACTTGTAATCTTGTATGACATGAGATTTTGGTGTAACTTGCACACTTTGTGCAAGTACTCATTTTCATCATGACTAAAGGCCTATATAAGGGAGGTTCATTCACTTGTAAAGAACACACCAATGTATGAATGAAATATCTACATTTTCATCTATCTCTCTTATCTCTTGTCTCATCTTCTCTACTTGTTCTAGTAGTTCTTAATTTATGCATTTTATATTTAAGTCTCTAGCAAGTTCAACTTAAGTTCTAGTTGATCTACAACTTAATTTACAACAAGATGTTCATTAATTCAGTTTATAAATGTGTACTTTAAAGTCAGAAAGAACAAGACATGTTAATATTTTTCTTTGAACTAAACAATAACAAATAAAGAAATGCATAATGACATGGTTAATTTTTCAATAAACCCTTCAAGGTTCTTTGAAGAAGCTCTACTATGACTCACATTTTTTACAACCATTTCCTTCACTTCCATTGAATTCGTTTTATCTGCTCATCTCCAAGCAACATAGCCACCTTTGTCTTGATCTCATATCTTGAAATCAATCCATTCTCGGTAGCTTTCAACTTCAAACCAACCTTCGACACAACACAAATGTAACTCTCATTAAGAAATTGATCAGCAAAGTATGGCCAACACAAAAATGGAATTCCCATACTCAAACCTTCTATAGTAGAGTTCCAACCATAATGACTCAAGAAACAAGAAACAGAAGGGTGAGCCAACACATCCCTCTGAGGAGCCCAACCCACTATCTGTCCACGAGATGCTACTCTTTATAGGCGCACTTAGCATTTAGCACGAGACACGTGCGCGAGTGTGTAGATGTGTGTGCGAGCTAACCATGGGGTAAATTTTTTTACCATTATTTTTTACCATTTTCGGAATTACAAAGTGGGTAGTTATTTAACTGACCCACTAAAACATTAAATGGGCAGTTAATAAACCCATTCAATGTTTGACTGAGTGGATGCAGTTGAAACTGCTCCACTACCCACTTCATCCACTTCCCAAGTTCTTCTCTAACTGGTCTTGACCAATGATCTATAAGAGAAAAGGTTTGGGGAGGAAGAGAACACATCTCAAAATTAACCAGCATTTGCTCATGTTTTTCATCTTTCACTACTGCAGAGTGAAAGCTGAGTTAACTTCATCGTATCCTATAGGATATTTGCTGACTGTTGCAATGTAGAGAGCAAAGTTTCCTTTAGGAAAGTGGCACTGTTATACGCTTTGAAGTCATTGCTAATCCCTCTGGTATAACAATTTAAAGGAAATTTTTTGCTGCGCAATGGCTTCGTCAATCAACGAGCTGTCGGCCAACATTGTCAAGATGGATCGCTTCGATGGAAGCGACTTCCTGAGGTGGCAGAGGCGAGTGCATTTTCTACTGGTGGCACTCCATCTGGTGTATGTCCTGGATACACCCAAGCCTGTGGAGTCCGATGATGAAACTGTCGAGCAGATCAGAAAGACGCAGAAATGGGAGACGGATGACCACACCTGCAGAGGTTACATTTTGAACGCCATGAAGGACTCACTATTCGACCTCTACCATGACGTCCCCTCTGCCAAGGAGCTGTGGGAGAAACTGGAGGTAAGGTACCATAAGGAGGACGCGACAAGTAAGAAATTCCTCATATCAAAGTTTATTAATTTTAAAATGGTTGATGAAAGATCTGTCATGGAACAATTTCGTGAAATTGAGAGGATTAGAAATAATTTATCTCAACACAATCTTGTCATGGATGAAACAATTGTTGTGCCTTCTATTATTGATAAACTGCCCCCATCCTGGAAGGAGTTCAAACGAACTCTTAAGCATAAAAAAGAGGACATAACTCTTGATGAACTAGCTAACCATCTTCGTGTAGAAGAGGATTGTCGCATGCAGGAAAATGAAAAAGAGCAGAATGTTCAGGAGATTTCAAAGGTGCATGTGATGGAAGCAGCTAAGTTTAAAAAGCCCCTATTGAACAGGCCTAACAAGCCTGATAGCTTCAAAAAGCCTGCTGGTTCGGGAAAACCGAACAACCAAAACCAGAATCAAAGGAAGCAGAAAGTCACTTGTTAGTTCTGCGGGAAAGATGGCCACCTCAAGTCTGAATGTTATCATTGGAAGAGGAAGGAAGGAAAACATCAAGCTTCCTCCAGCACTGCAAAAGGTGCAGGAAACGACAATGATGATCTCATTGCTATGATTTCTGAAATCAACGTCGTTGAAAATGACATGACTTGGTGGGTTGATTCTGGTGCTACTCGACACGTCTGCAACAACAAGAGGTTCTTCAAGACCATGGAGACAGTAGATGAAAATACTGTCTTGTACATGGGAAATGATGCTACTGTCCCTGTTAAAGGCATAGGTAGTGTTGATATAAAGTTTACCTCTGGCAAAGTTGTAACACTCACTAATGTGTATTATACACCAGAAGTGAGGAAGAATCTAGTGTCGGGTAGTCTTTTGAATAAGTTTGGTTTTAGGCTTGTATTTGAGGCTGATAAGTTTGTACTCTCCAAGGGAGGGGTGTATGTGGGGAAGGGTTATGCTTATGAGGGCATGTTTAAGCTCAATGTAATCGCTTTATCTAATAAGAGTGTTGTTTTTGCGTATCTTGTTGAGTCTCCTTCATTTTTATGGCATTATAGATTAGGACATGTTAATTTTAGAAAATTATATGATATGGTTAATCTAGAATTACCGCCTTACTTTGATAAATATGAAGGAAATTGCAATACATGCATGAAAACAAAAATAACTAGAAATCCATTTCCTAATGTTGAAAGAAATTCAAAGTTGCTTGATTTAATACATTCTGATGTTACATAGTACACCATCAATAGGAGGCAATAAATATTTTATAACATTTATTGATGATTATAGCAAGTTCTGTTATGTTTATTTGTTGCATTCCAAAGATGAGGCAATGGTTAAGTTTCGGACCTATAAGGCAGAAACTAAATTGCAATGTGAGACCTTTATAAAATGTTTAAGGTCTGATAGGGGAGGAGAGTACTATGATCCAAAGTACTTTGAATCCACCGGAATAGTCCATGAGACTACTGCCCCTAATACACCACAACAAAATGGTGTGGCTGAACGTAAAAATCGTGTTTTAACCGAAATGGTTAATGTTATGCTATCAAACTCTGGTTTGAGTAGTGGATTTTGGGGAGAGGCATTGCTGACTGCTTGCCATATTTTGAATAAAATTCTACAAAAGAGGAATAAAATCACCCCACATGAGCTTTGGAATAAGCGAAAACCAAATCTTAATTATTTAAGAGTTTGGGGCTGTAGAGCAATAGTAAAAGTACCTGAACCTAAAAAGAGGAAATTGGGTGAAAGGGGAGTGGAGTGCATGTTTATTGGATATGCACAAAACAGTAAAACATATAGGTTCATGGTAATTGAGCCTAATAATTCGATTTCAGCAAACACTGTAATTGAATCAAGGGATGCAATCTTTGATGAGACAAGATTTAAAGATGTTCCCAAAAGTATTCCTGAAGAAAACCAAAAAGGGAAGGAAGTCATAGAAATTGAAAATGACAAAGAAATAGTAGAAGTTCCTGAACTTCGAAGGAGCAAACGAGCTCGGAAAATTAAGTCATTTGGTTCTGATTTCTATACATTCCTAATTGAAGGAAGTAGAGAAATAGTAACTAGACAAATTTCATATTGTTTTAATACGGAGGCTGAACCTCAAACAGTAGAGGAGGCGATGAATGAAAGAGATGTAGCTCTATGGAAAGAGGCATTAAATGATGAGATTGATTCAATAATGGGAAATAACACTTGGGAGCTAGTTGATCTACCTCATGGGTGTAAACCCATAAAATGTAAATTTCTCTTCAAAAGGAAAAGAAGAGTTGATGGATTCATTGAAAAACACAAAGTGAGACTGGTTGCTAAGGGTTTCACCCAAAAACATGGAATAGACTATTTCGATACCTATTCGTCAGTAGCTAGAATTGCTAATATCAGATTGCTTATTGCAATTGCGGCTATAAACAAGCTGGTCATCCACCAAATGGACGTCAAAACAACATTCCTACATGGAGAATTGGATGAGAAAATACACATGGAACAACTTGAAGGGTTCATAATGCCCGGTCATGAAAATAAAGTATGCAGATTGCGAAAATCATTGTATGGTTTAAAGCAAGCACCAAAACAGTGGCACCAAAAATTCGACCAGGTTGTACTTGCTTATGGATTCAAAATAAATGAATCTAATAAATGTGTATATAGCAAGTTTGATGAAAGAAACAATGGTTTCATTATATGTCTTTACGTAGATGACATGTTGATTTTTGGAACTGACTTGGAACACGTTCAGTCGACCAAAAGATTTCTTTCAAGCGAGTTTGAAATGATAGACATAGGGCAAGCTGATGTCATTCTCGGAATTCAGATTGTAAGAGATGAGGGGAGTATTACTCTAACTCAATCTCATTATATTGAGAAAGTTCTCAATAGACTCAATCATTTGAATTGTGCTCCTGTTTCCACCCCACTAGATTCAAGTATTGAGCTAGTGAAAAATACAGGCATTCCAGTTTCACAACTGGAGTATTTTAAATTAATTGGATGCTTAATGTATGCAATGACATGCACTAGGCCGGATATTGCCTTGGCAGTAGACAAGTTGAGCAGATTTACAATTAATCCAAGTGAGTTGCATCGGTTTGCAATTCGAAGAGTTTTGAAATATATGAAGAAAACAATTAACTATGGTTTATGCTATAATGGATATCCTTCGGTCTTAGAAGGATTTTCATATGCAAGTTGGATTGTGAAAGATCAAAATCATGCATCCACAAGTGGGTGGATTTTCACACTTGTCGGAGGTGCAATCTCGTGGGTTTCAAAGAAACAAACTTTAATGGCTGGTTCTACCATGGAATCAGAGTTTATTGCGCTGGCCTCAGCTTCAAAAGAAGCTGAATGGCTACGTGAATTATTACACGAGATACCATTGTGGCCTAAACCGGTAGCTCTAATCTCTATCCATTGTGATAATGAGGCCACATTGGCAAGGGCTTATAGCCAAGTGTACAATGGTAAATCCAGACATATTGGATTGAGACACAGTTGTGTCAGAGAATTGATAACAAGTGGAGTTATCACGATCGACTATGTGAGATCTAGTCAAAACTTGGCAGATCCCCTTACTAAAGGATTGTCAAAAGACTTGGTGAATAAAACATCAAGGGGGATGGGTCTCAAGCCCATGAATTACAGGTCACCAATAGTGGAAACTCAACCCGACGCCTAACATTACGTTAAGTCTTGAGTTCAATGCAGTCAAAGTTCATTATAGGTGTGATTGTGAGCACTAAATTTTAATAACCATCCCAAGGTTGTTAGTGCTCGGTACCTGCAAGTAAAGAAAGGAGGTTGAGATTATCTCTTAATAGTCTTCTAAAGGTGCTTAAATTGCGGGGTACTAGAATGGAGACTACCTATGTGGATGTGAAGTGCGGCCACTTCAAGGAGTTCAAGGGCTTGGCTCCAAAGACATTTACTAGAAGATACGGGACACAAGGCCAATGTTGAATGTGTCAAGATATTTATGGCTATTTGTTGGTGTAAGTTATATGTGTGATATGTTTATGCTACATATCGAATAGAATCATTGATTCAAAGTTTATCTACCATGTAATTTTGATATTATGTAATGAACTTTTCACAAATTAGTGGTTCAAATCGCAAGATACCATTATTTATGCATATAATGTTTGAGATTGCGTGGATTAAATGATCTGATTATTTTGAAAATGGCGGAGAATTGTTGGACATTTTCAAAAGAAATGTTTAGTCCCACATTGGTTAGAGACTTCAAGTTTAAAGAGTATATATATACTCTTGCACTACAGCGTGTGTAAAATAAAAATACATGTGCTATGCAAATTGAACCACACGAGCGCACAACGCATATGACACATTTTAGGCACTTTTATAGGCGCACTTAGCACTTTGCACGAGGCACGTGCGCGTGTGTGTAGATGTGTGTGCGAGCTAACCATGGGTAAAATTTTTTACCATAATTTTTTACCATTTTCGGAATTACAAAGTGGGTAGTTATTTAACTGACCCACTCAAACATTAAATGGGCAGTTAATAAACCCATTCAATGCTTGAGTGAGTGGATGCAATTGAAACTGCTCCACTACCCCACTTCATCCACTTCCCAAGTTCTTCTATAACTGGTCTTGACCAGTGATCTATAAGAGTAAAGGTTTGGGGGAGGAAGAGAACACATCTCAAAATTATCCAGCATTTGCTCATGTTTTTCATCTTTCACTACTGCAAAGTGAAAGCTGAGTTAACTTCATCGTATCCTATTGGATATTTGCTGACTCTTGTAGTGTAGAGAGCAAAATTTCCTTTAGAAAAGTGACACTGTTACACGCTTTGAAGTCATTGCTAATCCCTCTGGTATAACAGAAAATTGTACTAAAATGTGAATAAGGAACTAGTACATGACTAAAAGAACATGCGTAATCTTACCATTGTCATCGATGATTCGATCTTCGATACACTTGGGAACGTGAAATAGTTTACTAATGAATGCTCCAGAAGCTAGCCAACATGCAGCTATCGGAATTCCCATCTTTGCCGCAACCTTTAGTGCCCATGTTACACTCCAATCCGCTATAACATACTTGATTTTGATTTCGTTAGGATCATTATTGATCTCCTTGATGAACTCCTATAGATGCTTTGGCATGACCTTCCACAAAGTTCACCTAGCTTTCCTTGGTTGTTTCGATCGTCCTCCGGTCCTAACCCATCTGCAAGCGCTGCAGATGAAATTTCAGCAACTTCTTCGTCACCTTTAGCAGACATTGCAACCACAATTTGCTTGTGATTAAACTCCGAGTTCAAGAATGTAACCTTAATATACCACACTTAACTAAGAAGTGGGAGAGTTCCATAAGAGGCATAACATGTCCTTGTGCAGGAAATGGAATTACGAGCACATGTGGAGCTTCCATGACCTGCTTCCAAGCAATTTAGCAATTAACGTTTCTTTCCATTCGTGAACTATACATATTTGTAATCAAAAAATCTATTTGGACTTTTCGAGGTGAGACTTTAACACTTTTTACTAATAATTTAATTTACCTGACTAAATGAAAAGACATAATTACCCTCACTTTAGCACCAATAACACACTTACCTCTTCCACCATATAAAGGGTATTTATGTTTTTTTTTGTTATTTGAGTCCGGACTCATTGAGTCCACCTAACACTACCCATTTGTAATTTATTGTGTTTGATACAAATGGGTCCATTAACCACGAAAAAAATCCCTTAGAAGTTAGAACTGCCTCGATTCATGCAAAATAATTAAAAGAATATCTCCTCATGATCCTATGGTAAATTCAATTTGAAGGACACATCATATGAAATCATTGGAACCGACCCGAAGTAAGCTAGTACATGGATTAATTCTAATTTCTTAATCAAATTAAAGATCGCCTAATCTTAATTGGCTTATTGGAGCTCCAATTGATGTTGCTCTCCCTTGGTTGGCTTCCTTATAGATGGTAGTGTATAAATTAGTTATGGAACTCCCAATCCCAAATGAACCTTTAAAACCGACCCTACAGAACAGCAACCCCAGCACCTCAGTTCACTCTCCCTTTCTAGTACAAAGTGACGCCTAAAATTGGCTGTATAACATCATTAACAAAGCTTAATGACTTGCATAAGCTACTTAATGAGGATTAAGTGGGTAGTATTTAACGCATAACAGCAAAATTTGTTGAAATTACATAAATGCCCTGGGAAGTGTGAGCGACCCCATCCTCCCACCGTCACTCTTCATCGCTTCATCTCTGCGCCTCTTCTCCGTCGATGTCTTCTCGAGTTGGTCGGAGCAAAAAAGTGCTCAAATTAAAGAATGTGTATTTGTGTTTATTGTTCAACAAAAAGATTAGGACTTGAATTTTGAAGGGAATAAATTGCAACGAAATTAAAGGAAACTTGAGTTAAAGAAGAAAAACACAAAAACCCTAAACCAAAAAGAAATTGATAGGGGTGTATTCAATTAAGATTTTAATAGACTTTTGATTACTTTTATAAGTGGATGACTTTTCTGAAGTTTATAGATTTTCGTAGACTTTTAAAGACTTTAATGAACTTTTACGTGAACTTCATTTTAATGACTTTTATCAACATTTAAAATTTTTAGTGACTTTTGTGAACTTCTTAAACATGATTTTGATGATCGGTCAAGGCATAATTATATTTCTCTTTCTTAATAACTATTACTAATTTTTTTGAAAGTATTTTTATATTTTAATAAAAAAATCATATATACATATTAATGAGTTACTATCAAAATAGTAGCATAACAAATAAGTAAATAAATATCGACGAAACAAATAGGTAAATGAATCATCTTTTAGTGACAAAAAAGAATAAGTAAGATCATTGTGTAAAAATTATGCACTTTTTCGACCTAAGTAAAAAAACTAATATTTTTTTCCTTAAGAATGATTGTTTAAATTTCTTAAAATGCACTTCTTGCATATGAAAAAAATGATTATTTTCTTCAAAAATAATAATATTACACTTTTTGAGATTATAATTATACACTTAATAAGCGAAACTTCTTTGTAAAAAATCGTATAAAAATGTACTATGATGCAAGAATGACATCTTATATTAATAACAACATTTTCATAAACATAGACATTAGAGTATATGTAGCCGACCCCAGTTAATTTGAGACTGAGACTATGTTGTTGTTGTTCTTATTTTTGTTGTTGTAGACATTAGAGTATAATGAGTGAGCAATGAAATCCATGAGTTGGGGAGTATAAAAACAATTAATAAGAAAATACCTTACAAACAATGAAGTCTTAATTGAATAAGGGAACTAAGAAAAATTAGAAGTCTCTAAAAGTTTCTGGGTTGAGGTGAAAAGAAGTTGAAGATTTTTTTATGTGTATTTTTATACAAAAAGTCTATAAAAGTCTATATTCGTAACCAAAGCACAAAAGTCACTAAAAAATTAAATACACCTTACTTTTATAAACTCTCTAAAAGTTTAAATTGAATACTCGAAAACTTTTATAGACTTTTAAAAAGTCTATAAAAGTTCACATTGAATACACCTTACTTTTATAAACTCTTTAAAAGTTTTAATTGAATACATCAAAATTTTTTTAGTAATAAAAGTAACAAAAAATCTATTAAAATCTCAATTGAATACATTTGTCTAAGATGACTGATGAGAGGGTTTCTGAAACTTGACCTCAGGTGCACATTAAGTATAGAGATCGCCTCTAGATTCTTCTCTGAACGGCGGAGTGAGAGGTCTTCTCTTATCTGTGAACCAGCGAGGGAGGTGAACAACGAGACCAAGGGTCTTCTCTGAATGGTGAACCAGCGAGGGAGGTGAACAACTAGACCAAGGGTCTTCTCTGAATGGCGAACCAGCGAGGGAGGTTAACAAGGAGAAGGAGTTGGGGCGAGAAGGTTTTATTCAATTTGGCAATTCCACCGTACCACCACTTAAAGTCTCGGTGGGCGTGGTCATGGAAATTAACCCGAAATTAACTTGAAATTAACCCTTAAAGTAAAAGGAGGTGACTCTCAACACCTAAACTGAAAAAAAATAAAATTGGAGACTTATGCCAAATTGCCATGATGTACAATGAATTGGCAAGGTTGTGGCTACGTAAGAAAAAAAATAAAAAGAAATAAAAACCTAAAATCTATTATATTTTTAGGACAACCTAAAATCTACTATTTAAAAAAAAAACAAAAACAAAACTGGTCCTGAACTTTTAACTTTTTACGCTTTTGGTACTGAACATTTAAAATTACACATTTGATTATTCAACTTTCAAATTAATGCACATTTGATCATTTCGTTAGTTGGACGATTAAAATCGATGATGTGGCTAACTAGACCGACCACGTGGTCTCCACTTCACCGAATGCATGAACCAGATCGATTTTTTTATAAACCAATTTTTTTAAGTCGAAATCAAATAATTCAATAAGGCAAATTGAAAGATTAGGGATGGAACACTAACTTTATGGTTTGAAAGCACTGTAGTAGACTCTTCAATCCAAACATTGATTGATCACTATCAGAGACGAAAACTCGATCTTTAATAGACACATTTTGTGACGAACCACATGCAATCAAGTAGTTATCAACAGGGACAAACTCAACAAAGAAGCCACGAAATAGAACAATGAATACCAAATCCACCCATTTCGATTCATCCATTGTTTTCTCAAATCTGAGAAACCCGATTCGCAGAATCGAAAATTAGAGGTGCCCAAATTGTTGGATTTTGAAATAAAACAACCCAGAAGCCCAAATTGGACAAAAATGGCAGAAATGGTGACCACAGAGCTCACCAAACAGAGCACTCAAAATCAGATTGTGTTGTTTTGAAGTTTGATAGCTTATAAAAAACGAAAGTCTTTATTTTTGTTAATTTGAGTACTACATTACAATTTATTTATAAAAGCATAAATACATAAACTGATAAGATTAAATCATAACTAAAGATCGACACCAATCGTGGTGATCGTGATGGTGACCAAACCTAACCAATCGAACCAATCGTAACACCCTCTTTCAAACTCAAGATGGATTTGTGGATACCAGCTTCAGTTGTCAATCAAGTCCTGAAACCGTCTTGAAAGATGAGCTTTCGTGAAGATGTCTGCCGTCTGATCAATGGAAGAAAGTGCGATAATCTGAAGTGTGCCACGAAGGAGATGTTGACGAACAACGTGAAAATTATTCTCTATGTGTTTGGTACACTCATGAAACACATCATTATGGGAAATCTGAATTGCACTACGGTTGTCATAATGTAAGAAGTAGCGGGTGACTCCCATATCTTCAAGTAACCAACGAAGCCAAAGTAGTTCAGAAGTCGTGTCAACTAGCGCTTGGTATTCAAATTCTGTACTGGAGCGGGAAGTGACTATTTGTTTTTTGGCACGCCATGATATGAGGGAGTACCCAAGAAAAATGGTAACTAGTAGTGGATCGACGCTCTGTTGGATCACCAGCCTAATTGGCATCTGAATAACCAGACAAAATAAGAGAAGATGAAGTAAAGAAGTGTAAACCATGAAATAGACTGCCCTTTACATATAAAAAAATGCGAAGAAAAACAGTAAAATGAGCAGTACAGGGAGCAGCCATGAATTGGCTTACGATGTGAACAACATAAACAATATCTGGTCGACTAACTGTTAGATAAACCAAACTTCCAATAAGTTGTCGATAGAGAGTTGGATCTTGAAGAAGAGTGCCATCAGTAAGAGTCAACTTAACATTCACATCCAACGGAGTGGATGCAATAACATCATCAATAATTACAGATCGAGAGATAAAATCAAATGCATATTAGGCCCGTGATCAATAATATCCATTTGAAGTAGACGTGACTTCAAGTCCCAAAAAATAACTTAAGAGTCCAAAATCTTTCATCTAAAAGTGTCATCGAAGATAGTCCTATAGCTAAAAAATCCCAGAGGAACAATCCCCAGTGATAATCATATCGTCAACATAGAGCATAAGAAGAACTATGCCTCGATCTGTATGGCGAGTAAATAAGGCTGAGTCATGAGTACTTGATGTGAATCCAAATTTGGTAATGGTTGTGACTGCCCATCCACAATCTGACGGACAATCGGAGAGATTGATTCGGATTCTCGAGGATATGTTGAGGATGTGTGTGTTAGAGTATGGAGGATCATAGGAAGAGTATCTTCATTTGTGTGAGTTTTCATATAATAACAATTATCAGGCCAATATTGGTATGAACCATTTGAGGCACTCTACGGCAGACCGTGCATGTCTCTATCTTGTTGGGCATAACCTGAGGATGTGGCAGTTATTAGACCTGAGATTGTAGTAGATCACACAGAGAAGATACGATTGATCACATTGAGGCTGAAAGGTGCACATGAGAGGTAGAAAAAGTACTATGACATGTATCAAGACAAGTTAGAATATGATGTCGGAAACTATGTGTATCTGAAAATTTCTTCGATGAAGGGCCACATGAGATTTGGGATTAAAGGAAAACTTGCGCCAAGGTTCACTGGTCCTTTTAGATTGATGAAACTTATAGGTAAGGTTGCATACGAGCTGGAGTTGTCACTTCAGTTATCTAGGATTCACCCTATATTTCATGTTTTGATGTTTCAAATAGATAGGTCGAAAGAGGTCAGATGAGCGACACTGAATTTGAGCCAGACAGAATTGAGGGAGGACATTACTTATGACGAGCAGCCTATTCAGATTCTGGATCGTAAAGTGAAGATTCTGAGGAACAAAAAGATCCTATCAGTCATTGTCAAGTGGCAGCATCACGGAGATGAGGAACTGACGTGAGAACTCGAGTCATATATGCGCGAGTACTTTCTCTATCTCTTCTGAGTTTCGGTAAGTTTTTTTCTTGTGAATTGCTTCAATTTCGAGGATGAAATTCAAATTAGTTGGAAAAACAAACCTCTGAAGACCCTTCGAAGGGGAAACCTTTAAATATACAAAGGATCCAAAAAATCTAACTCGTACCACGTGTCATTTCAGGGTTATATGTGGGACTCACTTGTCGTGATTCATATGTCCAAACTTCGGGAGTCGATACCGAGATATGCTATTTTTGTTTGATATTTGTATTATATATTATACAAAAGATTGAACCAACTAAACTAATTAATTTCGAAAATGTGCTGGTAAGGTATACGCGGGGCATATCGGTGTCGAGACGAGCGGAGACGTACCTCGAGTTGTGTGTCGACGTAGGACTGAGGTAGCAGCTTATGAGGTAAGTTTTATGTGAGTTAAGTGTGGTTTTATACTAGCTTTAATGTGGCTATATAAATGTGAAATTAATTGGGCCTAAATTGTTGAAATAAATCAATTTCCATATGATGTGCATCGCGATACGTATGAACTAATCTACAATTCAAAGGAGTAAACTTGTGGCGTCATTTAACCATGACTTAGGAAATGATTGACTGAAGGTGGACCACAAGACATGTCTCGAGATACGTGTGCACATAAGATCAATGGTTATGGTTTAAACATATCCAATATATATAATAAGTTAACATTTTGATCTTCATTTTATCATCAAAATCGATTGACAAGGAATGAGAGAAAGAGAGGAGTTGCTGGAGTGAGCTTGGTGAAGTGGAAGTGAGCAATTCATTGACGGTGTGTCGAAGAAGAATATCAAATCATCAAGTTAGGTAACTCCATCAACATAGCTTGGTCAAATTTTGAATTTGGTGTTGTTGTTGTTGCTGTTTTTATGTTTAGGTTGTTGTTGGGGACTGTAACGACCCGAAAATTTGACTTGTGCCACGTGTCAGGTCAGGGAATGCGTATGTCTGAATCTCGGGTGGAGACTCCGAGGTACTCTGTAATATCCAATTTGAGATTTTAATGTTAATTGTTGAGAAAAGTATATGCGGGGAATGCGGAGAACCGAAACACGAACGTTGACGCGCTTCGAGTCGCGTGTCGATGTGGGACCGAAATGTGGCTATAGTGGATATATGTGTTTTAATGTGTACATTGGATACGCCTCGTGATGTGTGTAGCGCGAGTATCGAAATTTTGAAAGGAGGCGAGTTGGTGCCTCGAGATGCGCGTTGCTCGATTGTCGAGGACACATTTGATTTGCAATTAAAAAGAAATGTATATATATATAAATGGGATAAAAAAAGGTATCGGATAAGAATGAAAAAAAAAATCAGAAGAGAAGGGAAGAAAGAAAGAGTGATCGGGAGAAGAGAGAGGGAGAGCGGGACGCTGGTGATGGAGCTCCGGCTCACGGCGGCAACGTCGACGGCGGCAAGGACGGCCGTGACGGCCGCGCGGTGACGCGACTGCGCAGTAATGCGCGATGATGCGCGATGACGCTCGGTGGTGGGTGACTCCGTGACGCTTGCGTGGCGGCATAGCAGATCCTTCGGCGAACCAGTAGATCCGGCGGCGAACCGACAGCTCTTGGCGGCGGCTCGTAGCGACGGGGGCGCTGACAAACCAGCGACGGTGGTTCGCGGGCGACGCGAGGGTGCGAGCTGCCGCGACAGTGACGTGAACCAGCGATGCCAACCAAAGGCGGGACGGGGCTCCGGGCCGCAGACGGCGGCGGTTGAGGAGGCCGCGGATGAGCAGGGGCAGTTGGCGGACGGCGACGACCAGCGACTCCAGCTACGCGGCTTGGCTAGCGGCTTCGCAGAAGCGACAGCGCGGCGGCGGCGGATCGCATTAACTTCGGCGAGCAACGCAGCGATGACGGCCGGCACACCGCACTGGTGCGGTGCGGCGGCAGCGAGTGCGAGCGGCAACGACGCGCACGTGGTCGCGACGCGATGAACGGCGGTGGCGCGTTGTCGACCGATCGAAGAAGTGACTTCGACGAGTTCGACGACACGATGGATTCGAATGGTTTTGAAGGCCATGGGACTTGGGAGTTGGGTGTCGGATGCGAAAATCGAGACGTTAGCGAGACGTTTTGAGGTTCGCGATTTCTCGAGGTAAGTAAACCAGTGAGGAACTATACTGTAAACTCATTGCTTGGATATTGTTATTCATTGCTTGGATATTATCTTTGAAAGTGCTATTGCATGGATTGGTCCATTGACTATTGTTCACTGCTTTGTGATAACTTCTTTCCATTCTTGTTGATTGCTGCTTGGTGATAGCTATCTTTGAAATTGTTGTCAGTTGAGTGGTCCATTTGGCAAGTGAGTCATGGTTACTGTTATCTGCGATATGAGAGGGTTAGGGCTGGGAGGGAGGGGTCTCGTCCTAAACCCGATGTCTTTCATGATCGTCCGTTGATATCTCCCAATTGAGTGTACGTTGGGGGCTCTTATCCGGGTTCATAGATGGTTCATAGTCGCACGGGCTAGGGCTGGAAGGCAGGGGTATCGTCCTAGATACGGGTCCGTGAATGTCTCATAGTCGCAAGGGTTAGGGTTGGGAGGCTGGGGTCTCGTCCTAAACCCGAGTCTACTGGGCTTTTGCCGCGACTCAACGACCTTTTGGTCGGGACTCCTGCTTGTTTGTTTTGTTTGTATTCCAGACCCTCATTTATCGATTGATTTGTTGATTGAATTATTACAGTCTTTTATATTCATGCATGATATGTTTCCTTTCCTTCTAATTGCATGAATACGACTGGTTTAGTTATGTTTCGAAATGCTGTATATGTCCTATTAGATTTACTTACCTGGGCTCTTCAATTTTGGGTTTGACTGAGTGCAGAGTCGCAGATGAGTAGCAGAGGGAAAACTCCATTGCTAGGTGAATTTTTGTATATCATGTATTACTCTCCTCTAGTAATGTGTATGAGGGGTCCTAAGGCATTAACAAGGCCTATGTATAGAGCAAACCCAGAATTCGAAGTGCATAATTCTGGGTTCTATTGCACATAGCGTGCTAGGTGGATAATGTAGCGTGCTAGATATTAGAGGTAGCGCTCTAATGTTCAAATTAGCGCACTAATGTCAAGAACTAGTGCGCTAATATTTATTAGCGTGCCAGAGGTTTAATGTAGCATGCTAAAATTGGAAAAGTAGCATGCTAACATCAGAATTAGCGCGCTAATTACCCTGGCAATGCAAAAATCTGCAACTTTCAAAAGTTCCTTAAACACTCTAAATCAGTGTAATATCCCAAGTAAAGGTTCCAACACACTCAAAAACCTATAATATGATATCAGGAATCTAAGGAAGAGTTATAGGGACTCAAAACCACGTTTAGGAGTGTCGAGAGGCCGGATAGGCTAGGAACAAGCTTTGTGGATTTGAGGTAAGTAAACCAGCTAGGAAATGCACAATATTTCATGTTAAGCTATTGACTATTGTTGTTCATTGCTTGTTATGTATCATTGGAATTCCATTCTAATTGAGTTGTCCGAGGGCAAGTGAGTCAACGGTGATCCTTGGAAGGAGTGGCTGGTTGAGGTAACATACCAGAGTCATGACCTCGAGATGCACTGCACTGGATACTGATTCTTGACGGGGTATGAGTTCTTAGCGTGGTTGTTCTAAGAAGTCTCACTATCTATTGGGTTTAGGGCTTGTGAGTGTACCAAGTCCTAGAACCCAAGTCTTGATGTTTTTCCATGACTCATCGACCTATTGGTCGGGACTATTTGTGCCTCTCTGTTTGCATTCCTGGATGCTCATGTATCGATTGCTTTCAATTTAGTTACAGTCTTTTATTTATTCATGCCCTCTCATATCTTTCTTTCTATATGCATGAATATAGACTGATTGATTTATTTCGAAATGCTGTTTAGTATCCTACTGGCGTTACTTACCTAGACTCATTATTCTTGTGTTTAACTGAGTGCAGATCTGCAATCGAGTAAGGGAAAGGGGCCAGTGCTAGGTGATTTATTGTGAGGACTTTGGAGCGGTATTCTCTCTCCCATTTTTGTAGGTTTCGTATTATTTAAGTATATTATTTTTGTCATATAGGTATATAGGTTTTGTGATATATTTTAGGATTTAGATTATATGCGTAACTGATTTGTGTAGAGTTGTTTAGATTTGCTTAAGTTGAATTCGCTTCCGCATAAATTTTGATAACTTACAAATTTGAATAACTCATTATAAATGCTAAATTATGCTGCCTTGTAATGAAAAATGGTTAGGAAGGCTGACTAGACTTGCGTTGACGTTGCGATGATTGACTCGTGGTCCACGTAAGTCTAGGCCGGGTGGAACCCAGTTTGGGTTGTAGAACTGGGGCCGTCACAATTGTGGTACTGAACTTTGCAAACCAAGCATGATGAGCTTGTTTAAGTCCATACATGGCTCATCGTAAAAGACAAACTTGATTATGAGAGTGTACATATCCAGGAGGAGGAAGAATATAGACTTCTTCCTAAATATCTCCATTGAGAAAGGCATTCTTTACATTCATCTGAAAGAGAGGCCATCGTTTACTGGTAACAACGACTAGTTAACTCCTAACAAAGGTTAATCGGGCCACATGAGCAAAAGTCTATTCATAGTTAAGACTATACTATTGTGTGTAACCTTTTGCAACCATACAAGCTTTATACCGCTCAACGGAGCCATCAGAATGAGTTTTTATTTTATCAAGAGTCTTGTTGGGAGGAAGATCCACCAAGTCCCAAGTGTATGACTTCTCTAAGCCGTATAATTCTTCTGTCATTACTTACTGCCAATTAGGGTTAGTACTAGCCTCCCGATAAGAGGAAGGTCCATGAAAGGAAGAAATAACAAACAAATAATGATAATCTTTAAGGTAAAGAGGAGGTTCTATTACCCTGTCATACCGACGAAGAGGAGGATAAGGATTATAAAAAGGAGCATATTATTCAAAAATAGGTAATGGAGTGGGGTTGCAATTATTGAGCTCAGCTGAGGTACCTGCATCAGAAGAGGAAGATAATTCGACACATGGGTTAGTGAAGAAAGGCCGAGAACAGGAGAAGGAAGTATCAAACTTGGACAATGTAGAGAACGTAGTATGTTTCCAGAAAGTGACATGCATGGAGATTCACAATCTCCGAGAAATAGGATCCCAACACTGATAGCCTTTGTATTCAAGTCCATATCCAAGAAAACAACAGAGACAAACACGTGGTTCAAACTTAGTATGCTCAGGAGGATTGAGAAGAACAAAACATGCACAACCAAAAACTCTAATCAGGTGCTTTACCATATAGCCGTTCAAATGGAGAGGTGTTTTTGAGAATCAAAGTAGGAAGTTGATTTATGGTATAAATACAAGTTAGGGTAGCCTCACCCTATTAATTCTCGGGACATGATGCTAAAAGAAGTTGAGCATGAACATAATCTAATATATGATGGTGTTTTCTTTTAGCTCTGCCATTTTGTTGAGAAATATAAGGATAAGAACGTTGAACAATAATATCCTGCTGCTTAAGAAACTTTAGAAGAACATAATCTTGATATTCTAAAGCATTATGAGTATGAAATATTTTGATTGAACATGAAAATTGTGTTTTGACCATGTTAATAAATTCGATATTTATTCATGATAGATCAGACCTGCCGTAGAAAATAAATCCAAGTGAATCATGAATAATCATCAATAAATAACACAAAATAACGATAACCATTCACAGTGGAAAAAGGTGCAGGACCCCAAATATCTGAATGAATTAAACCAAAAGGAGTATCAACAATAGAATCACTAAGGACAAACGACGAAGCATGCTGTTTTGCTAACTGACAATGCATACAATCAAATGACTAAAACTTTGAAACACCTAATAATCCACTAGAAATAAGAGTACGAATTGTTTACTAGCAGAGGCATGACCAAGACGAAGATGCCATTGATATACCGAAAGAGATGAAACAGTAGCAGAGAGGTTTGGAGAAGCAGGCAAATGAAGCGATCAAAGCTCAAATAATCATCCCACTTTGCTCCCCTTTCCAAGAATCTAACCCGTTTGAGAATCTTGAACCTGACAACCAATAAAAGAAAAAGAAACTAATAAGCCATGATCACATGGATGACCAACTAAAACCAGATTTAATGCAAGATCAGGGACACAATAAGTGTCAGGAAGAGTAATGGTAGGGGTAGAGGTAGTTCCTGTATGAGTAATGGACATACAACTTCCATTTGCAGCATAAATAGGTGAAAACGACTGAGTGTTTTTACAATTAGAGAGGACGAACAACTGAGAAGTCATATGATTACAACATCCAGAATTAAGAAACCAAGATTTGCCTAAGGTAATAGATAAGGCAGTGGTTTTAGGGGATATCACCTGTTTAAGAAGTGCTTCTATCTCACTTAAAGGAATAGTAGGAGATGAAGGTGACCCATCAGTGATAGCAGCAACAATAGAGGAATCGGTCTTAGATGCATACTTTGTAGCACCCTTGGGACGAGGAGGACGAGTTGTACAGTTCGAGAATATGTGACCACGCTTATGATAATACCTACATTCAATAGTAGGATAGTTAGAAAATGAATGACCCATATTTTTGCAATTCCTACAAAATGAGGATCCATATTTTGAACGTGACGGAGTAAGTGCAAGAGCAACGTCTGAGGAGGTGGAAAGAGGTTTCACCAATTCCAACCTAGTTTCTTCAAGTAAAATTTCCTTGACAGCTGCATCGAGGGATGGCAAGGGATCGCGATGTACTGATTCGTACTCGGGACGAAGAGCCATAAGAACTTGTATGAGGTGAAGATGATCTCGAGTGATTGTAACTTGCTGTAATTGATTCCAAATCGGCTAAATGATAGCTATAAAATCATTAATTGACTGACCACTTCTTATTTCAAATTTTTGAGATAGTAAATAATTGATAATATTGTGCCAAACCGAAAACTTTATATCTAACCGATAAAAAACTCCAAACTTCTTTAGTAGTATTATACTCAACAAATTGAATGTGGTTAGAGGGAGAAGTTGTGTTACCGAACCAAGTGATGACTTTGTGATTTTTACTCTCTCATTCTTCAATACGGTCGAAGTATTTGTTGTCTGATTCTTTTTCACTTTGTTCTGGCTTGACAATGTTTTCGGTTATAATACACCAAAGTTTATGACTAATAAAAAAACTTGAGGGCCGCTAAGGGCACCCAACCTTTTCATGAAGGCACACAAATTATTTGTAAAAATTCCAGCAAAACTGGAAAAGATCATTTTGCCCCTGTATATATAATGATTCAAACCCCACAAATCATTTTGACAAAGAAAAATGGCACCCCACCACCAAGCTTGAACCACAAAGACACATTGCGTTTGGTGAGCGTTTATCGATTCTTGCGGATTGACATCATCCGACAACGAGGTAACAATGTTTGACAACCATATGATGGTTTCTTAGAACTGTTTAGTTGGGTAAAACTGTGAAAATGATGATTTGTTTGTCAACGTAGGGTTTGGTAATTTCCTCAAATCTGATCTTGTTTCAACTATATAATGGAGGATTGTACTGCTACGGTGCAAGAGGAGGTTGAACTTGAGGTAATTTTGCGAATTTATCGTGTTTTTTATGAGGTTATCCGAAGTTTTTGTCGATGTGCGCGATTGTTTCGGCCTCGCAGGACCGAGATGTATTGAAATGACTCGGTCATAGAGGACCGAGAGGTGTACTTAGGTCACGGTATGGTACAACCGAGAGTACTTCGTAACTCTCGGTCGTACGTGAGCGATACGCGGAAAAAGGTATCAGACCTGTACAACCGAGAACCTATTTTTGGGGGTTTTTTGTGATTGTGCCGTACATTTTGGTTGATTATAATGTTACACTGTTTGTATTGCAAGTAATGCCGGTTTCTACCCTATTTCCAGACTACAAGGACACGTTTACACCTTGTAGGCCATTCCCATCTAGAGAAGCGGCTATTTCATGACTTCAAATGATAGGCCGCGAGAACATGTTTGTGCTAGTGACAAAGCACTCTGATGCCGGGGGCATTAAGCGCAGGGGGAAGGTGAAACTTGCGTGTGAGAGGTCTGGGACACATAGGGGAATGTCTCAGAGGGTAGGGAAGGGGAAAACGTTCAAAATTTCTCTGAAAGCAAGAAATGATGAAGAAGAGGAAAAGACGAGGACCCAAACTGGTATGAAGAAATGTGGATGCCCTTTCCTTATCAACGTAAAGGAAAATGCTGACTCCTTGTGGTATGTCACAGTAATATGTAGGAGACACAACCACGAGCCCGCAAAAAACTTGGACGACCATTCATTTGCCGGAAGATTAGATAAGGGGGAGCAAGAGGTTGTGGGGCAAATGACAAAGGGGAACGTGAAGCCAAGAGACATCCTAAATACGTTTTAGCAAAGAGATGTTAGAAACGTATCGACAATGAGGACAATATATAATGCAAGACAAAAAGTCCGAAATGAGGATGCGGGTGGGAGGACTCAAATGCAACAAATGTTGTACATATTGGAGAAGAATAAGTGGATGTCCTGGCATAGGAAGCATCCCGTTACGAATGTTGTCACCGACTTATTTTGGTCACATCCCGACTCAATAAAGTTGCTAAGGTGTTTCTCATCGGTAATTTTGATGGATTGCACGTACAAGACAAATAGGTATTGAATGCCTTTGTTGGAGATTGTTGGCATCACTTCTACGCATTTGACGTTCTCTGTTGGGTTTGCATTCATATCATCAGAGAGTCATGTGAATTATGTTTGGGCACTTGAGAACTTGAGATCCATATTAGATGGGTGGCCTAAACCTGACGTGTTTGTTATCGATAGGGAATTAGCCCTTATTAGTGTCATAGAAGAAGTTTTTCCGTCATCGTCTCACCTCCTTTGCTCTTGGCACATCAACAAAGTAGTATTGGCCAAGACTAAGAAGATGTTTGGGGAGAACGATGGTTTTGTGCGTTTTATGGATAGGTGGACGAGCGTGATGTATGCCAACTCGGCTGCCTTATTCGAAGTTAGGATGAATGACCTGCGTTGTGAGTTTGGGAATTTCAAGGGTCTTACTGAGTACTTGGACAACACATGGTTAAAGAACTACAAGGAGAAATTTTTCCCCGCTTGGACAAATAGAATTATGCACTTTGGGGAGACGACAACGCAGAGGGTGGAGTCTGCGCATTCCATTCTGAAGCTACATTTTAGGAACAATCAGGCCGATTTTGAGACTTTGTGGAATGTGGTTGATGGCCTCTTAGAATCTAACACAACAATATCAAGGCATCGTTTGAGCTAAGTTTGAATGTGGTCCAACATGAGTACATTGATGAGTTGTATCGACGATTGCGTGCTTATGTCTCTCAACGGGCGCTTAGGCTAATTAGAGATGAATTGACACGTGGAGAGGATGTTGGTCATGACTCCACTCGTTGTGGTCGCGAGATACGCACCACACATGGCCTTCCTTGTGCACATGAGCTAAACCATCATATGTTTGCTGGGTCGCCCATCCCTCTCGAGGACATTCATGTTTACTGGCGAAAGTTGAGTATGATACCTGAGAATCCAGTGGATTCCTCTAGGTACAACGCGCACGATGAGATTGTACGAGTGTTGGAAAAGTCTCATGCTTGCACTGATGAGGACGATCGACACAGGATTATTCAGCAGCTCAGGGAGATTAGTCGACCTTCGTCTACACCGAGTGTTGTGCCGCCGGCGAAAATTAAGACAAAGGGAAAGACACCGGGGTCTTCAATCGGAGGCAAGGCAGGATCGAAGAGAAAACACGATGATGACGATTCTTCGACGAGATGGTTGCCGAGAGGATTTGAGTACGTGCTATCCACAAATGAGGCCTCCACTTCTAGGCAGAAGAAAAACAAAGTTTTTCCTAAAATGCGTCGCGCCAGTCGATGCACGCAAAGTGCAACTAACATGGCTTACGGTCATTGCTTAGAACCGGATTGGTTGCCACATGTTGAGGGCATTATCGATGTGGTTGCCGATGGAAATTGTGGATATCGGTGTGTTGCCTCTGGGCTTGGACTTGCCGATGTAGACGGGTGGAGGATTGTTCGTAGAAGGATGTATGATGAGATTATCGGGTATGAAAACCTTTGGAGGGAAGTGCTTGGCTCGAGTTACGAGAGTGTCAAGATTGCGGTGCATTGCCCAGAGAATCAAGTTGGTGCATCTTTCAAAGAATGGTTGACACTTCCAGACATGACATTGTTAGTATCCACTGCATTCAATGTCATTCCTGTAAACCTTTCGCATGGGAGTGCCTCGACATTTCTACCTCTACGTAGTGCTCCACCATTGTCGTTGCACAACAGACTTATCATTGCCATGATAAATGACAGGAATATCCATAGGGTTAGGGTAAGTTCTAATAATTTTCTTGAATTGTTATGTTTCCCCCCTGAGCGAGTTTGTGACAATATCTTCTATGTTATACTGTTCGCTTTGACAGGTGAAGTTGCGTGTGAATGCACCATTGCCATCCTTATATCCATCGTGGGACCGGTATGTTGAGGACTGCGCCAAAGGTTGGCGAGATGGATTCGTATTTCGAGATATCGCGCCCCTTGCCACTGTTAAAGAAGCCACCATATCCGTTGTACATTTAGGTACACCGTAGTGTAAAACTTGTACCTACCAATCTTGATGGCTGTACATTTAGAAATTTAGAAATTTAGTTTGAACGTTGTATGGATATACAATGAGTTAAGTTTCGGTGCAAATTGTTGTATTGTTGTACATTTTGATTCTTGTAGAGTGAGTTTGAATGTTATATTGATATATAATTAGTCAAGTTTCGGTGCAAATTGCCTTGCTGGATTTTCATTCTTGTATAGTTAGTTTGAATTTTACGGACGATCTGTAATGAGTTAAGTTTCGGTGGAAAGTGATGTGTCGGCCCTGAATGACTGAGACTGACGGTATAGTCTCGGCCATACTCCACCGAGAACTAACGTAAAGGCTCGGTCGCACAGTGCCGAAATTAAATCCTCTCGTCGACCTATGCGCGACCATACTCAAGGGTTCTCGGCCATGAGTCACCAAAAGTCTCACAAAGGTTTCGTCCATCAGTGACCGACACATTGTAAAAAACAGGATCCTCAGAGATTCTCGGTAAGGCCATACCATACCGAGAATCCAGCGTTTGTGTCGGTTGTTCAGTACCGAGAATTCCAAATCAGTGTCGGCCCTGCTTGACCGAGACACCCTCTGAATAAAAAATATGTATTCTAGACAAAAATTTTCCAAGATACAACTATATCAAATGTAGAACAGCAAGAAACTCGTACCTAACAATGTCCATATTGTCACAACAAACATGAATCAAATGATCCAAACTGTATTCATCAAACATATTCATCAAATGTGACAACAAACATTAATCAAATGAATAAAAAAAACCATGTAAGAAGCTGTCATAAAACTGTCATAAAACATATTCATCAAATATTCATCAACTAGTCTCAGCCAAACAATAAAACAAATGTCTATGTTCCTCAAACACTCATTGCTCATTGCTTCGGTTTCTTCAAATTCTTCCTTTGATACTCCTTCCCAAGCATTCTCTTCGGAGGGCGAGCATCGACCGTGGCGAGCTGAGCTGTGGCCGGGGTGGAGTGTGCGGAAGTGCTACCATGCTGGGATTGTCGCGAGCCTGCTTCGGTAGGGCCGGATGTGGCGGTTGTGCCGGTTGCGGTCGCCGGAGTCGTACTCGTGGTGGTGGGACCTAGATTCCTCCCCGAAAGAAAATTGACGATGTCACTCGCCATTGTCCTCGCAGACTCAATCGTACACAACTTCGGCGGGAGGTCCTTCCATCGCAATGCCGCGTCCAACGCACGCCTATTACGCTGATGAAATAATCGGGTTAGTGTTAATGTAAAACATATCGGGATGAATAAGACATGCATAATACATATAACCATTTCAATACCTCCAGTAGCTCGTTGTCTGCGATGGTTGTGGCGAGCATGTCTTCGTCCTCATGGCTCGGATTGGTGATCACGGGATGAGACACTTTGAGGAACCAAGGCAGGTAGTCTAGTGTAGCGAAAAACTCAAATTCTGCCTTGTCGCCACGAACTTCAGGAGCCAACAAATGGTTCCTCTAGCGCTCCCAATTGTCTTGCTGGAACCCATACTTGACCGAGTACTTGTTCGCAGATGGCCCTCGGTGTGCTTCCAATGGACGGTACGGAGGATCTGGTATAGATTGCACATGGCCAAACCGTCTCGGAATCCTCTTCGGGTGGTAGGGCTCCACCACATCCATGTACTTGATCGTCCCATTATAAAAGGCCATCGCGTGCACAACTCCATTTTCCCTTATATTCACATATGGGTCCCAAGTGACCTAATCAAAATGCAACAACCATTGTTAGCAAAAAAAATTACTAAAACATCAATCATCAGAGGATATGGATAACCATCTCACCTCACTTGGGCGCAACCTATCCAAGGTTCTCCTAATGGACCCGAGCTTGTCAACATTCACCACCGTCTCGTGCTTTTGAATCCATCTGCAGACACGAGGGTGCACGTAGTCCATGTACTTCGCATTGGGTGTGGCGAGACCAAGTTTGAAATGGTCGTACACCCATCCCTACAAATACATACAATGTTAGTTAGTCCACAAATGCAAGATGACGTAATTATTATACAAAAAAGAAATTAAGTCTATTTTATAACAAACCTCAAGCAATGTGAAGTAGCCAGCAATCTGAGACACTTGCACTCTCGTGGCGGCCCCCAAGTGTCGATACAAGTAGGCCAACGCAGCCGCACCCCATGCGTACTTTCCCACGTCGTCCAAGTCTTCAAGAAGCTTCAGCAGCGCGTTCGACACCCGAGACCCACTCTTATCGGCAAATAAAGTGCAGGACAAAAGGTACAACAGGTACGCTCGGGCGGTGCATTCCACAGGAGGATAAGTTCTGGGTCTCGAACCAGCTTTGGGGCACCATCGACTCTTCAACCAACATTTGCGCACTGTGAGCCCCTTGCTGATATTCACCTCCTCCTCAGCCTCCTCGACGCTAACCCCAAGTAGGTTCAAGGCCATCTTAATAGCGTCCGAGCGAGATTCCTCCTTGTACCTCGCAAAGTTCTCCACTGCCACAACTTTGCTCGTCACAGGAATCTTCAGGAGGAAGCTCACATCCTCTAGTGAGATAGACATTTCACCAAAAGGTAAGTGAAATGTGTTCGTCTTCGGCTGCCACCGCTCCACAAATGCAGATATTACCTCCTTGTTGGCCTTGCGGTATGAACAGTCTATCAGCGTATTCAACCCGGAACGCTGAATAATCCTCTGAAGTCCCGCCGTGTCAGGGTGGCACGACTGTAAATCCCATTCTTGTATCTGAGCTCCGTGATTGATACACTTGAGAACGGGACGCTCCTGCAACAAATAAATACATCTCGTCATTTTGTGAAAACCATGAGTATTAAGTTACTCCGTTCAATGAAATTGAAATTACCTCATTGCTCCAAATCGAGAATGCGACATGATCCTTAAAGCTCTTCAACAACGCCTCGTCTATAGGACCACCGGGGAATGGAGCACACACTTCAACAGGCACTTCTGGCTCTCCTTCATTATGGCCAGCTCCACCACTACTACTCCCGCCCACATTACGATCAGTTTCTATCGTGTTCCCCGCCGCTGATGAGTCACTGCTACTAGACTCTGATGCATGCCCCTCCTCTTCCCCTCGGGCAACAACAAGATCCTCAGGTCGCCCAACATCGATGTTCGAACCCTCATCGTGCAATCGTAACCTTCCATGATTACCATCTACCTTCGCCTTTCCCTTAACATCCTCATTCTCCTTCTCTTTCTTTTTCCGGTACGATGCTGTCGGGGCTCTCCGGCCACCTCGCCCCCGGTTAGGCCTCGACACCTCAACACCAGCCTCCTCCCTAGTCACCAGTACCTTCGGACGAGCCATACCTGAAAACAGTACAACATATAAGCGCATGGAACAGAACCAAAAAAAAATTTACAAAAAAATGTTCAAATTCATCCATTTCTGATGTCTCGGTCAAGCATGTTCGTGAAACAACCCATATTTTCGGTCACCCATGACCGACAAGGAGTCCAATATATCGGAAGTGTACAACCCAGTCCAATAGAAAGTTCGCAGTTGTACACCGCCGAGATGGATTGACCATTTCAATTCGCCTTACTCTCGTCCTATCACGACCGAGCCTACTCTAACCCTCTCGCCAGTGTACAACAGAGTGTAGGAGAAAATTCTCAGTTGTACACCACCGACGCCACATTACCTATCACTAATTGTAGCTCTCGTCATGTCTCGGCCGAGATAACTGAAGTATTCTCGGCCATGCGTAACCAAGACACTGTGAACTCTTCCGGCTTTCGTGGCCGAGACTGCGAGTTCCCAAAATTTAGCTTCTGTCTCGGCCATGCCTGGCCGAGACAGTTGACACAGTCTCTGGCCTGTGTGGCCGAGAACCGAAATTTCCCAATTTTTTTACCATTCTACAAACCGCCACACACTACAAAAAAACAGCAAATCAGAAACGAAATTTTACATCTCTGATTTGCATAAATTCCGTCTCTAATCCTAATCTGCAACGAAACAGAGACGGAATAAATTCCGTCTCTGATTTGGTCGACGCTGATTCAATCAGCAACGAAATTGTGATTCCGTTTATGATTAGAGACGGATTAGAGACGGAATTTAGAAACGGAACAGAGACAGAACAGAGACAGAACAGAAATGGAAATTTTTCTAAATGGTACAATTGTTCATGCATTCCGTCTCTGATCCATGGCTAATCAGAGACGGAACAGAGACGGAAATCATGCATTCCGTCTCTGATTCATCAATTCCATTTTTTTTTTAGTTTTCACACCTAAGCTTAATCCAATTGGTTCTCCATAACCTCTAAACTTGAAAAAACAACCATAGGACCTGCTCCATCGCCTGCACCCCCTCCAACAACTCCTTGGGGGTGCTAACATCCCCCAAAAAAATAAAATTTGACATACATACACAAATCAACAATATATATCAACAACAAATATTCAATTGAGAAAAAACATAAAATTCAATATTAATAAGGATTTATATATACACAAATCAACAATATATATCAACAACAAATTTTGAGTATAACATTTGTCCTCATCAACTGATCATTGTGTTAGGGAATTCCCCATCGCAGAATGCAATTTACATATAAATATACACACATACATCAGCGACTAGTTGATAACTTTGAAAAGGAAAGAGTTATGCATATGATTACGTGTTTTCACGAAGTAGATCCATTTGATTCTTGCATCTCCAACTCATGCTCCGCTACCATGATACAAGAACCAACTTCAAGTGAAGAAGAGGTTCCTTTGTTGTCTTTCGAGGATAATCCTCTAGTTGAAGTTTGCATGACAGTCGTGCACTGTACATCAGACGTAATTCCTACCTGATCGATATCATGGCGCGATGGGGATAAGTATTTTGCTACTGTTATGAATAATGCCGATCCATCTTGCAACTCGGTCACACTCTACATCAACAACAACAACAAATAAAATGAGTTTTATAGTGAAAGTGAGATTGAATAATTATGCTTAGTCTTTGAGTTTTATAGTGAAAGTGAGATTTTTAGCAATTTAAAAAAAAATCAGAACTGTAAAAGCAAATGCACAGTAAATACCTGAATCGAGAGCACAGAAAAATGACCAAGATCAGCAAACATTGCCTCAGCACCCGCAATCACACAAATAGACTTTTGTGTTAAGACAATCAACTGCTACAATGTCTCATTAATTCCATTAATTGCAAGGGGAAGAGTGAATCCTATGAACTTTTGCAGACAATCAAGGAAGACCACATATTAATCTACTGGACTGGGAAATAAGATTCAACTTCTAGGTGCATGTTTCAGACGATCAGATTTGCGGTTAAGCTAAAAATCCATCAAATAAAGTCGCAACTCCTTCACTGCAGTTAAGCTAAAAATCCAACAAGATCAATATGTTACAACTCTAAAACCAGTGTGATCCAAATATCCAAATACACAAATCCCATAACAAAAATCAAGCACGAATACCAAATACAAAAATCCCACAAAATCACATGGATTTGATATATTAAGGATCATATATAGGTCAAAGGAAATTATGGCCAATGACCTAATAAGAGAAGGATGTCCCAACCATGAACATCAATACCATTGAGAAATACCAAATTACATTTTCACATGTCCATCTTAGACTCAGCCGTATGAAAGGATACTGTAATGATTTCATTTTCTACTAAACAAGGCATATACATTGTATTTAGATAGAAAAAATGTAAGAGAAAAACAAAAATGCATTTAGCTTTATTCTAACATCAAATGAGCTATTTGTACTTATTAAATGCAGAAAAGTTTACTACCTGGTAATTAGCTTTGAAGCGCCCAAGCAAATGACATTAAAACAACACGTACACTATCCAAATTACATAACATCAGCACTATGATTTTGCTGATGTTATTCTTTTGGAGTTAGAAAGCAGATTGCCTTCCATTAATCAAAACATTAGGATATATATAAGTCCATTAAAAATAGTACAGTGAATGATGGTGAATACTTTAAATTACTGGAAACATAGGTCCAATAAACCAAATTAGTACACTACAATGATTAGACATGGAAATAACAGGACTATTTTAAAAATACCTGTACAACGAACCTTCAGCAGGATTGTTTTTAAACATACACGATAATCTATTTCAAGTAGAGAAGCAACCAAGCTCTGATAGTGATCAAAATGAGCTTGTGGAGCAATAGTCAAAAAGATCAGCAGTAAAATCAGCTAAAATGTAAAGTGCAACAGTTGTTTGACAACTATTTTCTCTTGTCATTAACATCTTATCACGGTTTTTAAGATAAGAAAATCTTCTTCAAAAAACAAGATAAAGATAAAATCAGGAGTACACACAACATGCAACCAAAACACAAAGGGAAGAGAAATGAGGTGAAAATTGCCCAAAACACATAGGGAAATGATAATTCAAATTGCCCAAAACACATAGGGAAGAGAAATGAGGTGAAGAAGCTAAATAACCCAAATTCATGAAATAGTGAAAATTGAATATTCCAAATTAGTTGAGGTTGGCTACAAGAATCAAAATCATTCATTATGCTCAACTTTGTGCAATTGTTGAAGTGCTTCCAAGTCTTTACATCCCCCTAATCAATACGCCTATCTAATTTATCCAGTTTCTATTGAGTCGAGTTTTAATATGCATTACTAAGACTTCAGAAGTAAGACCAAAAGAGAGTCCTTAAAAGCACTTTTACCTTAAGATTTCGAACTTGATGAGGGCATCCAGCAGGAATAAAGACTGCTTCTCCAAGTTGTTGCACAAAAGTCCAAGGTTCAATTCCTATTAGCAAAGAACCAACATATACAAGTAAGAAATAAAGCAAAGGAAAGAAGAGTTTTCCCTAAAATCTTAGAACATAAAGAATGAACAGCAAAGGAAAGCTAGAAACTAGACAAGGAATCAAATGGCAAATAAATACAATCCGAGATGCCATGACTGCTTCCCCAGCGCCGTGATGCACATTTTGTGTTGAAAAGTCACAGTGGCAATCAACACAGCAACCACCATCAGCGCATTCCTTGTTTTGCTTGATGCATTGTCTGGGTCCCTTGATATCTCCTCACCAAACTCCTTCCACAAGCCTTTTGTTTGTATTGAATAATAAGCATTACCTGGTTACGGAATTGGCTCTTTCCAGCTGATCATGTGAAATTGTCACTTCGATGGTCTCCTGAGATTTAGCGCACCGTTTAATAGCACGCAAAAGCAACCAGCCAATTATGAAGTAACCTTCATCTCGAATGTAAAGAAGGGCACCTGAAATAACACTTGCAACCAATTGAAGATTAATCATATATGCTTGTATCATTCAACAATGCACAAACTAATAAAAGTATGTGAAGAGAAAATGTACAAACACAACAACACTTGTACACATAGATGTGCAAGCAACTCAATCAGTACCAGTGTCATAGCCGAAGAGAAGTCCTCCGATCCCGGCTGACAATGCGAGACGTAAAATGTACGGTCTCGTCCACGAGAGGCGAAAACATTCTATGAATTGAGACTTGTCTGCTTTCTGAATTCCACCCTCCACCATTGTGGCAAGATGAACTTGCTTGATTACAACTACTCTTTAAAATACCAAGATTGAAGAAAAACACAATTCTTTGAACAACAGTCCTCACTATCTGAAATGAATCAATGAATAGAATAAGTGAAACAAATCTATGCAAACAACCAAGAAACCAAGTCAAAGAGACTCTAAAAATAGGCATAATTTGCTTAAGTAGGAAGAATCTGAAAATCTTAGATTTCTAAAATTAGGATTGATAATAAACTAGAGTACTCTAAATATATACAATGACCACAATATAAACATAAACATTACAGTGTTGAAAATAGATTTTACTCAAGAAGGGACTTACAGAACAACTAATGCACAATAACTATTCATTAATGTTTCTCAATCAAACATTTTTTTCAATAAAGGATTGAAAGAAAGCAAAATCATCAAATTAAGAATGTATAATGATCTCTCTCTCTCTCTCTCTCTCTCTCTCTCTCTCTCTCTCTCTCTTTTATAACTAATTGAACAGTCATTTAGCCCCTTTTACAGCATACAAACATGGCACACACTTATGACATCACAACCAAGGATTAATTAAATCTTCCAAATAGTTAGGGTCCGCTACAAGTATCACCACCAAAGACTCAACAATTTAAGTAGCAACCAAATGCAGACAATGAAAGAGTTGCTTTCGTTCAATTTTCAGCGATTTTCAATCCTTCAAAACTCTCAAATCACTACAAACTAACCACACCAAATCCTACTTATCCCCATTAACTTCCAAAACAGAACGAAAAGATTGAACAACAAAATTTCAACAAAAAAACCCTAAAAATAGTTTCAGTGAGTGAGGTACCTAAAGTCTGCCCAAAATATCCGCCAATTGGCCATTCGTCACCATGATCGAGGCAGTGTAAGCTACAACAACAATTGAATGAATCAATCAAAATCAGACAACAATCGCGAAGAGATCAACAAAAACAATCAAGTTTTCTGGAACGATTGAGATTACCGGCTCCGCTAAGGAGCACGATCTTGGAGAAGCTCATCCCGACCGCCTGCATCGCCATCGCTCGGTGGATGAAAAGAGGATTTACAGCGAAACCCTAATAGACCGATTAATCTCTGACTTTGTGTTGATGGAGAGAACACTTTGATGGCGAACGAGATGGTTGGTTGGTTGGTTGGTTTGAGAGGAGAAAGGGCAGAGATTAATGGCGGTGCGAGGTGAAGGTTGAGGGAGAAATGGCAGATGCGAGGGCTCCGGCGTCGGCAAGGGCAGCGGCGTTGACGGAGGCGAGAGGGGACGCGAGGGTTAGGGCTCAGACAGAAGAGAGCAAAGAGAGAGAACGAGACCGAGACCGAACTTGTGGGATTTTTTTGGGGGGGGCGCTCATCAAATCTCGAGATTTGATGCACAAATCTCAAGATTTGATGAACGGTTATAAGAAAACAAAGTTTTGGTGGGAATGTTGACGCCATTTTTTAGAGACGGAATTTAATTCCGTCTCTATTTCCGTCTCTATTTCCGTCTCTGATTCGTCTCGATTCCGTCTCTAATTATTTTTTTAGCAACGTAATTTAATTCCGTTTCTAAATTTCATTTTCCTTGTAGTGACACACACATTACAACTACTCTACCAAATGTAACTTAATTATACTATAAACGTACCTTCAAACGATCGATTTCGCGCAAAATCTGTTTGTTCGACGATCTTCAACCGAGCCCTAATTTGGAGACGAAATCGGCTCACACCCCGACTCTACAAACTGCAAAAAACTCGTACAACGAAGGAGAAACACACGGCGAGGGACGGAAAACACGATTTCGGGGATTCCTCTTACTGGTCGGTTCAAAACAAATAGATTCTTCCACAAGGAGTTCGGTGAAGGTGGTGGTGGGGGTGGTGGGGTGCAAGAGGTTTGCACAAGGGGTATTTTGGGTATTTCGGGTCTAATTTTTGGGTGCCCCAGGTAAATTGGTTTGTGCCCACATAAACTGGGTGCCTTCATGAAAAGGTGGGGTGCCCTTAGCGGCCTTGAAAAACTTTTGTTCAGCTGTGACCATAATGGGTAGTTAGAACCACAAAAAATTGTTGAGATTGGTCGGAAACCTCGTCTTTCTCCTCTACTGGGCGAGACATTATAACCGGCTGACAACGATCGATGCGCTGAATTTGATGGAGAATCAGCTAGGACACGAACGAAAGAGAGGGCAGGCTGATGAGCGCACGGGAGAAGAGGCAGCTGGTCAAACTCACAACAAATACGTGTGCGGACTGGTGTTGCGTGTTAACTAGCAATGACTCACGAACAGCGGCTGGACTGGTGTGTTGGCGGACTGGTGTTGCGCGTTGTCACTGATGGTTGTCACTGGTGTTGCGCGTTGACTGGCTGGAGTGATGTGCGATTGTGTGGATCACACACAGAGGAGTCGGCTGGTGTCTGGAGAAGGCTGGTGACGCACACGTGGAGCACACAAACGGTGATGCTTAGTGCCCTGGCAGGGAAATCAACACAAGCAGGACGCACTATCGAACAAATGGATGCACACAAGCAGAGAAATCAACACGCGGAGTCGAGCAAGAGATCAGGGCTCTTATATCATAATAGTTTATAAAAAATGAAAGTCTTTATTCCTGTTAATTTGAGTACTACATTACAATTTATTTTTAGAAGCATAAATACATAAGATCAAATCGTAATTGAAGATCCACGCCAATCGTGGTGATTGTGATGGTAACCAAAACTGAAGATCGATACAATCGAACCTAATCAATCGAACCAATCTTAACAAAGTCACAACATTTATGTGGTAGAGAGAGAGAGAAATCTCTCCAATTTGATCTTCTTTTTCTTTGCAACAATACAACTCTTTCCAGGATGTTAGATTGGGCTTTTAATTACACAGAGGAGCGGTTGTAAAGCCTACCAATGACCATTGACACTAGAACAATTTCGATATTTAATAGATGTTTTTAAACCCCTATTAAAGGGGGTGTTATTAAATAACACATAATTGATAAGAGTTTTAAAAAACTTCTATGTAATACATGTATTAAGAATTAAAACATAACACATTTTCACATGACATTTAATAACACTCTATTTAATAGGATTTTAAAACCTCTATTAAAGACAAAAAATGTTCTAGTGTGTATCACTACAAAAAATGAATGCCAATAGCGACGAGGGTAGCGACGGCCCTCGTCGCTATTTTATGGGCAGGAAAACTCTCTCCCAGGATCAGGTTTTCTCGGCCACATGGCAAAGAGAACGCCACGTGACAGGAAGCGAGGGGGCCAAGTATGAAAATAGCAACGGGAATACCCTGTCGCTATTCCCATCGCTAATGTGAAAAATAAGATCCAGACCATAACCCTATATCTTCCTCTCTGGTTTTCATCTCCTATCCTCTTCATATCCTCTCGATCTTCTCCTCTCCCTCACCATGATCCTCTCCCTCACCGTGACCATCTCCCTCACTGTGACCTTCACCTCTTCTTTCCCTCCTCCTCCGCCTCGGCCACCCTGCCGATTCGGGCCTCTGAATCGACCACCCCGCCGATCCGCCTCCGCCTCCGCCTCAGCCGGCCGCCCTGCCTCCGCCTCGTCATAGCCATCTCGACTCCCATCTCCTTCTTAATTTGGGATTTAGGTATAATTTTTTATTTATTTTATATATTCTGTTTTTTATAGTTGATTTATTTATATTTTTTTGTAATTTAAGTTGATTAATAATAATTCTTTTTGTGAAATTTCGTAATTTATGTGATATATAATTTGTATTTTTTGTGAAAAATATGGTTTTTTGTATTTTATGTTAGAATGAAAATTTGGAATAAATTTTGTAAATGTATGCATGTTAAATTAAAAAATGTAATGGTTTGATTAAAAATTTGTAATTTTGTATTTTATGTTGGAATAAAATTTTGGAAAATAAAATTTGTATTTCATGTATTTTTAGGTGAATAAAATTTGTTAAAACGATTAAAATGTTGCAATAAATTATGTATGTTGATATTTATTATTTATTTATTTTTGTGACAAATAAAATGTATGCTGGTGATTTGAATTTACTTATTATTTTTTTGATTATTTCCGATGTTTATTGTATGTTTTTTTTTAGTATTGATATATATATGCACTTCTTTTGTAATGTTTTAGTATTAAATTAATTGAATTTCAAATATGTCCATTAAACTATTATTTAATTGTTTTTTACACTAATTTAAAAAATCAAATTAAAATCTATTTAACTATAATAAATAAATTATGTTAAGTTGAAACAACTTTAAGTATAAAGTTAATTAAATGATACAAATTCATTGGACAAATTAAATTTGATTAGGTCCAAAAACAAAAGAGTACGTATTATATATTATACTATAAATAAATAAAGAGTAGTTAAAAGCAATTTAACTATAATAAAGAAATTTGTAATTGGTTGAACAAAATAATTTTTATATAACAACGCTTACATACGATATATATAGTATAGGTAGGGAGGATTGGTATTCATATATATAAAAATTATGTTAAGTTGAAATTAAAATAAGTATGAAGTTACAAGTTAAATGAAATATTAATACAGTAAATTATACTGATAAAAATTTAATAAAATGGTGCAAGTTTATTGGACAAATTAAATTTCGATTAGGAAAAAAATAGAAGAGTATAATATATTATACTATAAATAAATATAGAGTAGTTAAAAGTAACTTAACTATAATAAGGAAATTAAAATTGGTTGAACCAAATAATATTTATATAACAATGCTTATATGTGAGATATATATATATATATATATATATATTTATATATATCTATATAAATGAGACAAAATAAAATTATAAACTGCAAATATTGAAGTAAAATTTAAAATTTCAAAGGAAAAATTAAAAATTAGGCAAAATTACGCAAAAGTATGTGCATATATTGCAACCAATGTGACTAATTACGGTAAACAATCAACTAAAATGTATAAAATATATTACGGAAAGTATGTGCAAATGCAATCGCTTCGACTAATTACGATTAACACTCGACTAAAATTTATATAGTGATTGATATGTATGTGTATTCAATTGAGGTTGTTTAGCTCTTTCGAGATGTTTGTGTCTCGAGATTGGATGTACAACCATATTGAAGGCGGTTACATTAGATTAGAGTTTGTGGATGGCGTGAAGGAATTTATAAAATTTGTCATGCAACACTGCATCACTTGAATGAAGCGAAAATTTGATGTCCTTGTTGAAAATGTCGCAACGACAAATACTACGATGTAGACATCGTAGAGCTTCATCTAGTGAGGGGTGGATTCATTCTTGATTACTATTGTTGGACCGCGCATGGGGAGGAAGAAATAGTAAGCGATGAGGACGATGGAGGTGATGATCAAATGGATGAATATCCGACATCATATCATCATATGATACACGACATTGCATGTCTCTATTTCGATTGGAATCGTGAAGAGGAGCCAGACCCTGAAGCGAAACACTTTTTTGAAATGATTGACGCGACGAATCAACTGCTTTGACCGAGTTGCAAGAAGATGACTAAACTTTCAGCAATTGCACATTTATTGATGATGAAGTCGAATCATCATATTTCGGAGTAAGCATTCGGCGAAATTTTGCATGTAAAAACATGTTGCCTGAAGACAACTGTTTGATAGATAGCTTTTACAAATGTAAGGGCTCGATGCACTAGTTGGGTCTCCCATATGAGCGAATTGACCGTTGTCCCAACTTATGCGTGCTTTATTGGAAGCTCGACTCCGAGCTTACATTTTGTAAATTTTGCGGAGAATTTAGGTTTAACTCTAACAAATGCCTGCATAAGACAATGCTTTACTTCCCTTTGGCGCCTCATCTCAAACATTTATATGCTTCGAAAGCTTATGCGAAACACATGCGGTGACACGCAAAACACGTTAGAGAAGATAGCAATATGCGGCATTGCTCCGATTCCTTGGCATGAAACCACTTCAATCAAGTGAACCCTATGTTCTGCTCCGAGGTTCGTAATGTTCGACTTGGCTTATGCACTGATGGGTTTCAACCTTTCAGAATGACCGTCAAATCGTACTTCTCATGGCCGGAGATTCTAACACCGTACAACTTGCCTCCCTCGATGTGCATGAAGAAAGAAGCGATGTTCTTAACAGTAATCGTACCTGGGCCAACTAATCCATCGCAAAAAATTGATGTGTTTCTCCAACCGTTGGTGAAAAAATTACAAGAGTTGTGGCATGACAGATACCTACCTACGACGTATCAACTAAGACAAACTTTCAAATGCACGCTGCACTTATGTGGACTGTTAGCGACTTTCCAACGTACTACATGCTGTCGGGATGGAGCACGTACAAGAGAACTGCTTGTCCTTATTGGATGGAAGATACCGACGCTTTCCAGTTGAGGTTCGGTGGGAAAACGAGTTGGTTTGATCATTGACCTTTTTTTATCGTGATACTCGAAGGAACAGAAAGATAAGTCTAGTTTTTGCAGAAATAGAATCGTATCCGACAAGACACTAGCTACTAAATTAGGTGAAGATATCTTGCGTGAAATTGAAGCTTTAGGGCTGATGAAAGTCATTGAATTGGAATTTTATGCAATAAACAACGAAGTCTCAAGGACTAGCGGGTGGAGAAAATGAAGCATACTGTGGGACTTGCCTTATAGGAAGACGAACCTTATTAGGCACAACCTAGACGTGATGCACATCTAAAAAAATATCTTTGACAATATTTTCAACACAATCATGAGTGTGTTGAGGAAGATGAAAGATAATGCAAAGTTTAGGGAAGACTTAAAGGAGATTTGTGATCGTTTAAAGCTTCATTATGATCCAATTTCTAAGAAATATCCCAAGACATGATATACGCAAGACAAACGAAGAAGACAAGTGTTGTGTAAGTGGATTAAATAATTGAACTTCCTTGATGGTTACGCGTCTAAAATCGATTGCTGCGTAGATTCTAAGAAGTTGAAGATGTTTGGGATGAAAAGCCGCGATTGTCATGTTTTCATGCAGTGATTGCTGTCGATTGCTTTTTGAGATGTCTTAAAGGTTGACATATGGATTGCGATTAACGAGTTAAACATTTTCTTCAGAGATTTAACTGCTAGAAATTTAAATGTTGAGAATCTTCAGTTTTGTATGAAAACTTTCCCAAGATATTGTGTAAGTTGGAAAAGATATTTCCGCCAAGTTTTTTAGACTCAGTGGAGCATCTCCCTAGCCATTTGGTGTACAAGGCTATCCTTGCTGGCCCGGTACAATTTTGGTTGATGTATCCTTTCGAGAGGTAATCAACGAGACTCGTAAACAATTTATATTACACTTTAATATATACATTTTAACTTACTTCTATAAATGTAGGCACTTGAAACATTTAAGAAATAATGTTAGGAATAAGGCAAAGGTTAAGGGATCAATATGCAATGCTTACTTAGTGGAAGAAGTAGCCACATTTTGTTCATGTTATTTTGAGGAACGCGTTTCCACCTCGCACAACCGTCCGCCCCGCAATTACGATGGTGGAGTTGGACCAACTAAAAGTTTTAATGGCCACTTCTCAATATTCACCCACCCAGGTCGGGCCTACAGGAGATTAAAGAAGCGTTATCTCACAGATGACGAGTGTAACTCAACACACTTTTATGTGTTGTTAAATTGTCCCGAGGTTGCTCCATTCATTAGGTATGCTTTAATCTTAATTTTTATCTTAAATTTATTCAATTGCGATCCTTACATTTTTCAATTTTCATGGTAGGATGTACGTATCGGAATTGCGTTCCAAACACGTGAATATTAAACAAAGTGTCATCAATGAACATTTTGAGAAACATTTCTCAAGTTGGTTTTAACAATTCGTAAGTCATTTGTACGTGGATATTAAAATAATTATTTATTTTTGTTATTTATTTGAAATTGAAGTTTATGAATGAAACATTTTTTCGAGGTAGGCTCCACCATCTATTCAAGATACAACACTTCAAATGTTGTCATACGGCCCTAGTCGACTTTACACCATATACTATGCGTATCTTGTTAATGGCTACAAATTTCAGACCGTGTCGCATTGCTCAAACAAAAATATGCATAGTAGCAGGGTGTGCATTAGGGGCATGAATTACGCAGAATGCGACAATGACTTTTACGGGCAATTAGAAGAAGTGATTGAAATTGAATACGGTGGGTACCTATGTATTGTGTTGTTCAAGTGTCAATGGTTCAATCCCACGATCAATGTCAGGACAAGAGTTCACCGATCCTTAAAAATTGTCGATGTACATCGAAATGCGCGATTGAACAAGTACGAGCCTTTCATACTAGCCATGCAAGCTAGTCAGGTGTAATTTCTTTCATACACAAGTGCAAGAAATGTGTGGAATAATTGGCAAGCTACATGCAAACTGTAACCGAAATTCATTGATAAACAAAACTTAGTTGAAAACGTTGACAATGCGGCTATAAAACAAGAAGCTTTTCAGGAGCTGCTACCTGAGCATGATACTGAGGTCGATATAGACAATAATGTTCCGTACATATCATTCGAGTGACTCGTCCATAGGTACGACCCCACGTGGACGACAACGAAGCAGTACTGCTAGCCATCCCTCGGGGAAGATATTATTGGTCGTGAAAGATGATAGATAGTAAGTATATGTACGAAGTTTTACGTTTACTTATTTCTTATAAACTTGGTCTAACGCTTCGTTTTCAATTTAATGGACAAAAATTACACCTGTTTAACAGAGCTGCCTAGGAGATGACTAGAGCATACAAACACTTCCTGGGCAAAGATGGTTATTCTTAGGATCATGTCTTATAGCACATGCGAGATATTTACTGGAATTATTGGAAGGTAAAGTTGTTTAAGTTAATTTGTTTCATTTATATAAGACTTACAAGCAATATATAATTGAAAATTGTTTATAGATAAATTTAAATTTCTTTTACTTTTTGCCTATAGTTGTCATTCGATTGGGAGCCATCAGATGACATAGCTATTAGAGAGGCGTACGATAGGCAGATTGCCACGCGGTATGCTGATTTTATTAGCAAGATGTGCTCCAAAGATAAGAAGCCTGCACATGTATCTGCTAAGATCTTCGACCGCTATAAGAAGATGCAGTCCACTCCTTATTTTAAGAAGAAGTCAGAGCGAGCAAGTAAAAATCAAAGAACTGAGACAATAGGACCCAGTACGGGGATCGCAATGCATACTGGTGGCTCAATATCCATTTATCAGCACGCAGAGAAGCTGATAAGTTATGTTATAATATATATATGATATACATGGATTTAGTTTCAAACTTAATCCTCTTTAAACATATGTTTAGTAGGCGGAGAAGTTGGGTCGACCTTTGATTGCTCTGGAGTTATGCCTATACTTTCATATGAAAGATCATGGCCGCGTAACTTTCATTGATTCGAGAGTAGAGAAGATCGTCGCAAGTAAATAATTTTGCTTTTAAATTTTTTTAGTTAATTAATGATAGGTATTAATGATTTGTAAATGTTTTAGATTCTTAATTTAGAGGGCGATCTAGCGTAGGCTGATTGAGCTGACACAGTCGCAGGCTGACACCCTGATAGATGATACCGAGCTATATTTGTCCTTCATTGAGCGCGACGACAAAGAACGAAAATATGGACTAGGGTGGACACCGTCGGGGTCGCGTCGCAGACATGCTACAGTTGGAGGAGCTGGAAGTGGAGATGGAGTTGGATCTTCTCGACCTATTTCTACTCCTAATGATCCCGTCGAGCTTTTGCTGGGGGACTTCTAGGAGATGTAGACACACATTCTTCGGGTTGTGTAGGATCACACTCTAACCCAAGATCAGTTGCGAGAGGTCCAAGGCTAGTTGAATCGCATGGAGTAGGCTCTAATGGACAGACTTGGGATTTCATTCTCACCAGCGTCTTTGAGAGATGTTCCAGCTGATGACTCAGAGACCGACGACAATCTCGACGATTGAGTTGACTTCCTTGTATATTTAGCCTTAGGTAGTTCATATCTTGTTTTGTACATTTTCGTATTTGTAATTAACTTTTTTTGTTGTATTTAATTTATTTTGATTGATGGACTTTAACTATTAACTTTAATTTCCTTTAATTTTTCCGTCCTTATAGTTATTCAGAATAAATTATATAGTATAGATTAAAATATATTATTTTAATAATAATTTTTAATACAGTTTTATAAAGAATTTTTAAATTTAAATATTATTTATAAATAATATTATTTTGAAACATTTCATTTAAAATTTAATTTTAATAGAATTTAAAAAATTTCATAAATTTTTTAAATATTATATAGAATAGTTTTTGCATTTATATAAAAATATATAATAGTTAAATATTTTAAATATTTACATTTAATCTCATTTAAAATTTAATAACTTTTAATAAAATTTTTAATATTTAGTTTTTATAAATTAATTATATTTCAAATATTTAATTTTAATTTTTTAAATATTATATTATATTATATTATATATAATAGTTTTTGCATTTTATAAATATTAAATATTTTTAAATATTAAATACTAATTATTATATATACTATATATAATATCAAACTTTATTTTAAAATCTTTTTTCACCAATTTAGCGACGGGGTTAGCGACGGGCACGTGGCGGCCAACGAACCACGTGGACAATTGGCGACGAGGTTCTAACGACGGGCCCCGTCACTAATTGTCCACCTGGCATGATCAAACGAGTTTCTATCAAAACCATGTGACACATTTGCGATGGGATTAGCGACGGGATCTCGTCGCCAAACTTGACACACCGTTGCTAAAAAATTTAGTGACGGGGTTTCCCGTCGCTAATCTCATCGCTAACACGGTATAGCGGCGAGAAATACCGGATGAGCGATGGATTTCCCAGTCGCTAATCCAATATCCTTTTGTAGTGTATGTGTCACAAATCTATCAAAAAAGATATATGCATCGCAAATCCAAATTGGTTTTAGGGTTGTCGATTAATGCTTTCGTTTGGATTGTTTGATTTGGTTTTTTTGTTATTAAAATCTGGTTCGGTTCATCAAATCACTGGTTTAGCGAATAACCAACCACGTAGCTGGTTTAGTTAGCCAAGTGGTCGATTCACTTAGCCACGTCATCAATTTTGATAGCCCAACTAATAAAAGGACCAAATGTGTATTATTAGAAAGTTGAGGGGACCAAATGTGTAGTTTTGAAAGTTCAGGGACCAAAAACATAAAATGTTGAAAGTTCAAGGACCAAAAGATGAGTTTTGCCAAAAAAAGGCAAAGTTCCTATACATAAACTGAACGAAAACAGTCCAAAAAAAATAAAATAAAGATAGACATTACAAAAAAGTTAACATAAGGCTTATGCGTGGGTAGTGATGAAGTGATTATTCTTTTTCTTCACATCTTCTTTTTAATATGATTAACATAATCCTTAATTGGGCTCATGTTCCTCAATATATATTTGTCTAAACCCCTCGGTATCCGGACTATCCGATTACTTCTTATTCGTCTTGAGTCATGCACCTTATAAGAAGGGGGAGCTCTTAACATTGGGTTTTCATTCTCAAGACTCGAACTTGAGTCACTAGTTAAGCGATAGCAACCAGTTTTCAGTTGTCCCAAACAAAGTTGGAGGTATTCCATTTCATTTTATTGAAGGGAAAAATGCTAAAATGACACTCCAAGTGACACCCATGTGTTGTGGCGCATAAGCTCCACGAAAAACTAAGTGTGCACAAAATAGTTCCTGGTGCATAACACACGTGGTGTGTATCTCTAAGCGTGCACAAAAGGTCTAATGGATGCGAGCCCATACGACACATCACACGAATGTCACTTGGGGTGTCATTTTAGCATTTTCCTTATTGAAAAGAGTTTAAAATTGATTCGGGAGGGGGGGAGGTAAAGTGATTACTTTTCTAATAGAAAAGTCATTATATGCTTTAAAAAGTAATTATATAATTAATATTTTTTTAATTTTGTTGTGGGGTCCACAACCTTATTGCCAACTCATTGCATATATGTGAAACCCCTAAGTCTTAATTACTACGTGTTGTGGGTTATGACTCAGACTGATGAAAAAAGGAAAAATATTAAGTAATTGCTATTTTTCTATAACGAATGCATGTTGTGTGTATTATAAGTGTTTGACGTGAATCAAGGTTGATTTGGAATCATAATGATTGTAACGAGGCTGTTAAAGTGTGATGATGTGTATCTTTAATTTTCGTAGTAATTTTCAGGGTTTGATAAGTAGTTTAATTGTGTAAAAGGAATTAAGAAACATGAAAAATAAAAGAAAATAGTGTAAAAAACATAAGAGGGCATGAGAGGAAGAGAGATTGTAGATAAATAGGAGGGGTATAATGGTAATCTACCATTACATGAGGGTGTTATCAAATATGGATGCAGGTGGGGCGGGTTTGGGGTGAGGAATGCAATCCCCATCTCCATCTCCACTTATGGTGGGACGAAGATTCCTTGCATGAAATCTCCTACTAAGAAATCTCGACCCCTTATTCCCCATCTAACGAGCATCTCTACCTCCACGAAGATTCCCCACCCCTTCATTTTTTTCACATAATATCTAAAAAAAAAAGAGATCAAATACATTATAGTTCCGAAATTGAAATCATTATAAGCTTTTTCTTCGCAATAGTAAGTTAGTTTCCAAATTTATGTGAAACATTCACCATATAAAAAGAGGGAAATATAGGATTTAATAATTTTGATACAATTCCCATAGGGAATATTTTAGTATTCCAATGAGGAATCCCCATCGGGTGGAGTAGGCCCTGCCTCGATGGTAGGGATGAAATCTTTCCCGTCTTCGGCCATACGAGAGTTATATTTTTGGGGAATCCCAACCCCATCGGGCGCGGATCCCTGCGGGGAATAGGGATTCCCTACCTCACTTGCATCCTTATTATCAAACCACCCTTACCCATTTGACTCTCCCTCATTTCATCATTGAATTTCTTTTCATCTATTTTCTCTTCATTGACCCTCAATTTTCTGTCTTGCTGATTTTTCTCACATTAATTCTCTTCTCTCCTCACTCAATTAAGTCATGACTAGCATTGAGAAAGAGAAGAATGGATTTGGAAAAAATGGTTATGGTGCATGTTTATTCAATTGAGGTGAGTTTTAATGATGAGCTTTGATGAATTGATGTTTGGATTCTTGAGGCTTTGGTAGTGATTGATGGATTTGAGTAGGGGTCCCCGTGGATTGGATCCAATCCAATTAGGGTCAATCCGTAATTCAATTCAATTATTGTTGATTGAGAAATCACAATCTAGTCTAATCCATTTATTTCGATAAACCCATTTTGATCCAATTTACCAAATGTAGACCGGAATGAATCAAATTATGGGGATTAAATTAATATTTATAAAGATATAAAATTAATATTTTAAATTAGAATTTAGGTAATGCCAATGAGTAACAAAGAAATTTATGATTAATAAGAAAAATGTTAAATATGAATTTTAATTCAAATATATTAATTTTAACATTTTCTAAATTTATTTGACAAGATTCCTTTAAAACGTATACTTGAATATGAAAAGAATTAACTTAAGTTGTGGAAATTTAGATTTTCAAATGTATACGAATAAATAATAGATAAAGGAAGATGTTAGACACCCAATTCGGCAAACTTACTAAGGAGCTTCATCTGATATACCTCGTACACGTATCTTGAGGTGTACCGACGATGTATCTACCCCAACCATTTTTCATAGATTCCTTTATCTATTATTTGGCTCTTTAAAAATGCTCACCATATTCAAAATTGTAAGTAGTTTTGATAGTTGCAAGTGGTCATGTTTGACGAAGGATTTGAAGGCTTTATAGATATTCAAAACACTTGCAAATAGGTTCTTTTCAATCTTGGTATATCCTATTTTATTTATAAAAACTGTTTGGAATGAAATTCATTGGTTTGGAGGTTGAAATGTAGCATTAAACATAGGTCGATCACCATTGTCGAAAATAGTGAAGATTTTATGGCAAGTGGTTGACTTTGAGAGATGATTTGAATGACCTATAGGTGCTTAAATCACTTGGAAATAGGTTCATTATTATCCTCGTATACCCTAGTTGTTATACAAGTCAAATTTACACTAATATTTAGTGATTTAAATTAAGGAAATACAACCAAAAAAATAAGGTGTTGCTATTGAAAAATCTGCACATCCAAAATTGACCAAGTATAAAATAGTTGTGACGATGCTATTTTGGTTTGAACTTTGTCAAAATGTTTAGGCCAAGGTCTTAATTGGTTATTGAATTTGGATATGTAGGTTATCTAATGGAGTCAAGAACATCGGAATTGAAGAACTCAAGTGTGACGACTCGAATTTAATTAAATCAGGTTTATGCTCTAATCATAGGATTAACGAATCATAATTAAAACTGATGTGTAAATTTCGGATAAACCTCGAGTGTAAGAATCGAGGGTTAATTAAAAAGTTATTTTTGTATGATGTTATTAATACTTGTTGTATTATTATTTAAATCACATTGCACTAATTTAATTCTCATTATCATGTTATGTGTGTATATGTGTTAAGAGCGTGAGATACCTTGGAATGCGCGTAGCGCAGGTGACACCTGTTGAGCATGTACAATAAACTCTACATCGTTATTATACTTTTAAACTTGAAGTAGTGGTAAGTGGGATTGTCTCCACAGAGATTATGTAACTTCTTCAGTCAAAAGGTTTTTATTATTTTTATTTTTTCACTAATTATTAATTAATAATTAACTTAATTAACATAAACCAAAATCACTATCATTCAAATAAATTTAGTTCAATAATAAATAAATATTTAAACCAATATCCAGAACAATGAAACATCAATATGTTTTGCATCCAAATATATTACTTCTACCATATAGTTATGAGCATACTTTATAAAGTATCCTAGATCATTAAACTCTAATCACAAGTAAATAAAAACTCTAATCATAAGTAAATAAACAGCCTTTATTCATCCATTTATTCTCCTTATAATGATGGAAAAGCCACATTCTATTTTTTTGAGCTAATCCATTTATTTACAAAAAGATATTAACTTCCCGCAGTAAAACCGCGTTACGCTTTTTATGAATACTTCGAACTACTAAATCTAACATCTTCGGGAAGTCATTTCAACACCAGATTTAGATCTTAAATTCACCTAGGACATTTAAATGGTGTTTGTTTTTCAAAGAATCCTAGTTACTTCTTTAAACTAGATAATGAATCCAAATATCACAATACACATTCTAGACTATCTATGCATTACAATGATCATGATTAAAATCAATAGATAATAACCTATTAAATCAGCGAGTTAAAGAATATGATTGGTTTAAAGCATTAAGCACATATTCATCTCATCATAACTACATAGGAAAATGGATCTAGTTCATGGTCGGACTTTGTTTAGATTAACTAACTACTCGCTCATAATCATAAATAACATTATAATAATGTAAAGACAAAACATAATTGAAAATACATCTTAATTGAATACTTAAATCTTCACAAGCAATGAAAAACAATAAACAATAAATCCAAACTAAAACTTCATAAAACTAGTAAATATGAAAACAATAAACAATGGCTCCAAAAGCAATCAAAGGCTTCTAGGGCTTCTTGGGCAACTTATTTTGAAGCCTAGGGTTCTTATTTATATTATTTTAGGTAGTAAACATCTCAAACTAACTCAAATAACTCGTACTTATCTTAAATTCACGAAACTTACTCTAGCAATTCCTAGCGATTTAAGTGTAAGTGGAAAAGCTGGAAAAATCCATAATTATGAGGTCTCTGGTTTCATCGATTTGGCCAACGATTTTGTTTCCCTTACGAATCGCTAGTACAAAAACTCAGTTCTTCCTTGCTTCCTTGTGATGATTCTTTGCATACTCTTTCCACTTGATTAATTCCTTCATAATCTTCCTTTTTTCATTCATTTCTTCATATTCTCTATTTATTACCTGAAATAACAAAAATAAGAGAAAACCACATGTAATATAGTATTTTACATATAAAATCATCATAAAATGAATTATGAAACATGTCTAATAATTGAATTGTCAGCGAGTATGAGATGAGTTTGGCTTAAGCAAATAAAAGCGTGGTTGAACTAGTAATCTACTACTAGTTTTCACTAAGCTATGGTTTAAGTAATTTATCAAAATAAGGCATAATTTACTAAATTAAACTAATTAAATAAAAGCTTGAAGTATGCCTTGAGATGCGCATTTGCACAAGACGCTAGATAGCCGAGTAGTCGGTAGCTTAATCACGCGATAATGGAGATAACTAAATGTGATGTCTACAAACTAAGCTATTTATTTTTATATCTAAAGTTATTAAAATTTAGGCTAAGTGAAATAAAAATAATTATAAGGCCTAACGTTGAAGTTATTTAATTACAAGCCTATGAATTGTCCTAGAGATGATGAAAATTTGAGAAATTCTAGGACATGTTAATGGGCATCTAAGGATGCATGGGTGTTGCTAATCTAGACCTTGGATGAGTGGTGTCATGCCGAACAACACCAATAATAGTCCCAAATACTGAGCTACTATGAACTAATAATTAAACGCGAAGAAAAAAATCGATTGCATATAAAACGAAAATCAATAAATGGGAAACTCTAGACCAAAATGTGAATTGAAATTCAAGGGATCAGATTCATTTGTCGATTTTTAAAAGATTACTTTGGTACCGATTTTTTCATAGATAGGCTTATAGTGAATCTTGTCACCTCGTTCTCCTCAAGTCAGTAGAGGGAACGTGCGATACAACCACATACTAACTAGACCCATAAAATCTCGAGTGCTCCGCAAATTTTAAACGAACTAGCAAAATTACGCTTTATGAGAACACCTATCATGAGTAGTAACTAGCGTCAAATTCTTCCACATGTCATGTGAAAAATCATAATACGTTGCTACCCTTCTCATATCTCAATGACATAAAGGCACATCGATTGCCAATACACAAGGCCCCATTTTCCACCTAACGTGATTCACCTTACCGAGCGGTGGTAGGATCACTGGTAATAGTTTTTGGCCAAGATCGGAGTGCATGTGCACTTATATAATGAAAAGGGAAAAACTTAAGGCTTGAATTGTAGCAAAAAACCTCATAACAATGATGTAATCAAGAATATGAAAATCAGAATTAAACAATAATAATCAAAAGTGCAAAAACCTCTCAAATCCTAAAAACCCTAGAACTCAAATCACCTTGGTCTAGAATGTATAGAACTTGGCCACTCATTGACATGAAATCAACACTGCTCTTTATTCAAATAATAGAAAATAATGTAAAATCTTAAAAACAAAGATAAAGACTTATAAAGAATGAGCAATATTGAAGTTGTCTTCCACTCACTCTCTTAAGAAAATAAAAAAATACGTTCTGCTCTCAACAAAAGTTTCTCAAGCAAAAAGTCCCTTAAGTCATTCTAAGGCTTCCTATTTATATTACAGTGTGATAAAAGAAAATCTAATCCTAAATCTTGTACAACAATAGAATTTTGAGTTTTTGGGGCTCAAAATGTAGCGGGAATTTAATTTTTTTATTTCTAAACTCCAATATGATCAAATTCATATTCCATTGAACTAATTAACAAATGTAAACTGTACCTCAATCACTAATTTCTTCTCCGTGTTGATCGATGTTAAAATGGTGCCAAAGGCGAATGTCCTCTATCAGAAATTTATACATGAATGGTGGCCGAGAATCAGAGTCGTAGCCCGAAAGAGAACACGAAAATAATTTTTTGTCCTCCCTAAAAAACACTAGAACAGTTGAGAAAGCTAACTCGTTTTCTAAAAATGAAAATTAGATTCCAACCCTAATAGCTCCTGTAATGTTAATTTACCTAACACGCCTATTTATACAACCCTTGTATAAAGTTGGGTGAGTGAATTACAATTATAACCCTACTTAAAGTGTTATTAATACGACACATTATAAGGAATTTTATATTACAATTTTATCATATAAAATTCATTGTTTTGAGTCATTTAAAATATCTTAGAACTATTTTTTGTGTGCGACCCAATAGGTTCATCGAACATTGACAGTGAACCAAAATCAATTTGGTATACGAGTTATAAGTGGTCTCTAGCGAGCCATTCTGACTACCCAAGTTGCACGAAGATCAAAGTCGATACAACCTAATCAATAATGTATATCACATTCTTTTATCGTATGATATCCTTTGACTAAACATAAGGCACGAAAAAACCACCCTTAATATTTAATTGTACTAGTCTCGATCTCTAGGTAGCCTGAAAACATTCAAGTGGCATTGATCATATCAATTCACTTGGGCTAGACCATTTTTAGTCTAACATATTGAGGGATCCACTAATATCTGGTATGCCCCATCGAAGGCACTAATAATAGTCTCAAATTCACTGACTACTTTAGATTTGTTGTGAGGTGAGCACGAGGTCAAACCCACAGGGATTGGGATGTTCCTTTTTATATTTGATAAAAATAGGGTTTCTTGAAAACAAAAACTCAATTGCACTAGGAACTAAATGCGATTAAACAAACTTAAATTGCTTGGAAAACGTAAATAAATAAATGTAAAAACTCCGGATCACAATGTGAATTGAAATTTAAGGGATCGAATTTGTTCATCAATTTTAAAAGGTTGTTTCGGTACTAATTTTCATATATAGGCTTACAGTGACTCTTGTCACCTCATTCTCCTCATGTCAATAGAACGAACATGTGATAGAACCACATATTAACTAGACTCGCAAATCCCGTGTGCTCCCTAAATTCTCAACTGACTAGCAGTATTTAACTCTATGAAAACACCTATTATGAGTTGTAATTAGCATCAAACTCTTCCACCTGTCACGTGGAGATTACAATACGCTGCTACCCTTCTCATATATCAACGACACGAAGGCACATTAATTGCTAATAGATAAGGCTCCACTTGCCACCTAACGTGCTCCCCTTTATCGAGCGGTGGTAAGATCACTGGCAATAACTTTTGACCTAAATCAGAATGCAAATGCACTTGCATCACGAGAAAGGAAAGACTTAAGGTTAAAAGCTATAACCGAAAATCTCATAAAAATAATGTAAGTAAGAATATGAAAACTGAAATTAAACGATATTGAAATTGAAAGCACAAAAACCTCTCGAATCTTTAAAATCCCTAGATCTCAATTACATTGGTCTAGAACGTGGAACTTAGCCACCCATTGACATAGAAAATAATAAATAAAAATTTACGAATAAAACCTAAAGAAGTTTTCTCCTTTCCTTCGAGAGATAGAAATTAAGGGATGATTCAAGAGTGAAAGAGAAGAGAGAATAAATTCATTCTAGGGTTTCCTATTTATAGTAGAAATATGATAAAAGATGATCTAATCTTGAATCTTGTAAATCCACAAAATACGAAGCTGTCAATCTTTGGATCTGTCTAACGTCGTAAGTTGTAAATATCAAGGCGCTAGGAACCGCTAAGAATGCGATAGGATACTTTGTTTTTCCTTCGATTATGTCTTAATACGTGTCCACCATTGTGCAAGCGCCGTACGTACAGTCTAAGGCATTGTGAAGACGCTTTGCTTCTTCTTAGAATTTGAGCTTCATTTTCTCCAGGGTTTGCATAAAGCTTCATATGTAACATCTTCAATGAGTCTCTTTTGATCCAGTCAAATTTTGTCCAATGATTCCTTGGTGATTTCAGCACACCTGAAGGCGTTGAGCCTATGTTTAGCTTTTTGGCTTGACTTTTGTGGGAAATTACCCATTTTCGTCCAATAGCCTGTATTTACGCCGAAAACACAAAAAATAAAGGTTTTAGAGTATAAGTTGAGATAAAACTCTTGAAATTTATAGTAATATCACACTAAAATATAACACAATTATTGACTTATCATACCCTCAAACTTTGAAAATTGCTCGACCTAAGCAATAGAGTATAGGACGTTCAAGTTGCATTAACAAGATACATTCCAGCTTCTCAAATACTCAACTCCAACTGAAATGGTTTTGTTCAATTTTTCAAAAATTAGCCAAATGGAAAGAAGAACACTTAAACGAAGCTAGTCACTTTGAGTTAAGATATTTAAGATACTTTCTCGAAGAATACTCAGTAAAACATTAGCCTTTGTCCAGACTAAAGTCATCAATTAATCATGAGTTACCTTGAAAATTTTAACAAGCCAAAAACTTGCAAACTCTAAATAGAGCATTGAATACTAAGATTCCACAAATAGGACTTATAGAACCATTCAATTGACAAATTCAAAACACTATTTGGAGTAAATAAGAATTTTTCTTGGTTTATAATGGTTGGGTTTGGGTGATAAAGAAAAGTAATTCGTGGATTCGAAACATTAGAAGACTTTAGACTTAGACTTGTCAAAAGACTTTCAAGGAACATGAAGTGGTTTACGCTACACCTTACTTAATTTTTCTTTTCAAATTGTGTTGTCCTCACCTTTTTATGAACCACCCGACTCTCTGATCCATTTCAAGCAGATATTATTTTAGATGGGTCACTCATTTTTTTTTCTAACCATATGGCTCCTTGCTCCATTTCCCGTGGATACCATTTTTAAGTGGAACTCTCAAATCATGACTTAATTTCTTTTTCATCATGATCAATTTCCTTTTATTTTGGGTATATAAATAATATTTCACTCTTATAATTTTTCTTTTCTCATTCTTTTTCTTCTTTCATGTCTTTTTTTTAATGATTTCAAATCTAAGATTAGCTTCCAACTAGGTGAAGGATTATAGGCTGATGGGTTATGGGTTTCATTACACGTTATGAAAGAACCAGGTTGTGTTGGGTCAACTGAGCTAACTAGGGGTAATTTAATGGTGGATTAAAGGCTTAAAGCTTTAAACAAATAAGACCTATATCTTCCCTCAAACTTATTCTTAAGTTACTACTCGATTTTTAATAGATTGCAATCCAATACCTAAATTTTTAGAGATTTAGTTGACTCTTGTCCTTGACTCAACTCTAGCGCTCTTTGGTGTAGACTCGGTATGGTAGACCAATCACAAGAATAATCTTTTCACCTAACTTCTACTTAAGACCTTGTCCATTCATTGCAATATCAATCTACATTTGAATTCCCAAATTGTCCATTATTATCTTAAACTAGAATTGGACATTCATTTAAACTCAAAACAATGAATGGAAAAACAAATATAAATAATTCAAAAGTATGAAAATGTGTAAACAACCTACCAAACCATCAATCATTAAAATAAAATGAAACAATATTACCTGTATTTAGCCATAAATGTTAAAGAAATTCTGAAAATTGCGAAGATTTTACCATAATTCATTTAAATATGGTTCATTTATGGATTCCATCAACTTACATACCTGGATAACCCTAAACTTATCTTGAACCTTGTCCTCGAGGCTTAAGAAAGTAGGACAACCAATACACATTCCAAAAAAAAAAGAAATATAATAATGGAAGATAAGAAAATGAAATGAATGAGATAGAATTAAATAAATATATGAAAATATGAAAACTTATGCAAATGATGTGTTGTATAGTGATATTATAAAATCACATCATCATCATGCTGTATCTCGTTCAAACATATTACAAAACTAAATTTGTACCTAGTTTCTTTATTCCTTTCTCAAATACATATAAAGACCATAAAATTAACTCTTGGAATCATTGGAGTTGTCCTGCTGCTGCTCACTCTACTTTGGAGTCCTCTACAGAGTCTAATAAGGAGTCTGTACTCTTTGTGAAGAATGTGAACGAACTATCTAGAATCGGGAGAGCTGGTCCATGAGGGTGATTATGGACATTTTAATGTCACGTCTGCCCATGGTACAAGAAAAAACTAATATCCCTCTGATTATGGAGAATCATCTCCTCATTGGACACCTATCTTGGTACCCCCTTCAGTGGTGGTGGTGTTGACGAAGTTGCTCCTCTCCTCCTACCCACGACTTTCCTAGTTTGGGCCTCCTACTATTGCTGCTGCATCTATGTCGCTGCTCGTGCTTTCTCATGTGCTCTCTTCTCATCGTCCTTCTCTAGCTTAACGAACCCAAAATGTCATCATCGTATATGGTCGACTGAGGTGGGATATCAAACTTTAAATTTGCAAAAAAGATTTTTATCCGATAGCATAGGTCAGTGAGAAGAAGTTGAAAGGCTAGACTATCATTGTTCATCATGGTCATCCTCTCTCTGATAACCTCATGAATGATACGCCACACGTCGATGCGATCCACACGAGCCCAAATATGGTATAGCAATGCATATCGTGGTTGTGTCACCTCTACATGCTGAGGGGTGGGGTAAAGAGAAACGTCAATAAAGTAGGACTATGCCTTAAGAGTGTTCCTAAAATAGGCCTTAATAAGATGCTCAAGGTATTCAGAGGTGGAATAGACTCAATCGTGATGGGGGAAACAAGTCAGAGTTGCTCTGACAGTCTGATAGGGTAATGAGAGTTAGAAAAATACCTTTGGTATAGGAAGTCAAACTCTCTCAAGTCACCGAAAGTAGGTAGGCCATAATAGGTGTTAATGGCCTCATGAGTATGCAAACCATCACCTCCTCTCACCCTCACATTATTACGTATAGACTTCGGGAACCAATAGCTCACATCTCTGAATTAGATTTTGTTATGAGGATGCTCAGTTAAGGCTTGGTAGTATCTGATGAGAAACTCTCATCCTCACTCTCGGATGATCGGTGTCACTCTCCTCTCATATTTTGGTTTTTCTATACTAAACCCCATCTCAGTTAAAGGTTTCCTCTTTTGGGCCTTAGCACTCACAAACAAAAACTCATCGTAAGGCTCAGGTGCATTAGGTGGGTGTATCTAACCCTAAGTAGTAGTAATCAAGTACTCATCGTCCTATTAGGACCTGCTGAACCATCGCACTCTCCTCTCTCCATAACACACAAATAATATAGAAACAATACATAATAACTAGCATTAAGTTCATACCATAATAATAACTAGCACATCAGTCCATAACACTCGACAAACATAAGAATATTGAATTCAAACACAAAAGTTTGCTCAAAACGGTTTATGACTTTCGAAATCCAAGTCAAACATCATTTTGAGAAATTCTGTGAACAACCCTTTTCAAAGCCTCGAAATCATACGAAAGTTTAAATCAATCCAAATTGATGTAATTATGATTTCATTCAATTCATCAGCTAACACTTACACACACAATCAATCCTTAATTTGAATTTAACCAAAGTGTCGACGGTGTTGACAAATTTTCAACAAAAACCAAAACTTTAGATATTCTAATTTTGATAACAAACTCCTACACTTTCCCCCAAATTTAACTCACACTACATTGATCAATTTAAAGTCATTCGATCATTTAAAATAAAAAAGGGTCACACTATGTGCACCCCAGTCATCACTCAAGGCACCCCATTTAATTCCAACATAACCTGAAATAACTATATGCCATCCTATACAACTGAAGAAAAAAAACCATTTTTTGGGCACTCCACCCCATTTTCTTTGGAGAAGAACGAACTCCAACTATTCCGTTATCTTTGTCAGCGATCGAACGAGACGTTATTCAGTTAAAGAGTGGGTACTAGGCTTGTATCTACTTATTTTTGTCGTTTAAGGGTGTAAGTCATGGGTATTTAATGTGTGTTGGTGGGTTGAAAATGGTTGTTTGATTCTTTGTGCTTCTTCTATGTGTAGGTTTCGACGCAATTCGTGAATGTTTTAGTGTACAATGGATGACCAAGATGCAAGTGGTTCTAAATCGAAACAGCGCGAGGTGAGTTTTGAACATTTGAAGGGGTTAAGGTTTCAAATCACGGAGTATAAAATGCAGCACGATATTTTCACTACATAGTACCAAGAATTGTTGGAGAATGGCAATCGAGTCTCAAACTATAGTCTCGGTTCATGTTTACCGAAACACGTCGCAATAGTGTTGGTTAACAATTATTGTGACATATGGATGAGTCTCATTCAATATGTACTGAAACTATGCATTGCGTTTCAGACCGGTACTACCAAAACCTATTTATTTTAAGTATTTTTCAGTTCAAATTTTGAATTCTTACGATGTTCGATATTTTTTGCGGGAAGTACCATCGACAAGTGTACCATCGCCAAGTGCGTCATCAAAAAATGTACCATTGGCAAATGACTTCGAAGACTTCTCTAATATTTTACACGAGAAGTGCCTTTTCAAACTAGATCTAAGGCTGTCACTTGGGTTCAAGCCGCAGGTCATGCTAGGAAGTTTGTATTGGTTATGAAGAAGTCTGATGCTAGAGGGAATGGTCGTAGGGGAAGAGTCGCAATTGCATGTGAGAGATATGAGAAATATAAGAATGATTCCCAAAGAGTTGGGATTACTAAGGCTGAATTACTTGCTAAAATATCACAAAAGTGACAAACAGAGAGGAAGAGGAGGAGCACATAAGGCCCAATACCAGTATAAAAGAATGTCAGTACAAAAAATGTCATTTTGGTATATGAGAGTTGTATGTGGCAAGCACAACCATAACACTACGAAATACTTAGAAGGTCACTCATTCGCAGGAAGACTGACTTTGGATGAGGTTGCTATTTTGGATCAGATGAGTAAAAGCAATGTTAAGCCACATTAGATCTTGAATACTTTGAGGCAAAGGGATGAGAACAATGCTTCAACATTACAGACAATATACAATGCATGGCAAAGGAATCGAATTAAAGAAGCTAGTGGGAGAAGTCAAATGCAAAAACTTTTACACTTTATGAAGAACCATATGTATTTGTCGTGGCATATGAGGGACACTAAAAGAAATTTAGTGACAGACGTATTTTGGGCGCAGTCTGACTCCATCAACATGTTAAGGTATTTCTCATTCGTTATTCTCATGGATTGTACATATAAGACGAATAGGTACCGGATGCCATTGTTGGAGATTGTTGAGGTTACTTTGACATGCCTTACATCCTTGGTTAGGTTTTACTTCATATCATCGGAGACTAGGGCCAACTACACTTTGGCATTAAAAACTTTGAGAGGTTTATTGGACGGGTGGTCTACACCTAACGTTTTGTCACCGATGGAGAATTAGGCTTTATCAATGCAATTGAAGGTGTTTTTCCCCAATCTTCTCACCTTTTATGCACATGGAACATCGACAAAATGGTGTTGACCAACACTAAAAAGATGTTTAGAGAATAATTGGTGGATGGCTTTGATGTAAGCTAGGACGAAAGCATCGTTCGAGCTTAGGTGGTGTACCATGCATGATGAGTACCAAAATGTTAAAGGATTAGTCACTTATTTGGAGAATAATTGGTTGCAGGATTACAAGGAAAGATTTACATGTGCATGGACCGATTTAGCATTTCATCTAAGAGGAACAACGATGCAAAGGGTTGAGTCTACTCATTCCACTCTCAAACAATATATCAGTTCTTGTACTACAAACTTTGAATCTATTTGGAGTGTCATACATGGAATTCTTGACATACAACATAACTAGATCAAAGCCTCATTTAAGGTTAGTCTGAATGTTATCCAACATGAATATATGGATGGCTTGTATGGGCATTTGCAGGGTTATGTTTCTCAAAAAGCACTTAAGTTGATTTATGATGAGGTTGCATATGCCGAGGATATAGGTACATTCTCGATCTTATGTGGTTGTGCGATACGTATCAATCGTGTTCGTCCTTGCGCGCACGAGCTTAACGACCATATTTTGGTCGGATCACCTATACTACTTGAGGACATTCATGTGTTCAAGCAGAAGTTGAGTATGATACCTGAGAAATCTGCTAATTGGACTAGCTATAACTTCAATGAAAAGATTTAGAGAGTTGTGGCTAAGTTTGAATCATGCATTAATAAGGATGCGTGTCTTAAGGTCATTCAATAACTAAAAGAGATTAGTTGTCCTTTATTGACATCATGGGTTACACTAAAGGCAATGGTTGGGACAAAGGGGAGACCAACACTTGGTAGTTACGGTAGTCCTATTATAGGGAGCAAGAAAGGTAAAAAAAGGAAGAAAGGAAATATAGAAAATAATGACTCAAAAAAGAAGAAAGCCGAGGAAGATGACATGTTTACAACGAGATATCCTTGTGACTTTGAGTTTGTACTCACGAGTGAGGAGTCAACCAGTGCGTGAAGTAAGGGAAAGGAAGTGAAGCATAAATTTCATCGAACACGGGGGCATCTGTGGGAACATATGAGATTAGACTCCTTCATACAATTCGGCCGTATTGGGTTCAATACATTGAATGTACTGTCAATGTAGATAGCGATGGTCATTGCAAATTCCGTTGTAATGCCGCTGGTCTTGGATTCTCAGATGTAGATGGTTGGATGAGGATCTGAGATGGTATGGTTAAGGAATTAGAAGATTACAATGAGTTTTAGAGGGATTTGCTAAGAGGTTATGACATAACGGTTAGAAGAGCCATGAAATTTCATGAAGGTATGGATATGAATTTCGTCAAGTGGATGACCCTTTTGGATACAAGACTTATAATTCCAATGATGTTTAATATTGGTTAGTGAACGTGTCAAACCATAGTTGCACGTCATTTCTTCTAGTACGTGGTGCTCCTCCGCCTACGAAGGATCAGGTAGTCATTGATGTTACAAATGTGAACGACACTCATTGGGTTAGGGTAAATTGCTAATATATTGTGTCAAATTTGGGTTACTCATTTCTTATTCTTTGTTAACTTGCATTGTGGTGGGTTACTAATTCATTATTGACAACACTATTTGTTTTACTCATTTCTTATTAATGCACCGGCTCCCCCTGTATTTATTGTGTGAAGGACATTCACGGATGTTTATGCTCAAGGCTGGGGTATTGGTATTGACATCCAACCACAAGTTTCGATTCATTCTTCATAACTAGGCACGCCCACAGTGATAGACTTAGCGGAACATTAACATATTAACACTTCAATGTATTTTATTGGAAAAACATCTTTGTTGTATTCACATCACATTATTATTGGTTATCCCCCTTAGTTGTAACAAATTCATGTTGTTTTTTGTTAAATCCATGAAGTTGTAAAAACTTCTCATTTCTTGTGAAATCAGCCAAGTGGCAACCTTTTTTCAACAAAGTTATGTATCAAGTGCAAAAACTCAACTTAAATGTTAGAATTGTGTATTTTACAAAAACAATTCCATTTTCCTCTCAATTTTTGTTTTTATATCCTAGTGGGAAGTCCCCCCACAACACATATATTAAAAAACCTATAAATACAGTTTCTCGGCCAAGTAGGTCCGAGAAGCATACCATAGTCTCAGACATAAGAAACCAAGGGTTATGTTAATATCTCGCACACGCGTTACCAAAAGTGTTTAAAAATTAACGTTCCCATATTGACGACTCTCCTTAAAGGGGAATAATCTGTAGTGCATTAATCAAATAGATTGGGGTGCCCAGATCATCTCATTACCCCATGATCGTAACAATGGATTGTATTACAGTCCTTCAATACTGAGATGTGTGCAAGACGAGATAGTCTAAATGATTGAGACCTTTAACAAATGAACTATAAGGCAACACGGTGTGCAGTGACCAAAAGTTTGTATGAACTTCGGTCGTCACTTACCACAATTTGATATAATACTTAGTTGTGCATCTCCGAGAATATGAATGTGTACAATATGTTGACACTTTTCGGTAGGAAATAACCGAAACAATGACATGAAACTCGTCACTGCATGACCGTGACTATAGGATAGATCACGGACTTGGCTGACCAAAGCTCTGTCTGGAAATTTGCTTAACACATTACACTTGCAATTTTTAACAAAATTAACAAAAGTTATACCCTTAGCATTATTCCAACACCTAAACAACATAAACATTGCGCCAACAACGAACACATCCAATGAAAAATTGCACGAACAACATAAACCAACAACATAAAAATAAAATAATATATAATTTCACAACATATTATACAAACAACAACATCACATTCAAACAATTTTACTAAACATTCAATAACATTTGGCATTTTTCCTATCTTCGTCCCTAATGTACATGCGCTGTGACTTGGGTGGCTGAGGCAAACTTGGCGTGGTAGTGCTGTCGCGCTGGGAACCCCTAGTAGGTAAGGTTAGTGTCGTGGTGTTTGTGGTGGTGGTGGTGGTGGTAGTAGTGCTAAGACCCCTACCCGTCAGATAGTATACGACATCATTCGCCATTTTCTCTTCCATTTCTATCTCGGCCATTCTTGCCGGCAAGTGTAGCCATGCCAATGCGGTGTCCAATGCTTGATGATTATGCTGTTCAAAATAAAACCCAAAATGCTAATAAACACAATACATAACCCAAGGACAAGAGTAACAATTTAATCTTAAATGCTACAATTTTACCTCTAATAACTCATGGTTCGCTACTTATCGCCATCTCCACAGCCAGTCGCAGGGTTCTCAATGATAAGATGCGAGACTTGAAGGAACCATGGTAGATACTTGGGTGTGGCCATGAATTCGAGCCTCACTTTCTCGCCTCTATCTTAAGGACAAATGAATGAGAACGCCAACTTTCCCAATTCTTAGGTATGAACCCGTACTTGACCAAGTATTTCAGTGCAGGGCTACCTTGGTTCACTTCGAGAATGTGATATGGAGATCGTGGTATCCCTTGAACATGGCCAAGTTACTGAAAGAATCTTCTTTAGATGGTATGGGTCCACTACATCCATGTACTTTAGCGTACCAAAGAAGAAAGCAATTAGTAGAACAACACCATCTGCCCTGACATCAACGTATGGGTCCCAAGTCACCTAAACCATTAAAGTCAACAAGCACCATTAAAATGTACTCATGATAAATTAGATTACCAAAATGTAACACTTCAAACACGCACCTCACTCGGCTGCAACCTATCAAAGGTTCTGCGAATCGAACCGAACTTATCCACATTCGCTACTATCCCAAGCTTTTGTATCCAGTTCGAGACCCGTGGTTGCAAGTGGAGTACTTCGCATTAGACGATGCGAGCTGGAGAGGGAAATGCTCGTATACCCATTCATAATTAAGAATGAACAAATGAAATCTTAGTTAATTAAGTATGGAAATGCAATAACTAAATGCGAAACATAATAAAATCACAAGTCATCACAAAATATGTACCTCAAGCAATGTTAGTTACCCTGCAATCTGCGACACCTCTACTCTGATGGTTAACCCGAGGTGACGGTAGAGGTAAGCTAGGCTGGCAGCACCCCATCCGTAAGTCCCGACTTTATAAAAGTTCTCTAGGACCTTCACCAATGTAATTGAACCTTTTGACCCACTCTTATCATCGAATATAGTGCACTGCCAATGTAGTGCACTCCACTCTAGGGCGAGCACGAGAATTGGAACTACTGGTGGACTTGGGTGGGCAAAAATGACTCTTCGGCCAAGCTAGTCGCACCGTCAGACCCCTAGGGTAGTTTGCCTTTTCCTCCGCCTCCTCAATAAACCCCAAGCAAGTTGGAAACAATCTTAATAGCTTCCATGCGAGGCTCATTTGTGTAGTGGCTAAAATTCTTGATTGCCACCACCTTGCCAACCACGAGAATGTTCAAAAGAATGCTAACATCCTCGAGCGTGAAAAACATTTCACCAAAGGGTAGGTGAAATGTATTAGTCTCTGGTTGCCACCGTTCTACAAATGTTGAGATGACCTCCTTATTTCCCTTTTTATAGGAGCAGTCTATGAGTGGAGCCAAGCCGGACTTCTGAATGAATCTCTGTAGTGCATGACTGTCAAGGTGGCAAGACTGTAAATCCCACTCAGCTTATGTACTTAAGCTACAGACGATGCTGAAACAAAAAAACAAGTCATTAGTAAACACATTTCATATATGAATAACAATAATTATTGCAAAATCAAAAGAAAGTGAACACCGAGAACATACATCGCTATCCCATATTAATGCCCCCACATGATCCTTAAAGCTCTTCAATAGAGATCGGTCAATGGGATGTTGGGGTCAACATCAAATAGAGCAAATGGGTCATGCTCGGGCTCCATAACATTACGACCACTACTACCATTCTGACCAGCGCCACCACTAGCTTGCCTTTGGGATGTAGTGGTTTCTACCCCGCTACTACTCCTGCTCGCCACGGGGACATTAAATGCCTTGGCCTCCATATCATCCCCCAAAAATGGGTGTGCACGTACACCTAAAATCTGAGTAGTCTATTGCTTCTCCTTTTAGTAAGAAGCGGTTTGTGCTATCCTCTTGCCATGGCCAGCGGGGGCAGAAGAACTAGCAGACGCCACCGTTACGTCAGACGAACGTTGTGCTCTTGTCGGCTCACCATCTACTTCTTGCCTTACAACTGCTGCTTTCCCTCTAGCCATATCTGATTAGAAAAAGAATGTTAAACACATTTTATTGATATTCACATAAAAAATTAAAAATAAAAAATCACAATGTTTCGGCCAAGCAAGTTCGAGAACAATAGATACGTCTCGATGATATAACACAAAGACCTATGCTAAGGTCTTGACGTCAAACTACTAAGACGTATTGGCTTGTCTAGTATTATGGTTTCCAAGTCCAGACTAATATACGTTCAATATAGTGTATCTGCAATACTGCACCGAGACCACATCAGGAGGTCTCGATGGAAACTAACCGATACGTACTTGAGTGGACTCGATTATAATTCGTTAGTGACATGCTCTTCAATCTTGGTAGCGTGCTGCCAAGATTACAGCGGATGTCACGGTCCTATGTGGGCGACTATCACGAGTTTCCAATAAAACCCTTTTTACCACATTTTCATAGCAGACAACAACAAAAACTAACTGAATGAACGTAAAAATGAACTAAAACCCATACATACATACCTCGATTGGCCTCTCGGTTACATACAATCCCCAAATCCGAAGTTGTCCCGTGAACTTTAAAACGCTAAGCACTTCCACTGCCCAAATCGACTCCCACAGAACTCGCCAAATGGACAGCTCAAACAAATATGTGGGATAGAGCTTAGGAAAATCGAAGATTGGGAGTCCAAATCATAATGATAAATTGAGAAAATTAAGGGTTTCAAAACACTTTTGATGAAACAAACTAGGGTGCCCGATAATAACATACATGGGTATTTTGTCAAAGTTGGGGCCCTGACAAATTTCCTAGCTGCCTTTATAACTGGGTTGCCCTCAGTGATGACTAGGGTGCACACAGTGCGACCCATAAAAAATCGGACTTGAGATTTTAAATTTTCCAAAAACATAGGCGTTTTGTAGAGAAAATCAGTATTTTTCAAAATTGATTAAAAATCTACCCTCTCACTGTCAGACCCCACCTAATTAGGGCATCTGACCGGCTTAGATTACCTTAATCCCTTAATAATCTAACAACATTAACCTCTCCATCTATAAACAATTAAGAATAAGATCTTATAATCTTCAATTATAAAAAAAATTATTAATCACTAAGGATTGTAAACCGAATCTTAAACTTTAAAGTACATTTAAATGAATTTAATAATCCTAAAAGTTCATTTAGATTGATTACATTAACTTCGAAATTTCATAAATTTTTTTTGACAACATCTCCTATATTTTTAAGCCAATATAAAAAATCCCGGCTTTCAAAAATCTTCAACGAAACCTGCTCAACTTTGACGGAAATGCCGAAAGACTCACAATTCACCTATCACAATATATATTGCATCAATTAAATTATATATTCTTTTTAGCTTGATCTGAAGTATTAAAAACTTTAAACTATTATTACCTTAACACAAAAGTATCTCAATTTGTCCAAACCATTTCAACCATTATCAATAAGTGATCTGAATCGCACTCGAACCCCAAAAACCCATTAATATAATATATTATATTCAAAATAACACATACATAGAGAAAAAAACTAAACAAGTCGTAAACAGTCACAAAGCTTTCCCTTTCCCTCGTCGTTGCTAGAACCTATCATTATCCAATTATACAAATCCGATAATGTTGGATAAGTAAATCCCACACTATCCAGTACACCTGTAATAATCAAATGCATAGTAATCCAAGGAATCTAAACAAAGAATATAATCCAACAAATTTAAATACAATCGTGAATCCATCATATTTTTGTTATCCGACCACAATCATATAACGTTATCCGAAAGTGGTAAGTAAACAATATTAAAGACTTGTGCTCGGAGAGAATAACTGATCGAGTCTTGTTCCTCGAGTCTATCAAAGTATGATCTGGTTCAACATGATCTCATGATAATCAAGTGATGCAAAGTATCAGTGACTCTAGCCCCTCAAGAATAATATAGTTCTACGCTGTACATAGTCAAATAGACACTATAAGTTCTACCCTGTAATACACAGTATGGTAGCTTAATATACCCTATGCACACAGTCGGGTAGACACTAAATAGCTCTACCCTGTAGTATAGCCAGGCAAACACTATAAGGAGACTCAAATTGCCTTATTTTCTAAACCCGTGTATGCATGTACAACAAAAACTCAATATCAAGGATCAATGCAATTTATACGAAATTATAATCATACAATATAAAGGTTACTACGGGATTAACTTAACCTTAAAAACACGATACCACAACTCCTTTGCACTGCTAGTTGGTAAACTAGTCCACACGGGCACCAATCGCGGTCCTACAATTCATTAATACGTCATATAAGCCTCCACAACAACTTCACCATTTTTTTTTCAATTATTTGTAATTTACTCTACCAAATCGCATCGCAGAACCCCTTAAATACTTCCAAAATAAATTTTTCGATGCCCGAACATATTTTTTGACTCAAAATTATTGTCCGACATCGAAAATTACGTTGTCTAGACTTAAATAATATTTTTTTCATTTTTATATATTTAGCGGTCCTACTCGACCCGAAAAACTCGAAATCCCTTCAAATCAACTCCTCACATACCCGAATCTCAATTTTGACTTCAAATTGTAATTAAGAATAAATTAACCTAAACTAAGCTTAAAAATAATTTTTCAAATTTCGGATATTTTCAGGTACTATAGCACGTATTATGAGAAAAATACCCAGCATAAATCCTTAATAAAATCCTATATTCCTCATTTTTCATAAAAATCCACTATTTTTATTAATTTATCCAAAACCCCCTATTTTCCATAATTTCCCGAATTTCTAAGAATTTTATTTGATTTTTCTATTTTAAAAATATATTTTTTTTAAATGGGGAGGGTTTAACCCCTAAACCAGACCGGTCCGGTTCAGTCGAATCAAACCCGGTTTGGTCTGCGAAATCAAACCTTCCCTTTTATCATCTTATTATTCTCGCAATAGGCCTCCCTTCATTTTTTTAAGCTTTCGATTTTTGTTGGGGTTGGGTTCCCAACCCCAACCCTGGATTGGGTTTTGGCAGGGATACCTTCCCCTGCCATCATCTTCGTCGGCTTGTGCAAGCTTGACACCCCAACTTCCATTATCAACATTGACATCAACCAAATCAATGACGAATCACCTTACTCCCGACCTCTCGTTGATCTCCTCCCTTCTCGGTCGCCAAAAGTTGGAAAATTTATCAAAGCGCTCCAAAACTTCCAAACAACCGGTCTCACACGCAAATTGAGGTGTGGGGCCCACATCAACTTTTTGCGAAATTTGAAACAGTTGCTTAGGATGACATTTAAACTTCCACGGTACTCATGTCGACACGTACCTTGAGATAATACACCAAAATCACCAAAATTGGAGAAAATTCTCTAATGTGCTCCGGAACTACCTGACACTGCGTATACATTCCACTTAGCCCTATTCGTATCAAAATAATGTATAATAATCAAATAGCCACACATCACCCAAAAATAATATTAACTTTATAATCTCTGATTCGTAACATGTGGGTCCCACATCGGATACTTAAACCCCAAATTAAATCCGAAAATACTTAATTAGTCATCTAATTAAGTTTATAAAATTCTTCGATGTCGTAATCTTCCCAACTGATTAAAAATCTCATCCTCGAAACTTAAACTTATAGGAAACTGAACCAAAAGAGATATGAGAAAATGATTCTTCATATATAACTCTTTTAATCCAAACAAATAAATCAATTTCCGAGGTGAACCATTGAGTGGATCCAATCCCTTTCGTTATATTCAACAACTTGGTGGTAGATATCATAAACATTTCAACTTTTCATTTCTAAATCCTTGGTTTAATGAAAAGTTATCTCCATTACTTTGCCAATTCAGGCAATTTATGAATTTTTGGTGAGTGAAACAATCAACTTTGTGGAATATCCAAAAATCTTACTTCATTTTACATCTCATAACTTGAATTTCAATCAAGTATCAATACATAGCAAGACCTAGCCTATCTCGATTTTCATAATACAATTCTCATTCTAATTTGCATACTATTCCACAAATTGTTGATAATTCTTTCCGTATCCACCTAAACTCTGGTACACATCCCAGTTTACTTTCTCATCACTAACTATCCTTTTTTATTTCAATTATCAACGAATTAATTCTTAGACTATCATTAGTCTAAAAGTACATATTAATGTAACTAATATTTGAGCACAACATTAGATACTAAGTAGAGTCGCATGTTTTTCTGATCCATTACCATTCAGGTGTTCCCTACCAGAAACCCGAAATTACACAAGTCATCCCATGACTATAGATCTCATAACATATCTGTCATCCTATGATAAAAGATCTTGAATTCCCAATCCGATAAAAATAGAAACTTGACATATCGTGCAACTCTCACTCATTCTCTAAATGTCTACTCACAATATTATTTAGATTGTGGACTAAAAAGCAATTCCCAATTCCAACTCGTAAGCTAATTCACTTAACTTCTTCGATTGACTAGTCGGAAAATCATTGAGTTTTTTAACTAAGTCATATCATTCTTTAGTGACGACTTCATCAAGAACCTCATTCCTTTCACTTAACTGAGACCTCCCACGAACCCATGTCTTAATCACTTACTATTCACCAATTTCTCACATTGTCTGAATAGAGATAGTTATCCTTAACTTGAGTAGATATACATTTTTAAATAGAGATATCAACATATTCAATGATTATACTCTCATGGTATAACTTTTAAACTTGTATTTCATACAAGTATATAAATATGTTATCTCTTTTTCATTTCTACTCAATTACAATTGAAGAATATTCAATTCTTCAAACATATCAAGTTAGATACACTGTACTCAATTCAATATTCCCAACCTAACAAATAATAAAACTAATTGACTGAGTTGTAAGTCACGCATTTCTTTTCATTTCATTTATATCTTTACCAACATACAAGAATCTTATATCATATCCAATTTACAATAATTAGTGCTTTAAACTTCACCACTGACTAATCAAGTGGTGTAGCACTACAATTAAACCAATGTACAACGTATTCACTGATATCAGTTGTACACTATTTTAGTTCAAGACTTTTAACATTTGGAGTTTGACTCCTTGTAAGATCCTTGTGAAGATATATTAAGTTCCATCAAACTTATAGTTTGATATTGTAATTTGATCGGGACTCGTTAACCTAAGATTTTCATTTTCATACTAATGTGACAATATATTGACCATTTATTTGCTTATACTTCAGCCTCCAATTGACTCTGACAAAACTTCATAGACTTTTTATACCGATTATCACTAATTTATTCAACTACTCAAAGATGGGTAGACGCGTCACACCAATCTTCTACGCAGTGAATGAATCGGGATTATGAAATGGAGTTACTTCAACTTTTGGTCATGCACAACTACTCGAGTGCCTTACCTTGACTAAAGGAGTTAGTCTGTGTCCCTTCCAGCAGCCACGAGTAATCTCAACATCTCATTTTATTTTATACACAAAGTCTATTCCATTCGATTTTTGTTAGTCTTAGCTATTCTCACATTGATCTCAATTTTTGTCCTTTTATAAATGTACCACAACTTTCGCTCAACAACCAAGCCACTTATAGCTCCTTAATCTTAATTTAGAAAGACAATTTATATCTCTTCTCTTTTCGAACACTTAGCTAAGGATGATGCAACTTCTTATTATCATTTAATGAATCGATGTCCTCCTTAGCTATTCTTAATTCGAAATAGAGAAACTTTGCGACTTAAATAGTTAAACTATTTGTTATTGCCTTACTTTATTTTCATAAATCTTTAATATCCTGATTTTCCTTTTTCTCAAAAAGAAATTCATTACTTTTCAAGAGACTATGTAAGATAACTTTGTATCTTATTATTCATCAAATTACCTTTTATGAATTCACCTTTCCATTAATATTCAACGGAAGAAATAGAAGAATTTGAATTTCCAAACTCTGATTAGCTTAATGACTAACCAAAATCTTAATGGATGCTATTCCAACCCCTTAATTCATATTAATGGAAATTCTTGCAATATAAGAGTTCAACTAACGTCCTATATAAATCACTTAATGATACTCAATCAATACGTCTATCTCTTCGTTGACTATATTTTAAGTTGTAGTGACCAACATCAATACTTAATCTCGTTAGAAGTGACTGTTAGATATTTTGAATCTCAAAACACAACTACTTGTGTTTTATTTAATAGCTAATCCAAGCTATTATTAAACCACTTCCCTAATACCTTAATTTCTAACACGTTGATCTTATCAGTCTAATTTTCATTTGCAAGTTAAGAATTTCATTGATCTTTGTTTTATAACAACACCTAATTCGGTGCTAACAAAGATTACTTCTAACTTGTGTATTTTCATTTATTTTATCAGTACTTTATTCAATTCATAGAACCACTATACTCAATGTCACTTATGGATAAGTGATTTGAGTAAAAAATAATCAAAGTTTTCGTTACTTCTATATAGAAGTCGTTTGATTATTTTAAAATCTGATTATATTTCAATTTCAATTTTTTCTTCGGAAAGAAGACAATACTTTGCTTCAAAGTATTTTAGTTTCACAAAAATCGACTTAGACAACTTGACCGGTCCAATCACAATCTCATTACGATTTCCTAGTCAAGATTCACTTTGTCTAAACAATTTCCATTTTTACGTTTTCATTAACCATGTCTCATTTTTCCTTTCATTTGACACTTGTTTAAAAGCAATTCTCAATTGGTTATAAATTAAACCAATATTTTAGCGAATAGGTCTTCCCGATTTAACTGTGCAATCGGTACTAACCTTATTCTAAAGCTCGAGATAATTCATATCTTGTGCTTCCCAAAAGTCTCAATTTCATATTACTTTTTTTCAAATGATTCTCAATCACTTGAGACTTTATTTAAGTCTATTCCAATACGTTTCTGAGCGTTTAAAAATTATAATAGTTTGATACTTTCGATTTCCAAAAAAACCATGTTCAATACTTACGTACATGAATCATTTGGACTTCCCTTTCAACAAATTTTCTATAGATTTTGTAACTAATACTTTCATCAGTTATATCAGTACCAAACTACTTGTAACACCTTTGTTAATTCAGACTTCACAAGTCTATTCCACATCTATTTACACTCAGTTTCAATTTACAAGCTTATTTTCTCTTTTAATTATCTGTTTCTAAACTTACTCGTCATATCTTACGAGCTAAGTATCGAACGGACAAGGAGAATAAACTTTATATCACATATTTAGTGATAATACGTACATACAACACAAATATAACACAAGAGTAAAGTTCTTAAACTTTTTAATCCCATTCCATCGCGTTACTTCCCAACTAATCGCACTCAATCATCATTTTTTTCTAAACCAAAGTCTTATTATCAATTAATCCAAACTTAGGCTTTGATACCAACATTGTCGGACCCCACCTAATTAAGGCATATGACTGGTCTAGAATCCCTTGACAATCTAGCAGCCTTAACCTCTTTATCAATAAAAAATTAAGAATAAGATCTTATAATCTTCAATCAAAAAAATTATTTATCACTAAGGATTGTAAACTAAATCTTAAACCTTAAAGTACGTTTAAATGAATTCAATAATCCTGAAAGTATATTTAGATTGATTACATTATCCTCAGAATTTCGTAAAAAGTTTTTGACCGCATCTCCTCTATTTTTAAGCCTATACCGAAAATCTCAACCTTCAAAAACCATTAACAAAACCTACTTAGCTTTGATGAAAATGCCATAAGACTCATAATCCACCCATAACAATATATACTACATCAACCAAATTATATATTCTTTGTAGCTTGATCTAAAGTATTAAAAACTTTAAACTATCATTACCTTAATTCATAATTATCTCAATTTGTCCAAACCGTTTCAACCATTATCCATATGAGATCCTAATCAAACTTGAACCCCAAAAACCCATTTATATAATATATTATATTCAAAATAATATATACAAAGAGAAAAGAACTAAACAAGTTGTAAACAATTCGAAAGCTTTCCCTTTCCCTTGTTGCCGCTAGAACCTGTCATTATCCAATTATAAAAACTCGATAATGTCAGATAAGTAGATCCCACACTATCCAGTACACCTATAATAGTAAAATGCATAGTAATCCAAGGAATTTTAAAAAAGAATATAATCCAAGGAATTTAAATGCAACCGTGAATCCAACCCATTTTTGTTATCTGACAACAATCAGATAACGTTCTCCGAAAGTGGTAAGTAAACAATATTAAGGACTCATGCTCGGAGAGAATAACTGATCGAGTCTCGTTCCTCGAGTCTATCAAAGTGTGATCTGGTTCAAAATGATCTCATGATAATAACGTGATGCAAAGTATCAGTGACTCTAGCCCCTCAAGCATAATATAGTTCTATGTTGTATACAGTTAGATAGACGCTATAAGTTCTACCCTGTAATATACAGTCAGGTAGCTTAATATACCATGTGCACACAGTCGGGTAGATACTAAATAGTTCTACCTTATAGTATAGTCTAGCAAACACTATGAGGAGACTCGAATTGCCTTATTCTTTAAACCCGTGTATGCATGTATAACAAAAATGCAATATTAAGGATCAATGCAATTTATACAAAATTATAATCATATAATGTAAAGGTTACTATGGAATTTACTTAACCTTACGAACGCGATATCGCAACTCCCTTGCTCTTCGAGTCGGTAAACTAGTCTACACGAGCTCTAATCGTAGTCCTATAATTCATTTATACTTATTGTAAGCCTCCACAACTTCACCATTTTTTTCAATTATTTGCAATTTATTCTACCAAATCACGTCCCGAAACCCCTTCAATACTTCCAAAATAAATTCTTTGATGCCCAAACTTCATTTTTTGACTCAAAATAATTTTCTGGCATTGAAAATTATGTTGTATAGGCTTAAATATTATTTTTCCTAATTTGTTTTATATATTTATCCGTTCTTCTTGACCCGAAAACCCCAAAATCCCTCCAAATCAATTCCTCAAATATCTGGATCTCAATTTTGACTTTGAATTGTGATTCGGAATCGAAAATTAACTTAGACTAGGCCTTAAGATATTTTTTAAAATTTTGAATATTTTTGGTATCGTAGCACACAAGACGAGAAAATACCCCGCATAAATCCTCGATAAAATCCCATATTCTCATTTTCCATAAAAATTCGCTATTTTTATAATTCATCCAAAAATTCTATTTTTCATAATTTCCCTAATTTTTAGGAATTTTATTTGATTTTTTTTTATATTTTATACATTTTTTTAATGGGGAGGGTTTAACCATTGAACCGGACCCGGTTCGGTCTACAAAATGAAATCCTCCCTTCCATTGTCTTCTTCCTCCCGCAACTGGCCCTCCTACATTTTTTTAAGCTTTCAATTTTTGTTGGGTTAGGCTCCCTACCCAACCCCAACCCTAAAGTGGGTTTAGGCAAGGGAAACCTTCCCCTGCCATCATCTTACTCGCTTCGTCCAAGTTTACACCCCAACTTCAATTAACAACATCAACGTCAACCAAATAATTGATGACTCACCTTGCTCCTCGACCTCTCGTTGATCTCCTCTTCTTCTTGATCACCAAAAGTTGGAGAATTTACCAAAGTGCTCCAAAACTTCCAAACTATTGGTCTCATACGCAAATCGAGGTGTGTGACCTTTGTCGGCTCGTTAAATCCATTTAAAGTTCAAAATTCAAAATTTCAAATTTAATTATAAAAATTTTTCATAAAATTTGAAACAATTGCTCGGGTCGACATTTGAACTTCCATGTAACTCGTGTTGACACGTTTCTCGAGATAATACCCCAAAATTACCAAAATTGGAGAAAATTCTTCAACGCGTTCTGAAACTCATGGACACCGTGTATACACTCCACTTAACCCTATTTTGCATCGAAATAATGTATAATACATCAAATAGATACACATCACCCAAAAATAATATTAAATTTTTGTTCTCCAATTCGAAACGCATGGGTCCTACCTCAAATACCTAAATCCCAAATTAAATTTGAAAATTAGTCGTCTAATTAAGTTTATAAAATTCTCAGATGTCACACTCACAAACGAAAGCCTTATGGTTCTAGGGGACCAATTTGACTCATAGAACACACATTTTGCCTGAATTGGACGAAAAACACCCCGAAAAGAATTCACAAAAATTAAGAAGGTTTAGTGCATTACTGACTTGGAAATGGGTTCCTAAGAGCTCAGAGGAGCTTTCTTGGCTTAATGGATGCTTTGGGAGCTCAAAATTTGCAACTCCCAAATCATAGCTTCGCCGAGGCGCTCACTAATTGTGACAACTCCGACCCCACAAACTGGGCTCAGTCCGGCCTAAGCCTACGTGGTCTCAGTCAACCCTCAGGAAATCAACGCATGCCTAGTTAGCCTTTTTTCATGTCATTCAATCATTTGTTTCTTATTAAGTTTGCTATTTACTTTAAATAAGTCTTAATAAATTTTGGCGGAAGTTAGTCAATTTAAAACAACTTAAACAATTAATGAGTAAGAGTTGGGACAATCCTAATCTTACACAAATAGATTTCATGTATATGCAAAATGTGAGAATCAGTACAATACAATGATCAAGTCATCATGTACATATATCTCGAGTCTCTCAACCCACAATATCCTAAAATATGACAAGAAACAACAAGTCTAGTTCATATGTAGATTTAAAATATCAAAAAGGACCTACGGTAATAGTAGAGAGGAGATAACTTTGAGGGAAGCTTAGAGATAATCACTAATCACAGGCTACTAACATGTGCTACTAGAGGGACTTGCAATTTTCATCAGTGAAAGAGACAATCCCAGTGAGTAAATCTAGCATAAACTCAATAATATCTCAAGATAGTAAATGATAAGTATATAGATCATGCATGAAATGAAAGAACAGTAAATAAAGCAGTAAAGTGCATGATGGATAGACTAGAACAATCAACGATATGAACCAAGTTGCTTAAAAGCAAAAGATAGGTAGAGAGTGGTCTATACATTCTACACCGACAAAAGGTGTAAGTGCAGAAGTTGGTACTGTGGATCGAAGTCTCACAAGCCATAAAAACTCATTCTACACTGCCAGCTTTACCTAAGCTGCTGTCTGGGAGAGTTTCAAAGGATGCCATAGTGACCGTGGATGCCTACTACTTATGGAACTTGAATGCCAATTGAGGAGCCACAATGACCCTGGAAGCTAACATCAAAAGGATTCACATTCAAGAGGAGCCACAAAAGCTACTCAAACACTTTACTTACGAGCGATTATAGTTAAATAAGCCTAACCACTCAAACACCTAATTTACTTGGTGGGGAATTAGAGTCCAATAACTTAGCTTATCATTTCAAAAATAACACAAGGAAAGTGAAAGGAAATAGTATTGATTTTCTAACTGGTTTACTTACCTCAACAAACAATAATATCCAAGCTAAATGCGGCTCCCACATGTCCATACTACCCTCTTGATACATGAAACTGACGCTCTAGGTACCTGGTACCTATTATAGTTCATTAGGTATATGTTAGAGCTTATTTAAATTTAACTATCCAGTTCATTATAGTACATTCCAGTGCTAGAGCTTATTTAATTTTAACTATCTAGTTCATTATAATACATTCCACTATTTGCCTCAATGTCTTTTCTACTTAACTTAGACCAAATATCAATTTCAATGTGTCATAAACAAGTATATACTAAATCCTTGGGGTCTCTAGTCGCTTATTCTTACCATACATAAAGGCTTAATGTGAAGGGATAACCTCGAGAAATCTCTTTTATTCATTTTAAATATTCCTTTGACACTTAACTCGGCCAAAATGCCCAAAGGTAGTGTTACAAAGTTGTAGACAATCTTTCTATTGTTTTTAAGTGCTATTGAATCATCAAAGTCCATTTGAGATCATCTCAAGTTGGTTTAATGCATTGGTTTGCAAAACAGTCCCTTAGGGAACTTAAAATAATTTCCAAAAACTTTGTTTTTATGCAACCTGAAATGAGGCTAAAACATTCATAGAAATTTCTAAAATTCTTGATGTTGGTTCATTGAAGTCTATTATCTTTAAACCAAGATTTTTAAGTGTTAAAATCTCATCAATATGATCGAAAACCAAATTTGGGACTTTAAGTCCTTGTTTGTAAATATGAAACTTTTAGTTGAAATGCAACTTGGAAACTAAGTTAGACACGCTGGAAAAAAACCAAACTTGGTGGACACCTTCATAATGATCTAATAACACATTCTAGAGATTTCGATCCAATTTTGGCTTCATTTGATACCTAGAATGTACTTAAACCCATTTTAGCTCAAAGTCCCAACAATGTCCCGCAGATTGTTTTTCTTTCTCTAAGCTTTGTAATGATATGTGAAACGTCAGAATCCGAGTTAAAACGAAGGACATATGACTATTTTATGAAAATTAGTCAAATTGGTGTTGAGGCTGCCCAAAACATGTAGTGTGCTATAGGGTTAGGCAAAACTATAAAAATGCAGTTTTGCACTCCCAAATCATCCAAAACTCATTCCTTAAGTTCCCATTTATATCATAGCCCTAAAATTCGCTCAAATACTCTTTCGGGCGATTCAAATGACATCATAACATCATAAAAATCATAAATTGAATGAATTAATCATGAATTTCCATTAGAACTACTTAAGAACATCAATACCAATACTTAATTCAAAAATCGATTCAACCCTTTTAAAGGTATTGTCCAGAGTTTTAAACGTTATTAACAATCAAATATACATCTATTTAAAGACCCATTTCATGCATGACAATGGTAAATCAAAATCATGATCATGAAACCCCATTGAATCAAGAGAATTGGTTTATATACTTACCAAGGGTTGGATTCTTAGTGCAAGCTTTCTGCTCCTAGCTTGAGTGACTCCAATTATGTCATATCTTTCCTTAAATTCTCGGCAACAATGGTGCCCTACTCACTTGCTCTCTCTCAAATATTGAAGTGCTGAGGTTAGAGATAAGAAATTCATGCTAACTCCTCCTTATGTATCTTGGCCCATATTAACTCATAGCCATTGATCGACTTAGTTTTAAGATTTTTAAGAACTTCCAAGGTTTAATCTGTTGGGTTTTTGAGGTTCATATGCAGCGAAAAATTCAAAACAAATTTTGAAAAATCCCAACAGGATCGAAAATAAGTTCCATTAAACTAAATCTACGAAAATAAATCATACCTTATTTCGTTATTTCTTTTTGATTGTTCAATTTTCAAGACGTTCAATTGTGCGCCCACTATAAGAAATCCAGACATGAACGGTAACCACAATTTAGAGTGCTAGCCCCAATAGAGATTGAAAATGATTTTTCTTTCTCTCCGTAAGTCCAGAGAACTTGAAAATTGTAAAATGAAATCTTATTTCATTTTTAGTGTTTCACCCTTTATTTATATATGTAGATAAGCCCTCACTTAAAATCTTGCTCATAATACAACTATTGTATTTAGGCAGTTTAAGCAAATTACACATACACCCCTATTAATAAGTTATCATATAACAGATTGTAAGAGTTTTTATGTCAATAATTTTGTCATATAAATTTCATTACTCTGGACCAATTGAAATTGTGCAAATCCATTCTATTTGTGCGACCCAATAGGTTCATGCGACATTGGTAGTGAACTAAAAACCATTTTGGTACACAAATCCTAAGCAGTCTTTAGCAAGGATTATGACTACCCATGTAGCATAAATATAAACATCGATACAATCTAATTAATAACGTATATCATATCCTTTTGTAGTGCAATATCCTTTGATTAAATATAAGGCATGGAAAGTCACCCTTAAAGTTCAATTGTACTAGTCTCGATCTTTAGGTAAACTGACAAACATCCAAGTGACATTGATCATATCAATTCACATGGACTTGACCATTATCAGTCTATCTTATCGAGGGATCCACTGATATCTTTCTATATTCGAGAGTGACAAATTCTATATTGATTACACACCTTCACATATTATTCACACGGTAACCCATCACAATCTTTATAATTGTCCGGTTAAAGACAACATTTGATTGTCTCAAATTATTATGCTCATAATATTGAAGTCTATGGTAATCTCAAGTTGAAGGACTAAATGATATACCTATCATAAGTTACATTTATGACTTAATCCATGTGGTGTTCTCATACCGGGTTGGTCCAATACCTTATTCCCTAACAAGAACTCATGATCTTGATTCCTATCCCTATACTATGATCATCACATGACTATCAATCAAGATTCATACTAGTCTTAATTCATTGTAGTTCCCAGTATAACGACCAAATAGCTACATTTAGGATATTTCAAAAAATACCCGTGGATCTTACTACAAGGTAAACATGCAGTCATTTATAATAAAACAACAAATAAAAACTTTATTTTATTAACTAAAATTATAAGATAAATAATGTTTGTAGATTTACCTATGCCCTAATATAATCTACATCCAATACATGCACCCTTAGATGTCCATTAAGTTATTCTAGGTTTTTTCATTTCTTAGATCCTTAGGATCATCCTTAGATTCATAAGATTACTCATTTCACTTTAGGCATGTTAATTATTATTATATTTTATTTGGATACTTTATGTAAGCTACATCAATCCCACTAGATCAAATAAGTCTTGTTAACTTATCCTATAATTTTTTTTAACTTAGGCATTTTTCTCATCACATTTAAAACATAAGTTATTATCTAATCTTATACCAGACCAATATATCCCTTATTCGACGTAAGAACACATTCCCAAATGAACTTCGCCTGAAAGTCAATTACGATGGAGAAAGAGATAAGTGACATTGTTCATTTGATATAGGTAAATAATACACAACATCAAATAAGTATAAAATACTTCGATGTCGACTCTTGAGAGTTGACCAAGTATACCATGTCATCATAAGTCCCCATTAAAGTCATGTAGTGACATGTGAAACGAGTTAGAAATTTAGAGTCGTTACACCGATCTCTCAATTTCATGGCTCAAAATGATCTCCACTTGATGAAAAATTGAAAATGGGTGAGATTTGAGCTTAAAAGGGATGGATTAAGTGGTTGAAGGTGGGTTTTAGGTCATAGGGGGTTAGTGGTGTGGTGCTAAGGTATTGAGTTGGGGAAGAAGAACAGGTTCTACCTTGTTTTTTAAAAACTGAAAATCACGCCCAACGACATACGTACAATTGTAACGGCACTGTGGAGGCACTGAAAAATCGCTGGAAATTTCACAAAATTCCTAAATTACCCTCTAGTGTCGTGTCAGCACCTTACGTTCACATTGAAATTGTTGGCACATCGCTTGCTTTAAAAATAGACTATTTCATTTTTGGAAAATGTCTTAGCGCTGTCCCAGCGACCTACGTGTTACCACATGGCACTAGAAAATCGTTGGCCTTAAAAACTGAATCAATTCCTTAAATTTCATATTCTTGTTATTCATTATGTGCACTTCCATATGTATGAATACGATCTAATGCATATGCATGAATTTAAATTATACCTTACTTAAATTACATCGCCAAAATTCTTCCAAATTTCAGTGCATGTAAAAAAATCTACGTTCTCCATTTTCGCCATAAAATCTCTATAAAAATAAGAGAGAACAAGGAAATTCATCAATTTCCATTACACTTTATTTATCTAACTAATTTAACCTAGAATAGTTAATTCAAACTAAAAGTTTATTGAAACTTAAACAAATCAAATTCACAAAAAATAAATGTAGGTTACCTCCCGCAGAGCACCAGTATTTAACGTTGATGGTCTGACGTTACCATAACTATCCATGGTCCAAATCAATTATTTCAACTGGCAAAATCTTCTCATCTCCGCTTAATGACTTATTCATCTTTCGTCACTTAACAATTTCTGATTCCTCTTTTACACTCAACCTGCATGATACAAGGATGTTGTCTGGAGTAGTTAACTCTCACTTCATAGTATGTATTTTCTCAGGTTTGTTGTCCTCCATCGATACCCAACCGTCGAGAATTCTTTCCTTCTCTCAATGTTTTTTCCTATTCTTTTCTCATTCCTTTTTGCCTATCTTCTTCAAGTTGTCTAAAATGGTTTCTATAGAATCTTGCAAATCACTATCAGAAGAAGACAAAATTACGTACATAGTGGAAATATTTGTCGGCTTGCTGGCCTTTGTTCAGCTTTTCGACTAAGTTTTTTTATGGGAAATCACTCATTTGTGTCCAATAGCTTGTATTTACCCTAAAAACACAAAAATAAAGGTTTAAGAGTATAAACGAAGATAAAAGTCTTGAAATTTATAGTAATATCACACTAAATTATAACATAATTAGTGACTTATCAAATACCCCTAAACTTAGATAATTGCTTGTACCGAGCAAATGAGTATAAGATAACTAACTTGCATACACAAAATATATTTCAACTTCTCTAATAGCCAACTCTAACTTAAATGGTTTTGTTCAATTTTTCACAAATTTGCCAAATGGAAACAAGAACACTCAAGCAAAGTCGGTTACTTTAAGTTAAGATATTTCAGCCACTTTTCCGAGGAATACTCCGCAAAATACTAGGCTTCGTCAAGATTAAAGCCATTAATTAATCATGAGTTACCTCATAACATATAATTTTTGGACATGTCTCACTAAGTCTTGACTTAACCTAATTATCTAATTGGGCACTTAAACCATGCAATCAACTTCGTACCTCAAAATAAGTTTCATTTCAATCCTTATTAAGCTTCAATACTAAATTTAAATCCTTACCAATCTTAGTTCTTGATTAGTTTTATTGGAGCAAATTAGGAAATCATACGAAATGCCTTCCATATTTTATAAAAAATTTGGCAGTACCTCCTTAAAGTGGACTACAGGCGCCAAATCGTAATAAACAGCAGAATCGGGGAAAGGTCTAGAAAGACTCAACTCCCCGCAGTTCACAATATATCTTCAAATTAAGTTTTAATACTATAATTAGGTGATTTCCATAATTTTCAAGAGTTCATGCCTTAAACGAGTCTTAATCTCTCCACTAATCAAATAATCATCATAATGAATCATAAACTAGATTGAACTCTATAAATCCATCTCAAAACATCTTTTAATCATTTCTTAATACCAGTTTCATGACTTACTCTCATCCCAAAGCCCAAAAACATATATAAAATGGATACAACAAGAAAATCAAAACTTTAAATGTAACGCCCTTAATCCCTAATCTAGTAATTTGCCCTATTATCAAGGCTAATTTGGTAGATATGCATGGTATATGTGTATTGGTGTAAATAAAGTGTGTATTATATACTATCTAGTTGACTTAAGTGGGAGTATTGGCGTAAGTAAATAAAATAAGCTTAAATTACTTGTGAAATAAATAAATAAAGAAAAAAGGGCAATTTTGGTAAACAACACATTAAGGTGGATTAAATGTGGACATTAGGATTGTCCTAAAACTTAAGGAGACTAAAAGAAGATGTGAGGTTTGAATATGGTAAACCAAACCCTAATCACATTAACTTACTATTTAAATCACATTTATGGCTTCTAGCCACTTTTGCTTTAAATCAACTATGGGAGAGGATTTGAGGAGAAAGCCTAGAAGGCTAGTGTGTTGGTCAGTGGAAGAGAGGGACTAACATCAAATCTACTATGGCTAGAAAATAATCTTCCCTTATCTGCTTTCTTTTCATTACTTTATTTGGTTTATCATGTAGTTTTAGGGTAGGAGATGAGTCTATTCTTTTTTGTTGTGATTTGGGTCATCTCTACCCCGCCTATTTTGATTTCAAAATGTCTTTATGGTTTCACAAGAGGTGTTTAGTACTGTTTTGGTCAGATTTTGACCATGGGGGTCGGAGTGAGCCGTTAGAGGTAATAATAAGGTTTATGTCATGAAAATTCTGAATTCGCACCAAGCGTCGCACCAACGCTTCGTTTACAAGCGGTACGATGATGGCCACGACGCTAGCTAGAGAATCTTGGAATTTGGTATAGCGATTCTTACAGTCGTGGCATGTAATGTACAACCCTGACAAATTATCGAGACCCATTTCTAGTTTTATTGACATGTAAACCCATGGCGCTGGATGTTTTTTCAGAATTAAATTGAATGTTGCTCTTTTCCAAAATTTATCGATTTTTATCAAAGTATATAACTAGGACAAAGGTCAGGGCAACATTATTTGAAAAGGGTTTTATATAGTTTCAAGACATTAATTTGAATTAAGTAAACTTACCTCAAATAAAACATACTAATAATACATAAATGAACATATGCCAATCTAGACACGAGGAGAACCAGATAGAAACTTCCAAGCTAGGATTGGATAAGATAGCAACGCTTTAAGGTAAACGGGGTTTGCTTTATTCTCAATCATGCCTTGATACTTGATATGTGAGGCTCACGTAGCAATTTTGTGGAGTTTTTTGGAATTGATCTCTACACTTTTATTGATGTTGCTTATATCATTTGGATTCTCTTGTAATGAATGCCTATGGAACTTATATAATTTAAATTGATGAATGCATGCTTATGCCTTAAGTTGGAGGGTCGGTGGCCACCAATACCTTCTTCCATAGTTGTTATGTTATCATGATGTGTACAACTATTCATGCATAAGCGTGGCTTTGATGTCCTTCCTAAAAATTCGGGGTTATCCCTTGATAGATACGTAGGTGTTTGGGTCTAGTTTCTGCTCCTCTTAATTCTATGACATTCATGTATCATTGCAAACTTGTTGGATTATAATTGTTGGGCACTATTTATTCTACCTTACATTTTATAACACTTTTGCTTATATACTTTTTCTTGCTCAAGATGATAATTGGTTTCTTAAAACCCATTTATTACATGATAATTATTATTGCACTAAATATTAATTAGATGATTGAGGGTAAAGCCGGATTCTTCTTTATTAAGCCCATTCGAACTTTTGCTCACTGATAAATAGTTAATTAGACTTATATATATATATATATGAATAGTTTAGTTTTATAATTGTCTAAATATCCCGAAATGAGCTTTAATTGATGTTATTTATGTGTTTTCTTGTCTACAAGGCATAAAGGAGACAAATGAGTGATTTCATGATGAAATGAGGAGAAAAAGCGCAAAACCACAAGTGATGCAGTGGAAGACACATTTGACGTCATAAGAAGTGAACACTAGGCGTAGAGAAGGTGTGGAGATCAAAGGAAAAGATGTAGAAGAGTTAACGTTGTGCATGCAGTGGTGGCGCTGTAGGTTAACATAAACAGAGCTAAGCAGTTGTACTTGTACAAGTGGCATTGAGTCCACTAAGAGGAGAAACTAAACATGAAAAATTGACATTGTGGCGGCACTATCACTTTACAAATGTAGCATGAATCACTTACAAATAGAGCCAAGACGGAAAAAATAGAAAGTTTTGGACTTTTAGTTCGTTTGGAATTGTTAATTAGGGTTTCTAATTGTACTTTTAGGAATCTAAGGAGTATAAATAGGTATTAGAATATGGTAAACTCATTATTAGAATCTACCATCATAGAATAGAGGAGAATATAATAGATTAGCATAGTTTTCACCAGATTCGAGTGTTGAGAAGAGTTTTGAAGGAGATACATTGAAGACTCCAACTGTGGTGAATTGGCATTGTTCTTTGATTTAATTAAATTTTATTTGATTTAATCTTTGATTGCAATGAATACCATGAATTACGTGTTTTACTTCATGATGATGAGTGAGTAGTTTATTTATCTTGGGATCAATGGTTCCTATGTTGTGAATACTATGCAAAGGAGTATGAATTGATTATAATGTTTAGAAGTGGAATGATTAGAATTTGTATTTAACTCTATACGTAATACTATGAACATCTTGATCACTTGTTTGTTGATTAGGGGTCTTAGGAACTATAATGACCATTTGAGCTTTTAAGCCGAATATGAACAACACAACTATAAAATATATAACATTGATATGTAGTTGTTGATTAGGGAGACATGGATAATAAACTTAAGTGGTTACGAGTCTTCGAATTTGGTACTTAATGCTATGTGAGACTTACGTTATTCACACCGATATGTGGAGTTATAGTTTGCACATTAGGGTCTTTTTCACCACGACAGTGGGTTGAAGTGAATATTAAGGAAATCTACCTATTCTAATTATGCATCGCATACGCATAAGAAAGACGAAGGAAATATGATATGGGAAACATAGTAATTCATTACCTAGGTGAAGTTGTAAGCTAAGAGTTTTCTCAATATAAGAATACAACTTAATTTACATTATTTTTATAGAATATAATAGTTTAGTTTAAATCAAAACAAAAAAGACCTGCTTAACAATATAGTGAATTCGACTAAGCATTTGTGTCCATATACACCTTTTCCAGGGGAACGGTATCTGCAATCAAACTTTGTTGATTTTATTATTATTATAATTGAACCATTACACTTGTAGTTATGATCAAGTTTTTGGCACCATTGCAGGGGATAGGTATCCACAATTAGTTTAGTTTACTAGGTTTTTAAGAGTTTTAACTTTGCAGTAATTTTTAATTTTAGTTTTAAGTTGATTGGCCTTACTGCACTTGGTCTAATTTCTTTTTTCCTTGGTATTTTAGGGATGTAAAGAATGTGTAGCCATCATGTTAAGGAATCAAACAGTGAAATCCTTGATAAAATCTCTAGGCTGATTTATCAAAGTGAAGCTGTTCGAGATAATACCATATAACCAAGCACAATCAATCGCGAGTGGTTTGGCATGGACAGGATATCATCAACTATATTATAACCCGTATGAACTTTTGGGAAGTTAAGAGCATTGCAACTACATACAAGGAAAAAATCATGGCATAATTATCAAAGCTTTTACAACCCTCATTGTGATGACCTGAGTTCCCACAAATTGGGCCCCTCCCAGCTTAGACCCACGTAGACTCCCGGGCCAGCCCTCCAAGGTCAATGCTTGCCTAGTAAGCCTCCAATTCCATTATTTTTATTTTTTTTATAAATCTCATGTTTTAGAGTGCAGTTATTATGTTATGCAAGTTTTAAAGTAATCACATCAAAAGTAAATGTAAAGCAATTATAATAACTCAAAAAAATAGAGTCGGGATAACTTAAGGCATGGAACCCTGCAAATATATAGATTGTAATGCATATCTGGTGATAAAGTAGTAAGTAAGTGCAATAATACATGAGTTTGAATCACTCAACCCTAGAATACCTAAACGTTATCAAAATAATATATATACATAATACAAAAGACTAAAAGTGTCAAAAAACTACAAGCGAACAATAGGAGGAGTCACTTTGAGAGTTCTCAGAGAAAGTCACCAATTACGAACGCTTTTGAAGGTCACCCAAGAGGAGGGGTGAATTGGGTTACCGAGTAGTTATTGCCCTTTTAAAAACTTTATGCGCAATTTACAACTATGATATATACACTGTCAATGAATATATATATGCTATGCAAGTGAATGGAATGAAAAGATAGAAAGTGACACACGATTTATAGTGGTTCGATCCAACGATCTACATCCACTACCTAACCTCCCCGGTTAGGATTTCAAACCCCACTTATATTACAAATAAGTGTTACAACCTAAGCATACAAGCCTAGAATGCCTAATTACAATTAGGACTTCCCACCTAGCCTCAACTAGGATTTTCCCACCTAGCCGCAACTAGGATTTTCCCACCTAGCCTCAACTAGGATTTTTCCCACCTAGCCTCAACTAGGATTTTTCCCACCTAGCCTCAACTAGGATTTTCCCACCTAGCCGCAACTAGGATTTTCCCACCTAGCCTCAACTAGGATTTTCCCTTTCGACTTAGATTCCACTAAGTCTTACAATCATTCAAATACAATAATTTTGCTGGAAAATAAAGATATACACTTTACAACAAAAGTGGTATCAAATTCAAACACTAGCAAGCCACCTAGAGCCTAACAACTCTTATGCATGCAAGTGTGAGTATAAATGGAATATGCAAATATGTCACTGATGTTGTTGCAAATTCCAAATCTGAAATTGTTTCAAAAACTTATTATATTTGTAGAAAACCGATTTCAAGTCTAAGAACAAAAGTTTAACAAGAATCAAGTTTAAGTGCAACACTTTTGTTCAACTCTATCTTAGGGTTTGATAAAGTATATTTCAGTGCAAAAACCCAGAGAAGATGTTCAAACACACACCAAAATGATTTTTGAATCAAACACACAAAAATATGTAGATTAAGCACAAGCAAGATTTTAGATCTAGGATTTTCTTACAACCAAGAGAATGACAAACGAGATCAGCTCTTGAGTGATTCTTGAACTCCTTTGAAAGCCTTAAATGTGCTGGATTTGTGAGCTAAAGAACAGCCTCAAAGATCTCCCTTTTTCTTCTACACAAAAATCAGATTTCTTCTTTGTAGATTTTTGGTTTTTGAGTGTGTATCATCTTCTTCTTGTTAAAACCATGTTCTTGGTGGTTTTATAGTGCTAGGTATTCCAATATGACCGTTTATGACCGTTCTAGGAATCCAGAAAATCAAAAATTCAAATTTAAAGCTTGATTTCCAAAAGTCAAAAATAGCTGGCAGAGTGAAATTAGCGCGCTAATACTGGAATTAGCGTGCTAACTCTGCTCTTAGCGCGCTAATGATATTATTAGCGCGCTAGCTACTCGAGGACCTCAAAATAATTAATTTATCCCTTTGTGTTAGCGACCCTTAAACTCGTCCGGGACCTAACCAACCCTTATATAACATGTTATACATGTTTATTATGAGTCATTAAGCTTATTTGGGTGGTCCGGATATTTTTTACAAATCCCGAAAACGGAAATTCATGATTTCATAATGTATTAGGGGCTTTTCTGCAAATTTGCAGTTTTCTTTTTGAATACCTTTGAAAAACGAGTTTTTCTTTTTCAAAAACATTTATAATGAACTCTAATATGCAAATGACCATTCACACAGAGTTTTCACATTGTTTAAACTCATAGACCTAGTTATGTGTTTAAATTCCACTTTGAAACTTGAAGTAAACTTATAACTTTGAAAAATGATTTTAGAAACTCAATGTATGCATGGACTAATGCATTTGGCTTGCGTGAAAGAATTTGTATACCTTACATTGATATTACAAATTGCGGTTTGGACTTTCATCTTCATTTCTTCATAAATGCCGAGTCTTGAACTTGTATTTCTTGAGTATCCTTGAGGTGTTGTATTGCATCCTTTAACACAAACTGAAATACACTAGATGTTTTATTAGTACATTTTCACCTTGTTTGTTTCCATCAAAATCTCGGTCGGAGTGTAAGTGACTAACCACTTAGTCCAACAATCTCCCCCTTTTTGATGATAACAAACAATGTGAACTTTAAAGGTGTAAAACATAATCTAAATGTATATCACATTCATGATTTTATATTTCATATATGCAAGTTCAAAACACATCAACCTTTTCAAGTTCAACCACAATTAGCTTCAAATATGCAAGTTCAAAACCAACAACCGTTTCAAGTATACCAATATAAAAACCAACAACCTTTTCAAGTATACCAATATATGCAGGTTAAAGTTGTCAACTTGATACCAGTTACAAAAATCAATAATATCAACGTATCAACCTGATACCAGTAAAAATTAGAATTATTAACCTGATACCCATAAAAATATCAACCTTTCAAGTTCAACCACATTTCTCCCCCGTTTGATATTATCAAAAAGTGGGGTCAAGCATCCCCAAAGATAAACACAATTTAAACAGTACGAGAGAAATATACTCTCCCCCTCACTTTATGCATATCAAGAATCAATAGACGGTAGTGATACAAATGCATAGACGATAAAACGTAGTGAAGCAAGAAATATCCATATAGAAAACTCAGAGATACGCGAAAAAATTCATGATATAGATAGCATAAAGCAATGAGAGTATAGTTGTGGCTTAAACATGAGTTTGACCAAAAAAAATCGAAACATCTAAGACTGACATATTGGAGCCAGTACGCTATTAGCGCGCTAATAGGTGTTATTAGCGTGCTAATTCCCCTCTGGAAATTTTTGGTCAGTACATCATTAGCGTGCTAATTTTACGTATTAGCGCGCTAATTCCTCTCTGGAATTTTTTGACAAAAATTTTGGATTTTTGCAATATAGCTCCGATTCCCCTCAAACTTCATGGACACTTCACTAACACCATATAAAAAGGTTTGGAATAGCTAAAACATATGTAGAAGGTCCGATTCTCGAAACATGCCTAACTCACGCCGAATTTTAGAAAATTGTTCTCTAGGCAAAGGCTTAGTAAATATATCGGCTAGTTGATCCTCTGTGGGCACATGGATGAGTTTAACATCGCCCTTTTGGACGTGATCACGAAGAAAATGGTGTCTAATCTACTGTGCCACAATCATGCATCACATTCACTTTGTGCATTCAAACATGAGACATTTTGCATATTCATCTCATCAAAGTTAATGGCATAAACGTTTTTATCTCTATATGCAAATAAGGTTTCATGCTTCTCATTTCTAACAATGCATTTTGATGATTCAAACATAACATGAAATCCTTTGTCACACAATTGACTAATACTGAGCAAATTAAGTTTCAAACCATCAACAAGATAAGCGTTAGAAATGGAAAGTGAATTGTTACCAACAGTTTCGAGACCAATAACTCTTCCTTTGTTGTTGTCTCCAACTGTAACCTTTCCACCATCATGCCGCTTTAGTTCAATAACTTGATGTGCATCTTCGGTCATGTGTCTTGAGCACCCACTATCCAAGTACCATGGGGTGCTTTTCCTCGCATCCTACACTATGGGAAACACACTAGATTTTGGTACCCAAACACCTTTGGGTCCGAGAGTGTTAGTATCGTAAACATTTTTAACTACCCATGCTAGTCTACCTACTTTGGCCTTTTGTAATGAACATTTCCCGACCATGTGAGTCTTGTTGCATTTAGAGCATCTACGATCATCATTTAGCAATTTCTTGTAGCTTAACAAGTTTGCTCCGTAACCTATGCCTCTTTCGTTGAGTGCACGTCGTTGTGCTCCCAACATCATGTCAAACATTTCTTTACCATTTGTAAATTTATGCACCGTGCTAGTCAAGTCCTCTACTTCCTTGACTAAAGCATCTCTCTCCTCTATGACTTCATTTAAGTCATTTTGGAGATCATCAATGGTCTCATTTTGTGACTCTATTTCACTAATTGCAATGGTCAAGCTCTTTTTGAGTTGTTTGGTCTTTTTGACCTCCTTTTCCAACTCTTTCCTAAGCTCATCAAGATTTGGAACATTATCCAAATCATCAACATTATCAAAATTGGAAAAGTTAGAGTTTACCTCGCCTTGTGCCATGAGACAAAGTATTGCCTTCTCACTTTCTGATTCGGATTCCGAACTTGATGATGATGAGTCATCCCAAGTTGCTTTGAAACTCTTCTTTCCTTTGTCAAACACCTTCTTGGTTTTGCAATCCATCTTGACGTGACCCGGTTTGCAACCGAAGCATATTATTTCATTTGATTTTCCTTCCTTGCTTCCACTTCGAAGCTTCTTCTTGTACTTGTCTCGTTTGTACATGGCCCTATTGAGCTTTCTTGAGAGCATAGCTACTTCCTCCTCAAGATCATTGTCATAACATGATTTTTCACTTTCGATGATCTCTACCGATGCACTAGGGGTGCTATTTGCCTTCAATACGATTTCTTTTCTTGAGCTTTTAGTCCCTCCACTTGATGCTTCCAATCTTGCTCGGTCTTTAAGTTCAAATTCGTGGACTGTTAGCTCTCCACACAATGCATCAAATGTGTAGTCTCCAAGATTTTGTGCCGATTGGATAGCATATTTCTTGGCATCCCATTCCTTAGGCAAGCCTCTAAGGAATTTATACACTGAGGTTTCTTGATCATAATTCTTTCCAATATTCTTGATCTCATTTAATAGCTTTGTGAATCTAGTGATGGCGGTGGCTATGTCTTCATCAGCCCCAACTCAGAAAGTTTCATAATGCTCCTCAAGAATTCTTAACTTGGTCTTCTTCACTTGCATGGTACCTTCATAATGTACCTCAAGCTTCTCCCATACTTCCTTAGCCGTTTGACAAGCACTTACACGGTTGAATTCATTTTCACTTAGCGCACAAAATAAGTGATTCATGGCTTGATCATTTGAGAGCTCAAGCTTTATCTCCTCTGTGGTGTACTCTTTCAAGGGCTTATCCGGTGGAGTGTAGCCACTTTCAATTGCATCCCATAAGAATCTATTTTGTGCTCGAATGTAGAATTTCATTCTCACTTTCCAATGAGCATAGTTAGTTCCATCAAAATATGGAGGCCTAACCGAAGAGTTGCCTTCCGAAAGCGAGCCGAATCTAAGGTTTGCATCCTTGCACAAAAAGAACACTCAAAGATACGTTAGTAATACTTTGAGCAATAACCCGCTCGATACCAATTGAAGGTCACCCAAGAGGGGGTGAATTGGGTTACCGAGTAGTTATTGCCCTTTTAAAAACTTTATGCGCAATTTACAACTATGATATATACACCGTCAATGAATATATATATGCTATGCAAGTGAATGGAATGAAAAGATAGAAAGTGACACACGATTTATAGTGGTTCGATCCAACGATCTACATCCACTACCTAACCTCCCGGTTAGGATTTCAAACCCCACTTATATTACAAATAAGTGTTACAACCTAAGCATACAAGCCTAGAATGCCTAATTACAATTAGGACTTCCCACCTAGCCTCAACTAGGATTTTCCCACCTAGCCGCAACTAGGATTTTCCCACCTAGCCTCAACTAGGATTTTTCCCACCTAGCCTCAACTAGGATTTTCCCACCTAGCCGCAACTAGGATTTTCCCACCTAGCCTCAACTAGGATTTTCCCTTTCGACTTAGATTCCACTAAGTCTTACAATCATTCAAATACAATAATTTTTTGGAAAATAAAGATATACACTTTACAACAAAAGTGGTATCAAATTCAAACACTAGCAAGCCACCTAGAGCCTAACAACTCTTATGCATGCAAGTGTGAGTATAAATGGAATATGCAAATATGTCACTGATGTTGTTGCAAATTCCAAATCTGAAATTGTTTCAAAAACTTATTATATTTGTAGAAAACCGATTTCAAGTCTAAGAACAAAAGTTTAACAAGAATAAAGTTTAAGTGCAACACTTTTGTTCAAATCAATCTTAGGGTTTGATAAAGTATATTTCAGTGCAAAAACCCAGAGAAGATGTTCAAACACACACCAAAATGATTTTTGAATCAAACACACAAAAATATGTAGATTAAGCACAAGCAAGATTTTAGATCTAGGATTTTCTTACAACCAAGAGAATGACAAACGAGATCAGCTCTTGAGTGATTCTTGAACTCCTTTGAAAGCCTTAAATGTGCTGGATTTGTGAGCTAAAGAACAGCCTCAAAGATCTCCCTTTTTCTTCTACACAAAAATCAGATTTCTTCTTTGTAGATTTTTGGTTTTTGAGTGTGTATCATCTTCTTCTTGTTAAAACCATGTTCTTGGTGGTTTTATAGTGCTAGGTATTCCAATATGACCGTTTATGACCGCTCTAGGAATCCAGGAAATCAAAAATTCAAATTTAAAGCTTGATTTCCAAAAGTCAAAAATAGCTGGCAGAGTGAAATTAGCGCGCTAATACTGGAATTAGCGTGCTAACTCTGCTCTTAGCGCGCTAATGATATTATTAGCGCGCTAACTGCAGGGACCTCAAAATAATTAATTTATCCCTTTGTGTTAGCGACCCTTAAACTCGTCCGGGACCTAACCAACCCTTATATAACATGTTATACATGTTTATTATGAGTCATTAAGCTTATTTGGGTGGGATATTTTTTACAAATCCCGAAACGGAAATTCATGATTTCATAATGTATTAGGGGCTTTTCTGCAAATTTGCAGTTTTCTTTTTGAATACCTTTGAAAAACGAGTTTTTCTTTTTCGAAAACATTTATAATGAACTCTAATATGCAAATGACCATTCACACAGAGTTTTCACATTGTTTAAACTCATAGACCTAGTTATGTGTTTAAATTCCACTTTGAAACTTGAAGTAAACTTATCACTTTGAAAAATGATTTTAGAAACTCAATGTATGCATGGACTAATGCATTTGGCTTGCGTGAAAGAATTTGTATACCTTACATTGATATTACAAATTGCGGTTTGGACTTTCATCTTCATTTCTTCATAAATGCCGAGTCTTGAACTTATATTTCTTGAGTATCCTTGAGGTGTTGTATTGCATCCTTTAACACAAACTGAAATACACTAAATGTTTTATTAGTACATTTTCACCTTGTTTGTTTCCATCAAAATCTCGGTCGGAGTGTAAGTGACTAACCACTTAGTCCAACAGCTTTGCCCTTGCTCGTCTGTGGATCTTCACTAGGGATGTAAGTAAGGTGGGGAGTCCCAATATGGATGAGGATTCTACGCAACGAGGATACGAATGAGGATAAAATCTCATACCCACATGGGTATAGGTACGAGGATAGGGAAAAATATATCCATGGTAGTCCCAGAAGGGAATCCCTATTAGTAATCACAGTGGGGATCCCCTTAGGGATTACCAACGGAGATTGTTGCGAGTATCCTTATTGAGGATCCCTGTATATATCAAATACATCTATATATATTGTATATATCAATTTTATACAATATTATAAGACTTTCACCCAAAACACAAGTGTTAAACTAACTCTATTGTGATTTATAATTTTAACATGTTTGGTCAATTATATGTCTTGTTTTGAATTGTTTGCAACTATATTTATATGTTATATTTTATTTGGTTGGGATTTTCAACAATTGTGGTCCTATTTATATATACCATACTTTGTATAAATCTTTTTGAAAAAACTAATCGGGAAAAAATATTTCCTCGCGGTGATTCTTCACGAAACCCCTACATGAATCCCCACGGGGATCTTTAATGGGGAATAAAATGGGGAAAGGTTTTTTTCCATGGGGATTCTCCATCCCCGCGAGGATTAATTGGGGATGGGGATGAAAGTTCATCCCCTCGTGGAGATGGGTATGAGGATGGGAGGATGAGTTCTTAAGTGGGCATGAGGATGGAGGTAAGGTCCCTATCCCCTACCCTCCCTATTTGCATCCTTAATCTGCATTCAAGTCATCAACACGAGAATGACGAGTCCAGTAAGTAAAAGCCAGTAGGATTTAGGTAGTATTTTATGAATAAATAAAATAGTTTAGATATCATGCAGGAAGTTAAAAGACATATAATCAAATGAAAGTCCATACTAAATGAACTGGAAAGTAATAATAGTGATATAGAGTTTCTAGGACATAAGGGAAGACAACTAAGTGGTCCAAACCCATCGAGAGCTGGTGCCACTACTCAACTTCCTAGAATTGTTACTCTGCAAGTCGACAATTTAGTTCAGTGTAGCGTTGGGGCATCAACATTGTCTCGAGTACCTCACCCACGTCTATGACATACAATCCAATACTCGGTGTAAGGCCACATTTATCCATCTAGCATTAAACCCAGAGTACCTTCCTGACACACATAGGTCTTGGATAATCAAAATAAGGAATGAAAGCATAGGGAATAAACATACCAAATATCAAGAAGCATAATAGATAATGAATTACTAAATATCCCTTATCTAGTTTTACTTACCTCAAGTCACGCTAATACGAGCACTCTCGCGTCTCCAACACGCTCCCCTAACTAATCCCGATACTCAAGCTAGTATGCTAAGTCCCTGGTAATCATTTTGATTAGTTTATATCGTGTTAGAGTTTGTTTGTCTTACTAATCCTCTATTAAGTATAATTCAGTCCATAGTATGATTTGCTTTGAATTATTATTCTTATGTTATATATAGGTGTGGATAAGGTTATGAAAATACACCAATGTCTTACACACACATACACATATATGTTTGTATGATATATAAATATATATAACCACTTAATGCGTCAATAGATCTCTACAAACTCATTTTAGGAATCTTATCATTTATTATTATTATTATTATTATTATTATTATTATTATTATTATTATTATTATTATTATTATTTTATCACTAGGTTAATCTTTGGTCACATAAAAATCCACTTTTACTTTGGTACAATAGTAAATTCTTTGATTAGCTTATATACCCATTTTGTCTTAAAATCAACTTAGGCTTTTATTTCAATTAAACTCAAGCCCTCTAATTTATTTAAATGATTCAAGTGTAATTATTCCATTAACTTATTAAAAGTCATTAATTTATGCAAGTAAATTAATGCATTTGTCTTTAGGCCTAATTGTTTTTATTTCACAACTTAGGCATATTAGATAAATAGAATTAACTTCATTTATTTGAGTTAGGTACTTAAGTATTTCTAATTAATACCTAAGCTATTAGCTAACTCAATCTTGTACTCAAATTTCCAATTCTCGTATAATTAAATCTTAGCTAATGAATATGTCCTCATCTATGCACCATTTCTTTTATTAATGCATATTATTATTATAATTATTATTTTGATTCTTCTTAGCCATATTCATATTAAGGTTCCAATACATTTAAGCCAACCCAACAATGTGTTGTAGCCATTAATTTGGATCATCCTTAAACACTAAAGGAAGCCATGCATTAATTTAGTTGATCAATATACATATATGTGTGTTATCGATTAATTAAAAGGATGCAAGTAAGATTAGGGAAATGAGAGTATGAAGAAGAAGTAGCTTGCATGAATAAGATCATCATAAAAAAGAAACAAATCAATAGGAATCAAAAGCATGGACAAGAATTCAAATAGGAGAAAACATTATAGAGAAGATGTAGAACATGCCTTGCCTTGAGACCATATTAATTTCTAACTCCTTGTTGTCTTCAAGTTTTCTCTAACTCCATTAATGGTGGGATTCTTTCCAGCTTCCTCTCTAGATATCTTAGAAATGAATTTGAGTTAAGTCCCTAATGACCTCTACTCCTTTATACATTTATTTTAAATTCATTAGTGATGGATTAATTAAGCTAACCTAGTTTAATTAAGTTGAAATCAAAGTTCTCCGTCTCATTTCTACATATGCTAAGTGTCCTACAAAGTGTAAAATGATAATTTTGCCTTTAGTTCATCCATGTATTTTCCATGCAACCAAGGAATTTACATTGATTAAGTGACCTTATTTTTCAGCATATTTACCTAGCATACCATAAGCCTTTGAATTTATTAGTCAATTAGGCTAGTTTTCATTTAATATTTGATCTCTTTAATTCACTAATGTACTCAATAAATTTGATTATTTTCTCATCTAGTCCACTTCAACATTTTCATTATTTCCTTAATTTAGGCTAGATAAGATAACCTCATTCCATAACTTAGGCACATAGATTTTAAATAAAAATGAGAAATTATGTTATGAATCAACATAAGTATCAATTTTACATTGATCTAACCAACGCCCACGTACACGCATTGTAAGGAACAATCACTTGAAGATTGACGACTAAATAATTAAATATGTATATGAGTCTAAATATGTAATACATATTATCATTCATTAATAAAATGTTTTAGTCCATTACAGCCTTCCCAACTTATAAGAATTTTTCCCCCGAAATTAATTTAAAATCGGGCAAATTACTTATTAAAGATTAAACGAAGAAGAGGGAAGTGGCTGTTAACTAATCCTGTGAAACTTAGAACTTAACAAAGTCACTTTAGGAGATTGGTCATTTAACATAGACCGCGAAATCATGTAGAGTCACTTCTAATGGTTCGATTACTTAATCCATCAAACTGTGGGTCTCTGTTACAGCTTGACTTTCAAATTCACCAAATTATGGGTCTCGACCACTGCTTGACTTCCTTATTGAGGTATTGACTTAGCCAAGTTACTTTAGAACAACATGATAGTAGGTCTATCAACTGTAGTAAACCACAACCACCTTTTCGTTAAAACTACTCAATCATGAACTGTGAACTTAATTAAGTTACCTTATTACAACCAAATGTAATCGCAGAGCATCGACGATCACATCGAATGCTTCACGTGATTAATCACAAGATTTTGGATTTTATTTTCTTTGACTTTTATCACTTAGATGATGCAAAATTAAATAAATCTCATACCCTCTGTATGGTAGTGCACTGCCTTTAAATGTGGTTTTGTCACGACATGAGCTCTCTCTAGCCTATGATGGCGCTCTACCAAGTTGCGGACACTTGTCTTTAAAATAGTTCATCTATCGGCACTTGAAACATGCTCGGTGTGGCCCTAGCTTGATCCCCTGTCCCTGCCCTATCTATATCTCTATGAATGTATTGGCCCATTAACTATAATTCTTGATACGTTATTGCAGAGACTGTGGTGTTGACCAAGTTGCTTGAGATAGTTGGCTAGTATGGCTCGGTGCTGGAGTGGGTGGAATAAATGATGTTTAAATGAATCCTGGAGGTGGTGCTACCGAATTAACTCTCTGATCCATACTATCCTGGGAAGCTTGATGGTGGTGTTTCTTCCTCTTCCTGTCTGACCCCGATCGGTGCTCTAACTGTGTCTATTCATGAACAATTTGGTTTTTAAGATACATATTAAGGTAGGTCTCTCTAGCGAAACTGCGCTCGTAGACCCGCTATAAGGTCTCTGGCTCGGTGGTGACTACCATGCCTCAAAACTCTTAAAGTTGACCCTCGATAAAGTAATAAGCATGATCGACATATGTCTGTGCCACACCTCTGACATACGTCAGTAACTGCAAGTATGGTCCCATGTATTACATGACGAACTCGTCAGGAAGCTGCCTCAATGTCAAGAAATCATTCCTATTCTCTCTCAATATTGTAGGAGGAAAATACTTCAGGTTAAACCGCCTTTTAAACTCAACCCAGTCCCTGGGCACTCCCCTAATCACTGCCATGCCGGTCTACCAGTCGTCTATCTTTTCGAATGACAGTGCAGAGGAAATGGAAGCTCTCATGTGCTCCTCGATGGCCATGATGCCATGTATCTTTTTATGACTCTTCTTGAACCTCTTCAACATCTCCAAGTCAGTACCTCCATAAAAATTTACTAGACAGTGTCTCTAAAACTTACGCAATTGTCAGGCCTCAAGCGTTGCTCTTGTGCTCATCTCCATCAGCGTAGATGACATTGTCTCTATCAGAATGGGATTTGTATAGGTACTATCTTTGCATGTACCGATACTAGGGCAACCATCACTAGTACTACTATAATGGTGGTAGATGATGGAGTGGCCCGTACCATAGGTGCACTTGCCTCTTGAGTAGTGGGCACTATCGATGAATATGGTGATGGTGTAGCCATGGTTTGTGGTCTGAGTATCTTTAAGATCTCCTTTAATCACTGATCCTAGGATGTGACCCTCTGAGTCAAGGTCTGTAGCTCCTTTATGTTCGCGAATCAAGGACTTGCGGCCCCACTATCATCATTTGGCCTAGACTGATCTGTCATCTCGGTCTAGAAAGGTAAGTGTGTCTCTGATCAAGATATAACTACTAATTTAGTATAGTACAATACAACAAATATCACATATAGACTCTAAGTCACTTACCAACTAAGACTCTAAGTCAGGATTATAGGGTTCCGCTTTGATGTCCATTCATGTCCTCACTCTATTATTGATTTGTGTTTTATGTTGGTTGTGTGTTTGTCAAGAGCTTATGTTAAACCTTAGGCTCTGATACCAATTGTGATAGCCTCAGCTCCCACAAACTGGGTCCCGCTTGGCCTAGACTAACGTAGACCCTCGAGTCAGCCCTCGCAAGGTCAACGCATGCCTAATAAGCCTCTAATTCTATTATTTTCATAAATTACATGTTTAGAGTTGAGTTAGTTGATTTATTAAGTTATGTAAGTTTTAAAGTAATTATAGTGTAGGTAAACTTAAAGCAATTATAATAACTCAAGAAAATAGAGTTGGGATAACCAAGGCGTGGAACCTTGCAAATATATATATATATATATATCCATGCATATCTTGTGACAAAGTCGTAAGTTTGATAATACATGAGTCTAGATCCCTCAACCCTAAAATACCCCTAGTGTTATCAAAACAATATATATACATAATACAAAAAACTAAAAGTGCCAGAAACCTCTAAGTAAACAAGAGGAGGAGCCGCTTTGAGAGTCCTTAGAGAAAGTCACCAATCACCGGCGCCTTACCCTTACTCATCTGTGAATCTGCACTCAAGTCGTTAACACGAGAATGACGAGCCCAATAAGTAAAAGCCTGTAGGATGTAGTTAGTATTTCATGAATAATTAAAGCAGTCTAGATATCATAGGGTAATTTAAAAGACAGATAAGTAAATGAAAGTGCATGATAAATGGACTAGAAAGTAATAGCAATGATAAAAAATTGTCTAGAAAATAAGGGAAGATAAATAAGTAGTCCAAATCCATGTGTCTTATACATACATACATACATACATACATCTAGAAAGTAATAGCAATGATAAAAAATTGTCTAGAAAATAAGGGAAGATAAATAAGTAGTCCAAATCCATGTGTCTTATACATACATACATACATACATACATACATACATACATACATACATACATACATACATACATACATACATACATACATACATACATACATATATGTAATTATTTACTAATAACCACTTAATGCATTAATAGATCTGTACAAACGTATTTTAAGAATCTTATCATTTATTATTATTATCATTATTATTATTATTATTATTATTATTATTATTATTATTATTATTATTATTATTATTATTATTATTATTATTATTATTATTATTATTATTATTATTATTATAACACATGATTAATCTTTGGTCCCATAAAAATTCACTTTTACTTGGGTAAAATTGTAAATTCTTTGATTAGCTTACTTAGGCACATCAAACTAGCTTATATACCCATTTTTATCTTAAATCGACTTAGGCTTTTTATTTTAATTAAATTCAAGGCCTCTCATTTATTTAGATTATTCAAGTAAATTAATTCATTTGTCTTTAGGCCTAATTGTCTTTATTTCACAACTTGGGCATATTAGATAAATAGAATTAGCTTACTTTATTTATTTGACTTAGGTACTTAAGTATTTTTAATTAATACCTAAATTATTAGCTAACTCAATCTTGTACTCAAAATTCCAATTCTTAAATAATTAAATCTTAGCTAATAAATATGTCATCCATCTAGGCACCATTTCTTTTATTAATGCACATTATTATTATAATTATTATTTTGATTATTCTTCTTTGCCGCATTCATATTAAGGTTCCAATACATTTAAGCCAACCCAATAATGAGTTTTAACCATTAATTTGGATCAACTTTAAACACTCAAAGAAGCCATGCATTAATTTAGTTGATCAATATACATATGTGTGTGTCGTTGATTAATTAAAGGGATGCAAGCAAGATTAGGGAAATGAGAGTATGAAAAAGTAGTGCCTTGCATGAATTAGATCATCATAAAAAAAGAAACAAATCAATAGGAATCATAAGCATGAATAAGAACTCAAATAAGTGAAATTATCAAGGAGAAGTTGTAGAACATCCTTGAGACCATATGGATTTTTAACTCCTTGTTGTCTTCAAGCTTTCTCCCACTTTATTAATGGTGGGATTCCTTCCAATTTCCTCTCTAGAGCTCTTAAAATGAATTTGAGTAAGTCCCTAATGACCTCTACCCTTTTATACATTTATTTGAAATTCATTAGTGATGGGTTTATTAAGCTAACCTAGCTTAATTAAGTCTAAATCAAAGCTCTCCATCTCATTTCCACACATGTCAAGTGTCCTACAAAGTGTAAAATGACAATTTCGCCCTAAGTGCACCCACGTATTTTCCATGCAACCAAGTCATTTACATAGATTAAGTAACCTTATTTCTCAACATATTTACCAAGTATACCATAGGTTTTTGAATTTATTACTCAAATAAGCTAATTTTTATTTAATATTTGATATCTTCAAGTACTCAATAAATTTGATTATTTTCTCATCTAATCTACTTAGGCATTTTTGTTATTTCCTTAATTTAGACTAGATAAGCAAGCCCCATTCCATAACTTAGGCACATAGAGTTTAAATAAAAATGATAACTTAAGTTATGAATCAACCTAAGTCTCAATGTTACATCGATCTAACCAATGCACATGCACGATCATCGTAATGAACATTCACTCAAAAATTGAAGACTAAATAATTAACTATGCATATGAGTCTAAATAGATAATACATATCATCATTCATTAATAAAGTATTTCGGGCCGTTACAATCATATTGAAAATATCTATCAATCATCATGGAGTTCTCAAGACAACTAAAAATCATAGCAAGATCAAGAAATGGATGAACAATTGTCTCTTAAATTTGTAGAGCAAATGATAAGAAAAATGGCTGAGCATAGCGATAATGATCTCAAGAAGTACGAGGACAGATTAGTGATTTGTGTACAATCATTTAACATGAAAGAGGAAGAAGAAGATCATGCTTTCTCGAATTTGAAAAAGAATTTAGACCAAATTGCAATATTTATAAATTCAAGACAAGAGGTTATGGTAGAGTCTAAGGAGAACCAAGTGGAGGAGTTGTCATCCATTGAGGAAACATGTCATGAAGTATATGAAGAAGTAGGGAAGCTCAATCTCGAGGATTGTAACATTGTTGATGTTTCAGGGCCAGATGATTCACTTGACCATGTCAGAGAGGAAAGTCTTATTGAGGATATTAAGCAGCATGATAGTGATGTTGATCTAGAGAAGTTTGAAATAATAATAAGTAATGAAAGTAAGGAAAACTTGAGATCACATAATACAGAGTTTGTGCAAGGGACAATTAAGTTTGTTGTATCACATATGCCATTTTAAGAAAAACTGCAAGATCAATGGAATGGTGATAAAATCGGGATTTGTGCAATGATATATGAGAAGATTTTAACAACCCCTTTTGTCGAAGCATGACAATGCGTGCTAAATTACATGAAGTTTATGAAGGATAGGTTAGCATATTAGAAAAGGATTAGAGGATATGTCATGAGGATACATCATTGAAGTTCCTTTAGTGCATCACGGTGATCATTTGAGAGTCGTAGTGTTGGTGTTGTCCTAAGGTTGTTAAACAAAGCGCTACTAGGAGGTAGCCCAAAGGTTTTTAATTTCAATTTTTATATTTCAGTGTTTATATTTTTATTAGATATAACAATCCAAACATTTTATTAAGTGTTTTTCTAATTTTGACAAGTCCTGCTCAAAATGCGTAGGAAAAGTCCATTTACTTGGAAAAGTTTCATCGGAATGGAGAAATTTCAACACACTCAGTAAAACGTGTAAACGAGTAAAAGTGTTAGAAATCGACAAATCACTGGTAAGTTTTTATGAAAGTTTTATATATAGGTTATTTCATGTTGTCATGACGCCTTGTGTAGTTGTATACAATGCCGAGATAATGCCAAAATTTTTTTTTTTAAAAATTATTGAAAAGGATAGTTGACGTCATGTGTATTAACATACTGTATCGAGAGCTAACCCTGGATGCGCCGAGACAGTGCTGACCTTATAGAGTTTCATGCTCACAGTGGACTTTACACCGTGCCCACGCTGTGATGGAAATGTTCCCTATAAGGGACGATGTTAACGTCGAAAAGGGTTTTCAAAACCCTTCCAAGCCAAAACTTACACACTTGCAACCTATTTCAAACACCACCAACCAAACATATATCCCTATAGAACTCTAGTTTGAGTAATTTTGAGTGAGATAAGAGTGTTTCTAGTGATTAATAGTGAAAAGAGAAGTCACATTGTGGATTTTCATAAAAGAGGAAAGCTAGGGCATCAATTTTGAGAAGTGAGTCAAGAGAGCAATAAGGTTATAGTCAGTGAGCAAAGTGAGAGGGCTTTGATTGATAGAGGCTTTGAGAAGTAATCTACACTGAAAAGTAACCTGACATTGATGTAAATTCTCAATTTCATTGGTGATGTTTTAAATTTTTGAAAAAATATATGAAATCGATTGGATTATGGAAATTAGGTTTTGGGGTAGGAATTTGAAATTATGTAGATTTGGAGAATTAATATGGATTCTTTTGGATTAGTTTATGTCTTTTTAAATTAATTGGCATGTGAATAACCCTTGTGAATGCAATTTTGGATTATATGAGATTTAAAGATGCCCCTGAGGCCATTCAAATGAAAGTTCTATATTAGAAATGAGGCCATGAAGAGGTATGAGGCTATAGAAAATAAGGAGTTTATTTGTAAAAGCTAAATCAACCTCCTGGATAAGTATGATAAGAGAGTCAACAATCACATTAGGCAGAGGGGTTGGGAGCAATTCACGTAAGACTATAGGAAGAATAAGGTTTATGGAGTGCTTGAGATTGTTTATGAATTAGATGCCAATGCCAAGTTCATAAAGAAAGGAAATCTGGTAAGGGTGAGAGGAGTAAATGTCCCATTTAATGATCACTACATAAACAATATCTATGGGCTAGACTACTTGCGTAGGAATGGAGACCCACATACCTTCCCAGATGATTTATATGAGAGACCCTATAACTTATATCCTTTTAAAACCATAGAGAGAGCATTAGTTATCTCAAGACAAAGGGGAGGGATAATGGGAGCTGAGAATGTACCAAAACACATTGAGAAGGAGAATTACAAAAAGTGTATTGAATATTGAAGCATTTTATGACTGCTTCATTATACCCGACTACTCAGTATAGTGAGATAAACAAATCTAAGGCGACTTGTTTATATGAGATTACAAAGAATGGGAGGATCAATATAGGGGAAATTATTTACAAGAATTTAAGGGAATCAATCTTGATTGAGAGAGACAACAAGTTATTGTTTCCAATCCTCATAACTCAGATGTGCTTGAAGGCTGGAGTAAGAATCATCCAAGATAAAGAATTTGATATAAAAGCCCAAACAATAATAGATAAGGAGTTTATGTTGACTGTAAAATCACTTAATGGATATAAGGACTCTGAAGATGAGAAAGATCACATAGAGGGATAGAATTGATGCAGAGTTGTTAGCCAAGGAAGTCGTAGATCAAGCAATAACAGAAGTAGCAGTAGTAGAGTTTATCCAAGAGATGAAGAATGTGTTGGGGTATGTGCTCTAGGCCAATTCTGTAAATGTTGTTTAACTATTATAAGTATATGCATGTTTCTTTTGTAATAATATCCATGAATAATTATTGTATGATTCTAAATGTCCCTAGTCAGGTATTATTGTAGGAAATATAATAAATTAAGACTAGTATGAGTTTTCATTGATAATCATTTGATGATTATGCATATATGGATACGGATCAAGATAATGGGTATCTGTTGGGAACAGATGCTGGACCGACCTGCTATGAGAACACTACATGGTAAATGTCATAAGTGATTCTCATGAGAGTTATATCATTTAGTCATTTGAATCGAGATCACAAGAGACTCAAACATTAGAAGCACAATGATTTGATACAATCAAACGTTGTCTTTACCTGGATGATTATAAAGATTGTGATTGGACGTTGTTCGACTAATGTGTGGATGTTGTGTGATCTAGATGGAATTTTTTCATTTTTTTAGAAAAAGATATCTATTGGGCCCCTCGATATGTTAGACCAATAAATGGTCATGTCTAGTGAATTTATTGGATCAATATCACTTGACAATCTCAATATACTCGGAGATCGAGACTAGTAGATTGAACTATAAGGGTGACATCTCATGTCTTATGTTCAATCGAAGGATATCACGTGACAAAGGGTTATGATATACACAATCCATTAGGTTGTATCGATTTATTGATCTTCATGCTACTTGGGTAGTCATAATGTCTTGCTAGAGACCGCTTATGACTTGTATACCAAAATGTTTTTAGTTTACTGCCAACGTTGTATGAACCTATTGGGTCTCACACAAAGAATAGATTTGCGTGATTTAATATTATCTAGTTCATTTTGAAGATTCTCATTAAATGTCCTAGTTTGACTAGGATTAAAGATTCTCATACATTTCTAGTGTGACTAGAAATTTTGTCTCTTAGTAAATCCTATTTTGAATAGGACTCTAATTGGAATTATAGTACGACTTTAATTCTTATTTAAGTTTTAGATAAACTACAACTCTTATTGGATTAGTAATTATAGATTCTCTGTGACTCTATCCTTTTTAGAGTTGGACTTTATCTAGGACTCTATTTGGAGTGTGACTAGGAGATGGAGTTCTTTTACAACTCGACTTAGTGTACTATAAATAAGATATTAGGGTTGTTGTAGGGAATTCCCGATAGAGATTTTCCCTAGAGGATTTTTGTGAGGACTTTTGTCCTAGGATATTAGCACTCCGGATTGTGATCGTCCGTTAGTGTGTGGATTTCTGATAGAGGATGTTCGTCACTGGAAGCATCTTAAAAGAATCGATCAACATGAAACAAGGCAGACATTGAGTTATTCTTGCTAAGGTATGATTTTTTTATTGTTACATCAATTTAATGGAATCAATAGGATCATTGTTGCGTGATGTTCAAAAAAAGTCTCAAAACTTCCGCTGCGGATGATCCCCGAAACCCAACAGTGGTATCAGAGCCAGTTGGCATGATTTAATTAAATTGTAATATGCCCTTATTTTTTTTAATATACATGATATATAAGTCAATCATGATATTTTATATATGGTTGCATCATTGCGTTTAATAAAATTAATCTAAATGCAAAAGTGTGAAAGTATCGGCATGGTGTTGTTGATGTAGCCGCATCGTAATGCACATACATGCACAAAATGGGTGCGCATCAAATTTGGCGGATAAGATCTCACTATTTGTGTACATAGATATGTGTAATTAAATATGTTGGTGGTTGTATGGAATATGAAAGCCATGATATTGATACAAAAAAAAGTAAAAAATATATTGACTTAGATAGGATTCGATCCCTAGCCATTCAACTCTTTTTGGAATGCTTTAGCCATCCTAGCTAGTAATTCAACTTGTAACAAGATTACAAAATAAAATTAAAAGCAAGTCTATCTGTAATATGATTACAAAAATAGAATAAATAAGTGGTCTTTGTTGATAGAAGGATTCAATCCCTCATCCACTGGCTCATTGGAATGACTTAGCCATGTAGGCTATCCATTCCAAGTTATAATAGGATTACAACTCTATTTATATTAATTGAAAGAAGTTTTAAATGATTAATTACCATTAATTAAATGGGGTTATTGTCCATTAATTGGATTGAATTAATCTAATTGGAATCAATTGAATTAATATCAATTTAAATTAGTGGGACTATTATTCATATTAATTAAGAAATTTAATTAAAAGGGGTTTTAATTAAATAGAGTCCGATAAAAATTATATTAAGATATATTTAATTAATGAGATTAATGAAAATATAATCTTTCATGCACTTAAATTTTTTTAAGGTATTTAATTTCTTTGATCTGTTTTATGATGCCTTGTTAATATACGAAGATGTTTATTCTTGTTTTATATAAATGATCTTTATTCTATGCATATTGTGTATATATGATATTCCATAATTAGATAGATGTTAGAATTAATCATTGTAAAAACACTACATGGATCATAAAACTTGATAAAAATCCTTCGATTAGAATTTTAAGTTAATGCCACCCATTTTAAACACTTGTCAAGGCTTCGATCACATCAATATGGGTCAGCCTTCATAGGGTGTATTGTATTATCTTGGTTAGGCAAGCTGGGTAACGGTTACTTGGATGTTTTAATTTGGTTTGACTTAATAAAGCTATCGAAACGGTTTTGGGCTTTAGGCATAGATGAGACATAACATGTTGTGACATATGATGTCTAGGTCTCATAAAGAACCTAAGAGTTGCATATGATGCGATTGGTAGTGGTTACCTACCTAAATAACTTTATTTTGAGTGTCATGTCTTAGTCATCTCAAAATTAAGTGAAATATGGATATTAGACCACTAAATTAATATTTACGAGGGTTATTGATTTAATGGGAGTTTAATTACTCACCAATAAATTATTCTGCATAATCTTCTAAGTGTAGATGTTAAACTCCTAGTAACACTAATTCATAGCAACTGCAATCAATCCTCGAGAAGGATAAAATAATTCCTAAGACTAATTTCCCTGTTTTGATTAGAAAATTGATAAAATTTATCAACCATAAAACAAGGATTTATGTCTTAGATTAATGATTCCTTTAAACTACCATCTATTAGTACAAGGATTATATGTCATGTTAGCAAATATAAAACTGGACTTTAAGAAAGACTTAGGCCATGAAAACTAATGACATGATAGTGACACTACAAGAAATGTTCCAACAGTAAGTCATACGAGAAGGGCATAAGATTGCAAAATTTCTAGATTCTTGAAAAATGGTTGAGAACCTATTAATATGTGTTCATGTTTGGAACATGAAAGAACTATATTAATTATCTCAAAAGGCTTAAATCTTCATGTGCCAAAAGTTGGCAGTAGATTTGATCTATAATTCATCAAAATAGTGTTGAACTACATAATATGAAAGACATGGAGAACATTGTTTACAGTTGCATAAGATGTTTGAAATTTTAAGACATAATAAAAAAAAAGCGCCTTAGATATATATTTGATGGTTCTATCATAAAGGAATTTAATAAAGAAAGATAAAGGGAAGGTAAAAGCCACAAAGTTTTTTGTGTCAAACACATAAACCTTAGTTGTGAGCTAGACTTTGCCAAGTTCTAAAGAAAGACTTAAAGAATGGATTTGTTTTTCATAGAATAAAATTGTTCATTTTATAATGAATTACAAATCCTATCAGGAAGACATGATTTTGAATTGTTGCGAACATTTCAAAATGTGTATAAGAAAAAAAAATAGCTTGGCAAACTATTAACATACTTTGATGAGATCATGGTGGATAATATTTGAGCCAATAGTTTAAGTGACCATTTTTTAAATTGTGAGATGTATTGCAATTAACTTCACTAGGAACGATATTAGAGAAATTATGTTTTAAGAGGAGAAATTGAACTATATAGGATATAATTTGATTCATGATGTGTCACACAAACTTTCCTATGATGTTTTATTGAGGCTATACATTAGAAATCAAGGCACTCGCACTAAACCTTATTTTCATTAAAGTGGTTGATAAAACTCCATATATGATATAAAATAAAAAGAACTAGTTTGTCTTCTTTTTTTGAGATTTGAGGCGGCAAGACTTGCGTAAGATGTTAAGTCATATAAAGTACGATGCCTAAATCTTTTGTGTCTAATTGTGGTTGAACACTATGATGCTATTTTATACAATCGAGAACAAATTGTTTGTTGCTCAAAATGATGTCTTTCTAAGTAAAACGTTTATTTGAAAGACACTATTGAGAATAAAATAAATCTTTAAATGTTCAAGTTTCACAAATGAGAACCGAACCACTTTATGAAAATCAACAAAGTTTTGAACTAGTTGAGTATACACAAGTAACATATATCACTTGAAAATTTAGAATAATAAGAAATTGGCCAAAGAAATTTGAAATATCTTATCATTGATAGTTGTGATGTATTTTCAATACTAGATCAGAATGAATCACTACTTATCAAGAGATACGTCTCATCTAGATTGGATGAAAAGACTAAGTGTTATGAACTCTATTTTAATTCATGTACGTTATCCAAGTTTGGAACTTGAATTATTTACCTGAAGATGGTATGAACATTGGATGTAAATGAGTTAAAGTGACATGAAAAGGAAAAGATGCATACTTAAAAGCACGAATTATCGAAAATTCTAATATAAATCAAAGTGTTGATTATGATAAGATTTTTCACTGGTAGCTAAACTCAAATTCTAGAATTCTATTGTCATTACTTCATAGTTTGACTATAAGATATGATAAACAGATGTCAAAAATAGCACGACTCTATACTCCTTAAAGATGTGCATGACACAACGTAAGGGTCTTTTTATTTTTATGAGACTTTGAGAAATGTATGCAAGCTTAAAAGATCCATTTATGAATTATAGTAAGCTTATCAGAGTTAGGATATTTGTTTTGATGAAATAATTAATGAATTGCATTCATTGAATTGAAGATAAATCTTGTGTATACATAAAGGTTAGTGGGAGCGCAATTATCTTTCTGAATCTGTATGTTGATGATATATTATTCAATGGAAACGACGTCTTAACCATACAGAATGTCAAGTCTTGGTTAAGGAAAGTTTTCAATAAGATTCTTAGCAAATTAGGCTTTTATCATTGTGATATAGATCTATAGAAATAGATCTAAAATGCTAATTGCTTTAAATAAGAGTGCTAATATAGACAAATAACTGAAAAAGTTTTAATGTGCGATATTCTTAAAAGAATTTGTACTTATGTCTTATAACATAAGTCTCTGTAAGACTCAAAATCTTAAGACGAATGATGAGCGGGACAATGTGAATATGATTTCTTTCACATTAGCTATGAGAATCATCGCATATGTTATACTTCGCATTCAACTCGATTTGTCATATAATTTGGACAAAACATACATATATCTCATAGATTCTGGTGAGGGCCACTAACTATTTATTGATAACATTCTTAAGTACTTCAGAAGCACTTGAGAGATGCTATTAGATTTGTAGAGGTTTGAAATATATGAGTCTTGTAAATGGTTACAAGATGCAAACTTTCAACCTAATATAAAAGATTGATGATCGCAATATGGATATGTGTTAACTTTGTAGGAATGAGTTGGAAATGTTCTAAACTCACTCTAACAAGTTCTATAACATAAACTAAGTTTTAAGCAACATTTGATGCAGCCTAAGAAAATGTTTAAATCGTAACATTCATAATTGAATAAGGTGTGGTTCCAAGTGTTGGAAATTACGTTGGCTTTTATTGTAAAACCAATAGAATAATTTAGGTTATGGAACCTACATCATACTATAGATCTAAACGATCACTCTAGCGTTTTTGTCTTATAAAAGAGAGAACGTAAAGATTTGTAGAACATCAATATTAAGCAATGTAGCGGATACTTAAATAAAACTTCTTCCATTAAGAACGTACTAAGGTCGCACAATATTGGATACATGTAGGATTGGACCTAGTGCAAGTGGAAGATGTTAGGGTATGTGCCCTGGGCCAATTTTGTAAATGTTGTTTAACTATTAGAAGTAGATGCATGTTTTTTATAATAGTATTCATGGATAATTATTGTATTATTCTAAATGTACCTAGTCAGTTATTATTGTAGGAACAATAATAAATTAAGACCAGTATGAGTCTTGATTGATAATCATGTGATGATTATGCGAATACTGATACATATCAAGATAATGGATATCTATTGGGAACAGATGCTGGACCGACCCGCTATGAGACCACTACATGGTCAACACCATAAGTGATTCTCATGAGAGTTATATCATTTAGTCATTTGATTTGAGATCACCAGAGACTTTAACATTAGAAGCACGATGATTTGATATAATCAAACGTTGTCTTTAATCGGATGATTATAAAGATTGTGATTGGTTATTGTTCAACTAATGTGTGGATGTTATGCGATCAAGATGGAATTTGTCCTTTTTTTAGAGAGAGATATCTATTGGGCCCCTCGATATGTTAGAGTGATAAATGGTAATATCTAGTGAATTGATTGGATCAATGTCACTTCACAATTTTAATCTACTCGGAGATCGACAATAGTAGATTGAACTATAAGGATGACATTCTATGTCTTATGTTCAATCAAAAGATATCGCATGACAAAGGGTTATGATATACACTGCCTATTAGGTTGTATCGATTTATTGATCTTCATGATACTTAGCTGATCATAATGCCTTGCTAGAGACCGCTTATGACTTGTATACCAAAATGGTTTTGGTTCACTGTTAACGTTTGTCTGAACCTATTAGGTCGCACATAAAGAACGAATTTGCGCGATTTAATATTTTCTAGGTCTTTTTGAAGATTCTCATTGAATGTCCTAGTTTGACTAGGATTCAAGATTCTCATACATTTCTAGTTTGACTAGAAATTTTGTCACTTAGTAAATCTTATTTTGAATAGGACTTTAATTGGAATTATTGTATGACTTTAATTCTTATTTAAGTTTTAGATAAATTACAACTCTTATTGGAATAGTAATTGTAGATTCTCTATGACTATCCATTTTAGAGTTGGACTTTATCTAGGACTCAATTTGGAGTGTGACTAGGAGATCGAGTTCTTTTACAACTCGACCTAGAGCACTATAAATAAGACGTTGTTCTAGGGGATTCTTGAGAGAGGTTTTTCCTAGAGAGTTGTTATGAGAATTTTTGTCTTAGGATTTTTGTGGCTAGCACTCCGGGTTGTGATCATCCGTTTATGTGTGGATTTCTGATATAGGATATTCATCTCTAGCAGCGTCTTAAAAGAATTAATCAACACGAAACAAGACAAACATTGAGTTATTCTTGCTAAAGCATGCACATCAATTTAATGGAATCAATATGATTTTTTTTTTAGGGTGTTCGAAAAAGGTTTCAAAACTTCCGTTACACATGATCCCTGAAACCTAACTGAATGAATGATATGGAGAGGAGGAGGACAACCATAAACACTTGTTAAGGGCTACGAGTTTGTAGACCATTTGATAAGAAAGCATGATTAGATGGTCCTGAAGTTTTTCCATCATCTCCATCACCATAGGCACCTATACCACTAGAGGATTTGATTCCATGACAACAGAGGCTATAGATTGCTGAAATGTGAGACAATATAGAGAGGATAAGCTTAATATCATGATGCATGAGGAGAATTGAGCAAAATAGGAAGAGAAGGATTCAAGACAGACTGAACGGAAAATGAGATTTTATGTTTTTTTACTATCACCAGAGAGACATAGCTAGATATGAAAGGAGCAGAAGGTTAAGACCTACAGATAGGTCTAACAGATTTCCAGTAGTACCAAACTACATGTTTGATCCTGAAGTGGTGTAGAACAAAAAAGTAGAGCATCCTTTGACACCGTCTTTTGCTAGAGCTGATGATGATGCACAGTCCTAAAGTTTGGTTCTTAGGATTTCTCTAAATCTTAGGCAGATGAGATATACTTTAATACTGATTATTTTAAATTTTGGATATTTGACACTCAGTAGTTCTTTAAGTTTTATTTTTATGCATTTTATGTTTAGTATTATGCAGTTATCAAAATTGTATTATATATGTTTGCGTTTAGTGTTTTTCTGTTTCAGGCTTATTCTTAAACCTCGAGGACAAAGTTTGGTTTAATTTTGGTGGCATCAACACTATGAAAAGTGGTAAGAAATGATGAATTAAGAATAAACACTACAGTATAGATCATAAAAAAAAAAAATTTTAGCAATTAAAGAGGAAAAAATGGTAGTGTATTTAATTTTATTCTTTTTCATTTACTTATTATTTCAATATGTATAAGTAGTGTATATTAGGTTATATATAGTAGTATATTAATAAATAAAGTAATTTATTACAAAGTTCATGCCTTTAATTAAGGATGAGTAATAATGCACGTATCCAGTTGATAAGAAATTCAAAAGAATATCATAATTTTTTAAGAAAATAAGAATTTTAGCAAACAATCATACAATTTCATGATTAGAAACTTAGAGTTAGGGAAGACTGTGAATTGAACAAAAGCAAGAAAAATACAAGAACACTTCTTGTGGAAAAGTTAGATTTTTAAAGAATTCTGTAATAAATATAAATCTTAATTGAGTATAAAGTAAATGAAGACTTAATACTAAAAGGGGAAGAGATAGGCATGGTGTTTAATCAAAATTTAAAATTAAAACTTGCTTAATAAAAGTGAAAGTGAGAAGTGCTAACAAGAGTTTTAAATGAAAAAAAAAGGAGATTCCTACAAGTTCTATAGGAAAAGGAGCAGAGAACTTGATGTTTGGAAAAATTGAGAAAAACGAAAACCAAAGGAAAAGGAGTAGAGACCGTACAACTAAAAAAACATAAGGAGAAAAGAAAAGAAAAATATGGAAAAAAGGCGGAAATATACATTAAAACTCTTCAAATAAAAAGATTTAGCTCGAGTACAAATAACTTAGTTGAGTTAAGTTTTCCTTCTAGCTATATAAAGTCCTATGGACTCTTAAAGTATTAAAGTCTACAAAACTAGTATGATTTATGCTCATTTGTAAATTCTTGAGCTTAATAATTGTACACTTATTGCTTGAATTCGAGGGTAAATTAACCTGTGAGTAGTGATGGTCTTGTTTGTGAACTACTTTTGAGTTTGAAAAGTGAATTATTTGTATTGTTAAAGCCAATTTTGAAAGTACAAATATTTATGAAAAGAAATTTTTTTAAGTGGATTATTAATTTGGAACTTATTTGAACTGAAGGATACTCCATGAACTACGTGAAATAAGTAAGGAATATAAGTAGTATTAGTACGAGAACTTAGTAAAATACATTTTTACTCGAGATGTGCAAAATCCTAAGTTTGGGGGTATTTAATAAATAGTTAATTAGACATATATAGGACTATTTTAATTATATAATTGGTCTAAATATCTCGGAATGAGCTCCAATTAATGATATTTATGTGTTTTCAGGTATAAAAGACATAAAAGAGACAAATGAGTGATTTCATGATGAAATGAGGAGAAAAAAGCATAAAACAACAAGTGACTGTTAAACTAAGTGTTTCATCACTTAGACTTCATCCCAAGATTTTGATGTCAACAAACAACGTGAAATGGTACTAACACATTGTCAAGTGTTTTAGCGCATCCAACATTGTTAGAACTCACAAGTTCAAAGGCTACTCATTCAAGTTCAAATGGAATAGATGGAATGGAAAGAATGAGACTTCAACTCATAAATTGATCGAGGTAAGGAAAGGCAGTAGAAAACATGTATGGAGTTATGTACATCATTTGTAATGGTGTAAGAGTTAACTACATGAGCCAAATGTATTAGATTCATGCATTTCATAAATGCATGTTTCATGAACCTAAATTCATGCATTTCATGATTTTTAAATCCTTGAGTTTTAAAACATTTTAAATTATGAAAATGTGTTGTATGGAATGAACTTGAGGTGCACAAACTATTGGATTTGATTTTGCATGCACTAGTATCAGTTTAGATGGGTTTTCATATCATCTGAAAAAAAAATTAGAAAACTCCCTAGCATTGGAATGAAACATGAATTTTTCGTTTTTAATTTTGAAAAATCATTTGGATGATTTTGATGTGTTCTTTAGGTCATACCAAACTTTTAGAGATCATGTGCAAAGGTTTAAGGGGAGTCGTAACTAGGTTAAGGGGTTTAGAGTGCATAATTGGAAAAAAAACTAGTTTCAGGCCTTTGTTGATGGAGCGCACTCCATGCTTATGTGAAGTGCACCCTAGGAATTGGTGGAGGGCGTTCCCTGGCTGCATGACAGCTTTTTTAAAGCAATTAATCCACACTTTTAATTTGAAGTTGTGCATTGTTTTGGATGTTTTGATCATCATAATGGTCAAAAATAGTCAAAAGGGTATGGAGAGAACACTAAACACATAGAACAAGTTTTGATCTCACTTGGACATACATACATAAAGAGAGCTAAAAACATGGAGTTTTTGCAAAAAAAAAGTGAAGATAAAACACATACACTCACTTGAGGGCTTTTAGGGCTGATCTTATGCAAATCAAGTGAGGCAAAAGTAAGTGTTCTAAGCTCCTCAACACACTGTCCAAATTGATCTAAATCATCTTCACATCTTAGATTGTAAGATCTTATCTTTTCTTACATTATTGTGCTTAATCAATATCTTGTTATAAATCTATGTGGGAACCATATGTAACCGATTTGGATATTCTCATATCCTGTATTGAGCCTAATATCAAGTCTAGATAAGACCTAGAACGAATTTGAATATATTGAGCTGAAACTTGAATCACTAGTGTGCATATGAAACTAGAAAAACACATGAGCCTAACCTATAATTATATTGGCTATTTTTCTTTGAAGTGTGTATGAAACACCACTAAAAGAGGTTTTGAACTTGATCTTAATTTTGTTAAACCCAAAGAATAGAGTGCACGTACTTGAGCTTAATTGTGATTTTTCATAATGCATTGAATTGAGTCGAAATCAACTTGTGTTTAATCTATATTTGTTTTGTGGTTTTATGCCTATGCTATTTTGACAACATTTACACGGGTTTCGTTCTTAGTCTTAATCTTTTTGTGACCCAAGATTTTGATTGCATAACTTGAGCCTAAACTTATATTTTGTATTGGTACATTAATTAGCCATTCTTTGGAACCAACTCGAGCTTAATCTATACTTTTCTTTGTTGGTTTTAATATTGAGAGTTAGCCTATAAAAGTCAATTTACAAGGCATCTCAATTAGCAAAGTCTCATTTGCATTGATTCATCTTAGGATTACATTTGACTAATGAGAGCAGAACATTTTATACTTCTTTACTTATTATATGGGACAAATCATTCTCAATTGTAAAGGTTATTGGTAAATAGACCAAGTTGTGAATCTTATTGGTGTACAAAAGAGGTTGTAAAGCCTATCAGAGAATAGGAAATGTAAAATCCTAGTTGCATCTATGCAAGTCAAATTCTTAGTTAAGGGTAGGTGGTTGTAAAAGTCCTTATTGCAGTAAGGCAAGTGTAAAAGACCTAGTCACGGCTAGGCACACTAAGCTTGCAGGTTTAGTTTGTTCACTTATTGAAATATAAATGTTGATTAAAAATCCTAACTGGGGAGGTTAGATAGTGGATGTAGATATGAGGGATCGAACCACTATAAATTGATTGTGTACTTCCACTTATTCTACCCTCCTAGTGTAGCTTTTCACTCACTTGAATCATTATGGCACATTGCTATTGCTATCACTACTATACGTGCTCATCTAGCTTAACTTTTGAAGCTAACTTAGGAGATTAACAAAGAAAGTTGTTAAAAGTATAAATTCGCTATCACACCCAATTTACCCCCTCTTTGTTGACGTTCAATTAGTATCAGAGCAGGTACTCTTTATCTTTGGATTTACATTCTAAAGCTAAAAACCAATGGTCATGACTTTCAATGTTGATGTTACGATTCCACATATACTTAGGGACTTTGTTTTTAGGAGTTAAAGGATTAGGTTTAGAACATATCTTGGAGCCTAATCATATAAGATGTGGAGCATTTTAGAAAATGGTCCATACGCTCCATTTCGAGTTTTGAATGATGTTGAAGTGCCTAGACCAAAGAAATAATGGAATAGGGAAGAAAAGAGGCTAGTCAAACTTAATGATGTCCTTTCTAGCACTCCTGATGACATTAAAACTAGAATTTCTTCATGTATTTCATATAGGGAGATATAGAGAAAATTAGAAAATATTTGCAGTGATTGTAATGATTCTGACTTCTCATTGTATCCTAGAAAATTTTATGATTTATTGTCATCTAGTGACTCTCTTTTTCCTTTATCGCTTCATGATAAACATATTTATATTGCTACACATGTTGATGATAAAGATGCTTAAATGCATTAAAATCTTAGACCTCCGGATTCTTATGTGCAGAATCATGATGATGATGATGTTGATGATAGGTCTATGCACTTTCATGTTCATGAAAGGAATTCCATTGTTGATTCATTCACTAATATTGATCGTCTTCATGATCCTTTTTTTATTAATTGTAAACTTTGTGTAAGAATCTTAAAGTAGACTAGGACAATCTCATTAAAAAAATAAAGATCTCAAGAACATGATTCAACTTGCATTGGACGAGTCGATGAATCTTCAAAACAAATTTGATAAGAGTCTTGAGACAAATGAGAGCATTCTTGAAGAGAACATGACATTAAAGAATCAAAATCAATTTCTTCAAGAGGGATTAGATGAATGGACAAAGTTGGGAACAAATGTCAAAATGAGAAGGAGGATGTGAAATTGTAGCTTAGCCTAGAAAAACACGAATGTCTAATTTAGAAGCTCAACAAAGAAATTCTAGGAGGTCCTACAATTTCCAAACATTCCATAGACTAAGTAAGACTTATTCTAAAGACAAGTCTCATATTAAGGCATGGGTACCGAAGGAAACACTCATTGAGGCCAAGTTTATCAAATCCAAATAAATATGTGTGCCAAAATTCATGATACATAGAGTGAATTGGACTCACTTTAGAGCATGAGTGAACCTTGGTGATGGATTAATTTGTGGAAATTAAGGTGTGTTGAGTGAGTCCTAGGTTAGAAACATGTCTTAGATGGGAAATCAATTCATGAATCTATTTGTGATTGAATGTATAGTCATCTATGCGATTAGTGCATCTCTAGGGCAAATTTTTCTAGGTTTAAAAACTCAGAAACTTGCCATGGAGTGTGCTCCCCAAGGGGCCGAAGTGAGCTCCAGAGAGCCCAAGTATGAGGTTTCAAACCCAGACATAGGAGAGCACCCCACTTAAGTGTACGCGCTCCAGCATCGGGGTGGGCATTTTTAACAGCCCACCCGAGAGCTCTTTTTTATGCTCTATTTTTCACTAACCTTCGATTCTCGACCAATCTCACCAACTATTTTTCCATCAATTTTTTATTGAAAAGTGCTTATTACACTTTCCTTTGCCTCCCTCCATCTCTCTTTGTGCTCGAACTCGACTTTAATCTTCTATAATCATATCTTAAGTCGGTGTACACTAGTTGTTCGACAAAATGCCAAACACAAGTGATAAGCCGTTAATTATGTAATTATATATATGTTATTTATATATTTTTTATTGTTAAGTCTCCAAGATATCAGTCTAATTATATTTATTTATTATTTTCATGTATCTACATGCAGTGGAATAGCTACCAGAGGATTAGCCTCAAGACACGGATTGCACAATGATGAAGAGATGGAGAACAACCAAAGAGACGCAGTAAAATGACACAATTAAGCCATTGTGAAATGAGAGCCTTCAATCTATCCTTGGATGCGTGCGGACACATTTTCCCAAAATTTCGATCGTCCAGTGCGAGTTTCTCCTCGCCTTAGCAGCCACTGATGCTCCTTGGGATACGTGCTGGTGCTCCCTCCTGCATATTCGCATGAATTCATGAGCTTCTCCATCTACCAGCCAGTGCCACTTGTCACCACCACAGCATCCAGCAACATGTTATGTGCCCCAATCAGTGCACGCCACGTTAGCTGTCATTAACAGCACAACCAATTGCAGTTTTCCATGGTCTTGAACCTGAAATCAAGCCCATAACAACCACAGAATGTCATTGGCGCACGTGTTTAGAACCAAACCCCCAATTTAGAATTCTCTCTCCTCTACAGACCAATTTTCGTAGTTTTTTTTTATAATTAGTACTTAGGGACTAATTAAAAGTCTTGACTTCTATATTACAGACCTCCTACTATTTGATTCTTAAGTTTTCTCTTACTACTATATTTTTGTTTTGTGTTCTTTAATCGTGAGAGACTAATCTAATGGCCGAGGCAAGACTGCGATGGAGGTTCGACTGTTCTCATCTATGAATTGGAAAGATTTATTTATTTTAATTTAGTTGATTTTCATTGATATTTTATTACCTTTGTTATTGATTGAATAATTATGGTAAAATTCATATTTAAACCTTGATTCTTTTGCCAGTAAGTCATAAGCATCCATCATTATGCAATAAGACCACACAAGTGACAATTGACCATACTAATTGATTAGCCTCTTTTGGAACCGGTTGAATACCATATGGATCTTGGCTAAATCAGACACACTAGTAATCTGGTTGCCGTGGTGTAGTGCTTTCACAAAACCTATTGTGATCATCGTGTTAAATTCAATGCGCTTGAGTATAAGGTTATACGTTTGGCTAGGAAAAAATCATCGTCGTACCTTGGCTATTGAGATTAGGAATGCGAGGAACCGCATACGTTATCGGGTCTATAGATACACTAGGATACTTTTGATTTGCATATTTGACATAAATTGAAGACCAAATCCAATTTTTTATCAAACCGAACTTGTATTTATTGACCTAGGTATTTTTTATTAATTGATTTTTAAACAATTTCTATTGCTTTATTTATTTTATTGGTACTTAGATTAGTTAATTTATTCATTTTCTCAAAACCTATGGTTTTCTCTTTTCCTTTATTTTCTTTTCTTTTCTTTTTAACCTTGGAAAAATACCAATCTCTGTGGGATCGACCCTTTGCCACTATCTACTAACTAGTTGGTATAGGTATTATATTTTATTTACCCGTTCGGTGCGCGTCAAGAAGGAGGACATCTAAATTAGCTTCACAATCAATGGGATTCATGCCAAACATCATTTGGTACTTAGTAAGCCATCGGAGAACACCTCAAGCTCTTCCTCATCCCGAGCCTCACATCGATCTAATGCTCCCACTTCATTAGAGAACACTCCCTCAGATATTGAAGTTCCTCGTTCCACAAACCCAAGGAGGTGTACTGTGACGACCCCAAATTCCGAGACAAACAGGGCACCGCCACGTCGCGCGAACACGTCACCAAGCCATGCCATGTCACCTACACGCCTGTCTATGACGGCCCGCGAACTTACCATCTAATACTACAACTTAGTAAATTTTGTTATTTAAATGATTATTTTAGCAAAATATACTAAGTTATAAAGTTTTATAACTTAATTCATTTATTATGATTTATTTAAGTTATTTTAGTAGCGAAAGTCTTAATAATATGCATATAATTAATGTAAACAATTTATGCAATATTTAACAACCTATGGGGTGGAAACCCAGCAAAACGATACCATATATATTAGTTAAGGCGACAAAAATGTATAATAGGTGTCGATATACATGTATCAGGTAAAAGTCTCTCTAAAAAGATCCCAAAAATATATATATACGTAAATACAAACACCTACGAGTAAGCTAGTGGAGGCGCTTCAAATCAGAGGTAGTCGCCAATTACCGCCTTCCCCCGGCTCGTTGTAGGATCTGCAACTTGCCACTAACAAACAATGACAAGTTCCAGGTGAGTAAATCCCAGAGAAGTTCAGTTAGTATTCACAAGAAATCCAAGAAAAACAGCTGCAATTCATGCATATAAAGTAAATGAACAGGAATGTAAAGCATGAATATAAGTCGTAAGATAATCAAGAATATGGAACGCGAGTGTGGTGTATAGCTGTCGAGCCCTGGGACTAAATACTAAACCGAGAAGGCCCTGGAGGTGAGGAAATCCACACCCCCTCTTCACGGTCGAAATGAGGAACTCTGTTGGTCGGAAGGTAGACTTCCGCCCAACACCTCAAAAGAGAGGAAATCTGTGGCGGAGGTGGGCCTCACGTCAACTCGCTCTCGAAATCATAGACTCGCTGAGGAGAATCTCACGCGTAGTCTAAGGTATGACCAACACCGTAGCAACAATCGGATCGTCATCAACGAGAGAGCCAGAAAAGGGTCACACCATCCCTACGATCATACACAAACACACGCGGGAATTGAGTAAACATGAAAACTAAACTGACAAAAAGAAATGTGAAATAAATATTTACAATGAAAATAAGTAAATTCTAAACTGATTTTCTCGTGGGTTTACTTATCTCAAACAAATCGCAAAATGCCTTCGAAATGTCCCGCACTCGCCTCGAGACACGTACATGACACCCGACTACGGTCTCCTAAATTTTTGGTGTCCAATTAAAACATTTTTAATATTTTTCCTGATTTTTTTGGGTTTTTCCCATAATTTTCTACCTATTTTTCTTATTTTTCTGTAATTTATTTAATTTAAAACTATTTTTAAATTAAAAATTAATATTATATTATTTAAATGGATGGGTGGGTCCCTGGACCGGGTTTGACCCAGTCCAACCGAGTCGGCCTGACCCGGTTCGAGCCCACCCGGGTCGGGTCCGGTTGGGCCCGGACTGGCCGAACCGGTCAAGGGGCTGCACGCACGCACAACGTGCGTGCACCTCTCCCCCACCCCATCTTCTTCCCAGAGACAAACGTCTCTGGTTGCTATTTTTCTTTTCTTTTCTTCTGGTTTGGGTTGGGGTTGCTCTCCACCCCAACCCTGGTGGACTCGATGGCAGGGGAGACACCCCCGCCATCTCCACCCCTGACCTTGGTTCGACCACCATGGCCGAACTCCCTTCTCGGCCACCATGGCCGACGCACCAACAACAACCAAAAACAACGACTCACCTCGACCGTGACGTCTCCGCCTCCTGTTCTCCTTCCCGCTCCTCTTCTCCTCCTCCTCCTCCTCTCTGTTTCTTCTTCTCCCTCTCGGCCTCCTGAACAATGTGATTGTGTGTGTGTGTGGGTGTGAGAGGGTGATGTGTAGGTGAGGGAGAGTGACGTGAGGGAGATGAGAAAATGATGATGGAGTGTGGTAGAGTGTAAATGGGGGTAAGCTAGTTGACTTGGTGTCCTTAACTCCAAAGTGTGACACCGCTGGGACTCTCGCCTGTGTTTGCGATCGTTTCGACGCCCGAATTTCGCGTCCAAATCGCGATATACGCGTACCGCCGCGTCACTAACCACCCAATAATCATTTCACATCAGTTATTTGACCAATTTTTTATTTAATTTGTGTGTTTTAGTTTCCCCGACCTAGTGTACCCACAGTTCGCTCTTCAGTACTCGTCTTGACATGTTTTTCGATGCGAACACCCGTTACACTACCTCGCTCGATTCAATGATATAAATACACACATGCGATGCTAGGTAAATAACTTGATATACAGCATCGCAAATAGGCAAACAATCACACAAAAATCACTATTTACCTAGTCGGCGTTCCCTGACCTATTTGCGGCGTCCACGTGGGTCTGAGCTTAGGGTCTTAACCTGTAATTTGTCAGTTAATTGTGATTAATTAGAGCGGGCCATTACAATCTTCTCAACTAAAAGGAATTTCGTCCCGAAATTCAAATTTAATGAAATCTTTACCTTGGAACAAATGGGGGTATTGCTATCGCGCGGTAGACTCTTTCTCCCCAATGAGGTCTTTCAAGGGAGAAACCTTCAAGTAGAAAAAAATCATCCACTTCATAACTCAGCCCGTCGCGGTATTTGTTCGCGTACCCCTTTTGTCTGTCATGAGCAGTCTTGTTACCTCTGATTAATCAGCCAAGTTTCTCCGTGTGATCTTCAACAATCTCAAACCCAATGGCAGCTACGTCCTCGGCTCTGCCCAGCAAACTTGCGATCTGCATGGTTTCCCGTATAGCGCCTCGAATGGGGGCATCCCTATATTAGCCTGATAGCTATTTGTTTAGGCAAACTCACCAAGTGACAAAACTCCTCTCATGACCATCCAAGCCGCAGCACACAATCTTTGAGCATGTCCTCAAGGATTTGAATAAGTCTTTCAAACTGCCCGTCAGTCTACGGATGAAAAGCTGCGCCGAACCGTAATCTGGTACCATACTGGTCCTGCATGGCCGGCCAAAGTTGCGAAATAAGTCGACTGTCTCTGTCTGACACTATAGATACTGGCACTCCGTGCGGTCTGATGATTTCTCGCCCGAAGAGCATGCTCAGTTGTGGAAAATTATATTTCATGGAGGTTGTGATAAAATGCGCTGATTTCGTTAGTCGATCCACAACTACCTAAATGGCATCGTGCTCGCGCAAAGTCGTAGGCAACCCACTGACGAAGTCCGTAGTGATGTTTTCCCATTTCCACTGTGGGATAGGCAGTGGCCGCAATAGTCCTCGAGGCATCCTATGCTCAGCCTTAACCTGCTGACACACCTCGCAACTCTCACATATTGGCTGACATCTGCCTCCATCCCTAACCACCAAAATAACTATCACATATCACAGTATATTTTGATCCTGCCAAGATGCACTGTGTACCTAGAGCTGTGAGCCTCCTGAAAAATCCCAACGTGTTACCTTGCCACTGTCAGAACCCACAGTGTGTCTGGGTGTAACAAACACTCATCAACGGAGTCGCGCCAATTTGGGTAACCTAGACTCTGTGTCATGTCCCGGAGCCTCTGATACATCACATCAACTCTTTGACACTCCAAAACGCGCGAAATAGATACTGGCTGTCCTCGCATCTGCCCGTAAATATGTGCCTTTGTAGTATCTGGAACCTCTGACAAACTCATGGCTGTTGCGAACTCCAAGTTGTGAGTTGGACAGCTCCTCACACGAGTCCCCAACTAACGCGATAAATGAGCTATTACTTGTCTCCATGCATCAGTACGCATACTAGTCCGGTGCCACAAGCATCGTAAGAATAGTCAAGTCTTTGGTCTGCTCGAGCAACATCAACAACGGTGCAAAAGTCAACTTCTTCTTCGACTCGGTAAAGGCCGCTTCGCATTCACTGAACTAATAGGAGATCACAACCTTCTTGGTCAATCTGGTCATCGGCGCTGCAATTTTGGAGAAGTCCCGTATAAAGCGTCGATAATATCCTGACAATCCTAAAAAGCTCATAATATCTGTCACGCATTGTGGTGTAGGCCAGTCGATGATAGCGTAAATCTTACTTGGGTCCACTGAAATACCTCTGTTGCTGATTACGTGTCCCAAAGGTTTCACCTCAGAAAGCCAAAACTCGCACTTACTGAACTTGGCGTACAATCGGTGCTCCCTCAAAGTCTTCAACGTCTCTCTAATATGTCTCTCGTGGTCCTCATGGGTCCTGGAGTAAATCAAGATGTCATCGATGAAGACTATCAGGAATCGATCTAAAAACGGCCTTAAGACTCGATGCATCAAATCCATAAACACAGCTGGCGCATTCGACAACCCAAACGGCATGACAGTGAACTCGAATAACCCGTAACGTGTGCTGAACGACGTCTTAGGTACATCCTCCTCTCAGATTCGCACCTGATGATATCTAGATCTCAGATCAATCTTAGAGAAGAACTGTGCTCTGGCCAACTGGTCAAACAGGTCATCGATCCTGGGCAAGGGATACCTATTCCTGACTGTCACCTGATTTAACTTTCGGTAGTCTATACACATCCTCATACTACCCCCTTTCTTTCTCACAAATAAGACCGGTGCTCCCCAGGGTGACATACTAGGGTGTATGAAACCCTTTTTCGATAGATCCTCTAGCTGGGCTCTCAATTCTTCGTGCTCTGGCTGTGACATACGGTAAGGTCTGCTCGCTATGGGCCGCGTGCCTGACACTAACTCAATCATAAACTCTACCTGTCTGGGTGAGGGTAATCAAGGTAGATCCTCAGGAAAAACATCTGGAAACTCGCGTGCTACTGGGAAATCTTCAAGTTTAGTCACTGGCCCCTCATCAGACTCAACTATCCTTGCGAGGATCTCCATTTTCTGAGTGGTAGCTAACCTTCCTCTCGTGATCGGAAGTGACGTCGCGACTCCGGTAACGGTGAAATCATGAATCCCTGGTATTTGGAAAATGACGATTTTTCTAAAACAGTCCAAATGCCCATGGTATGCCGCCAACCAATCCATGCATAAGAGTATATCGAACTCTATGTATTCTAATACGCGAAGATCTACGGGTAACTGATGACCACCGACCTCGACTGGACAATCTCTACAAATCCGATTAGGATATATCTTATCCCCAGAGGCCGTGCCGAGGATAAGGTGGGTGCTAACGCTCTCAAGTGTCAAACCCAACTCTCCTACCATCCGTCCTGAAATAAATGATAACGTACTACCAGAATCTATCAATGTATGCATAGGGCGACCAAAAATAATCAACGTACCCTCGACGAGCTGCCGAGACGCATCACGATCTGGTGCGACAACTGCGTGCACCTGCTCCCTCGCCCGCACTGGTTGAGTTGCTAGTGGTGGTGCTGGCTCCCTGGTACATTCACTCTTGTAGTACCCCTTCTGCCTACATCTGAAGCATGTGACATTCTACCTATGTCCATAGCACTGACCTTGCTGTCCGCTAGCCCTATGGCTCGGTCCCAGCCACTGCTGACTCCCGTCTCTGCCTCTTTGGACCTGACCCTGCCTCTGCGGCAGCTGGACTACCATAACCTGCTGTGGTTGTGCCGGTACAACTGCATGTGCACCGATCGTCTGACCGTCATCATAGCTGCGCTTATGTCCCTTCTGATCTCTCTGATCGCGATTCCTCTTGCCTTTCTTGTCTGACCTCCCATAGCCTCTATGGCTATCGTGGCGCATTGGAGCGGGGACGGCGTTATTCCATATCAAAAATGTCTGGTGGGCCAACGCCCTCTCGTAAACTTCTCGTACAGTCCTGGCTCCTGTCGACACAATCGCGCCCCCTATCTCTGGTCGGAGTCCTCGAATAAAATAGTGGACCTGAAGTCACTCGGTCCCAGCTACATCCATCGCAAAAGTAAGCAGGTGTGTGAATCTCTCCATGTATTGCGACACCGTCCGGTCACCCTGCCTCAGCTTCAAGAACTCCTCCCTCAGTCTCAGCTGAATCTCGATCGGGATATACTGATCATAAAAGAATTTCTTGAACTCTGTCCAAGTACTCGGCTCTCCGTGAGCGGGTGTGTGGGCGGTCCACCATACTGCAGCATCTCCCCTGAGCATAAATCCGAAAATTCTGGCTTGTATGCTGTCGTTAATCCTCAAAAGTCCGTGAAGTTTCTCGTGTGAAATGATCCACTTCCCAGCTACCTCTGGGTCACCGCCTCCATAATAATAGCCTGGCTGAAAACGAACGAACTCCTTAATCAACTTCGTCTCGGCTGATAAAGACGTCTCGATTGTGATCTCTTTTAATGGAATCAGTGTCGGTGCCACGGCCGGCGTAGTCAATAGTGTAGTGACTGCTGGCAGTACCTCGGTGGTAGTGGTCGTGAGCGGGGTCGCCGAACGATCGGGGCGACAATCATCGCTCTACGAAGAGTTGCGGCGGCGAGTGCGGCAGAGGCCAGTATTGCCGCGCATGCGCTCGAAGCAATCAAACATCTCCTCGAGCTGCAAACTATGAAGTGCGACCGTGTCGCACAATATCTGATCCGAGTTGACAGGTGTCGAGCCGCTCGGCTGGCCTCTATCGTCCGTATGAAGAACTGGTCGTCTATCCATATCGAATTTGCAAATCGCGAACGTGCTGCAAATCAGCGTCGTAATGCGTGTACATAAGTATTACAATCAATATATACACATATAAGTCATAGTACTACCCGCTCACTTTGCTTCCCAACTAAAGTTCTAAGTTAGGATCTTTGGGATCTAATGTTTGTTGTTAAGTTTTATTCAGTTGTATTAAACTTTTCCCCTAGGTTCGCCTGAACCTAGGCTTTGATACCAACTGTGATGTTGGTATCACAATGTCTTAAGCCATAAGATTTTCAAAACTTTCACCTAGGTTTGCTTGAACCTAGGCTCTGATACCAACTATGATGACTCCAAATTTCGAGACAAACCGGGCACCGCCACGTCGTCGGACATGTCACCAAGCAATGCCACGTCACATGCACGCCTGTCTGTGACGGCCCGCGAACTTACCATATAATACTCCAACTTAGTAAATTTTGATATTTAAATGATTATTTTAGCAAAATATACTAAGTTATAAAGTTTTATAACTTAATTCATTTATTATGATTTATTTAAGTTATTTTAGTAGCGAAAGTCTTAATAACATGCATATAATTAATGTAAACAATTTATGCAATATTTAACAACCTATGGGGTGGAAACCCAGCAAAAAGATACCATGTATATCAGTTAAGGCGACAAAAATGTATAATAGGTGTCGATATACATGTATCAGGTAAAAGTCTCTCTAAAAAGATCCCAAAAAATATATATACGTAAATACAAACGCTTACGAGTAAGCTAGCGGAGGCGCTCCAAATCAGAGGTAGTCGCCAATTACCGCCTTCACTCGGCTCGTCGTAGGATCTGCAACTTGCCACCAACAAACAATGAAAAGTTCCAGGTGAGTAAATCCCAGAGAAGAAATAAGACCTTGGTCAACCATAAAATGACACTTTTCATAGTTCAGAACCAAGTTCTTCTCGATACACCTGCTGAGAACTTTTGTCAGATTGTAGAGACAACTATCGAATGAATCACCGTAAATGGTAAAGTCATCCATGTAGACCTCAATGAAATTCTCAACAAAATCTAAAAAGATACTCACCATGCACCTTTGAAAGGTGGCAGGGGCATTGCATAACCCAAAGGGCATGATCCGATAGGCAAAAATGTCAAACGGACAGGTGAAAGTAATCTTTTCCTGGTCTTCAGGTGCTACCGGTATCTGATGAAAATCGGAATAACTGTCAAGACAGCAGTAATGAGAACGACCAGCGAGTCTCTCCAACATCTGATCAATGAATAGTAGGGGGATGTGATCCTTCCTGGTGGAAGCGTTTAATTTCCTGTAGTCAATGCATACCCGCCATCCATTTCGAATACGGGTTGGAACCAACTCACAATGTGAATTGGTGACTACTGTGACTCCCGTTTTCTTAGGAACCACCTGGATAGGGCTTACCCATTTGCTATCAGAGATGGGGTAAATCACACCAGCATCAAGGAGTTTCAGTATCTCCTTCTTCACTACATCCATCATTAGCGGATTAAGCCTCCTCTAGGCTTCTCTCGTAGGTTTTGACCCTTCTTCCATATATATATGATGCATGCAAGTGGAAGGGCTCAAAACTTTGATATCCGCTATGGTCCACCCAATAGCATGTTTAAAATCCCGAAGTACTCGAATGAGCCTTTCTTCCTCCAAATGTGTAAGTTTGGCTGAGATGATCACAGGGAGTGTGTCATTCTCACCCAAAAACATGTACTTTAAGTGCTCAGGCAATGGTTTCAGCTCAAGTGTGGGAGTTTTAACCAATTAGGGAGAAAGTTCGGAGTTAGAAGTAGGTAATTCCAAATAATAGACATTTAGGGGCAGAGGTTGGATTGAATCCAACTTGAAAACAACATCTTCGACATCAGCATCGAAGGTCGGATCACTCTCGTGGATTTGAGTACTGTCGAGATGATTTTTAACACTACTTTAGCTTCATCATCGCCACTTGTGAGCAAGGTCTGCTCAACGAGTGGATCCACACAGTCCATGGTACACACCACAAAAGACCATCGCTGGGGTATCGCATCGCATCGTAGATGTTAAACTCGATGACTTCACCGTCGAACTTCATGGTAAGAGATCCATCATTAACATCTATCTTCATCTTCGTTGTTTTCAAAAATGGACGTCCGAGGAGTACTGATGAAGCATTGGGGAATGACTCATCTTTCGTATCGACCACATAGAAGTTAGCAGGAAACACAAACTCGTTCACTCGAACTAGAACGTCCTCGAGAACACCGACAGGTCTGACAACGGAACGGTCTGCTAACTGAATGACAATACTAGTTTCCTCCAATGGGGCTGCATGCAAGGTCTCGTAAATAGATAATGGCATAACATTAATGGAAGCGCCAAGGTCGCACATAGCTCTCTGAATGCTTACATCACCTATAACACAAGGTACCGAGAACATCCCGGTATCCTTGCATTTAGGAGGCAACTTCTTTTGTAGGATAGCCGTGACGGTTTCTCCCATTTGGACTTTTTCGTTGCCTTTCGGTTTCCTTTTATTAGTACATAGTTCCTTAAGAAACTTTGCGTACCTAGGGACTTGCTTCAGAGCATCGAGGAGTGGAATATTGATTTCCACTCGCCGAAAGGTCTCGAGAATTTCTTTCTCTTCCTCATTTTTCTTATCTAGAATGAGTCGTTGTGGAAAATGAGGTTTGACCTTAAATGTGAGTGGTGCTTCCTTTTGAGTAGTTACCATCTGTTTAGGGGCAGACGGAGTCACTACTACCTCGTGTTCTTCCTCATTTGCCTGGTCTTGGGCATTAGATGACCTATTATCCCGTTTCGGTCCCTCCAGCTCTGTACCACTACGGAGTGTAACTGAGTTAGCACTCGCGTTAGGATTCGGGTACGGTTGCGAAGGCAACTTTCCCTTATCCTAGAGACGTCCAATCTGTTGTGCATGTTGGTCCACTTGAACTTGAATAGTTCGGACCGTCGATTTGAGTTCGATGAAGGATTTCTCGGTGGTAGCCCTGAATTGGTTCATTTCATTCATAATTTGGCTTTGTTGGCTCATAAGGGCTTTAATCATATCCTCAAGTGAAGAGGAATTATTGGAGGGTTCAGGCAACGGTTGACCTCTGGGGATGAAGGTCTGATAATTTTGATTCTGAGGCCCGTAACTGAAGTTTGGGTTGTTCCTGGCCGTGGCATGATTATAGGTATTCCCGAATGGGACTCTAGATGACCTTTGGAACTGATTACCCATGACATTGGTCTGTTGATCATCATCAAAGAGTGTAGGACATTCATCAGTTGCATGATTTGTGGTAGCACAGAAGCCACAAGCTTTGACTTGCACTTTACCAGAGGAGAGGAGACGTTCCATCATAGAGGCTAGGTTGTCAATTTTTTTGTCAGTGGAACTCGAGATATTGCTGTTGGGGCATGTGCCCTAGGTCAATCCATTAACTGTCTTTATGAATACTTTTAGTTAATAAAATAGAAGGATTTCATTTGTTGTTTATTATAATTAATTTGCATGTTTACATTAAAATAAGATTCATGAGTATTTACAGAAATATCCTAAATGTCCCTAGTCGATCATTATACTGGGAACTATAATGAAATAAGACTAGTGTGAGTCTTGATTGATGATCATATGATGATTATACGTATAGGGATACGAATCAAGATCACAAGTACTTGTTAGGGAACAAAGTACTGGACCGACCCGCTATGAGAACATCACATGGATTAAGTCATAGTTGTTTCTCATGATAGGTATATTTTTCAGTCCTCTGACTTGAGATTATCAGAGACTTCAACATTAGGAACATAGTGATTTGACACTATCAAACGTTGTCTTTAACCGGACGATTATAAAGGTTGTGATTGGTTACTGTGTGAGCAATGTGATGAAGTTGTGTAATCGAGATAGAATTTGACCCTCTCATATAAAGAGAGATATCTAGTGGATCCCTCGATGAGTTAGACTGTTAAAAGGCCTAGTCTAAGTGAATTGATATTGATCAATGTCACTTGGATGTTTTCAGTCTATCTAGAGATCGAGACTAGTACGATTGAACATGTTGGATGACAATTCTATGCCTTATGTTTGATCAAAAGGATATCGTGTGACAAAAGGATGTTATATACACTATTGATTAGGTTGTATCGATTTGATATTCGTACAACTTGGGTAGTCATAATGTCTTGCTAGAGGCCGCTTATGACTTGTATACCAAAATGTGTTTTGGTACACTGCCAACGTTGTATGAGCCTATTGGGTCGCACACTAAGAATGGTTTTGCGAGATTTTAAGATGGTTCAGAAAAATGAATTTTATATGATAAAATTCATGACGAAAACGTCATTGTGGTGTATTACACTTATACTTCTTTAAGTAGGGGAATATGTGTAATTTACTTAACCGTCTATATACAAGGGTTGTATAAATAGACGCTTTAAGTTAGAACACACGGACGAAAGATCAAAAAGCCGAAACTCTATTTTCGTTTTAGAAACGACTTAGGGTTTTTGGTATGCTCTGGATCGTTTTGGAGAGAAACAAAAAGATTTGGTATTCTCTCGAAGCTAGCACTTCAAATCTCGGTCGCCGTTCGTGTGTGGACTAATGGTAGAGGGCGTTCGTCGTTGGCAGCGCCTTAGAGATCGATCAACCTTCAAAAAAGGTATATTGCGACTGAGGTATGATTAAGTTTTTTATGGTTTAAACGTTTTTAATGGAATTAGATTCAGATCCTGTTAGGGTTTTTGTCAAAATTGTTTTGTAATATCCGCTGCGTATGAACCCCAAAACCCAACAATTACCTGTAGTCAGACTTCGGTAAGCAGTAGCATCGAGATCACCATAAAGGCGTGATTATTGTGCGATGTCCTCATACAATTACTTCATTTGGGCTGGAGTTTTGTCACGAATGTGACCACCACTCGCATTATCGATCATGCGTCGTTCCATGGGCGACACGCCAACATAGAAAAATCGAGCTATGGCCTTCTCAGATTGGCCACTAGTAATCAATCACTTATAGCGATCCCAATATGCGCCAAATGATTCACCCGACCTCATTTTGATGCTGCGAATTTCCTTAACGAGCTGAGAAATTCTATCCTCAGGGAAATATTCATTCAAAAACGCGGTTGCCATATCATTCCAGGAATTAATGCAGCCATGCGGAAAGTAGAAAAGTCATTCCTTGGCTTTGTCTTTAAGGCATAACGGAAAAGATATGAGCTTAACCGTTTCCTCGTCCGCATTGGAGGGTTTCATTGACTTGCAGATAGTATGAAACTCCTTCAGGAAAGTGATAGGGTCTTCATTCTCGCCACCACGAAAGGATGGTAGGAGATGAATGAACCCAGACCTCAACTCAAAGTCTCCGGCATTAACCGGATAGTTGATGCAGAGGGGTTGTTGTGCTAAAAGAGCTTGAAGCTCATGATTGGCGTGACCCATGGTGATTTGGCGATTTGCGGCCATGTCCAAAGGATTTTGGCCTTCCTGTTGCCTAAGTTGGGTCTCTCTAATCCACCTATGAAAAGTTCTCTCTGGTTCAGGGTCGAAAGGTAACAATGAACCGGCCGATTTTGACCGAGTGAGGTGTGGTAGCATAAAAATAAAATAAAATAAAATAAAAATAATATATAATATATAATATATAAAAAAAGAAAAGAAAAGAGAAATCAGGGGTTAATAAAATAAATTAACTAAGCTAATTAATAAAAAAAATTAATTACTAATCTAACTAATCTAACTATCAAAATAAATAAATAAATAAACTAATGTTAAAAATAATTAACATAACTAACTAACGCCTAAACTCAGAGTAAAGACTACGTCCCCGGCAACGGCGCCAAAATTTGATCAAGTGTCGTGCGTGCCAAATATAACCCGCAATCGAGTTACCAACCACAAGGGTGTAGTAGTGGTAAATACGGGGTCGAATCCACATGACTTGAGTTTACTCCAAGTTAACTAAAAATGGGGGATTTTCAGAAAATTCAATAAAATAATTAATTAAACTAACAAAATAAAAAGTTCGCAAAAATTACTATCAATAATGAAAAATCACCTAAATCTCCAGTTCCACAAATCAGAATCAAGACTCAATAGCATTCAATGGTCCTCAATCTTTCCCAAATAAATTATTAATTTAATTCTCCTAGATTAGCCATGGAAAATCGATATCTGCCAGAAATTCTTAATTCCCCTAATTCCGATAGCCAGGACATCCGCCACTAACTATTTCCCTAATTAATGTATAACCCTAGACATCCGCCAATCAGGTTTAACACACTAACCGCAATAATATAGATATATGGGAAAACTAATCCTAAATAACTGGGTCACATCTGCTACCGATTTAACCTAGATTCAATTTTTGTACATTCAAATACCGAAAGGTTTTTACGGCAAATGGGTGAATGTTTGTTACTTTATTAGTCTAAAAGCACAATTACACGTATACTAATATTTCAAATAACAGTAGATTGGCAATCTATAAGCATGCATTGGCCACATACATACCATAGATCTAAATCATAATAATTAAAATCAACAACAATGAAATAGGAGAAATTAAATTAATTAAATAATAAAATAAAAAGATCTCACATATTATGCTTTGAATCCATAATTCCGACTTGCTTCCCCTTCAATTTAGGCAAGAAATTGATTAGCCGGACATCATCTTCAAAAATCACTACTAAAAACTAATTATTGATCTCTAAAAAATACTAATTAATTGTTCTCTCATAATACCTAGGTTCCTAATATATAAAAATACTCCAAATTGTTCTCGGATACTAATTTTAGGGGTTAGGGACGTGACTCGTGCGTCGAGGAGCATCGTAGGGGTGTTTTTAGATCAAAATTCCGAGTCTGCCATGTGTCTGCACATGATTTGCTATATTTTAACGTCGCGCTGACGTATCAGCATCTCATTGGCCATCGCCTGTCACCGCCACTGATGTGTCGCCGTCTCATTCGCTGAAATCTGCGTGTTCTGTTGTGTGTGTTGTGAATCAACGCCACGTGTCCGAGTCTGATTCGAGGAACCACGTCAATGTGACCCATCTGGCTAATAGGAGCCCGCCACATGGCACCCGTGTGGCTCGGAGAAATTGCGCAAGAGTCGACCGAAAAACTGGGAGTTTGTGCGGGCACTCATCACGAGGTCGATCCACGAAGGCTAAAACATGATGAATGTCTTGCGGGTGACGTGGCAATGCAAAGTGACGTGGCGACGCGTGGCGGACCATGATTGGTTTATGGAAGTGGAGTCTGCTGACGTGGCGACACGTGGCAACACCCTATTGGCTAGAATCGGTGTATTGACTTGTTGTTTGCTTTGCACTTCCACGTAGCATCATCTGATTGGTCCAGAGTGGCTTTCACCCTGACATGGCATCACCTTATTGGCTGGAACACCCTGTCTGCTATTCGACCCACCGCACAACACGTATTTCGAGGCAAACTGTCCTGCATCCGATCACTGTATGTAAATACTCCATTTTGAGTATTTTCCGCCACAAATTCAACCGCGTACTCTGTTTCACCTAAAAATGACCGATAAATATAATTAAATATATATTTTAAATACTTTTAATAATTAATTATACTAAAATAGACTATTAAATATATAAAATACTAATTTATCAAGTTCAGTTAGTATTCACAATTGAAATCCAAGAAAAACGGCTACAATTCATGTATATAAAGTAAATGAACAGGAATGTAAAGCATGAATATAAGTCGTGAGATAATCAAGAATATGGAACGCGAGTGTGGTGTATAGCTGTCGAGCCCTGGGACTAAATACTAAACCGAGAAGGCCCTGGAGGTGAGAAAATCCACACCCCATCTTCACGGTCGAAATGAGGACCTTTGTTGGTCGGAAGGTAAACTTCCGCCCAACGCCTCAAAAGAGAAGAAATATGTGACGGAGGTGAGCCTCACGTCAACTCGCTCTCGAAATCATCGACTCGCTGAGGAGAATCTCGCGCGTAGTCTAAGGTATGACCAACACCGTAGCAACAATCGGATCATCATCAACGAGAGAGCCGGAAAAGGGTCACACCGTCCCTTCGACCATACACGTACACACACGGGAATTGAGTAAACATGAAAACCGGTCGACGAAAAGAAATGTGAAATAAACATTTACAATGAAAATAAGTAAATTCTAAACTGTTTTTACCTCAAAAGAGAAGAAATATGTGACGGAGGTGAGCCTCACGTCAACTCGCTCTCGAAATCATCGACTCGCTGAGGAGAATCTCGCGCGTAGTCTAAGGTATGACCAACACCGTAGCAACAATCGGATCATCATCAACGAGAGAGCCGGAAAAGGGTCACACCGTCCCTTCGACCATACACAGACACACACGGGAATTGAGTAAACATGAAAACTGAACTGACGAAAAGAAATGTGAAATAAACATTTACAATGAAAATAAGTAAATTCTAAACTGTTTTTACCTCAAACGAATCGCAAAACGCCTTCGAAATGTCTCGTACTCGCCTCGAGATACGTACCCGATACTCGACTATGGTCTCTTAAATTCATGGTATCCAATTAAAACATTTTTAATATTTTTCCTGATTTGTTTTTGTTTTTCCCATAATTTCCACCTATTTTTCTTATTTTTCTGTAATTTATTTAATTTAAAACTGTTTTTAAATTAAAAATTAATATTATATTATTTAAATGGATGGGTGGGTCCCTAGATAGGGTTTGACCCGGTCAAACAAGGTCGGCCTTACCCGGGTCGGGTCCGGTTGGGCCCGGACTGGACAACCGGTCCGAGGCTACGTGCACCCCTCCCCCACCCCATCTTATTCCCAGAGACAAACATCTCTGGTTGCCGTTTTTTTTTTCTTCTTCTGGTTTGGGTTGGGGTTGCTCTCCACCCCAACCCTGGTGGACGCGATGGCAGGGGGAGACACCCCTGCCATCTCCACCCCCGACCTCGGTTCGGCCACCATGGCCGAACTCCCTTCTTGGCCACCATAGCCGATGCACCAACAACAACCAAAAACAACAACTCACCTCGACCGTGACGTCCTCACCTCATGTTCTCCTTCCCGCTCCTCTTCTCCTCCTCCTCCTCTTTGTTTCTTCTTCTCCCTCTCGGCCTCCCGAACTGTGTGACGGTGTGTGTGTGTGTGGGTGTGAGAGGGTGATGTGTAGGTGAGGGAGAGTGACGTGAGGGAGAGGAGAAAATGATGATGGAGTGTGGTGGAGTGTAAATGGGGGTAAGCTAGTTGACTTGGTGTCCTTAACTCCAAAGTGTGCCACCTCTGGGACTCACGCCTGTGTTTGCGGCCGTTTCGACGCCCGAATTTCGCGTCCAAATCGCGATATACGCGTATTGCCGCGTCACTAACCAACCAATATATATTTCATAGCAGTTATTTGACCAATTGTTTTATTTAATTTGTGTGTTTTAGTTTCCCCAACTCCACCTATGTTGTACACTATGTGCGCCACATAGCCGGTCCCAAGTCCGGATAAAGGAGGAGGACTCTGATGCACATTTTCTCATACCGAAAAAAGGGTAAGGGAGGTCCCAAACTCACTTTTCATACCCGAAAAGTGAGGGAGGGAGGCCTCAAGCTCATTTTCCATTCTTGGAAAATGGAGGAGGGTTGCGATAGGTTGACAGCAAGCGTAAAACTTTTGTCACTTTTCATGAAATGGATCAAACATATATAAACGTTGGGGCACTCCCACCTAGCGACGCGCTGCATCGGAGCCCGGGTGTAGTGAGAAATGAGCAAGGGTGTGTTTCACATCGCCGCCTGGGTGTGAAGAAAAATGAGCAAGGGTTCCCACACATAGGACGTGTGTGGGTAAAGAAGCTAGTCCATTCACATCGTCGCCCGGATGTGAAGAAAAATGAGCAAGGGTTCCCACACAATGGACGGGTGTGGGTAAAGAAGCTAGTTCAAAACAAAAACAAAATCATAGATACGAACACTAGATCTTTTAGACAAAATAGAAATAGAAAAGAAAAACAAATACAAAGGGGAGAAAAAATTCGTTTAGGAACATGGAACATAGGAACACTTACGGGGAAGTCAATAGAACTAGTAGATACCATGATTAGAAGGAGAGTCAATATTGCTTACCTCCAAGAGACAAAATGGGTAGGAGAAAAGAGTTGAGAAATAGGAAGCACAGGGTTTAAATTGTGGTACACTGGTATAGATAGAAAATGCAATGGAGTAGGAATTGTGGTGGATAATGATTATAAGGATAAGGTCGTAGAGGTTAAAAGAATGGGGGATAGATTGATTCTAGTTAAATTAATTATTGGAGACGAAAAACTGAACATACTTAGTGCATATGCACCACAAGTAGGATTAAGTGAGAGCATCAAATGCAAGTTTTGGGATGATATGGATGGATTTATGCAGAGTATACCATTAGATGAAAAGATTTTTATTGGAGGAGATTTAAATGGGCATGTCGGGGTAAGTAACGATGGGTTTGAAAGAGTTCATGGAGGTTTTGGTTACGGTAATAGAAATGAAGAAGGAGAATCAATTTTAGAATTTGCTTCAGTATATGATCTTGTCTTAGCAAATACTAGTTTTAGGAAGAGGGAGTCGCATATAATTACTTTTAGTAGTTGTCATAACAAGAGTCGAATAGATTTTCTTTTAATAAGAAAAATAGATAGAAAACTATGTAGAGACTGCAAAGTAATACCTTGTGAAGCACTTACTACCCAACATAAATTAGTAGTACTTGATATTAAGCTAACACAACAGAATAAAATGAATAAAAGAGTTAGCGACCCTAGAATAAAATGGTGAAACCTAAAACATAGTAAACAAGTAGATTTTAGAGAAAAACTACTAAAGGAAAATGTTTGGAATCTTGACTTAGATGCTAATGCAATGTGGCTAGAAATGAGTAGTTGCATAAGGAGGGTGGGATCAAACATATTAGGTATATCTAAGGGCTTGGGACCTCTAAAGAAGGAAACATGGTGGTGGAACGAGGATGTCCAACGAGCAATTAAGACTAAAAGAGAGATGTATAGGAAAATACATAAGTGTCAAGATGAAGATGCGTACAATCAATATAGAGAAGCTAGAAAACAAGCTAAAAAAGTAGTTAGTCAAGCTAAAACAAATTTCATGGAAGATCTATATACAAGGTTAGGTAATAGAGATGGCGAAAAATATATATATAGGCTAGCCAAATTAAGAGATAAAAAGAAACAAGACCTAAGTCATGTAAGATGCATTAAGGACGAAAATCAAAATGTTCTAACGCGCGACAAGGATATTAAGGAGAGATGGAGAAGTTACTTCGATAGTTTATTTAATGATGGCCAAGTTGATACTATAATAGATGAAAACCCACACCAAGAAAGAAATGTAAACTATACACGCAATATTAGAATTGTAGAAGTTAAAGAGGCATTGAAAAGAATGAAAATAGGGAAAGCATGTGGCCCAGAAGAAATACCCATAGAGGTTTGGAAATGCTTAGGAGAAATCGGATTGACTTGGTTAACAAAACTTTTCAATAAAATTTTAAAATCAAAACGGATGCCAATGGATTGGAGAAGAAGCACGCTTGTGCCAATCTTCAAAAATAAAGGAGACATTCAAAGTTACTCAAACTACCGGGGAATTAAACTTATGAGTCACACTATGAAACTGTGGGAGAGAATAGTTGACAATAGGCTAAGGAGAGAAACAATAATATCAGAGAACCAATTTGGTTTCATGCCTGGGAGGTCAACTATGGAGGCGATTTTCCTTGTAAGACGATTGTTAGAAAAATATAGAGAAAAGAAAAAAGATCTTCATATGGTATTCGTAGATTTAGAAAAAGCATATGATAGGGTCCCTAGAGATGTTCTTTGATGGGTTCTAGAAAGAAAAAGAGTGCATGCTAGATACATAGACACTATTAAGGATATGTATGATGGAGTAGTAACGAGTATAAAGACATTTGGAGGAGCTACAAAAGAATTTCCCATTACGATAGGACTACATCAAGGATCGGCTTTAAGCCCATATCTATTTACTTTAGTTATGGATGAACTAACTAGACATATTCAAGAGGATATACCATGGTGTATGTTATTTGCAGATGATATTGTCTTAGTGGATGAAACCAAAGATGGAGTGAATAGGAAATTAGAACTCTGGAGGAATACATTAGAATCTAAAGGCTTTAAGTTGAGTAGGACGAAAATTGAATACATGCACTGTGAGTTTGGAAACACTAGACATCGAGATGACGGAGTGGTAAAATTAGGGGAAGTAGAAGTTCCTAAGGTAAACCACTTTAGATACCTAGGATCAATCATACAAAATGATGGTAACATTGAAAATGATGTCGCACATAGAATTCAAGCTGGATGGAAGAAATGGCGGAGTGCAACAGGGGTGATTTGTGATCGACATGTTCCTACTAAGTTAAAAGGAAAATTTTATAGGACCACAATTAGGCCAGCTATGCTCTATGGAAGTGAATGTTGGGCGGTAAAGCAACAACAATTACATAAAGTGAACGTAGCAGAAATGAGGATGCTTAGGTGGATGTGTGGTAAAACTCGTAAAGATAGAATAAGAAATATAGAAATTCAAAGACAAGTAGGAGTAGCACCAATTGATACAAAGATTAGGGAAGGGCGGTTGCGATGGTTTGGTCACCTGCAAAGACGGCCTACAAATGCCCCAACTAGAAAACTTGACTCAATAGAAACCGTAGAAATTCGACGAGGTAGGGGCAGACCAAAGTTAACATGGGATGCATTAATTAAAAGGGATTTGAATGATTTGCAAAGAATCTCAAACTGGATTCGGATATACGTATTTCGACGAGTGGGTCCCACATAGGACCTTGACTTGACACGGGCACAAGTCAAATTTTTCAGGCCGTTACACTCACCATCAATTGCACTTAATCGAGCACAATGAAAAAGTTTGATCCATGTAGCCGACCCCAATTAATTTGGGACTGAGGCTATGTTGTTATTGTTGTTGTGTATTTTAGTTTCCCCTACCTAGTGTACCCGTAGTTCGCTCTTTAGTACATGTCTTTACACGTTTTTCGATGCGAACACCCGTTACACTACCTCGCTCGATTCGATGATATAAATACACACATGCGATGCTAGGTAAATAACTTTATATACAGCATTGCAAATAGGCAAACAATCACACAAAAATCACTATTTACCTAGTCGGTGTTCCCTGACCTATCTGCGGCGTCCACGTGGGTCTGAGCTTAGGGTCTTAACCTGTAATTTGTCAGTTAATTGTGATTAATTAGAGCGAGTCGGTACATTTACAACACAGCCAAGTGATGATGTTCCCAGTGTTTTGAAACCTATTAATGAGCGGTACATGGGCAAGGCGGTAGCTTTACCGACCATATTGGACTTGGACTTCTTCGATAAGGCCAACCTACCACTTTGTTCCCTCTTTGACGGGATAGGTTGGACACCATTCCTTGAGCTCAAACGCAACTACCATGAGTCCCTTGTGTGAGTCTTCTATAGAAATTCGAAGGATTCATCAAACTTCTCTTTGAAGTCTCGAGTTTTCGGCAAGAATATTCACCTTACACCGACCGTCTTGCATGCATCTTCAATTTTCCTTTAGATGATGTCAACATCTTTTTATCTGACACCATCCATCATCTAGGGTATGATAGTCTTGAAGCCTACAATGTTATGCGACATCTTGCGGATACGATGGTTGTTCCCTCCACTGTCATCAACATGACTTTTCAGCTTATCCCATACTTGCTTAACAAGGTTCTCACGAAGGTGTTGATCTCGCGCGGTGGGACCAAGAACATGGTCACTCATATGTACTTGTATGTCTTATGCGTTATAATGATGAAAGATAATTTGAGCTTGCGACATCTCCTCATTCACTACATATTCTCTACACAGAACACTTCGAAGTCCATGCCTGATGCATCCGTGCTTACTTGCGTATTTGTGGACGTTGGAGTTGATGTTGCAAATGGGCTACAAGTACCACCTACCTACTCAAGCTTTGTTCAGATGGAAGGACGCTCCTCAGAACTTGAAATTGGGTTATTGGGAACCCTCAAAATTGGAATATCTAATTTACACTCAGTGTGATCTATATGATTGGAATGTCATCTTTCCAAACCTTGACACATATGATTTGGGTCAGGGTAGATCAATGAGCGGACCATGGAGCCCCAAATGTTGATGTATACTTTGACGCTGACATTAGAGAGCTTAGACCCCAACACATGCCACAGCAGGAGCATTCAGCAGTACCCCCACCTACACCTTAACATTTTTCTGACAGTATGATTTTTAGCCTCCATAGTATATGCCTCCTTTTTCTACCTACCTGTATTCGTCCATGTCCTATCAATTTGATGCTATCAATGATTGCCTCACTTCATTTGATAACACACTAGCTGATCACATTGCGAGTCTCCGATGTACATGAAGTTGGCCCATCGTACCTCAGTCATTAGTCTTACAAGGAGATCAAGAAACTTAGTTGCATATACTTAGGGGGAGCTCTAGTTTGATCATGTTAGGGGGAATATCTAGGTCATTCCATGAGTGAGAGTTCATTTTGCACTTTACATGTAAAATTTTTAACTCATGTCTATGTTTGTTTCTATTTGCGCTACATTGTCTCACCTTTCATATTTTTGTGCATGTAATGCCATGAATGTTGTATATCTTCGACTCATTATTTATGAATGAATGGCATTCTTTTTATTTCTTACTCCATGTGTTTTCTAAAATTGAATGAATGGATAGATTAACTTTTATTCCTTGTATTCTTCTTGATGCCTATTGATAGGGGAGAGTCTATACCGGCCGCTTTTTGATGTTATCAACCAAACTAGAATTCTAATCTTTCTATTTTTTTATGTCTCGAAGCTGCCAATAAGTGACCCACGCTATGTATGTGATGTGTGTGCCGCAAGTATAACAACTCGCTTGTAGTAATAGTATAACCAACTTATGTTGTTTATAGATATCTTTCCCAGAGAAAGGTGTATGCACTCACTACGTACTTAGCTACAATTACTTTATTGCTAAGGAAGTCCTTTTAGCTGATTTTACAATTAAACTAATCTAATCTATACTAATAAATCAATGCAAATTAATTTAACTCTTATATTAAGACTACCTTAGTTCACAACCTCTCCTAGGTAATGAAATACTATACTTTTCAACTCAATTTATCATCTTTATTATGTGTGTATAATACCTAATTAGAATAGACAGATTTCCTTGAAGCCCACTTTAACCCACTGTCGTGACAAAAAAGATTTTATTGCGCAAACTAGAACTCCACCTATTAATGCGAATAACATAAGCTCCATATTGTTTTAATGTTCGAAATCTTTAGATTCATAACCAATTAAGTTTACTATTCGTGCCTCCCTAATCAACAATTATCCCTCAATGTTTTGTATTTAACGGTTGTACTGTCCATATCCAGCGTAAATGGTTTAATGTTCTTGATAACTTTTAAATATGATGATAAACAAACACGTGATCATGATGTTCATAGCATTAGCTAAGAATCAATACAAGTTATAACCATTGACTTTTATATTTCTATTCTATAGCTTACCATTCATACCATATGATCTATTGATCCTTAAAGTTAATAAACTACTCATACTTCATTGAAACAAAAATGCACATAGTGGTATTCATTGAAATCAGAGATATAATGAAATAACTTCAATAAAATCAAATAACACACTACCCGAATCAACACATGTGAGTCTTTAATGTTCTCTCCACAAATTGTCTTAATACTCAAGAATAAGTAAACCTATGCTAAAATATGTTAATGGTGGATAATCTCTTGTATGCTATGTGTTTACCACATTTTCCTATCTATTTATACTCCTTAATCACATTTCCAAACAATTAGAAACCCTATTGAACAATTTAACATGAAAAAGAACTCTACTTTCTATTTTTTTCTCTTCTCGGCATTGTCACTTAAGTCCCAACACTATGTGTATATTCCCATGGTGTCGCCACTGCGTCAGTCAATCTATGTGCATTTCCTCTCTCCAATGGCCTTGACATTATCGTTTAGACTCCCTGGCGCCATCCATTGACCTTCACGGCGTCGCCATCACGCTAAACCTCTTAAAGACTTTTTTCACTTCCTTGCTATCCCATATCATGCATTGATGTCCCACACTGTTCCTTAATGCTCCACAGCACCAACCTGTATATTCAAGGCGTCAAACCTCGTTAGTGGTGTTTTTGCTTCGTTTCTCCTCAAATTCACTCGTTTCCTTCCTTTATGCCTTGTTTACCTGAAAATCCATAAAACCATCAATTAGAGCTCATTTAGGGATATTTATACTAAATATACTACTAAACTAACCCTATATGAGTCTAAATAATCACTTATCAGTGTGTTAAGCCACGGCGCCACCACAACTTTGACCTTTTGTGTGTTTTCTCCATTCAGTAAGCTCGGCGCCCTATGTGTAATGTCCATGCGTAGTGTTTACAACCCCACGATATCGAATCTCCTATGTCTATTTCTTGGTCTTCAAGCCTTCTCCATGCCTTGCACTCTCTTCTCACGCATTGTGCTCTCTTCCTACAGCTTCAAGCCTCCATTCCACGACGTCGAATGTGTATTTGTACTTTTTTTTCATTTCATCATGAAATCACTCATTTGTTTCCTTTATATCTTCTATGCCTTAAAACATATAGGAAACCATCAATTAGAGCTCATTCCAAGATATTTATACCAAATATACTACTAAAAGAGTCATATATATACGTTTAATTAAACACTTATCAGTCAATAAAATCAAAATTATACTACTTATATACCGAGAGCACCACCATAACCTACATTAATGCGACAACCTCAACAAACTATTCAGCCTACGAAACCAAATTTAGAACAAATACTACATAACTTTATGACCCAAAGTCATCAAAACTATACGTAAGTTTCTCAAAATCAAATTAAAATAGATACATCTATTAACGAGCCAAAAAATTAGTTAAATTAAATGACTTTATAAATTAACAAGTTAAGTAATCAAACTAAAGTATCTACACAACTTACAAACACTAATAATCAAGCATAAGTCGACACTTTATTTTGTGATAACAAAAAATGCATGCGCAAGAAAAGACACCAAAAGTGGTAAAAAAATAATCAAAATACCTAAGACAATAGAACAAGAAGAATAAGAAATGATTACAAATTTCATTCCCACAAGGAAATTGATGGCTAAACAACTAAAATACATACATTTTCCCGAAAGACTATACTCATGGTATTTAGCCAAAGTTGAAGCCTACCAAAAATCTTTACAAAATTTTGAATTAGTTAACCAAGGCAAATTAAATAATATTTATGAATCGAATGTAGATAAGGATTCTAATTCCACTGTTCCGCAACAATCAGCATATGTCAGGGAGGAAGAGAATGAAGAAAAATATCCAGATTTTTTAAGAAAATAGAAATTTATAAACCTTTAATAGAATCAACTATGCAATTATCAAACTACAAAGAATAATCTAATGAGAATTTAGGACAAAATATATCATCCTTAAAAAGAATGCTTAAGAAATGTTCTGACCAAGAATGTTTGTCATATCCATCACCATAGGAAATACTTTTATCGAATTTTCTATGTGTGATCTCGGAGCATCAATTAATATTATGTCACTTAAAACTTTATGAATCATTAAAAATATGATTATTAACTAATACACCTATTAATCTCACTTTAGAAGATAATACAATTATGAAACCGTGTGGATTATTAGGAGACATCTTAGTACAAGTGCATGATTATGTATTTCCAACTGACTTCTATGTCATGGAAATGGAAAATTTAACATCACCTAAACCTTTGCCTATATTATTTTGTATACCTTTTTCTCAAGACAGCTAGAACTAAGTTAGATATTCTCAAAGGAATAATGTTTATGGAGTTTGAAGATAAAAGTGTTAAATTCAAAATTAATAACGAAAACAACTATGATACCAATGAAGAATATGATGAACTATTAGATAATGAAACCAATGATAATGATTTACTAGACTTAAACTATTATGATAACGTTAATGCTGAAATTTATTCAATTAATGCAGTAACAATGAAAATTGATAAAGATATTTCAAAGAACAAAGCAGTTGAAGATACTTCAAAAGAAAAGAAAGTAACTCAAAAATAGAGATTTAAGCAATTGGGGAATGCAAAAAGTATTAAAAACCGAAAGCTTGTAGATCCAAGTATAATAAGAAAAAGAAAAGGCCGGATATAAGTCCTATGAAGCTTAATGATCTTGGAGATATACACTTATACATCAAAATCAAATTGGCTTGGTACTTCAGAGATCAGTGTGATGCGAACTCTAATGCAAATCTCATGCGCACATTTCTTTCTACACACTCGATTGTAGTTGAATTCACTTGCTTCTGAATGACTCTCTTTACCGGTTGGAACTTCAATTCAACCAGTATGAGTGCTCACAGATGTGCTAATTCAAGTGAATAACTACACCATACCCACGGACTTCGTGGTTATGCCGCATTTTATTAATGAAGATCATCTTTTAATTTTAGGACGGCCATTCTTAGCCATTACACATGCTATTATGGATATTCTGAGCAAAATGATTACTTTGACGAGTAACGACCAAGCACTCACTTTTTGGAATGACACTAGAGTAGTAATCCTAAATTAAAGTTTAAAGATCCAAATTAATTCTATAAGGGTTAAGTCGAGCCAAAGATAATAAAAAAGTACTCTTTGGTAGGCAATCCATATTTTGTTTTTATTTTATGCTTATTTAATTTTATTAGGAGTTTTGTTTATTATGTTTTTATTCTCTTAGTATTTTACTCTTATATTGAAAATATTTTTGGAATTTAAACATTGAGGTAATTTCAATTGAGGAGGAGTGATCGAGTTGTTTTTGCTTATATGGCCTTTATGCAAGTTGTATTATTTACTTGATTGCTTATTTATATGTTTATTTATTTAATAAAATTATTTAGTTAGCTATATGTACCACTCAAACATTCAAGAATTTAGAAAAGTTTACCATAACATGAGTTTTAATGAATGATATATAAGTTAACTATGTGATAAATTGCAAAAAGAAAAATAATGAATTAGGCATGGCGAGTCACCACCCATATAGAATAACACTATGAATCGCTGGCAAAATTGATAGCAGTATACAACAAATTTAGTGAAAATCCGAAGTATAGTGAATCCCTAACGATTCTCCTTATAACGGAATTGTTGGTTATTTCAGTGGGTCATTGCATCTCACAGACCACCGATCCATTTACACAAGAATCGATGGGCATGGTTTTTTATTTTTAAAATAAAAACTCCAAATTGCTACAAACACAAACTCATTCACATACCAAACCATTGCATCCATTCACTAAAATCTCAATTTATTGCAAAAATTCATCCATTATGAGCTTAATACCATAGCATTTAAGTGATTTTCACCACAACCTAGTCCCATTCTAACAAGAGTTTTCGATTTTGGAAGTGTTGAACTAAACTAGGGTTTTAGAAGATTTTGACCTAGAGCTTGGAATGACACTCTAAAAGAGTTCAAGAGCTTAAATCTTGGGAGATTCACTCTCAAGAAGGTAATTAAAATAACTTTAGCTCTTTGCGTTAGCAAATTTTTATTTGAAGGATTTTCGCAAATTTTTCAATATTTTTTGAAATTGTTTTGTTGGGATTTATTTAATTGTCTAGAACAAATAGTTTCATTGATTCCAATAGATTAGGCATGGTGATTTTATCGATTGTTGGTTTACAAAGTCAATAATTTCAAAATTTTCATGTATTTACACGCATTTGAAAATGGTTTGAAAATTGAGTTTAAAATGAGTTTAGGGGTTTGATTATGGTTTTATTTTAATTTAATTTGCTATTTTTTCGAAAAGATTTAAGACTTATAACGTAATTATTTTATGATATTTAGAAAACCAATTTTACAGTTTATATTTGAGTTAACACTTTGATGCCTATTTTATTCAAAGTTTATGATGAACATCAAATTAGCTTTCCAAATGGATTTCTCATTTTTAAAATGAAGTCTAGAATTTTACCGAATTATTTTCGACAAACGTTGTCTTTATGATCTACAGGTTTATTTAATATTTCAATTTGTGAGTTTTTGACTTGGAGACAATGGTCAGAGAAGGGGAAGGCACCATTAGTTGAGAGACCCGAACAAAAACCCGAAGTTCCAACCACACCAATTAGGCTAACAAAGATCTCAATTAATAACCCTCGAACTAGAGCATTGGGATAACCTTATCAACCTTTATGTTATACTGATGAGTCAGAGGGAGATGAAGAAATTGTGGAGACACCTAGAATCCGATTCTCACCCTTAAAACCTTATAAACGCCAAAGCTTTTGATAGGATCAAAAGCAACATTAGTAAGAATAGGAAGATCATATGGAGATGGGTTTCAACATTAAAAATGAAGCTAAGTATAGGCCTAGGATCTTAAATATAATAAAGAAACAAAACTAGTGATTGTTAACTAGGGACTATTACGCCGACAATGACATGGGGTCCTTAATTAAGATAGGTTATGAAAATCTAGTGAGAGAATTTTATGCAAATGGGCACAAAGATGACAATAAAATAGTAGCCACAGTCCAAGGAAGACCAGTGGACTACTCATATAAAAGAATAAACATGTATTATGGTTTACCAAAAATACATATTAGATAAAATAATGAGTACCCAAAACCTCAATATATGTATAGACACAAATTTCCCAACGAAACCATTAGAAATGCTTAGAAGCAATTCCAAGGGATGAGTTTATTTTTGATAAATACGTGCATCCAAAACACATACAAACCAAATACTTTAGGAAACCACCAAAGCTTGAAGCTTTTTCAATAAGGTATGCCTATAACCAAATTTGAAGCACTATGAAATTGTGAACTATAGGGCAACTCTTTTATACCACATAGTTCAATGGATCGGCTATATTGAAGTTAGCAAAATAATTTATGATTCAATTACGAATGCCATGACGACTACAAAAATGAAGAATTGACTTTTCCCTTAATGATTATAAAATTTTGCAAGCAAGATCGAGTTCGAATAAGAGGTTTGGAGTTAAATGTTTACCCGGATAGGACCATCACAGACAAATTCGTTGAAAGCACTAAGAAGTTGCCAAGATATATTGATTTTGAGGAAGAACGAGAGAGAAATGAAACACATAGGAGAGAAACCACTAAGAAAAAAAGAATACGGGTAGATAACGAATGAGTTTTAGAAGAAATGCAATCTTCTGCACATAATGATAGAATGAACCGGAGCCCAGAGCCAACTATGAAGGATTTTACTGGCATGTATGTGAATGAGATAGAAATGGTCATGATCAGGTCAATTTTGCGGAACCAGATAAGAACTTCGAGAAATTAAGATTTCATGTTTCAAAACCAACGTGAGATTGCAAAAAGTATCTATGGGTTCGAGTGACTCATGACAAAGAGGATGCAGCGCAGGGGAGCTGATATTCAAAATCCATCCACCCAACTGAGAATGCCCAACCAATGGGTCTTTTTAAAAGATACTCCAGTGGAAAACAAGTTATAAGATCTTGCAGTGAGCTTCTAGTCTCTACAGCAAGATAAATCGGATGGTGGTGATGATGCGACATCTAGACAATGATTCTGATATTTCATTCATCTCCGTGTAATATGTTCTTGAGTGTTATTGTGAAAGGTCTTTGTTTGTAATGTTCTGATATATTTAATATGGTATGTTACTATGATACATTTTCTTTGGTAAGTTCACAATTTATACAATGGTCTGACGCGCTCAATTCTATTTTGTGATTCTTGGAATGTTTAAATTTATCAAAATTTTCAGTTACTTATGCAATTCATTCTTATGTCAGTTATTTATTTACTTAATTTATTTGTTTATGCTTCACGAGGTATTTTTGCTTTGTTGGAAACCTGACTTAATTTTTAAACCTTGAGGACAAGGTTTATAATGAGTTTGTGGGTATTAAATGAAGTGAAATATGAAGAAGCGAAATATGGAAGAAACGAGAGGTAGAATCTAGTTGAAAATTGTAAATTTTTCAAAATTCTCCATAATATAGTTAATATTTTTCCATTTCATTTTAATTTATTTAGTTAGAAATATAAGATTGAATATAATATGGATTTAAATGTAAGTGATATATTATTATTACCCATGAAAATTAAGATTTTATGATGGAAATGAATTTTCATACCCTATTTGACTTAATTTAGATTGTGTATACACTAGAAGAGTCTAAAGGGGATTAATTACTTTGTGTTAGACATTGTAAATGGCAGAAGATCAAGATGATAGTGCAAGATGAAAAAATCATATTTCTAAGAATCTTGTTATACAAAGATTACTGGTCAATTATATATGTATTATGAAAAGAGTTTATGCCACAATTGAGGAGAGAAATAGGAATTAGCCAATAATTTTTTCTAAGTTGAAAAGAATATTTCCTTGACTATAGTGAAAGTGGGAAGAGCTAACAAGTCTGTTTAACAAAAAAATAGAGAGACCTACAAATTCCAAAGGAGATGGAGCAAGTAATCTACTGGTGGGAAAAATAAGATGAAGAATTCCTATAAAAAGTTACAGATTCTAAAGGAAATGGAGCAGGGAACCGTAGGAATACAAAATAAAAAAGAAAATGAATATATAATTGTAGAAATAAAGAAAGAGATGTGAAAAATATAGAATAAAGTTTATGGGAAACTCTGCACATAAAAGATTTAGCTCGAGTGCTTATAGTTAAGTTGAGTGAAGTATATCTTTTTATTCCAACAAATAAATATTAAATGATGATTATTGGTGAAAAAAAACTCCTATAGACTTTGATTGTGGAGATATTTTAAGTATTGTTTAAAAATGAGATTGATTAATTGATTTTTGTATCTTGAGAGTCTATACTAGTTATCATAAGCTTGATGCTTGTCAATGGAGATTAAGAAAACCTATGTAGTGTCTTGACTTTGATGATTGATTTAACTTTGAATTATGAGGTGTATTAAATAATTAAAGGTTGAATTGTCAAATAATGGGGTTCTTCTTTAAATCTTTCTATTTTACACGATTCTTTTTTTAGGGTAATATTTATTTATTTAAATATCATTTTTGTTTAAGAATAAGAGTATATAATTATGAAATCAGAATGAGGAAATAAAAAGGAATATGACTGAGAGTATTCCTTTGCTCAGGAAAGTAAAATGCTGAGTTTGGGGGTATTTGATAAGTAAATGATTAAACATATTTTATAATATATTTTAAGGTGATTTTAGATTAAAAGACTATATTACATGAGATTTTCTCTTGTTTTTGTTTTTTCAGGTAATAAATAAAAATCACGAAGAAATGAAATAAAAAAGGAAAATCATGAAAGAATTAATCAAGTGGAAAGAGTATGCAAATAATCATCAACAAATGAAGGAAAAAAATTAGATTTCATAGCCAGCGATTCCTGACTAATTCTTCATGTACCTGGATACTTACTCAGATCGATGGAGCATTGAGACTACTTTCCAAGGATTCACCAAGCAATTTCACTTAAACTCGAATCGTTGAGGAATCGTTGGGTTCGATTTCGAAGATTTTAGGTAACAATGAGATGTTTGAGTTATTTTTTATGTTTACTATCTAGAATAATATATATACAACCCTAAGGTTACAAAATTAGTTACCCTTGAGTACTAGATCGAAAATCCTTTGCTCTAGGAGCCATAGTTTATTTTCATTATTTATTATTTATTTTATTGATTTATTGTTTATTGCTTTTGAAGAAGACTTAAGGATTCAAATAATATATTCTAGAGCATTTATCTATGTCGTTTATTTACATTACTATGATGTTATTTATGAATATGAGTAAGTAGTTTGTTAATCTAAAAGAATCCAAAACATGAACTAGATCGGTTCTGTAATGTAGTTATGATGAGATGAATATGCGCTTAATACTTTAAACCAATCTTATTCTTTGATTCACTGATTTAATAGATTATTATCTAAGAATTTTAATCATGAACTTTGTATTGCATGCATAGTCTAGAATTTGTATTGTGATGTTTGAATTCAATATCTAATTTAAAGTAGTAACTAGGATTGTTTGAAAGGTGTTACCATTTAAAAGTCCTAGATGAGTTTGAGATCTAAATCTAATATTGAAGTGGCTTTTCAAAAATATTAGATTTAGTAGTTTGAGGTTTTTACAAAGTGTAATGTAGTTTTATTGTGTGAAGTTAATGTCTTTATGTATTCAAAGAGGTTAGCTCAGTAAATTTATAACATGGCATTTTCACTGATATAAGGAGAAAAAATGGTTGGCTCAAGGTTATTCACTTACTTATGATTAAAGCTTAGTGATCTTTGATACTTTATAGAGTATGCTCACAACTATATTGATTGAAGTAAAGTGTTTAGAATGCAAAACGGATTGATGTTTCATTGTTCTGGATATTTGTTTAGATATTTATTTATATTATTAAATTGATGTGATTTGAATGTTAATGAATTAAGATTGTGTTAGTGAAGTAATTATAATTAGTTTAGTTAGTTGTTGTTATATCATAGATTGAATTAGCGATTTTAATTACTGTTTAATTAAATTAATGAAATTAAAGTCAAAAAATAATAAAGACCATTAAAAGACCTTGTTCCTAAAGAAGTTCGATATATCCCTATGGAGATGATTCCCACTTACCACTACTACAAAACATTAAAAGTGTAATAAAAAAAGAAAATTTATTGTGCACACTTGACACATGTCAATCCCTGTGGAGATGATTCTCACTTATTACTACTACAAAATATTAAAAGTATAAATTGAAATTTATTGTACACACTCGATAGGTGTCAATTATTAGCACCGTTATCGGGGATTCACATATAATAATTTTAAGAGTTTTACACATTGTATGGCCTACCCACTTCGTCATTCTAATTCCACGAAATCCTTACATCCATTTGATCTTGAGGTAGATCGAGATTTTAGTCATAATTTAAGACAATAACAACGTATAGAACATCAAAATACCACAATGGAAGCCAATAATAACTTTAATAATAATAATAATAATAATAATAATAATAATAATAATAATAATAATAATAATAATAATAATAATAATAATAATAATAATAATAATAATGATAATGATAATAGAGAACTTACTTTTACGCAAGCTAATCAAAATGTCACTGCTTATGAACTAATGTATATTGCCTATCCTATGAGATTTCTCAAACTTGAACTTAGATCTGGATTCATTAGTGCTTTGTCGAACTTCTACAGTGAGGACAATGAAGACACACAAAAATTTATAAGGGACTACCAACATAAAGTCAATGTGATGAAACCTAAAGATTGCACATTAGAAGAAGTCAAACTTAAAGGTTTTCCTTTTGTATTGAAAAAGATTAAGCACAAGATTGGTTGTTTTATTTTCCTCAAGATTCGATAACCATATGGGCTCAAATGTTAGAAGCTTTCCTAAATCAATATATGCTTGGAAGAAAAATTAGAAGTTATAGAAGAAAAGTCACAGTCATGAAAATGAAAGATGATGAAAATTTTAATGAATTTCGGGATAGATTTCAAATATTAATTTCATCTTGTCTACAACATGGATATACCCAAAGAACTTTATTAGAATACTTTTATGAATGACTAAATCATTTTGAACAAAGACTATTGGGTACCATATATGGTGAATCATTATTTGATGTTACACCAACTCTAGCAAAAGAAGCTATTAATAAGATGACCAAACAATCTAAACAATATGGTGAAAAGAACGATACATCAAGAAATGAAGTTTATGAAATTAATAATAAAACAAGAAATAAATTTGATGAAAAGTTCAAGAATTATCTAGCATGGTTAAACTACTACTAGTAGATGATCAAATCAAGTTAAATCATGTCGATTTTGTAATAAAGTTACACATCTTGCGGATGTATGTCCTACTTTACATGAAGATAATAACAAAGAAGTCAATGCGGTTATGAACCGATATTTTAGTCCCCTTAGAAATCAATATAATATTAAAATTTATTACACCAGAAAACCAAATTCAAATTTCATCCACGGTAAATATATATATATATATATATATATATATACCACTTATACACTAAGAGTACGAACACAACCTACATCAATGCAAAAAACTCAACAAACCATTCAAACCGATAAATCTATTAATGAGCAAGAAAAACAATTAAGTCAAATGACTTTACAAATTAACAAGTTTAGTAATCAAGCTAAAGTATTTACTCAAACTACAAACACTACTAATCAAACACAAATTGACGTTTTGTTTTGTGATAACGAAAAAGAAATGCACACATAAGAAAAGACACCAAAAAGGGTAAAATGAAAATTAAAATACCTAAAATGATAGAATAAGAAGAAAATGAAATTATGGCTAATGTCATTCCCACTAGAGAATGGATGGCCGGACATCTAAAATACCCACTTTTTCTCCAAAGATTATACTCATGGTATTAAGCCAAAGTTGAAGCCTATGAAAAATCTTTATAAAATTCTTAATTAGTTAACCAAGACAAATAAACAATATTTATGAACCGAATGAAGATATGGATTGTAATTATACTGTTCTATAACGATTAGCAAATGCTAGGGAGGAAGAAATTGAAGAAGAAATATCCAAATTATTTAAGAAAATATAAATCAATAAACCTTTAGTAGAATCAACTATGCAATTATCAAACTACGAAGAAGACTGCAATTATCAAACTACGAAGAAGAATCTAATGAATATTTAGGACGAAATATGTCATCGTTATAGAGAATGCCGAGAAATTTTCTGACCCAAGATTGTTGTCATACCCATCACTATAGGTAATTCTTCTATTTAATTTGTTATGTGTGATCAAGGAGCATCAATTGATATTATGTAATATTATGTCAATTAAACTTTATGAATCATTGAAAATATTATCGTTAACTAATATGCCTATTGATCTCACTTTAGTGGACAATACAATTACTAAACTGTATGGATTATTAGAATACATCTTAGTACAAGTACATGATTTAGTATTTCATTTTGGCTTATATGTCATGGAAGTGGGAGACTCAACATCCCCCAATCCTTTGCCAATATTATTAGGTAGACCTTTTCTTAAGACAGCTAGAAATAAGTTAGATATTTTTAACGGAATAAGGTCTTTGAAGTTTGAAGATAAAATTGATAAATTTAAAATAAATAATGAACACGACTATGACACTTATGAAGAATATGATTTATTTGGTAATAATGAATTTTCAGACTTAAGTTATTGTGAAAACTTAAATGGTGAAATTTATGCAATTAATGTAGTAATAATGAAAACTGATAAAGAGATTCAAAAGAAAGAAATAGTTGAAGACACTTCAAATGAAAAGAAAGTGACTTAAAAATAAAGATTTAAGCAATAAGAGGATGGAAAAAGCATTAAGAAGTCGGAAACTTCTATATCCAAGTAAAATAAGAAAAACACCGGATTTAAGCCCTATAAAGCTTAATGATCCCGGAGGTATACATTTGCACATTAAAACCAGATGAGCTTGGTACTTCAGAGCTCACTATTATACGAACTCTAATGCAAATCTCATACTAATACATATCTTTCTACATACTCAATTAGAGCTAAATCCACTTAGCTTCTGAACGACTTACTGGGTGGAACTTCAATTCAACCAATAGGAGTGGCCATAAATATTCCAGTTCAAGTGAAAAATAGCATCGTACCCACGAAAGTTTTGGTCATGCCACACTTTAGATCATCTGTAATTTTAGGATGGCCTTTTTTAGCCGCTACACACATTGTCATAGATATTCTGAACAAATAATTACTTCGATGATTAATGGCCAAACACTCACTTTCTAGAATGGCATGACGAGTCATTAATTATGCATTCTTTTATACTTATTTAACTATGGTGCGACGGCCCCAATTTTCCACAAACTGGGCACCGCCCGGCCTAAACCCACGTGGACCCCCGAGCTAGCCTCGCAAGGTCAACGTGAGCCTAGTCAGCCTTCCAATCCATCATTACACGTAAATTCACAATTTTTAAGTTGAGTTATTAGTATTTCTCAAGTTTTTACAATTTAGCGGAAGCAATACTACATGGAATAACTCGACAATAATATCAAAAAGTTAGGCAACCTAATTGTGGAACCCAGCATAAATGTATCACATCGGAGGAGAGTAAATAAAAGATATACAAAAATTTTCACCTAGCTATGGAGTCTTCTCCTTGCTGCACCGTAGATCTGCACTCAGTCAAACATGATATTGAAGAGCCCGGGTAAGTAAAATCCAGTATAATCTAAACAGTAATTCAAGATAAAAACAAACAGTCTAAAAGTCGTGCAGATAAAAAGAAAACTGTACGAAATGCATGATCATAAGACTGTAAAAAAATGAAAGTACAACGAGAATGAGTGTCAAAGGAAGCAATATAGAGAGGTGCCCAAGTAGTCTATCGGATGTGGCATCGCCGTACCTAAAATGTCGCGAATGAGGGATATCAACGGCGCCCCGGATAAAGCACATCTCATTCCGACCAAATACTGTGACTCGAGGTCATGGCCCCGGTTGCGAGCCGGCAACCACTCCAATCAGAGACACGAGTACGACTCACTTGGCCCTCGGACACTCATAAGTGAGTGAGAATTCCAAGAAAAGGACATGATTCAACATCAAACGAACATGCAAGCTCAATGAACTACTATGCATTTTCTAACTGGTTTACTTACCTCGAAATCCATAATTCGTCCTCAAGACGTTCGCTCGCGCCTCGATTTGCGCACCTGACACCCGACTATACCTCCTAAGTCCCTGGTGTCCATTTATATCATTTAAACTAATTAAGTCATTCAATTCAATATGCTCGTGATTAAAATCGCAAAATAAAGGCAACGTATTTCACAAAATGGTGTAGGACCTTACCATGGCTTACGCCTCTCGTCCCATTCGCGAACAACCCCTCGCGTAATCGCGTTTTGTCAAAGTCAAGATCGCAACGTCGCTGTCATCGCCGACGTCGTTGCGTGCCGCGCGCGCGTCGCTGTCGTGCAGCGCCGGCCACCGCCACTGCCGGCTGCCGGAACGTCGCGCTCTGCTTGCGTCGTCGTGGCCGCCATCGTCACGCTCATCGTCCGTCTCTGGAGACGCTGCCGCGGATGGAGCTGCTGCTGGAGTCCCACCGTGCCGCTCTTGGAGTGCGTCGCGTCCCGCGGCCTCGCTCCCTCGCCGCGAGCCGCCCGATCCGCCACGCGCATTCTTGGTCCTCGGCGTCCCGAGCCGCCGCCGTCCGCAGCCCGAGCCCCGTCGCGCCGCTGGTTTGCATCGCTACTCCAGCAGCTCGTCGCCGTTAGTCGTCCCTCCACGAGCTCGCCGGATTCTCCTTCCCATCTCCTCTCTCTCTCTCTTCTCTCTCTCTTTCTTCTCTCTCGCGTCCCCTTCTTCATCTCTTTCTTCTCTCTCTATCTCTCTTCTCCTCGTTTTTTTTTTTTTTTTCTTTTTTTCCAATCTTATCCGATCCCCTTTTTTATATATATTATTTTTTTTCTACTTATCCTTATCTCTTTCTCTTTTAATTTCAAATTAAAAGTGTCATCGACATTCGTGCAATACGAATCTCGAGGCAACTCAACAACCGAGCAGCGCGCATCTCGATGCACCAACCCGCCTCATTTGACAAACTTAGGTACTTAAGCCTCCAGGTCCCGAGTTCGAACCGTGGGATGCGAAAGATTATGCCCATATTATGTATCGACCCCGGGTCCAGATGTCCTGTGTGGTGCTGGGCGTGTGAGGCGCGACTCGTGCATAATATGAGGGGACATAAAAGGTGTAGGGGGCCCTTGGCCTTGGTGGGGGGTTCCTTTACACCTACCTTGAAGGTCCCAGCCCCCAGTGGGGGTATGGCCTTCACATATGGACATCAAGTCCAAAGTCATGTTTTATGATTCTATATGTTTATTTTTTAGATTTATAGGGTATTTGAGTGTTTGTGCATGAATTAGACAAATCCGCAAAACAAGTCAAAGATCGATCAAAAGACAGCAGATATGAGGCCCCTCAAAAATGAACTGACGACGTCATGGAAAAGCCATGGCACCATGCAAGGCATCAGGGCAGATGAACGCACGACGTCAGAAATGAATGAACGAAACCACGTTCTACAACAGATGGCGACACCCACGAAACTGGGATCAGAAATAAAAATTCTGAACCGACTTGTCGTTCAAGACTTTTCATAATATGCCACCTCGTGACTTGGCTCCATTCCCATATAATGGCGATGCCATTTCTGGCGCCAGATTCGTATAATAGAAGTTTTGCAATATTTAGAAGTTTCTTATTTCTCGGGCTTTTCTATTCTTGTCCCAGACTCACCTATATAAAGGAGGGGCCTCTATGGATAAAAACACATTGTATTCAAAGTGTTTTAGGAGGAGAGAAAGGTAGAGTAGCCATGTCCAGATAGGTTATTTAATACTTCGGTCGGGGATGAAGCTCTCTAGCCATTAGTTAGTTGTTTTCTGTCTTGTTGAGATTTCATTTTATTATAATAGTGTTTTGATTCAGTTCTTTATCCTTATGTTATTGTTTTCATGATGTCTCAATGCTAGTTTAGAGTCTGTAAATTAATTGCAAATCTCTAGGTGTAAACCCATTGACATGCTATGAATTAGGTTGAGTTCATGATACCAACCGGGTCGAGGAGTAGCAATCACTTAGAGCAAGAGACCTGACACACCTATTGTTTTAAGTGAGTAACATCTAAACTAGGTTAACTCTGGAGAATAGTTGCTTAAATTTGTCTAGGGGTCGGTGTTCCCATAGAGCGCTAAGTGTTGCTCACGTGTTAAATCTTGAGAGCGGTTGCCAAAGTTTGTATGGTGGATTAAGGGAATTTTCTAGAAAGTGCTTGCCCTATCTATAAAAAATAGGGGAACTAGGGTGTTGGCGACCCCAACACATATAGTCGATATAGGGAAACTATTTTAAAAACTATCTTTCTAAATCGATGATACAAGACATGGAAACAAAGTAGGACTAGATTGTGGATTCCTAGACTTAAGCATATTTCGATTGTTAATTCATTCCAAAACTCTTTTAAAAACCACTCAGGTTTACTTTTATGTTTGTTGAACTCACTTTGACTGAATCCATTAGACTTTGCCCCATGCTTGCAACTACTACATTTTAGTAGGAATGGTAACCTTGGTTATATTCGACATGCGTGACACGTGGTCAAGATTTGGTGCCATTGAGGGGGATTCGGTTCCAATTATTGAGTTTAACTTTTCTTTTTCTTATGTTTTTGTTGTATTTGATTTTGTATTCAGACCCTTGTCTCTAGTATATAATTTTCAGGTAACTCAACAATGGCCTTTTACTCCCCAAATTATGGTTATTACAATAACTCATTTTATTATAATATGAATGTGGTAATCACATCAAAATTTAGACATAAAATTTTTAATTGGCCTTCTATTAATCATCCGGATAATGTGGAAGCTTTTGGGTTTTATGTGAATGTCTCTAATCTCACGAATGTTGGTCATTACTACTCGAAATGTGAAAATCATCCCGAGTATAGCTATGCTTCACCACAACCCAGCTTCTACGAGTTCATGTCAAGTCCACAGATTGCTTGACAAGAAGATCATTTTCTTCAAAAGATTTTAAAAGATTTAGTCTTAATAAATGAATAGTTCCATCATGGAAATCTACTCTATGAAGAAAAATGGATCAACATCGACGAGAGATGAAGTCAAGTTTTCAAAATATGAGAACTCTAATTAGTCAAATCAATGATAGCCTCGAGAGTTTGATTGATGAAGAAGAGTTCCCTGTGCCTATACATTGTGATCAAGAAGAAAATGCAAGTGGTATTACATTAAGAGGTGTTGAGGAAGAAGAGTGTTGGAGTGAAGCAGAGGAAGACTTTGAAGCTCCTCCATTCAAGATGGATGTTATAATGGCAAAAGTTAATGAAGAAAAAGCATAGGCAAAAGGAACCAGAAGAAGAGAACAAGGGAGACTAACCATCGGTGTTGGTAAATCCACTTATCCCGCCACGAATATTGGTCGAGTTTGAAATAGGGATGGTGGAGAAAGGGAGTTTGGAGATCTTATGTGTCGTTGACACTTTTGTGTTAGATAGTCACGACGAAGTAAAACCTTTCGTATCGCAGATGAGTTAAAGCCATAAAACAGGCATGCATGTCTCATTACCTAAGATATCGGGGATGCCATTTTTTCCCGACTTCTCCAAAATAGTGGGTGTCACGTGATCTATCATGTAAAGTCGAGCCATCAACTTTAAACACCGGTGCTATTGAGAGGCAACCCATATTTATTTCCCTTTCAGTATTCTTCCTTTTTTATTGTTTTTCTTTAGTTTAATTATCTTATCTCTCAATTTTGACTCAAAAGTATGGTGTTTGAAGCATTTTTTCGGGTATATGAATCACTCAATCATCCCGGTCAGGAAATTACTCGTCATGAATTTTCCAATTTTAAGTATGTTAGTGACGTTGTGGCCCACGTCATGCATTCAAACGCAATACGCCATGTCAAACTAGATGACGTGTTAGGGATGTCTAAGCAAATATGGGATAAATTTATGACACCGCTTGTAGCATTGTCCGAATAAACATACGGCGCCACGAATGATGCCAATCGCGAATTAAAAATAGAAGCGTTTTGTACGATGACCCTTCATGGCATCGTGTTCACGAGACCGAACCCTTTCTAAATTTTCTACTCCCACCAAGGCTAAATTCGATTGTTAATTCATTCCAAACCTATTTTGACCTAAAATTGAAACCTTAGCTCAATCCAAAAGATTTAAGGATTAGAGAGTGATTTAGGCCGCTAGAGCTTGGCGAGGAACATAGAATCTGTGGGAGATATGGTGCGCCAAGGAGCAAAGAGAGCAGTCATTGACACCTTTTTATGATGGAGATTTCAAATTAGGCAACGTAGATGACTATGCATATAGCTAGTTAGAGATAGAGATTTTCAAACTATGTTTTAATTAGGTAACTTTTGGTTTTATTTATGCTTTATCTATGGTAATTTTTCAATTTGGCTTTTATATTATCTAATCATCTATGACTCTTATATTAATTTCTTTCTACAGTATATCCATTTTTTCTTCCATTTTTTTCTTCTATGTTTTGATATGCCCAGGCTTAATTTTGAACCTCGAGGACAAGGTTCGAAATAAGTCTAGGGGGTGTTTAGGTAAGTGGACCATTGGACGAGATTTTTGGTTGAAGACTCGCAGGTATGATCTTAAAAAAATTTCAAATTTTTATGACTTTAGTTGATTCACAGTGGTATATTTTCCTTTTCATTCCATTTCTTACCTTCCATTTTTTTATCTCATCTGGAATTTAATACAATAATACATGCATGATTAGTTAGTTTAGTATATTTATTATTTTATTGAGTCTTACCCATAAGTAAAACATTCATTTCAATTATATAAGTAAGAACTTGATCCTTACTTTCAGACTTAGAAGAAGTAGAAGAGCTTTTTCCACCTACTTGATGACATAAATAGAAACTTGGAGTAGGGATAAGTCATAACTTGAGACTAAAGTAAGTAAGTGATTGAATTAAATTCATGTGAACATTCAAATCTCTAGGATTCTAAAACTAAGACTAATCCACTTAGAGTATAATTGTTAAAGATCTAGCACTTATAAGGGGAAGAAGTAGACATGTTTATTATAATAAAATATTGGGCTTGATGATTCTAAATTGTAAAGGTACCTTAATTTTAAGCGAAAGTGAGAAGTGATAACATGATTTTTTTAATAAAAAAATAGAGAGTCCCATAAGTTCAGCAGGAAATGGAGGAGGGAACTTGATGGTTAGAAAAATATAAGGAAATAGTTATCCATAGGAAATGGAGCAGGGAGCGTACATAAAAAACCATATTAAGGAAGAAAAGCGAGGACCTCTAATGAAAAGTAAGGTGGAACTTCATAAAAAATTAAATAAATAAATAAAACTCATAAATTAATATTAAGTAAGTTTTTGCAATGCCATGATTCAAATAATAGCCTACCCTTAAATAAGCCATTTGGGCCCTTGTAAGTGCGAAAATATGTAAATAAGCTAAAAGTTGTGATAAAGTCCATTTAAAAGAATCCACCCTATAAGGAATCTAATTGTATCTACCGCTTTGATGAAAAGACCAAAAAATATGAGTAAGTTGAAGGTTAGGGTTTTGGTATGCTTCAAATTTTGAAAAAGTATTGTCTCAATAGGTAACTAAGTTTGAGTAATAAAATCAGCCTTTGAAAACTCCAAGTCTCTTATTAAATAGATTGACCAAGTTTGAATTGAAAGGACTCCATCATTTTGCAAAGTGGGTATAAAGTCTTTAGGTCAATATCACTTCTTTTTGTTGCTTTGTTTTTAGTCATTGTAGTTAGAAAACCCTTTATTCGATACGTGTAAAGTGCTAATTTTAGGGGTATTTCATAAGTCATTAATTATGCATTCTTTTATAGGTATTTAGCTATGTAAATCAAGTTCAAATTCATGTTTAATGGCTCTAAATGTTTACTTTGGAGATTTACTGGGTATTTGAGTGTTTGTACATGAATTAGACAAATCCGGGAAAGAAGTCAAAAATCAATCCAAAGATAGTAGATATGATTCCAGAATGATATGACGGTGCCATGGAGAAGCCACGGCACCATGCAAGGCGTCTAGGTAGATGAACGCACGACGTCAGAAATGAATCGGTGGTGCTAAGTGTTGGGGCACGTGTCGTTGCTCAATCTTGAAACATTGTTTATCTTATAATTTTTAGTTGATAAAATAAAGTTTTTATTTGTTGTTTTATTATAAGTGATTGCATGTTTACCTTATAGTAAGATCCATGGGTATTTGTTGAAATATCATAAAAGTCCCTAATCGGACATTATATTGGGAACTACAATGAATTAAGACTAATGTGAATCTTGATTGATGGTCATATGATGATCATGCGTATAGGGATACAAATCGAAATCATGAGTACTTGTTAGGAAACAAGGTACTGGACCAACCCACTATGAGAACGCCACATGGGTTGAGTCATAGGTGTTCCTCATGAAAGGTATATCAAGGTGTGTTTAGTTAGATTGATTAAAAACGTTAATCCAGTCACTGACTTTTAATTTAGTGTTCATTTAGGCAGACTAGCTAGCAAAATGGATTGCATAATCATCTATCCATGTGAATATTGTAAGTGACCCAAAAGCTACTTGCTAATTAATCCGACCTTTAGGAGTGCAAAATTTCCCAACTTGCCCTTAACAACAACAAGAATATCATTCTTTCCTTTGATTATTTTTGCGTGAATTTAAAGTTCTCCACCACCATGGTCATCATCAACATCATATCCAACAAGAGAGGCGCTCCACCCCCACTACTTCACAGACCCACCATGATCATCATCAACATCATATCCAGCAAGAGATGGCGCTCCGCCACCACCACTTCACATACCTAAATTCCATCCTCTACCACAACCACCACCTCAATGACCACCACTCTGGCCAAGGATATCCACTAGCAATGTCAACACCACCTATACCGCCGCCGCAGACCACCAGCAGCGATGCCAAGGGAGGGGCGAGAGTAGAGGGAATAATGGTTTCTCGCTGAATAGGGGTCAAAACCGCGGCAAAGGAGGAGGAGAGAGGGATGGCAGCAAAAGGGGAAAGATCGGAGGCGGAAGCGAAGGCAAAGGCGGAGGGGATGGTATAAGTAGGGTTCTGGATAAAAACATTTGGTTATTGGCGAATTTAGATGGGAAGGGGTAGAAATGTCATTTTTTTAATCCACCTAAACTCCTATCATACAAACCGAACAAGTCCACAAATATGGATTACCTCTAACCCAAAGCCAATTAATTCAATGTTTATTAATTCAACCCTATCAAGACAACCGAACACACCATTATTCCTTCAACTTGAGATTACCATAAACTTCAATATTAGGAGCATGGTAATTTGACACAATTAAATGTTGTCTTTAACCGATTTATAATTGGTTACCATGTGAATAATATGTAAAAATGTGTTAATCACGATAGAATTTGTCACTCTCGTATACAGAGAAATATCAGTGGATCCCTCGATATGATAGACTGATAATGGCTAAGTCCATGTGAATTAATATGAATAATGCCATTTGGGTATTTTCGGTTTACCTAAATATCGAGACTAGTATGATTAAACATTAAGGGTGACTTTCCATGCCTTATGTTTAATTAAAGGATATCGAACGACAAAAGGATACGATATATGTTATTAATTAGGATGTATCAATTTTGATATTCATGCTACTTGGGTAGTCATAATACTTTGCTAGAGACCGCTTATGACTTGTGTATCAAAATGGTTTTAGTTCACTGCCAAAGTTACATGAACATATTGGGTCGCACATAAAGAATGGCTTTGCGCAATTTCAATTGGTCTAGAGTAATGAATTTTATATGATAAAATTCATGACATAAAAGCCCTTACGATTTGTTATATGATGACTTATTATAGGTTCGTATATGTAATTTGCTTAAACTGCCTAAATACAATAGTTGTATTACAAATAGGATTTTAAGTGAGGGCTTATCTACAGATATAAATAGAGGTTGAAACCCTAAAACGAAATAAGATTTTCATTTTTACTATTTTTTAGTTCTTTGGGTTTTGAGAGAGAATAAAAAATATTTTCTATCTCTCTTGGGGGCACTCTAAATTGTGGTCACTGTTCGTGTTTGGATTTTTTATAGAGGATGGGTACTTGAACATCTTGGAGATCGAACAATCAGAAAAGGAGATCATGAATTAAAGTAAGGTTTGCTTTTGCAGATCTAGTCTAATGGAACTTGTTTACGATCTTAAAAAGGATTTTCAAAGTTGTTTTGAATTTTCTACAACGTATGAACCCCAAGATCCAATAGTGGTATTAGAGACATAGGCTCTAATCTACAAAACGTTTGCATGTCTTCTCTTATATATATATATATATATATGAAAACTTGATCTTAATTAATATATATGATGTGCATATAGGTTTTGTGATAATTGTTATCAAGAATTGGTTTTAAAGTATGTTGTTAATTCATTTGATACATACACATGATTTGATTCAATGATAGAATTCATGTTTAAAATATTTTGATTAACATATGTTCTAATATTGAATGATGTGAATTTTGTATGTTCATGGTAGAAGTCAAGTTTAGGTTAATATGACTCAAGTTTTGAATACATATTTCATTTTTGTTCAATAATTATGTATGTCTTCATGATAGATATCATGATTAGCTATGTAAATCAAGTCCAAATTCATGTTTAATGATTCTATATGTTTACTTTAAAGATTTACAGGGAGTGTTTGTACATGAATTAGACAAATTCGAGAAAGAAGTGAAATATTGGTCAAAGGACAGCATATATGATGCCTCCAGAATGAAATGATGGCACCAAGGAGAAACTACAGCGCCACGCAAGGCATCTAGGTAGATGAACGCACGACATCAAAAATAAATGGACAGTGTTCAATTCTACAATAGTCGGCGCTACCCATGGCGCCATGATCAGAAATAGAAGTTTTGGACCGACTTGCTATTCAAGATTTACTACATTATGTTACGCAGTGACTTAGTGCCCTTCCTACATAATAGTGGCGCCAGTGATGATGTCATACTTGCAGAATAGAAGTTTTCCAATTTTTAGAAGGCTTTTATTTCCTAAACTTTCCTATTTTTGTACCAAAGCTCACCTATATAAAGAATGGACCTCTATGGATGAAAATACATTATATTTATAGTGTTTTAGGAGTAGAGAAAGGAAGAGTATCCATGTTCAGCTAGGTTCTTTAATACCTAGGTTAGGGATGAAGCTCGTTATCCATTAATTAGTTGTTTTCTATGTCTAGTTTAGATTTTCTATTATAATAGTGATTTAGTTTAATTCTTAATTTTTATGTTATTATTTTTCATGTTATCTAAATGATAATTTAGATTTTGTATATTCATTGCAAATCTTTAGGCGTAAACCCATTGACATGCTATCAATCACGTTGAGTTTGTGATACCAACCGAATTGAGAAGTGGAGATCAATTAAAAATAAGAGACCTGACACACCTATTGTTCTAAGTGAGTAACATCGAGAACTCAATTAAATCTTGAGAGTGGTTGCCTAAGGTTATCTAGGCGTTGGTGTTCCTAAAAAGTGCAAAGTGTTGCTCACGTGATAAATCTTGAGAGCAATTGCCCAAGGTTGTAAGGTGGATTAAAGGAAGTATTTAGATAAAGGTTTCCCTATCTATCGAAGATATGGGAATTAGGGTGTTGGTGACCCCAACATCCATAGCCGATATAAGGAAACTATTTTAAAACCCATCTTTCTAAATCGATAATATAAGACATGCAAACAACATAGGGCTAGATTGTGGATTTCTAGACTTAGGTATATTTCTATTCTCTTATTTACAACTTACTTACTTTCGTTTTTAGTAGACCTTTAAGATAAAATTCTTTCAAAAACCCCCTAGATTTTCTTTTCTGTTTGTTGAACTCAGTTTGACTGAATCCTATGGATTTGACCTCATGCTTTCCACTATTATATTCTAGTAGGATTGGAAACCTTGTACATGTTATATTTGACACGCCTACACATGATCATGACACTAGAGTGGATAACCTTAAATTCAATTTTAGAGATCCAACCTAATTTTAGAATGGTTAATTCGAGCTAACGATAGTAAACAAAAGTGTTATATGGAAGGTAGCCCATATTCTATGTTTATCCTATGTTTATTTAATTTTATTAGGAATTTAGTTTAGTTTAGTTTAGTATATTTTTATTCTCTCACTTTTAACTATTGTGTTGGAAATATTTTTGAAATTTAAACACCGACGTAATTCCAATTAAAGAGGAGTTATTAAGTTATGTTTGCTTATATGGCCTTTATGCAAGTTGCATTATTTACTTGCTTGTTTATTTATATGTTTATTTATTTATTTAATAAATAAAATTATTTAGTTTGTTACATGTCCCACTCAAACTTTTGAGATTTTAGTCAATTCTATCTTAACATGAGTTTAAATGAATAATATATAAATTAATTATGGAATAAATTGAAAAAATAGTGAATTAGACCTGGCGATTCCCCAGCAAATCAGAATAACACTAGGAATCACTGGCAATCTCGATGGCAATATACAATAAATTTAATGAAAATTTGGAGTCTAGCGAATCCCTAGTGATCCACCTTACAAAGGAATCGTTGCAAAGATCGGTGGGTCACTGAACCTCAAGGACCACCGATTCATCTAACGATTTCCCAGCGATTCCACTTACACAAAAATCGCTGGGCACGATTTTTATTTTTAAAACAAAAACTCCAAATTGCCATAAATACAAACTCATTCACATTACCATATCATTGCATCCCTTCATAAAAATCTCAATTTCTTACCTAGATTCATTCATCCTAAGCTCAATAACATTGTATTTAAATGTTCTTACCTCAACCTAGTCCCACTCAAACAAAAATCTTTGATTTTAGAATTGTTGAACCAAACTAGAGTTTTAGAGAATTTCGACCTAGAGCTTGGACAAATGATTTAGAGGAGTTCAAGAGCTTAAATCTTGATGGATTCACTCTCAAGAAGGTAATTAAATCAACTCTATCTCTTTACTTTAATAAGTTTTTGATTTAAAGGATTCTCGCAAATTTTTTAATGTTTTCCAAAAATTTTAATGAGAATTTACTCAATTATCTTGAGCAAATGGTTTCATTGATTCCAATAGACTAGGCATTGTGATTACATCGATCGTTGCTTTACAAATGCAACAATTTTGGAATTTTGGTATATTTACATGTATTTGCAAATGGTTTGAAAATCGAATTTAAAATGAATTCGGGGTTTTGGTTATGTTTTTTTTTTAATTTGATTTGCTTTATTTTTAAAAGACTAAAGATTTATCACATAATTTCTTTACAATATTTAGAAAATCAATTTTATATTTTATATTTGAGTTAACAATTTGATGTCAATTTTATTTAAAGTTTACGATGAATTTTAGTTTAGCTTTCTAAATGGGATTCTCCTTTTAAACTAAAATCTTGAAGTTTACCAAATTATTTTTGACAAACGTTATTTTATGATTTACAGGTTTATTTAATTTTTAAACTTGTGAGTTTTTTAGATTTAGACAATGACTAGAGGAGGTTGAGGTAAAAGATCATAAGAGGAGAAGGGGAAGGCACCATTAGTTGAACCAGCTCTCACCCCGAACACCTTATACATGCCAATAGGGATTTTGATTAATAACCCTCAAACTAGAGTACCAATAGAACCTTCTCCACCTTTAAGTTTTACCGATGAGTTGGAGGTACAGGAAGAGATTGAGGGGACACCAATAATCCAATTCTCACCCCGAACACCTTATAAATGTCAAAGCTTTTGAAAGGATATAGAGCAACCTAAGTAAGAATACAAAAACCATACCGGAGAGGTGTTTCAATGTTAAAAATGAATTAAAGTATGGGCCTAGAATTTTGAACATAATAATGGAGTTGAACTGAAGATTGTCAACTAGGGACTATTACACCAATAATGACATGAGGTCCTCAGGTGAGATGGGTTGTAAAGTTTTAGTAAGAGAGTTTTACTCGAATGGGCACGGAGATGACAATAAAACTGTAGCCATGGTGCGAGGAAGAACAATGGACAACTCTCCAGCAAGAATAAACTGGTATTATGGTTTACCAGAAATACATATTAGAAAAAAATAATAAGTACCTAAAACCAAAATATGGGTATAGACACATATTTCCTCATGAAACCATTATAAATTGTTTAGAAGAAATTCTGGGGGTTGGATTTCTTTTTGACAAAGACAAATACCCAAAACACATACAAACCAAATACTTTAGGAAAACTAGCAAAGCTTAAATCTTTTTCATTAATGCGAGTCTACAACCTAGTTTGCAACACTATGAAATTGTGAACTATAGGGCGGCTCTTTTGTGCCACATAGTTTAAGGGATCAGTTTTATTGATGTTGACAAGATAATTTATGATTCAATTAGGAATGTTATGACCACCAAGAAAAATGAAATATTGTCTTTTCCCTTAATAATTACAAGTTTTGCAACCAAGATTGAGTTCCAATGAAAGGTCTAGGATTAGATGTTTGCCCAGATAGGATCATAAATGATGAAGTCATTGAAAGCACCAAGAATGTGCCAAGATATATTGATTTGGAGGAGGAACTAGATAGAAATGAAATACATAGGAGACAATGGAGAGAAGAAGAATAAGGGCAGAGAACAAATGAGATTTAGAAGAGATGCAGTCTGGCGCGTATAATGATAGGACAAACACGAGCCCATAACTACCTGCAAAAAACTTTACTAGCATGTATGTGAATGAGATAGAAATTGCCATGATGGGGTCAATTTTGTGAAACCAGATGAGAATTTTGAGAAATCAAGAGTTCATGTTCCAGAACCAACGCAAAATTACTAGAAGCATCTATGGATAATGCAAGGTAGGGGAAATCTTTTCAGAAGATAATCCAGTGACGGGAGTAGACTATAGGTTCTGTGATCCTGTAGTGAGCTTTTAGTCTCAATAACAAAACCAAGAGGATAGTGGTGACGATGCGACATCCAAACTGCACTTTTGATCTACTCATTCTTCTCGGTGTAATTTATTTTTGAGTGTTATTTTGAGAGATCTTAGTTTGTGATGTTCTGATATATTTGATGTGGTGTGTTACTATGATACATTTTCTTTGGTGTTTTCACATGTACTACAATGGTTTGATATACTCTATTCTATTATATAATGTTTGGAATTTTTCAATCGAACATGTTTTCTTTACTTATGAAATTCATTCTTATGTTAGTTATTTATTTATCTAATTTATTTTTTATGCTTCATGATGTATTATTATTTTTGTTGGAAACCTGACTTAATTTTCAAACTTTGAGGACAAGGTTTTGAATGAGTTTAGGGGTATTAGGTGAAGTGAAGTATGGAAGAAACGAGAGGTAGAATCTAGTTGAACATTGTAAATTTTTAAATCTTTCCATAATACAAGTAATATTTTTCCATTTCATATTTCTTTATTTAGCTAGGAATATGGAATTGAATATAATTTTGGATTTAAACAGAAGTGATATATTATTATCACCCATGAAAATAGAAATTTAATGATGGAAAGGAGTTTTTATACCTTATTTGACTTAACTTAGATTTTGTATACACTAGAGGAGTTTAGAGGGGATTGATTACTTATGTTAGACATTATAACGTGTATAAGATTGAAACGATGGTGCAAGATAAACAAGACATATTTATAAGAATCTGGTTATACAAAGATTTTTTATCAAGTATTATGTGTGTGTGTGTGTGTGTGTGTGTGTGTGTGTGTGTGTGTGTGTGTGTGTGTGTGTGTGTGTGTGTGTGTGTGTGTGTGTGTGTGTGTGTGTGTGTGTGTGTGTAATGAAAAACGCTTATGCCGCAATTAAGGAGAAAAATAGAAATTAGCTTATAAACTTTACTAAGTTGGAAAGAATGCTTCCTTAACTATAGTGAAAGTGAAAATAGCTAACAAGAATTTTTCATTGAGAAAATAAAGGGACACATAGATTTCAAAGGAAATGGAGCATGTAATCTAGTGGTTGGAAAAATGAGATGAAGAACTCCTATATAAAAAGAATAACGGATTCCAAAAGAAATGGAGTAGGGAACTGTAGGGATACAATATAAATAAGAAAATGAATATATATATATACTTGAAGAAGAAGAAGAAGAAGAAGAAGAAGAAAGAAAGAAAAAAATAGAGAGATATTAAAAGAATTGAAGGAAGTTTATGAAAAACGTTTCAAATAAAAGATTTAGCTCGCGTTCTTATAACTAAGTTGGGTGAAGTATATCTTTTTATTCCAACAAATGAATATGAAATGTTGATTATTGGTGATTAAGAATTCCTATTGACTTTGATTGTGGTGATATTTTAAATTGTGTTTGAAAATGAGATTGATTTAGCGAGTTTAATAGCTTAAGATTATATATTTGTTATTGTAAGCTTGATGCTTGTTAGTGGAGATTGAGAAAAACTATGTAGTGTCTTGACCTTAGTGATTGGTTTAACTTTGAATTCTGAAGTGTATTGCACAATTAGAGATTGAGTTGTCAAATAAAGGGTTATTCTTTAATTCTTTCTATTCTATCATGATTCTTATTTTTATAAGAGTAATAGGTTTCTATTTAAAGATCATTTATGTTTAAGAATAAGAGTATATAATTATGAAATCAGAACGAGGGAAGAAAGAAATATGATTGAAAGTATTACTTTGCTCGAGATAGCAAAGTGTTGAGTTTGGGGGCATTTGATAAGTCAATAATTAAACGTATTTTATAGTACATTTAAAGTTGATTTTAGATGTGAAAAACTATATTACATGGTGTTTTATCTTACTTTTGTTATTTCATGTAATAAATTGAATATATGAAGTAATAAAGTAAAAAGGGAAGATTATGAAGGAATTGATCAAGTGGAAAGAGTATACAAAGAATCATCAATAGGTGAAGGAAAAAATTGGATTTCATAGCCAGTATTTCCTGACCGATTCCTCATATCGGAATCGCTACTTAGATCTTTAGAACACTAAGACCTTTTTTCCAAAGATTCTCCCAGTGATTCCATTTAAACCCGAATCGCTGAGGAATCATTGGGTTCAATTTCGAAGATTTTACATAACAATGAGACATTTAAGTTAGTTTAGGATGTTTACAACCGACAATACGAAAAATATGACTCTAGAGTTACGAAATCAGTTGCCCTTAAGTAGTTCGATGAAAATCGAACTTTATGAGCCATAGTTTATTATTTATTATATCTCTTTATTGTTCATTGCTTTTGGAGAAGATTCAGAATTCAAATAATTTATTTCAGAGGTATTTATCTATGTCGTTTATTTACATTATTGCATTTTTATTTAAGAATATGAGTGAGTAGTTTATTAATTTATATAAAGTCCAAAAATAAACTATATCTGATTTTCAATGTAGTTATGATGAAATGATTATGTCCTTAATACTTTCAACCAATCGTATTCTTAGATTCATTGATTTAATAAATTATTATTTAAAGATTTTAATCATGAACTTTGCATTGCACACATAGTCTAAAATGTGTATTGTGATATTTGGATTCATTATCTAATTTAAATTAGTAACTAGGATTGTTTGAAAGGTGTTACCATTTACATGTCCTAGGTGAATTTGAGATCTAAGTCTAATGTTAAAGTGGCTTTTTGAAGGTGTTAGATTTAGTAGTTCAAAGTTTTCATAATGTGCAATACGATGTTATCATGCGAAGTTAATGTCTTTGTGTATTCAAAGAGGTTAGCTCAATAAATTAGAACGTGACTTTTTCACCAATATAAGGAGAACAAATAACTGGCTAAAAGATGTTTACTTATGATTAGAGTTTATTGATCTTTGGTACTTTATAAAGTATGCCCATTACTAAATTGATTGAAGTAACATCTTTGGAATGCAAAATGGATTGATGTTTTATTGTTATGGATGTTTGTTTAGATATTTATTTGTATTATTGAATTGAATTAATTTGAATGTTAGTGAATTCAAATTGTGTTAGCTAAGTTAGTTTAATTAATTTTAGTTAATTATTATATTATAATATTATAGATTGAATTAGTGATTTTTAATTATTGTTTTAATTAATTAAATTAAAGTAAAAATAATAAAAACCAGTAAAAGTCATTTTTCCTAGAAAAGTTTGATACATCCTTGTAGATACGATTCTCACTTATCATTACTACAAAATATTAGAAGTATAATAAAGGAGGGGAATTTATTGTACACATTCGGCACGTGTCAGTACTGCCGAGAATACTATATATATGACCCTAGGGCTACGAAATCAGTTGCCTTTGAGTACTTTGATCAATATTTCATTTCTTTCGGAGCCATTGTTTATTGTTTTAGTTTATTACTTTATTGTTCATTGCTTTTGGAGACGATTTGAAGATTCAAAGTATTTATTCAAATGTATTTATTTATGTCTTTTATTTACTTTATTGCAATTTTATTTATGAATATAAGTGAGTAGTTTATTAATCTAAACAAAGTTAGAAAATGAAGTTAATCCATTTCGCAATGTAGTCATGATGAGATGATTTTGTGCTTAATGTTTTAAACCAATTGTGTTCTTTAATTCACTGATTTAATAGATTATTATTTAAGGATTTTAATCATGGAACTTTGTATTGCATACATAATCTAGAATATGTATTGTGATATTTGGATTCAATATCTAGTTTAAAGTAGTAAATGGGATTATTTGAAAGGTCTATTACCATTTAGATGTCCTAGGTGAATTAAGATCTAAGTTTAATATTGAAGTGGCTTTCTGTAGGTATTAGGTTTAGTAGTTCAAAGCTTTCACAAAGTGTAGTGCGGTTTTATTGCTTAAAGTTAATTTCTTTGTGTATTCAAAAAGTTAATTCAATAAAATTAAAACGTAACTTTTCCACTGCTATAAGGAGAACCAATGGCTTGATAAGGGTTGTTTACTTACTTATTATTAGAGTTTAATGATCTAGAACACTTTATAAAGTATGCTTGCACTACAAAAAATGGTTATTTAGAAATTGAACTAAGAATAAATGGTTTGAGACAGAATTGAGACGGAATAATTCAAAGACGGAATAGAGAGAGATCAGAGACGAAAATAGAGACGGAATAGAGACAAAATTAAACTCCGTCTCAAAAAAATGGCGCCAACATTCCCACCAAAATCTTAGTTTTTGTAACCGTCCATTGTATCTCGAGATTCGTGCATGCTTTGATGCGGACAACTGAAAAATGGGAACGGATGTTTACTCCCTCTCTCAACCGATTCTCTCCTCCCCACACTCTCTCTTCCTCATTGAATCCCCTGATCTGTTCAACTCTTTCTCTCGATCGATTCTCTACACCGTCAACTCTCTCCTCTCACCGAAATCTCTCTCCCAAACCCTGAAATATTTGCACCGTCTACCGGAGGTTGGGGCCTCTATCGTCGCTACGATTGAGACTGCGAGTTTTCGTGGTGTTTGTCGGACATCGTGTTGTCTGCTATCGTTGCCACCGAAGCCCTCCCCGTCTGCTGTCGCTGCCTCTGAAGCCCTTGCCCTCTCCCGTCGCTGTGTCCGAATGAAGCCCTGGCCGTCTACCATCGCTACTTTTAAAGCCCTCGTCGTCTGTCGTCGTGCCTCTAATGCCATTGCCATTTTTCGTCGCTGCCTTTGAAGCCCTCGTAATCTGCCATCACTGCCTCTGAAACCCTCACCGACTACCGTCGCTACCTCTGAAGCCTTTGCTTTCTGACGTCACTGCCTGTGAAGTCGTCACCGTTGTTCATCGCTTTTGTCTACTCTGTCCATCGCCGTCATACATTGGACTCCCGGGTGAGACAATCCTTCCATTGACATACCATTTTCGGGTTTTCCCTTATTGCTCTCTAATTTGTAAGAATTCGATCAGTTTTTGTGGTTCAGATGGTGAAAAATTGTTTAATTCTTAATTGGTATTATGGTTTTCTTATTTTTGGAGATTTCATTGGATGCCTAGGTAAGATAATCCCTCCATTTGAATACCTTTTTTTGATGTTTTCTTGTCTTTCACTAGTTTGTGAGATTTTGATGAGTTTATGTGGTTCAGTTGGTTATAGTTTGATGTTGCTTTTATGGGTACTTAACAGGTTGTAGTGAACATTTTTTATCGGTTTAATATACATCAAGGCTTATGTTAACAAGCTTGTTGGATCCCCACAATTATAAGAATATCGTATAAGGATTTATTTTAGAGGTAGTTTAATGTGTAGTGTAAGAGCTCCAAGTGGTTTATGCATCTATTCACACAATGAGTTCCGTTCGGAACAGAAGAGAAATGTAGCCTTGAAACCAAAGAAAACATGGAAACTTTGAATAGTGCTGCGAAGTTAGGGTTCTCTTTAATTGGAAGTTAGAGGGAAAAAAATAAGTTAGGGAAAAGGTTTGGTTTATAACTTTATATAACTATGAATTTGTAAATAATCTTTAAAATTTTAAAATGGAACTTCTAAGTCTCTTTGACATGATATTGCTCTACGTCATTGCTTTACTTGTTAAGGAGTGAAATGGTAGAAATTTAAATGACTATGTGCAAGGACATTAAAGTGTTATGGAAATGCATCTTTTGTTAAGGTACCGTATGATAAAGACCCATATGAACACCCCTGCAATTCTCTCAATTACACTCTTATATTGTTGCGTTAAACACGCATTGCCCTGAAAATATCCTATTGTTTTCAAAAGAGGCTATATACAATTGTCTTATAGTTTTCTAAGTAATTAACAATTGTGAGTTTTTTTTATACCTTCTCAATCTTTGGAAAGTGAATTTTAGTGATACCAACACTGAACGTTTTACCCTGTGATGAATGTTGCTAGGATCAACCTATTTTCACAATCTTGATTTTCCATTTGGAGATATGGCTCTATTTATAAGTAGTTTTTTTAAAGGAATGATATATGGAAAACGTGATGGTTATCTCTAACTATATCCATGGGAGAGGGAGTTCAATTCTTCTTGTTTTAATGCTAAAAGCTATATGTTGATCTCATTGCGCCAATTACAATCTCCAGAATCTTGTTAATGCTTTGATCTTAATTGTCAAAGGACTAAAGCAAAGTCAATAGTGTATGTGTTGTTTATGCTTTGTTTCAGTGTTTGTAAGGAATTGTTGTCTTTGTTGTCTTTGTTTGAATTGAATGAAAATTGGGTCTCCCTAACGAACTTCATGTAATGACTACGTTGTTGTATTTAATGTTTAATATGAGTTGAGTTTCTTTCTTGTTCCTTATTAGCTCTAGTACTCTCTACCTATATATGTATTTAATTGGCAAATGACTAAAGCAAAGTCAATAGTAAAGAAATTAAAAATTAGGTTCCTAGCCTCCTCAATTTCCAAAGAAGATTCTATAAGTAAAAGCTTTAGAGAAAGTTATTACTTTCTATGTATAGTTATTATTGCTTTCTATGTTTCTTTAAATCCATCATTTCTCTCATTCGCTTCCAATCTACTATCGAGTTTAATAATGTCTCATTCGCCTATTTTTTTCAGGTTCATTTTGGAGTTCCCCCCGAGAAGGCTACTCCGATTCCTCATTCTCCTTCAGTTTCGGTAGATTGGGGTGGACGCTCTCCAGCATTCCATCCATTTTCTCTCTTTCACGGTACTTCCTTATAATTCATCCATCCATTCATTCATGTGAACCTTGAAGATCTATATTGAATTGTTTTTGTTTTGGTTTTGGTTTTGATGTAGAGGAGCGTTAGGGAAGGGGCTGAGCCATACGGAAGCTAGAAATCTTTGCCCGTAGTCGAAGCGCATCGTCCTTTTTCTGGATTGCATTCTATTACTCTAATTTCTTTGGAGAGGTAAGTTTTTGTGCCATATTTTCTTTGTGATTTACATTCTTTGATATCTTCATGCCACATTTTTTTCATGTATTTCCTACTATATTTGGTTCAATTGTGTGTATATGCGTGTGTAAAGATAAAACAACCAAAAGAGTAGGTATAGATGAATAGTACCTTTAATTATATATTTTTGACAACAAGGTAGGGTTCTAAATTGTGTGTGTTTCTTGTTAATGAATGTTGTTGGAATTGGCAAAATTTCTTGTTTGCTAATTGTTACGTATTAGGTGTTAAGTAGTTGATGATTTGGGCAGTAAAGTGATGTCTAAAAATTCTCTTTTCATCAGTCTGATACAAAGCAAAAACAATAAAGCTGAATGTATACGTCAAAATCTCTGATTTGTGAGCATTTTGAGTTGCAGAAACTAAGGGACCAGTTGCTTTAATGATTTAAGTTGTCTGTCATGGAATAGTGTATGAGAGTCTTCTTCTTAGTTCTTGACTTGTATTTGATGTGTTGTAACTTGGAAATTGCAATTTTAGCTAGCTATAAGGATAGCTTTTCATTTTTAGATTGACTAAGGGGTTGTTCGGCCAAGTCCAACCATAAAGCATTAGTTTTTTTTTGTTTTCTCACGTATTTCCACATTCGGGCACTATTTTTTGTTTTTTTTTTCATCTACGTAACTCGAACTTAGAGATCTCGCCTTTGGAGAACCCATCCACGATAGTTGAACACGAGACATTGCTTATGGAGAATTAAGTCCTACTATGTTTGGTATCATTCCTATACCGAGCTAGGCCTTAGGAAAGTGGAAATCAATAAAAGGAATAGAAGCCATAAACATACATGAAGTTGGACACATTTTTCCTTAAATTAGGAGTATTACATTCAATCCACATACACACATAAAGTTAGAACTCAACAAATGTAAAGTTTGTTTTTTTATATGATATTTGTATCTTGCCACATGTATTCAATGCATACAAACAAAGTTTTTTGTTCATGTAGTTAGCGAGGTTCTCAAATTCCTCATTCTACTTAATTGTAAGAGTCAGACACACAAGTAGACCTGTACCGTCTGAAATTATTAAACTAGTTGACTAATTTAATTGTACAATTACAATAGGAATGTCGTCTACAAGTCGAGATTGGATGTACAACCGTCTCCACAACGGCTTCATTCGAATTGAATTCACGGTGAGGGTTAAAGAATTCATAGCATTTGCTAAGCCACATTGTCCTACCTACCAAAGTGAAAGGAAGATTAGATGTACGTGCAATTATAAGAAATGTTGACTTATATCGTACCTAGATGTCGAAATGTTTGAATACCATATATGTAGGTACGGATTTGTTTCAGGATATCACTGCTGGTACGAACACGGTGAGAATGAAGATGAAGAGCTGCCAAACTTCTACCAATTTGATAACCACATTGATGATGTTGATGGGGGAGGTTTTGATAGGACAACTTACCACGAGATGCTATACAATGTGGCAGGTCCAAGTTTTAATTGGAATCACGTGGAAGATTCACCAAACCCCTAAGCACGCTAACTATATGACATGATTGAGGCTAGTAGCAAACAATTATGGTCGAGGTGCGAAACCATGACAAAGTTGTCTGCAATGGCAAGATTACTTACGATCAAGTCAGAACACCATATCTCTGAACGAGGCTATAATGAAATCATAAAATTCATGAAGGATTGTTTGCCGACTGACAATTCATTGGTTGAAAATTTTTATGTCACTAAAAGACTAATGCGAGGTCTAGGTCTTCCAATTTAGAAAATAAATTGTTGTGAGGACCAATGTATAATTTATTAGGGAATGGACTCTGAATTGACATCATGTAAATTTTGTGCGAAATCACACTACATTGCATAGCAACGAGGTCAAGCACGGAACACCAAAAAACGCCCTTGCGAAAAATGTACTACTTCATTTTAGGCCCTCGATTGCAATGATTATATGCGTTTGAGTTAACGGAGAAGATATGTGGTGGCATGGAGAGCATTCCTTGCCAGAAGATGTTATGCAACACTGTTCTGATTCGATTGTTTGGAGGCATTTTAATGACGTCAACAGAGACTTCACCGCCGAGGTTCGGAATGTTCATTTAGGATTATGCACTAATGGCTTTCAAGTTTTTGGGATTTCAGGGAAATCGTACTATTCATGGCCCATAACTTTGACTCCGTACAATCTTCCACCGTCGATGTGCATAAAATATGAGTTTATGTTCTTAACAGTTATTGTTCCTGGATCGACCAACCCAAAACAAAAAATTGACATGTTCTTGCAGCCTTTGAAAGAGTTGCAAGATTTATGGAACAACGGGGTGATTACTTACGACGTTTCGACAAAGGCGAATTTTCGTATATGAGTGGCCCTTTTATGGATTGTAAGTGATTTCCTTGCATATAGCATGTTGTCCGGTTAGAGCACACACGGTAAGATGGCTTGTCCATATTGTATGGAGGATACTAATGCCTTTCAATTGCAAAGTAGTGGAAAAACATCGCGGTTCGACTGTCACCATTGTTGCTTGTCGAAGAACTCACCATTCAGCAAAGACAAAAAAAATCTCTTAGAGGGAAAATGGTACTAAACGACAAACCGTCCGCTTTGCTATCTAGTGAAGAAATTTTGGAAGAAATTGAATCGTTGGGCTTGATGAAGGTGACAGAAATCGGAGCTGATTTTGTGAATGGGAGGATAGCTAAGAATTCAAGACCTAGAAAAAGAAGCATTTTTTGGGACTTATCATATTGGAAGAAAAACTTGATCCGACACAACTTAGACGTCATGCACATCGAGAAAAATATTTTTGACAATATTTTCAACACTATTATGAGTGTACCGCAAAAGTAAGGACAACGCGAAAGCGAGACAAGATATTCGTGAATATTGTCACAGACCTTCTCTACATATTGGTTCGGCGACAAATACTTACATCCTTGGATGCTATGCTCTCGATACATCAAAAAAGCAAAAATTATGCGAATGGGTTGAAAAGTTGTGTTTTCCTGACGGTTATGCTTTGAGTCTTGGTCGATATGTGGATCCAAAGAAGTTGCAACTATTCGACATGAAGAGTCATGATTGTCATATTTTCATGCAACACTTGATACCAATTGCATTCAAAGAACTCCTCCCAAACCCAATTTGGGTTGCAATTAGCGAATTGAGTCTTTTTTTTCGATCCCCGACTGCGAAAAGTGTCAGTCTCAAAGATATGGAGGTTTTAGAGCCTGAAATACCTAAAATCATTTGCAAGTTGGAGAAAATATTCCCTACAAGCTTCTTCGACTCTATGGAACACCTACCAATCCACTTGGCTTATGAGGCACGTCTGGCTGGTCCAGTTCAATTTTGATGGATGTATCCATTTGAAAGGTAACATCTTGAGTTGCTGAAATAGTTTTCCCATTCAATAAAGTTTTAAATTAACATTAACTACACATCGATAGGTACCTTAAACATTTAAAAAAAAATGTTCGGAACAAAGCAAAGGTTGAGGGCTCAATGTGTAACGCTTATTTTGTCGAATAAGTCACATCGTTTTGTTCTTACTACTTTGAAGATCACGTGTTTACATTGCACGACAAAGTGCAAAGAAACGACGATAATGGTATCGAGCCCACACCGCATTTTATGGGCAATTTCTCAATTTTCACTTATCTTGATTGACGGGCAAGTCAAAGGAGCGGTACTTAACAGAGCAAGAGTATAATGTCGCTTATTTGTACATGCTGCTCAATTGTTCAGAGATCGTTCCTTACCTCTAGTATGTTCGTCACTTTCATTCAATAATGCAGTACATTCATTATTCATCTTTTACTAACACATGATATTTACATGTTCGTTTCTTGTAGGATCTTTATCGATGAAATCCATTTGGTTTCAAGCTTATGTAATGTTATTACTATTGTACATTATCGCTTCGTTTATTTCTTTCATAAGTAATGTGTCTTAACTTTCTAAATTTTCATGGATAGTCTCGGAACTCTATCATAAATGAGACGCTTGTTGATATTTCGGTTGATCCTAGTCAATCTCGAATCATGGTGTGAGGACTCACCCAACACTTAAATTGGTAGAGGTTCATTGAAGTCGATGATATAACAACTACGATCCATTTGTCCTTGCAATGCAAGCCACTCAAGTGTACTACTTTTTATACCCTTCTTTGAGGAACGAGCAGCAAGAATGGCTAGTAGTTTGTTGTTGTCAACCAAAATTCACCGACGAGGAAACGAGCAAAGACGATAATGACCAAGGCTCGGTAGAGATTGCATTCCAAGAGGGTGAACCCACCACATGCGTAGTCGATGATGCAATTCAGGATTTCGATAATCTAGATGATCCAAATGGGACCCGCGTCATTGTTGAAGCGAGTCCAAGTCAAGAAGACAATGACTTCATTATTGATAGCGAGTAATTTATGTTTGTGTTATGTCAATGTTTGATTGACGTTATGTGAACTTTCTAAACCTTTCTTCACAATTTCTTAAGATTTTTTTTTTTTTAGGTTTAATGGCTCGCAGTGATCACCCCCACTTCGAGGTTGCACATTACCACAGGGCGGTCGAGGGGTACCCTTAGGGGGACCTCGTCCAGTCGGAAGAGGTGCAGCACAGACCTCTGGAACCGATATACCGACTGGACCTCATGGTCCGGCCACACGAGGGGTCGAAGAGGTCATGGCGGTCGAGGTCGTGGGTCGATTCCTATCTTATCAATTCCGACTTCTCGTTCACTCTATCATGAGTTACAGTCAGCATCACCTTCGCCTTCCATACCGTCTGCGTCGCATGTACCATCGACATCGTCGTTTGGAACCATACCAAAATGTCCATTGCAGTCACCATCAGTGACATCGAGACATGACACTCCTGTACCGATTATGCCTGCACCTCCAGCCACTGCATCACCAACAGCATCCTCATCCTACGAGGTCAGAGCAGGCTTGTAGCAGGTTACAGGCCCTCCTCGGGCACCTCAAAAGACAGGGATCGAGCCCCCTCGTGTGCATAAGATCCCGATCACACTGATTATGAATAATACGTAAGTTTGTATTTGATTAATTATTGTATTTCTAATTATCCATGTAAACTATTAAATAAGTTCTTAAGATGTTATGCATTTTAATGAAACACAGGGAATTGCATCCTTCTCATTCTTGTGCACGGAGGATGACAAAAGTTTTCAAAAGATGGATGATTCTAGAATGGTATTATTGGAAGTCATTACCGAATCATCAATCTTTTGTGTTTTCTTTTTAGGGAAAATTCATGCATGCGTAGCAAAGGAGAGAAGGACTTAGTGCCTTAAGAACTCGAGACTGATAGAACTAACAAAGGAATGAAAAAGAAATGAGTCAAAATGGTTAAGGATCAAGCATGAAACCAACTATGACGGCCCCAAGCCTAAAAATTGGGAACCACCCGGCACCAGGTCTCCATTAAACCCCGATAAACTAGTTCAGAGTTAAGAAAGGATAATCTTTCTCACACACTGGTATTTAGTACCTGATAGTCTACACAACATAGTATATATATATATATATATATATATATATATATATATATATATATGAAATCATATGTATCGAAATTTAAATGCAACAAAAACTCAATAACAAAAGAATTAAACACACAACAAGTTCTAAGTGTGGAAGCTAGAATGTGGAAACCTCATACAACATATACAATGTACAAATAATGGTGCAGAGGGGAAATACATGTGTCTCTCAACCTAAATACACATTTATAAAATAAAATAAATGCAATATAGATACATCAAATGACCTACGTATGTTGCACATCAATGTTCTCGAGCTCAGATATTATGCCTGCAATTGTCACCAAAAGCGGAGACAATCCTAGCGAGTAAATCTAGAAGAAGTTCAACAGTAATTCAAATTAAACAATAAACAAGTCTATAAATGATGTAGGAAATAAATGAAGCTAAAAAAAATAAGAGAGCGCATGATAGACAGACTATAATGGTAAACAATAAAGTCCAAATAACCTGAAAGCAAAAGATAGGCACCTAAGTAGTCATGACACTCTACGCTTGGGCTTAAAGCCACTTGTCTATGGGTAAGTGTCAAATATTGGTATGGTGGGACCAAGTCTGCATCAATCGCACCCAATCCATTTGGCACTATCAGCTCATTTGAGCCGTAGCTCGAAAGAATTTCAAAGGGAGCCACAGTCGCAACTGGATGCTCAGTCGCAATGGAATCCTTAAAGTCTTGTAAGGAGCCATGACACATGGCGGATGCTCACTTAGAGGATTCAGTCTTGTCTAGGAGCTATGAGCGCGACTCAAATACTCAACCCACGAGTAAACAATTACTCAACTTGACCACTTAGATCTTAGGTCACTTGGTAGGGAAGTAGAGTCCAACAACATGTATCATTTCCATCAAAATATGTGAAGAAAGGAAAAGAATTAATATTAAATTTCTTTTTGGTTTACTTACAATACAATCGCATAAATCGACACATTAAATCGATGATTCGAATAGCCTAGTTGAGTCCCTCTTGCATATCTATGATCACAAATAGTATAGTAAAGTTATTTTAGGGACCATTTGCTAAACAGAGGCCTTGTGTAGCTCAAATGAACTAATTCATCAATTAATTCTTTTAAAGACTCAAGTTATTACATAAATGGCTTAACGTATTAAGACAACCCTGTATTAGTTTCACTCTTGAATTTAATGAATATAAGTCTATGAACTCCACGTTCATAAGGCCTTTGTTCTAGTGAGTTAAAATAAAACAATGCAATTGTCTAAAATTTGGTGTTATGCATTAAGTCTATTTAAAGTTGTCGAGGTTCTTAGGTTCATCGAAACATTAAATATAGCTTCAATAAGTTGGGTTCATTTTCAAGAAAGTAGATTAAAGCTCCCTTCAATGTCAAACCCGTTGTATGCAAAAATGAGTTTCATATAACTTAATTCAAAATTCGCCCAAATCACCTCAAAGCTCAAAATCCATGCAAATCATATCGAATGGTTTTCAAAACCCAAAACAACAACAATTAAGTCGAATGCGACAAATTAAAAAAAAATATCCATAATTCATATCTTTGACCAAACTTGACAAAAAAGATTTACAATCTTGTCGAGCACAATTTGAGGTTCCAAACTTTAGAGGAAAAAAACAAAGTTCTCTTACAAGCATTTCATCAAACACCGATAGTGCATTCCTTTCCAAGACTATTCACAAAATTTAAGAAACATAGCAAGCTCTCTTTGAGGTGTTTCAAAAAAAAAAAAGATTTTCTTACCAAATCTAATACAGACTAGTCACAATCATTTCGAGACTCAAAACCATGCCAATGACACTTGATTAATTGAATCATATAAACCAAGCTTGATAAAGAATCTATAAGACTTGGAATTCATGTCCATCCATATTATTCAAAAGAACTCTATCATCTCTCTCTTAGTGATTTTATCAAACAAATAGAGTACATAAATTCCCAAATATCATTTCAAGTATAAAAACTTCGAAAACAAGTTCAATTCATCGATAACATGGGAAAAGCCCTGCAACAAACAATTGCGACTAAACAAATCCGTCGATAAGACTCATTTAAAATACAATCTACAAATGAAAATCCATTTCAAAGCTAGATAGATGAACAAGGAGAATAACCTTTAAGAATCTACTAACTTTCATCAACAAAATCTATGTTCAAGACAATAAATGAAAGGGTTAGAGTCTCACCATGAACTTCAATGGAGTTTCCCAACTCCAAATTTCCTTCAAGAGCTCAAATCTAGCATAGATCTACACTCTTTCTACAAATCCAAGCAAAACACATCGCTTTTAAAACTCTTAAATAATCCCTCTTGTTCAATTTTCCTTTCACTTCATTCTTTTTGTGTGCTAACACCCCTAACGACCAAGCCTTGCCGGAATCGTAAGTGCCACCATGCCGAAGTTGTCGCTGCCATTATGTCATCCTCCCCAAAGTCGCGTCGCCGCTAGTGAGCTTCTTGTCGAAGCCATGGGCTCCTCCTCTATGACCGCCACTCTCTCTATTTGCATTCTCTTGGTGTTCCGGGTTGTGTGTGTTGAGATGAAATAGGTTTTTATCTTTTTTATATGATTTCTCTTATTTTTATGTGAGTGCCAATCTCATCTCTCCATCCTTCCTCAATTTGAACAACGTATAAGATTAAGGGTCAACACAGCACACTTAAAAATAGATCTAAGGCCGTAACCCTTCCGATCACTTTATGACCTTAAACTCGACATGTTTAGCATACACGACCTTTGTTTTGACCTCACTTATTCAGTTGTTAATAAATTAATAGGCTAAGTCCCATCAGCACGGGAATTTAATTTAACCCAATCCACTTGTGATACAATATACTACTCGCAGTAGTATGCAAGATAAAAAGTTAAAATCATTTTATTTATTTTCTTTTATAAAGCACTTCGACTTATCATGACCCTTGATTAGGTATTAGAACACTAATAATTTGTGATTAAAGATTAATTAATGAATTTAAAATGTGGGTCATTACACCAACAATAGGTTGAGGGATTAATCAACCCGAAGGTGATCTGGAAGTGCAAGATAGAACGCGAGGAAAGAGATGCCTTCGTGACTACTTCAAACTAGAAGTTCAAGAAGACTTACAATGGAGTGATGCCAACTCCACATAGTTCGAACCGAGACCGTTTTTAATCAACATGGTGCAAAATAGCTCGTTCAATGGGCTAGCTAATGAAGATCCAGTTGCACATGTATAGAATTTCTTAGAGAAATGCAACATCGTGCATATTACTAGAATCACAAATGATGTGATTAAGATGAGACTTTTCTCATTCTCAGTTGGTGGAAAAGCCAAAACTTGGTTCCAAGGACAGAACGTTGGGAGTATGACCTCATAGGCAGAAATCAATGAAAGATTTCTAGAGAAGTTCTTTCCCCTAGTAAATGTTAGTGAAAGGAAACTAGAAATCAATTAATTCAAGCAAAAAAATTCTGAGTCTCTTAGTAAGGCTTGGGAAAGACTCAAGGAGATGTTGAGGAGATGTACGGGACATGAATACGTAAAATAGGCACAACTCCAGATTTTTTACTATGGGATGCACCACAGCATAAGAACACTAGTAGATGTCGCAACAGGTAGTTCTTTGCTAACCAAAAATGAGGATGGAGCATGGATCCCCTAGATCTTATGTCTCAAAAATCTACAACTGATAATCGTTCCACAGTGAGAAAATTAGTAGGCGTATTTGAGATTAATTTGCAAGCTGCGATCATGGCACAACTATCCAACCTGAGCAATCAAATGGCAAAACTTCAAATGGGACAATAAGGTCTGCAAGTGCAGGTTATACAAAAACCCATGAATCAACAAGCCATGGTGGTTAATCAAATGGATATGCAGCAAGGAATGGAATACGAGGACATCAACTTCATGAATAACCAAAGCCATGGAAATAACTTCAGGTCAATAAGAATGGCTCCTCAAAGGTTTTATCAAGGATACAATAACAACCCCAACTTCTCGTATGGAAAACCTGATAATGCACTAAAGTTAGCTCCAGACTTCGATCAAAAAGTCCAACATGGGAAGCTAGGGCAAAGCGAAGAGATGACTTTATTGAAGTTAATTGAGAAACTCTTGCACACCATGGACATAAGCAATAGGGAGCTCCATGAGAAAATGAAAAAATATGGAAAATGTGAAGTAAACTATGAAGAGAATAGGCGATGAGAGCATACAATCCATCAAGAACCTAAAGAGATCTATAGGTTAGTTAGCCATCATGTTGAGTTCAAGGAAGGAAAGACAGATTCTAAGTAACATTATTACAAATCCTAAGGAGAATGTTTGTGCTATTCACATGATGAGCATTATGGCAACGAATGAGCCAAGACAATAGTAGGTGATGTATAAGCCAGAAAATTCAACACTTTGGCTATGAAAAAGCATGAAGTGATCCATGAGAATGGAAAAGAAGTGAGACAAGATGAACTTGGAGTATTCAAGCAACAACGGATCAATGCCTTGAAAAACCAAAAGAATAGGAAGAAATAATGGAGAGCTAAGCAATAAGATGAAGGATCTTCTGAAGAAGTATCGAAAGGAAATAGTATCAAGGTCGTTCCAAGGAAGCTTAAACCAAAAATCGAGTTCATACCAAGACTTGAATTAATTAAGAGGAGAGATATTGGAGATATATGCATATCGATAAGAATTAATGGGCACCAATTTAGAAATTTCTTATGTGATATGGGAGCCTCAACCAATGTCATGCTGGTAATGGACATGGTACATGTCGATTTGAAGATCGGTTGTCTCGATACAACAAATTTGCAAGTAGTTGATGGCAACTTAGTACCAACCATTGGGAGAGTCTTGAATGTACATGTGAAAGTAGATAGATTCACATTCATCGTAGATTTTGAGGTTATGGATTACAATATGGAAGATGATGTGTTTTTGATATTTGGGCGACAGTCAATGCAGCATTGTACATGATGAAGAAAAAAATCATAGTAAGTATCGAAGAAGAAGATGATGCCAAGAAGATTGTCTTTATTGATCGGCAAGAAGTACATCCAAATGGAAAAGATATTATTATCTCTGATCTACAAATAGAATATCTCAATTTAGACTCGGACTAAACGAGCGAAAAGGTGTTGGGTTAATGACGTTAAACTAAGCACTACTGGGAGGCAGCTTAGGGGTTTTAAAATCTCAAGTTTTTGAAGTGCATTTAGTTATTTATTTAATTTAGTTAGTACAATTCGTATGATATAGTTTCTAACTTTTGAAAGATTTGCACAAAAATGTGTAGAAGTCTCAAGATATGCAAAAGATTCATAAAGTATCAAGGAGTTATAGGGATTATGCTATTATATGTTTTTGTTTTAGTATTTTTATGTTCTAGGCTTATTTTTAAACCTTGGGGACAAGGTTTAGTTTAAGTTTGGGGGCATCAACACTACACTACACTCACTACACTACACTATGCAAAAAGGTAAGAAATTATGAAATAAGGATAAATATTGTAGCTATGATCATTAAAATTTTATTTTTAAAGCAATTAAAGAGGAAAGCATGCTAGTATATTTCTATTTCATTTACTTACTATTGGAATGTGTTTAGGTAGTATAGATTAGGTTATATATAGTGATATGTAATGAATAAGTAATTTATTTTCATTTCCATGTCTTTAATTGAGGATGAGTAAGAATACAAGTGTCTTGTTGATATGAGACGCAAGAGTGTGTTTTTAGATTTTTGAAGAAAATATGAAATGTAGCAAACAACGGTATAATATAATGATTAGAAACTTAAAGTTAGGGAAGACCAAGAACTTGAAATAAAAGCAAGGAGAATACTAGAACACTTCTTGTGAAAAAAGTTAGATCTCTAAGGATTCTATAATAAGTATGAATCTTACTTTATAGTAAAAAATGAATAAAGACTTAGTGCTAAGAAGGGAAGAAATATGCATGATTTTTAATGAAAAAAGTTGGAGTTAACTTGCATGATGGAGTAAAAGTGAGAAGTGCTAACAAAAGTTTTTAAAAAATAGAAAAAGATAGAGAGTCTCATAAGTTCTATAGGAAATAGAGCAGAGAACTTGATGCTTGCAAAAAGTGAGAAAAATGGAATCCATGGGAAAAGGAGCAGGGACTGTGCAATTAGAAAAATATAAGGAGAAGAAAAAAAAAAGATAAAAATAATGAAAAAAGGCGAAAGTTAGAATAAGACTCTTCAATTTAAAGATTTAGCTCGAATACTAGTAGCTTAATTGAGTTAAGTTTTCTTGCCAACTGTGTTAAGTCCTATAGACTCTTGAAGTGCTAAAGTCTACCAAAATTAGTTTGATCTATGCTTATTTGTGAATTCATGAGGTTAATGAGAAATCATGAGATTGTACACTTGCTACTTGAGTGTCTAGGTGAAACAAACTTGTAAATAGTGATGATTTTGATTGTGATCTACTCTTGAGTTTTAAAAGTGAATTGTATGTGTTGTTAATGCTACATGTCTTGAAAATATAAGTTTTTGCAAAGGAAAGAAACTCTTGAGTGGATTATTAACTTGAACTTATGTAATTAAGAGATATTCCATGAACGATGTAAAATAAATATGAACTAGAGTGATAGGAGTAGTTAGAATATTTAGTAAAATACATTTTTGCTCGAGACATGCAAAATTTTAAGTTTGGAAGTATTCGATAAGTGATTATTTAGACTTATATATAGGTTTATTTTAGTAGTATAATTAGCCTAAATATCCCAAAACGAGCTCAAATTGATGGTGTTTATGTACTTTTAGGTGCGGAGGGCATAAAGGAGACAGATGAGTGAATTTGTGAAGAAACGGAGCTAAAATATACTAACAAGGGTTTGATGTCGTGGCATATGGGTTTGACAATGTGGGGAGATGAAGGCATAGCGTGGGAGATGAAGGCATAGCGTCAAGGCACAAGAAGATAAAAACAAGGAGGTCATGATAGTTGAACCTATCACGGCACCGTGGAGGATAAGGGATGGTGCTGGGGTGGTCTATGCAGAGTTCCAAGTCTACTGAATGAGGAAAAAGTATACGAAGTGGCCGAAACTGGCACGGTGCCATGGCTTTATACACACAGCGCCGGAACATAAGTGACATCGCTGAGACTAAAGAAAATAAAAAGTTAGAGTTCTATTTTAGGTCAAATTATTTATTAGGGTGTCTAACTGTGTTCAAACGCATTTTAGGAGTATAAATAGGTATTAGAATGTGGTAAACATATACGACACCATATATTACCATCTATTAGCAACCATTATCATAGTTTAGCATAGCTTTACTTTATTCTTGAATATTAACAAAATTTGTAGAAGATAAGACATTGAAGACTCACCTATGGTAATTTGCGTATTGTTTTTATTGATTTAATTGAAGTTATTCATTTAATCTTTGATTGCAATAAATACCACTATATGCATGTTTGTTTCAATAAATTATGAGTAGTTCATTAATCCTAGGGATCAATGGATCTTATGGTATAGATGTTATAAACCTGAATAGATTAAAAAGTTGAAAAGTGTAATGGTTAGAATTTGTATTGATTCTAAGCATAATGCTACAAACATCTTGATCACGTGTTTGTTAATACCAGGTTTTAGAAGTTATCATGGCTATTGAAGCTTTTAAGCCGGATATGGATAGTACAACTGTAAAATATACAACATCGATAAATAGTTGTTGATTAAAGAGGCACGGATTATAAAATTAATTGGTTATGAATCTAAAGACTTAGAACTTAAAGCAATGTGGAGCTTACGTTATTCACACCGACAGGTGGAGTTCTAGTTCGCATATTAGAGTCTTTTCCATCACGACAGTGGGTTGCAGTGGATTTCCAAGGAAATATGTCTATTCTAATTAGGTATTGCACACACAAAACAAAGATGAGAAAGTGAATTGAAAAGAATAGTGTTTCATTACTAAGGTGAAGTTTTGAACTAAGATATTCTTAATATAAGAGTTTAAAAGTAATTTACATTCATTTGTTAGATTATAGTAGTTTAGTTATAAAACCTATTAAAAAGGATTTCCTTAGTAATCAAGTAATTTTGACTAGCTAATACTTGAGGGCGATATTAGTAATCAACATAAGTTGGTCACACTATTACTAAAATTGAGCCGTTATACTTGCGGCCACGATCAACACCTCAAAGTAAAAAGTTAAATCAATCACCAAGGCTAAGCCACTATATAGTTTTTCTTAATCTCCATAGACGAGCATCAAGCTTATGATGACAAATATTGAATCTCAAGATACAAAAATCACTTAATTAATTTCATTTACAAAGAATATTTAAGATATTACCACAATCGAAGTCGATAGGAGATTTTTTATCACCAATAATTATCATTTTACATCCATTTGTTGGAATGGTGGAATACAATGATACTTCACTTAACTTAGCTATAAGCACTCGAGCTAAGTCTTTTATTTAGTGAGTTTTTCATAAACATCCTTCCATTCTTTATATCACTCTTTATTTTTCTTTAAATATACATTCATTTTCTTCTTTATCTTTATATTCTTATGTTCCCTGCTCTATTTTCATTGGAAACCGTTATTCTTTTTATGTGAATCCATTCTCACTTTTTTTCATCGCTAAATTCCCTTCTCCATTTCAATCTGTGAGTCACTTTATTTTTTTCATTTAAAAACTCTTGTTAGTTTTTCTCACTTTCACTATAGTCAATGAAGTATTCTTTCCAACTTAGTAAAGTTTATTGGTTATTTTTCTATTTTTTCCTTCAATTGTGGTATAAACTCTTTTCAATATATATATAAACACACATATAAAATACTTGATTAATAATCTTTGTATAGAAAGATTCTTAAAAGTATTTTTTGTTTACCTTGTAGTATTGTTTCGATCTTCTACCCATTACAATGTATAATATAAAGCAATCAATCCCCTCTAGACTCCTCCAGTGCATACACACTCAAGATTAAGTTAAATATGGTACAAAAACTCATTTCCATCATAAAATCTCTATTTTCATGGGTAATAAAAATATCCTTCTATTTATATCCAAATTATATTCAATTCAATTCATATATTCCTAACCAAAATAAAGTAAAATGAAAAATATTACCTAAATTGTGGAGATTTTCAAAAAGTTTTAGTCAACTTCAAATATTAAATAAATTCTACATGTCGAGTCTTCCATACTTGTCTTTTTTATGGTTCACTTCACAAAATACCATCAAACTCATTCCAAGCCTTATTCTTAAGGTTTAAAAATGACGTCGGGTTTTTCAACAAAACAAATATGCCTCTTGAAGCATAAGAGAATTAAATATGAAATATAAACTACTTTTCGAAATAGACAATCAAAAATCAAATAATATCAAAATGTAATGAAGTAAATCATTCATTCTCATTAATCGTGTCAAAGAAAGTTCACATTACACACATAAAATTAAACATTAAAAAAATTAAAAGGTATTTTACATAGAACTAAATTCATCGTCGATATCTTCAGCTCCGTCATCATTCCTTGTTGTAGTAGGTTGTGAAGTGTAGTTATCAGCGGGGTTATAAACTCTTCATGGAAATCTTAATTGCAATGACAGAATGTTAATGCTCTTCCTTAGATCTAGCGAGCTTTTGACCACCCTTCTTTCCTATATGGAATGGTGACGTGCCAAGGTTTTCTTCTCATCTAGCATCTCATAATTCCTTAAAATATGCTTCTCATTACGCCTAAAACCTGAAAATAAGATTTGAGAAACCTTTCTTTTTAGCCTTTGCTGGAGCTATAGAATTGCCCTCTTCCCCTGTAACATTTACTTGAGCCATCAGACTTGTTGCTTGCATTGCTTCTTTTTATGTTCTACTATAAATTCTTTACCTATGTCTTCGATTCTAGACTTCTTATCTCGTTAAGCTCCCTCTCGTCTTCCAAATTATTATGCCCTTCGACTGCTTTCCTTCTCTTGACCGTAGCGTTAGTGATGGTCCTCTGGGGTAGCACATCAAATTCAACCTTATGGAAACCAACCTTGGCTTTCATACAGAGCTGAGTAATCAAAATAGGGATTAGTATACCATCACGCTTCATGGTCTTCATAGCATGTCTCTTTGCATCGTGGATTGCATACCCAATGTCAATATACCCTTTCTTCGCAACAATGTAGTAGAGTAAAGCGGCTCTATGGTTTTTCACTTCAAAATAATGTGTAGTAGCATATAAGAAGACATCTATGATAAAGCTCTAGCATTTGGTGATTTTTCTAATGTTGGTGGTTTCGATGAATTTTAGGTGACCCTCTACATTGAGAGCAAATCCCGGTTCCAAAATCACCTATGAGGTTTCTTGAATTATTGTAAATGTGTATGATTCCTTACGGACATAGTTGATGTTGGGGTAGTCGGGTCTTCATCTAACTTCGGCATTTGGAAGTCTATAATGTATGTTCAGTGTTATGGGTGAAATGTTAATTTCTTTCCTTAAACTATCACTTCATTAGGATTATCACTGACATATTCATTGGCATAAAATTGGCGAACTAATTTTGAGCATTCCTTTACTAATTTACCTTCATAGTCTCTAAGAAGGTGTTCCCAATACCTTTCTCTTATGAAGTTTACGATTTTGTCTTCATATTTGTGCACATTTAGGATTTGGAATCCTTTATCGGGTATGATAACTCTTTTCGTATCTCAAAAGTATCTAATTTTTTCTTTGAGACTGAAAAATCTCATGGAGTCACAAGGGACTTATGTGTTCGAGTCTAAGTAGCCGAAATCCTCATCTAAGCTAGGCAGGGTAAGTGTTCTAAACACTGCCCTCCCAATTCTCGATTCCCTAATACTAATCCCCGTGGGTTGAATGGACATTTGTTTCCCCAAATAGTTCTTCTTGGGTTTTTCTATTATAATTCTTTTCCCTTTCTCTTGTTCACTAAATCTACCTCTTCCTCTACCTCTTCCCGTCATAGTAATCAAATCAACTACGATGAATCAGTAATTCAAAAATCATGTATTTGATATGAGAAAATGTATTGAAGGTAGGACGTTTATTGGCATTCAATTGCGATCGAAAAACTTGAAATAAATTTTGTAAAAGGGTAAATTTTACAAAGCTTATTTAAAAATAATGGAAGTCAACAGTATGAAATTAAATCTATCAGAATTGTCTTTCAAGAATTTGAGAATTACACTTTCGATTTGTTCAAAATTCGATTTCGAACTTATTGCTAATACTTTTCTAAAATCTCCATAAATTTCAAAACTATGCAATTAGTAAACCAATTATCACCATCATTACTATATTGAATCTATTAGATCCAATGAAACCTTTAATTAACAATATTTTCGAAATCAATTGCAAATTTATGCATTGCCATTTGACATAATTAATTTTTTAGTTCAACTGTATCATCTTGTAAGGCTTGAATTATTTGATCTTTTGCTTTAATTGAATTTTCAAATGCTATTGTTTTATTGATTAATGCAGGTGTTCTATATCTTTGATAATTATGATTGTCTACACTATTACCTATATTTGGTTTTAGATATAGGGTTATTGCTAGAAATGTAATTAGGTTGAATAGGATTATTATAATAATTCATCAAAGCGTTAGCCTTTTAATTTGATTTTGTTGCACCAATAGATATTCATCGTATAGATGATTGCCTCATTGCAAAAAGCATAAATTTTACTTTGAATTGATCTATGTTTTAATAATAATTCAACCATGCTTTTTAGTTCAAATTTATCATCCGATGTCTCGATTATGTTTTTATTAATTTCACAAGAACGGGTTTTCATAAAATTGTTTTATTACAATACTATTTTGATTGTTTTGTCATTCTATTAGTTGTGTCTCTTGCTAATGTTGGTGTCATGTTGAATAAAGATCCTCCACATAATGTGTCTAGGAATCTTTATTCTAATTTGTTTAGTCATTTGTAAAAGTATTCTAATAAAATCGTTCTATGTGAACCCTTGTTTTGGACATAATGATATCAATATTTGGTACTTATCTCAAAACTTATCAAAAGTCTCTTCATTTTCCATCCTAGCATTACCAATTCGTTTTCCATCCGGACTAGTTTTACATGCTAGAATGTATTGATCTAAGAGTGTTTCTAACATTTTAGACCATGTGGTTATTGGATTTTAAGGGAGATAGAATAGTCAATCTTGAGCTTGACCTATTAAAGAAGAAGGAAAAGCCTTGAGTTTGATACATTCTAACTCTATGTTTTTGGGTTGCATCACACGTACTATATGTATTTATTTCCTAATAAATTGTTGAGGGTTTTTATCGCCTTCACCTTGAAAGTGAGGTAAAGAATTGATGGATCCCGATTTTAATTCAAATCAAAAAATCTATACGAAAAGCAATACACATAGGTTCATAAGTTGTGACATTTTTATTGGCTTCCCTAAAGGTAAGTTTTTGTTCGATGTGTGTCATATTATATGATATGCAACGAGAAAGATTCTTAAAAAATTATTTTAAAATCGCCGACAACATTACCAAAAATTGACACGTGTCGAGCGTGTACAATAAATCTCCCGCATTTATTATGATATTAAATTTTGTAGTGGTGATAAGTGGGATCGTCTCCACGTAAGTTTTACAAATTCCTTAAGAAGAGGGGTTTTATTATTTTTATTTTTAATTTAATTCAATTAAAACTAGAATTTAAATTAGTAATATTTAAATATAGAAATCAACTAAACTAACTTAATTAACACAAATCAAAGTCACTAAATTCAACGCAATTCAATTTAATAAAAAATAATATAAAATAAACCTCTAAACAAACTTCCTAAACAATGAAACATCAATCAATTTTGCATCCAAACATATTACTTCAAGCGTATAGATATGAACATATTTTATAAAGTATCCTAGATCATTAAACTCTAATCATAAGTAAGTAGACAACCCTTAGCAAGCCATCAGTTTTTCTTATACCGGTAGAAAAGCCATGTTCTAATTTTATCGAGCTAACCCTTTGAATACACAAAAAAATTAACTTTACGCAATAAAATCGCATTACACTTAGTGAAAACTTCAAACTACTAAATTTAATATCATTGGAAAACCACTTAAATACTAGACTTAGATCTCAAATTCACCTAAGACATCTAAATAGTAATAGACCTTTCAACCAGTCTTAGTTACTACTTTAAATTAGATAATGAATCAAAACATCACAATACACATTGGCCACTACGAACGTAACACCTAGATTCATGATTGCAATCCGAAAATAATAACCTATAAAATTAGTGAATTAAAAAATACAATTAGTTTAAAGCATTAAGCACAAAATCATCTCATCATGACTATATTGCAAAACGGATTAAGTCCATATCAAGAGTTTGTTTAGATTAACAAACTACTCGATCATGATCATAAATAACGTCATAACAGAATAATTGAAAGACATAATTAAAAATACCTTACTGAAAGCTTGAATCTTTCTATCTTCTCCAAAAGCAATAAAAACAATAAAGAATGCCCTCCAAACTAGAGAAAGAAGTGTTAAAACTATCAAAGGCTCTTGATTTCATAGTCTAGGGTTCACATATATAGCATCTTATATAATACATATCCCAAACCAACTCTAAATCCTTGTTGTAATCTAAAATCTACGAAACTGAAATCAGCGATTCCAATTTTAAATGGAATCGCTAGGAAAATCCTTGAAAAACTACCTTAGTGCTCCATCGATCTGAGTAGCAATTCCTAGTAAAAATTATGAATTGATCGAGAATTGTTAGCTTTAATTTCCAGTTCTTCCTTGATTCCTTTGGTGAATCATCATGCAATCTTTCCACTAGGTCAAATTATTCATTTTCTTCCTATTTTCATTCGATTTTTCAAATAGTCCAATTATTTCCTGAAATAATAAAAATAAGAGAAACTTTCGTGTAACATAGTCTTTTACATCTAAATTACCTTAAATTGTACTACAAAACATGTTTAATTATTGACTTATCACATCTCTTCCAAAACTCGCCTATTTTCTGCTCATATTCTTCTTCTCTCCGTGGTCTCTCTTCTAAGTATCTCATTTCTTTCTCTTTTTTCCTCTTAATCTACATAGAATGACACTTGTTTGGTACTTTCTATGTATTCATCGGTGATAGTCATTTCAAGGTGAACATTCAACCCAAGACCAATAACAAGAACTTGGTTTTATTTGCAGAATTATGTAATCATCAAGGGAAAGGTAACCCTTCATTCTTGTTAGTAGTCATGGCATTCCTAATCGAATCATATATTACTTTGCTTACATCAATGTAACCTATCCCTTAAACGATGTAATATAACAACGTCGCCTTGTATTTCACAACCTTGTAGTATTCCAAACTCGACTGCAGGCTCGCATTGATAAAATAGTTCCATGCTTTAGTGGTTTTCCTAAAATCTTTAGTTTAAATGGGTTTTGGATACCCATCCTTATCCAAAATGAATCCATCCCCTGGAATTCTTCTAAAACATTCTGTATGGTTTCATGAGGAAATCCATGTCTGAATCCATATTTAGGTTCAGAGTATTCATTATTTTTTGTCCTATAAGATCCCAGTAAACTATTGTACCAATTTCTTCTTTTGGGTGAATGATCCACTGGTTTTCCGGACCGTGGATATTATTTTATTATTACTCACATGTTTGTTTGAATAAAACTCTCGAACTAAAATCTCAAAACCCATTTCTTTACGAATCTTCGAGTCATTATGTCGTCCCTAGTCAACAATCCCCAATCCCTCCCCTTATTATGTTCAAAATCCTAGGCCCGTACTTTATTTAATTCTTCATATTAAAGCCCCTATCCAAGATTATTTTTCTATTCTTACTAATGTCGCTCTTTATCCTAGCAAGGCCTTATCATTTATCAAATTATTTGCCAAAAAAAAAAAAGAATTCTCAAAGTCTCCTCAATATTTTCTTCTTCTTTCGATTCATCATTAAAATCTAAAGGTGGAGAAAGTTCACTTGGTGTTCTTACTCTAGGATTGCTTATTGAAATCCCTGTAAGCCTAATAGATATGGTGGGACTTTGGATTTCATTTTGAATTTCTCTACTAATGCTCCATTTCCTTTCTCATCTCTTTAACTTTTACCCTTGCCACTTCTGGCCTTTTTTTTTTAAATCAAAAATCAAAGTTCTAATAACGATTTAAACCTATGGATCATAAAAAATGTTTGTCGAATATAATTTAAGTAGAATTCAAAATTATACTTAAAAGGATAAATTCATTTGGAAACTTTGCTTAAAAATCAAACAGAAATTTAAAATGTGGCATCGAGGTTTTACTCAATTATAAACTTAAAATCAGTTTTCCGAATCTTTCATAATATAAAATAATTGCATGATAAATTCTAATCTTTTCCCAAACAAAACAAAATAATCCCCCAAACTCATTTAAAACTCAATTTCAAATCAATTGCAAGCATACATCTTTTTAATTGATAAAAATATCGAAATTTAAAAAATATTGAATTTGTAAACCAACGATTATTGTAATTGCATTGCCAAATCTATCGGAATCAATGAAATCATTTATTCTGGTATTAGGATGAATTTCAATAAAACAATTTTGAAATCAATTGAGAAATTTTGCAAAAAAAAATCCATCAAACAAAAAATTCATCGGAATAAAGAGCTAGGGCTTATCATGATTACGTTCTTGAGAGTGAATCCCTCAAGATATATGCTCTTGAACTTCTCTAAATTAATTTTTCATGCTCCTAGTCAAAATCCCCTAAACCTTAGTTTGGTTCTGCTCTCTCAAATTCAAACATTTGGGATTGAACGAAACTAGAATGAGGTGGGAATCACTTAAACACACTAAAATTGAGTTTAGGGAGGCTGAATATAAGCAAGAATTTGATGTTTGGTTGAAGGGATGCAACAATTTATGTGTGTGAAGTGGGTTTGTGTTTGGCGATTTGGGGTTTTATTTTAAAATCTCTATAAGGTGACCAACGATTCATATTTTAAGTGGTATCGTAAGGAAATTGCTCTTTTAATTAGTAAGATTAAGGCATGCTGCCTCATCGATGTTGCCAGCAATTTTACATTATAAAGCTAAATCGCCATTGATTTGCCAGACGTAGATTTTCAATTAAGTTTTTGGTTACTGTCACCAATTTTGCCAGCGATTCCTAGTGTTGTTTCAAATTGTTGAGGATCCGCTAAGCTTATTTTACTTTTTTTCAAATTGTTTCATAATTGACATATACATCATTCATAATAATTAATATAGAGGTAGAATTTACTGGAAATTTGAAAGTTTGATTAGGATATGTAACTAACTAATAATTTTATTAATTAAATAAATAAACAAACTAGCAAGTAAATAATGTAAACTTGCATAGAGGTCATAGAAACAAAAACAACTAGATCACTCCTCCTTATTTGAAAGTACCTTGGAGTTTAAATTTCAAAAATATTTCAAATGCAAGAGTTGAAAAGTGAGAGAATAAAAACATATTATTTATATACTAAACTCCTAATAAAATTAAAGCACGAATACACATAGGATATGATATGCGTCCCACAGAGCGCTTTTGTTTACTATCGTTGGCTCAATTGAACCATTATAGAATTGGGTCGGATCTCTAAAATTGAATTTAGGATTGTCCACTCTAGTGTCATTCCAGAAAGTAAGTGTTTGACCATTAATCTTTGAATTGATCGTTTTGTTCAGAATATGCATAACATCTTGAGAATTAGCTAAGAAATATCGTCTTAAACTTAAAAGAGGATATTCATTAATGCATGACCAAAAAATATGTGGGTAAGATGTACTTGTCCACTCGAATAAGTACATTCGTAACCACCCTTATTGGTTGAATTGAAGTACCATCTGGTAGAGAAACTCATTTAGAAACAAGTGCAATCAGCTACATTTGAGTGTGTAAAAAGAAATGGGCATGAGATTTGCATTGAAACTTGTGTCGCACTAAGCTCTAAAGTATCAAGCCCATTTGATTTTTATTGTGCAAATATATACCTCCAGGATCATTAAGCTTCATAGGGCTTAAATTCGGCTTTTTATTTTTCTTAATCTTCTTAGATTTAAAACCTCATAGCTTGTTAGCACTCTTTCCATTCTCTAGTTACTAACTCTCCATTTTTTAGTTAGTTTCTTTTCATTTAAAGTGTCTTCAACTTGTTCTTTCTTTGAAACTTCATTATCAGTTTTCATTATTACTGCATTAATTGCATAAATTTCAACCTTAAGGTTATCATAATAGTTTAACCCTAGGAAATCATTATCATTAATTTCATTGTCAAGTAATTCATCATATTCATCATAATCATGTTCATTATTAATTTTGAACGTAATAATTTTGTCTTCAAATTCCATAGACATCGTTCCTTAAAAAATATCTAACTTAATTTTAGATATTTTAAGAAAAAGTTTACCTAATAGTAAAGGTAGAAGATTGAGTGATATTGAATCTCCCATTTTCATGACATAAAAGTCAGCTGAAAATACTAAGTCGTTTACTTTCAGCAAGATTTATTCTAATGATCCATATAGTTTAATAGTTTTATCGTCCGCTAAAGTAAGATTTTTTAAGGTATGCTAAAGTAATTGATGCTCTGAGATTATTACGTGTATTAGTCAATGATCCTATTTTCAATTATTCATATAATTTAACTGACATTACATTAATTGATGCTCCGATATCACACATAGAAATTTCAATAGAAGAGATACCTATTTTAATAGGTATACCAAACATTATTGGGTCGAAACATTTCACAGGTATTTTCTTTAAGGTTGACACTTTTTGCCTTCTATTTTTCTTAGATCCATCTAAAAATATGTCTTAAGATTCAGGAAATTCTTTAATAACTTCATCATAACTTGATAATTTCATAATTAATTTCATTAAGATTTTATCAATTTCTATTTTCTTAAATACTTCACAAATGTCTTCTTTGATTTCTTCCTTCCTAGCATCCGTTAATTATTGTGGAATGGGAGAAATAAAATGCATATCATCGTTCAATTTATAAATATTATTATCTTTCTTTTGGTCAATTAATTCGAAATTTTGTAACGATTTTTCATAGGCTTTAATTTTGGCCAAATATCATGAATATAGTCTTTCAGGAAAAGATGTACATTTTAATTCTTCAACCATCCATTCCCTAGTGAGAATGACATTGGTCATCATCTCTTCTTCTTCTTCTTCTTCTTCTTCTTCTTCTTCTTCTTCTTCTTCTTCTTCTTCTTCTTTTCATTTCTCTTAGGTGTTTTTTTTACGTATGTGTTTCTCTTTCATTATCACAAAATAAAGTGTTAACTTGTGTTTGATTAATAGTTTGAGTGTGTCCTATAGTTTGATTTCTTAACTAATTAATTTGTAGGTTCATCTAATTTAATTGACTTTTAAACTCATTAATAGATTTATCGACTTTAATTTGATTTTGAGAAATTTGCGTAAAGTCTTGATGAGTTTGGGTCATAAAATTATGTAGTATTTGTTCTAAGTTCGGATATGTAGTTGAACCAGGTATTGAGGTTATTGAATTGGTATAGATTGCATTTGTGCTCTTGGTTTATAGGTGGCTAAGATTTGAATTTGGTTTCCGGGTGTAGTAACTATTGTTATTATATTGATTTTTATGAGGACCAAAAAGTTAGTTTATAACCACATTGACTTATTCAGTGTTTTCTTCATGTAAAGTAGGACAAGTATAAGTAGGATGTGTAACTTCATTACAAAATCCACATTGCTTCACTTAGTTTGATCTATCTTTTAATAGTAACTTGACCGTGCTAGATAATTTATCAACTTTTTGGTCAAATGTATTAATTCTTTTATTATTAACTTCATAAAGTTTCTTTCTTGATGCGTCTGTCACGGCCCAAATATTTAACCTCGTTTTAATTCCTTAATCAGGATCATCGACCCTTGACGTGGGACCTACACTGTGATACGTGCACCGACTGAGGCACGTGGCCAAGGTATATCGTATGTTTGTATTGATGCGTGCCTAGTGTTATGTATTGTGTAGACTTACTAAGTCAGTTTGTACAGTTGTAGGCGTCGAGACGAGAGCGGGGACACGCCTCGAGTAGCGTGTGAGCCAGAGAACCAAGTAGTTAGCATTTTGGTAAGTCTTATTTAATACTAATATGAAATAAGGAATTACTTATAAGCCTATAGTTGTGTTTGTTAATGTAAATCAAATTAAAGGCCTATAGTTGAGTAAATTAAATGGAAAGCATAAGATTGATCTAGAGATACACATTGGCACATCTAGGAACTAGGTGAGTAATGAAATGGTGTCACTTGAGGTTGAGTTAGTGGGAGTTAATAGGATATATGACAAAGGTGGACCATTAGATATTCCTAGGGATACATAAATCCAAGAAGATTAAAGGCTAGGAAGGAACATCACCTTAAAATATATTATTAGTGATCAAACAACATGCAACCAAATCACTCATTCATTTTTTCTGAAGAAGAAGAAGGAATTGCTGGAGAGAAGCGAATCATCAAGGTGTTGAAGGAATCCATTAGAGTTTGTGAGAAATTCTCAAGCTAGGGTGTTACATCAACTAGGTACACATCTTTTTAGTTGAAATTAGAACAAGTTCTGGTTTTAGGCTAATTTAAGATAGTAGATGATTGAGTATTTGCAATTAAATTATATATTTTGATTTCTCATTTCAAGATGATAATCTAGCTATATAGGAGTTCTTAATTTGGTTTTGAAATCATAAAGATATGAGTTTTTGAAGTTGCGACACCAAAAGTAGAAATTTGCATGTTGTATAAGGAATCAACCTGGGTAATTTGGTCATAATATATCCATTTTAGATCCAAATTGATCCAAACCAGTGGCATTTGAAAGCTTATTTAAAGAGGAGTAACTAAAGGTATTTTGATTCAAATGTTTCTATGTCCAAACATGCTCTACAAGTAGGTGCTGGAATTAAAAGGAGAGTTTTGAAACTAAATCCGTTAAGGGCATGACTCCCTAACTACTTATCCAAATGAGTTGAAATTTTAGTATGTTTTGACACTAAATCCGTTGATCGGATTAAATTTCAGTTAGACCTATGTCTACTAAAATCATGATATCTCCTTCATTCTAAATCAGAATTTTGCAAACTAAACCTTTCTGGAAAAGCTAAGAGAGAGACCAACAATAATTGTATTGGTGAAGGGTTTCAATATTTTGAACATTTCATGCCTAAAAACTGCGTTAAATTGTAGGACTGAAATTGAGACTTAATTTAGTCTTTAGGGAATGATTTAGGAAGATTGATTTAAAGTCTATTGAACCAATTTAAATACACAATAAACACCACTAAATTGAGCTTAAACCCACTATATTTGAACTAATGAGATACCAAACTCAGGAACCTAGGAAAATAGTACGGGAGAGCGAATACAAGATTTGGAGTATCGGGAGGCTGGTAAAGCTAGGACTTTACTTTGTTGCTGTGAGTATACCCAATGGCAACTTTACTTGGCATTCCATTTCTATTAATTGATGTCCTTGCATAGTCCTTTTGACTATTTTTCCTTTGTATTCTTATATCATGTGTTCTTTGTGTCTATGCTCACTTGATGAGTCTAGTTTGCATGATATCCATTCATTTGATTTGATTCATTGATTCTATCCCATGCTATGTCTATTCTTGTTGTTTTAAATGTGAATTGAATGATAAATAGCATGCTATTAGGCTAGTGAATATCTTATAAATGTTTAAGGGGACTTGTATTCCTTATTTGTTTAGGTGTGTAGATGTGTCTATGCCTTGACAATCCATACTTGGTATTTCTTGAAATTTAAAAAGTAGTTTTCGTAATTAGGTCCCGTACTCGATCGAGGTGTGCGCAACTCACGGGATTAGAGTCCCTGGGGATGTTGGCACATGTTACCTGACTTTGTATGACACTCAGGGTTAGAGTCCCTGCGGTGGTCTACACACCGAGGTTAGAGTCCATGGTAACACTTTGATTAGAGTCCCTTGTACTATATGATTATTGAGTCGGAGTGACGCGTTTCACTGCCGACCGGACCTAAATCACTACTACTTAGCCTAGTGTCAGTATCACTTGTTTAACTCTGGTATTTACTCGCATATGGTTTATTTTCCAGTTTTCCCATTATATGCTTTTAAATACCATTTGAATATTTGGAAATGCAAATTAAACTTTTCATAGGAGAATATTGTTTTATTCTTGTACTCGTCGTCCTTTTTATGACAAAGTGGGTGCAGAGCCGACTACCAGCAGGCTGGGTAAGGAGAAAATCGGCGATTATCCCTGAGCTCGCTGCGCGTCACTGCATCGATTATAGGTTTTCTTTTGGTATTTTGATTGTATATGTTATATATGTCTTTCAAATACTATTTGGGTTGTATATTGGTTTGAGCGTTAGTTTCCCCAACTTGACTTAGACTATTTTACTGTTTCAATGCATTTTGAGGACTTTATATATGTGATGTCGTTTCCTGGTTTTCCACACTTAGGATTATATAAATGGCTTCCGCATAAATTACTAATTGCTTCCGCATAATCAATAAGACTTCCGCTAATTAATTAATTTAATAAAAAGTTTTAATAAACTCTAAATTTTATAAACTGGTAGGGCTAGTGTATTACTTATACTGAACATAAGAAAAGAGGCATCTATGTTGTAAAGGCTGACTAATACGTAGTTAAGTCCTGCTTGGATATGATTAGGGTTTAATTACGGGATTAGGCCGGGCGGTGCCCTAGATTAGGAGAGGGGTCGTCACAGTGTCGATCTTTTCATCATGTTGTTTAGATTGTTTAGCCACTTTGTTAATAGCTTCTTTTGCTAAAGTTGGTGTCACATCAAATAATGGTCCACCATATATGGTATCTAATAGTCTTTATTCAAAATGATTAAGTCCTTTATAAAAATATTCTAATAAGCCTCTATGTATATCCATGTTATGGACAAAACGAAGTTAATCTTTGAAATCTATCCCAAAATTCAATGAAGTTATCATCATCTTTCATTTTTACGACTGTGATTTATTTTTTATAGGAACTAATTTTTCTTGTAGCCATATATTGATCTAGAAAAACTTACAACATTTGAGCCCATGTGGTTATTAAATCTTGAGGAAAATAAAATAATCAATCTTGTGTTTGATCTTTTAATGCAAAAGGAAAAGTTTTAAGTTTGACTTGTTCTAATGTACCGTCTTTAGGTTTCATCCAATCGCCTTCATGTTGGTATTCCATTATAAGTTTTTGGGGGGTCTTCATTATATTTACCATAGAAATTAGGTAGAGCACTAATGAATCCATATCTTAGTTCAAATTCGAAAAATCCCTCAAAATTGGCAATACACATTAGTTCTTAAGCAGTGATATTTTAATTGGATTGCATAAAAGTAAATTCTCTATTTTCATTATTATTAATATTATTAAGTTTATTATTGGATTTCATTGTGGTAGCTTGATGTTCATTACATTTTTGTTGTCTTCAATTACGATTGAAAGTCTTATCTACCTCAAGATCAAATGGATGTAAATATCCTGTGGAATTAAAACAACGAAGTGGGTAAACCATACAACATCTTAAACTCCTAAGAAATTTTGTAAAAATCTCGGGCAACGGCACCAAAAACCGACTTATGTCGAGTGTGTAAAATAAGTTTCACGTATTTTCATGGCCCAAATTTCTAAATCCTAGTTTAATTCCTTAATCAGGAGTGCTAACCTATGACACGAGACCCGCATCAAGATATGTGCACCGATCGAGGCAAGGTGGTTGAGGTATGTGTTAGATTTTATTGTGATGTATGCCAAGTGTATTATATATGTGTTGGCTATTAAGTCACCCCTACTAGTGTTTAGTTATCAAGACGTGAGTGGAGACATGCCTAGAGATGCGTGCCGACGTGGAACCAGGGTAGAGAGTAATGTGGTAAGTTGGTTTAAGCTTAATGTAGCTTAAATAGTAGAATTAATGTGGTTATAGTTGATTTTATATTAAATGTAACCTAAATTAGCAAGTTAAAGCAATAGCTATTTGATGATTCTCGAGATACCTGTTGGCATATCAAGAGACCAATTGAGTTTAAATTTATGTTAGCTAGATGGAAATAGTGGAGAGTTATGAAAATTGTGTCAATGTGTAGGCCATTATATTAGTCTCGAGATACATTTGTATATTAAGATCAAATGTTATTAATCAACCTTATCCCATATATATAAAGCATGAGATTAACATGTATTTGATTTCATTTGAATACTTAAAGAATAAGCAAAACAATCAGACAAAATCAACAAGGGTGTCGAAGAAGATTTGGTGCTTTGGAGGTGGAGATCAAGCTAGGTGTGGTGTACAGGTAATTCTACTTACACCACTAGTTTGGTTTAATTTGGTGAATTCATAATAAATATGAGGTGTGGCTAATCTTATGGTTATAATAAGTTCTTGAGGTCTCCTGTGGGTTAGACGAGGGACCCCATGGTGTTGGAGTTGACTATATGTGGAGAAGACTCAAAATTTAAAGTGCAAAACTTAGGGTTTTCCTGCACATTGCATTCTAGATGAGCAAGCTAGCGTGTTACCTGTATGTAGCGCGCTAATAAGGTCAATAGCGCTAGACATGTTACCCAACGCGCTAGGTGCTCTGACAGCACAAAATCTGCAATTTCCTAATTATAACTTAAACACTTTAAACAATTCTAATATCCTAAATTAAGGTCTGAATAGACTAAAAATGTGTTAAATGATATCAGGACCCTAAGAAAAAGTCTCGAGGTTTCGGATATGAGTTTTAAGGTGTCGGAAGGCCAGATTAGCTAGGAAATTTGCGTGGGTTATAACTAAACTATTTGATATATTTATTTGCATTTCATTCAAGTTTTGTTATTCATTTCTAGTCATTTTGACTGATTTGACTATTGTACTCTAGATACCATGACTTGCTTTATCTCTCATTTCATGGGTTTGCTATCATGGTATTATCTTTTGATTGAATAGTGTCATTGACTCTAAATAAAGTGCTATTTTATTTTTGATTGTTGAGACACTTAGTTAAAGGAAATAGCATTCTATTAGGTAAATGTTTGATGGTGTTGGAAGCCTATTCTCTTTTGTGCATTAGACATGTAATTACTTTGTTGGATTCCCAAACTATGTCATGTTTTAGGTATGAAAGTAGTTCTGAAAGTAGTTCTTGTATCTAGGACCATGATATAATAGAGATAGCACGACACACACTTCGGGGTTGTTGGGATCTCACCATTATCGTGAACAGCACACAGGGTATAGGACTCATGTTTCTTGGCCAGTATACATTACTTGTAAAGAGCACTTGTGAGTATTTATATAAGAGATGGGAATTTGTGAAGATGTAAAGGCATTCGTGATATTAATTACACCCTAAATAGTGGAATAAGGTTAATGTGATGTAACTCACGGCCGACCAGCCCTAGATCATTACTACTTAGCCGAGTGACAGTTTCATGTTGTTTAACTAGAATATCTTATAACATGATTCTTTTTTTGCCTAGTGGCTATTGTTATGCCTTCAAATACTTGTTGTATATTCAAAAATATGAACAAATGTCTCTCACTATTACTTTCCACTTTCATGTATTCACTGTCCTTTTTATGATGGTGGGTGCAGATCCATAAGTAGCAGACTAGGCAAAAAGAAGATCGATGACTACTTATGAGCCTGTGGAGTGCTGCTACATCGAATTTTGTAAGTTTTTGGCTTTGTTGTATGACTTGTATATTTCTATCATATACTTTTTGGGTTGTACATATTATGGGTTGAAATATAGTACCTTGACTAGATACATGATGATATATTATTGTCGTTTTGTTGTATATATAGATGTGATCTTTATGTCCTGGTTTTCTACATTCTTAGGAATTATGGTAAAAGTTTTCGCTAAATTGTTAAGAGTTTCGCTAAATAAATTCTAAGTTAGTAAAATTTTAATTAACTCTTATTTATTGATTGGCATATGATAAGAAAATACTTAATTGAAACGTTAACTTGTAGGTAGAAAGTTTGTGGAAAATCTTGACTAATTCATTGTTAAGTCCTACGTGGTAAGATTAGGGGTTAATGAAAAGATTAGGCCAAGCAGTGCCCTAATTAGAGAAGGGGTCCTAACAGGTGGTATTAGAGCCTAAGTTTATAGAGCTTAGGCATTGGAATGTAGTTATTCTATAACGTGATACCAAAGCTACTGTTGGTAGCAGGGACCAACTTTTCTAATAAGTAACAAACTAAATTTAAATAAAACATAAAATTTTAGCTATGGAAAACCAGATGATCCATGCCAAGAAACTATTAGTTGGGAAGTGAGTGAAAGTGAGGTGGGGATGTATTATATGTACATGTTAGTTTCTATATGTATATATGCATTATCTACGTAGTAACTGATTTGCAATCTTTATCAACTTACAAACACCGATGATTGATTCACGCAATAGTGGGGATGCAGGTGCTATTGGCAGGTAGCATCCTATTCCATCTACCGATGATTTTCAAAGGTTGTATGACCGAGTATTCGCTCAGAGGCAACAGTTGGCTAAGTTCATAACTAGGATAACACCATGTTTTGATCCACCAGCACAGACACCGGTCCCTACTACTACTACTCCCACAATAATGACATTAGCTGCTTCGGTAGTATAGACTATATGGGTAATGACAGCACCAGCCATAGAAATAGTTGATACATCATTTTCCACGCCTACATCTTCTAGGTCGACATTAGAGGTTCAGTTAGTGAAGGATTTTATCATACTGAAGCCAGTTTACTTTAATGGTTAGCGAGACTTAGAGAAGATTGAGAAGTGGGTATTGTCTCAGGTGAAGGTGCATACAGTCTTAAAAATTAAGGACTAACTTCGGGCAGAGATTTCATCGTATACACTACAGAGAGATGATGATGTTTGATGGCATATGATGATAGCTTTTAATGGTGATTTCGAGTCTTGGGATGCATTCATGAAGAAGTTCTATCAGCAGTACTTCTCACCTGTAGTAATGAAGAAGTTGAGGAAAGAGTTCATGAATTTAAGATAGGGAGCTGATGAGTCGGTGAATGAGCTACAGAGATAGATATGGCTATTTGAGGTAGTTTGCTAGGGATCTAGTGAGAGATGATTATGAGGATATATACCATTTTGAAGATATATTGAGGTCAGATTTAAGGTTTTATGTGATCAGTTCAGGTGCTAAGACTTTAAGTGAGATCTGTGAGTGTGCACTTTCTCACGAGACCTACTATTTAAGTAGAGTTATCGATGGGGCACTGTTGGGACTAGCGCTGACATCATATCAAGTTGTAGATTTTGAGAGGAGGAAACAGAGGAGCAAAAGACAAAGGAGATGGGAAAGAGTCTCTCAGGGATTAGGGATAGTCACGAAAGATTAGGGATAGTCACGGTAGTTGTACCCTATATATCATCCCATATGCCATTGCAGAGTATAAATGGTAGATCTCCCTTGCCACCACCAGTCAGACCTGCGTTGCCAGCTCCCACTACTTTAACAGCTCTTCCAGCACCACCAGTTCCACGTCACCAGCAGTAGGGTGGTAGAGGTCGAGGTCGAGGCAGAGGTAGAGGTTGAAGTCGAGATGGTTCCCGATAGGGACAAAGACAGGCATTGGCCAATGATCAGACACAGAGTTAGCGTAGATCGATTACTTTCTATAGATGTGGTCAGGTTGGGCATATGATTAAAGATTATCAACAGCCAGCAGTTGTGATTCCACCGCAGAGTTCTGAGGGTGTACACATGGTACAACAGCCTGATATCGATGTCACACGAAGGCTCATTGAGGGTACAATTTCTACTTATGGTATAGATTTATATGTCTTGTTTGATTCGCGTTCTACAATATCTTTCATTTCTAGTCTCATGATAGGCATTTTGGGGTTAACACTGGTTAGAGTTATCGTACACTTGATTTTGAGTATCGCAGTCAGGGATAGAGTTTACCCTAATTGTCTTATTGAGGGATGTTCAGTAGAACTAGGCGGGGTAGAGTTACCTACAAACTTTCGGGTTCTCGATTTCGACGTATTTTTAAGGATAGATTGGCTAGCAGCGTATCACGCTCATATCAATTATTTCAATAAGATAGTGATATTTAAGATTCTAGGGTGTCTGATATTCATATATAGTGGAAGTATACCGAGAGCTAAGGGCGCAAGAGGATGACTTACGACTAGTGGAGAGATGGAGACTCTAGTATCATTAGACATAGTAGCAGAGAGTCAAGGACCCAGACTTCAGGAGATTCCTATTGTGTGCGAGTTTCCTGACGTGTTTCCGAATGACTTACTGGTTTACCACCACTTAGAGAAATGGACTTCATTATGGAGTTGGTACCAGGCACCAAACCTATTTATATACTATTGTACTGCATGGCTTCGAGAGAGTTGGAGGAATTGAGGAGTCGATTATAGGATTTGGGATATAAGGGATTCATTACAGCTTATATGTCGTCATAGGGAGCACATGTCCTATTTGTAAAGAATAAGGATGGTACTTTGAGGCTATATATCGACTATCGATAGTAGAACAAGATTATATTCAAAAATAAGTATATATTACCATAGATTGATTATTAGTTTGATCAGCTTAAAGGATCACAATTTTTCTCTAAGATAGACCTAAGATCAGAGTATCAATAGCTTAGGATCAAATATAAGGATACGTCCAAGAAAAAATTTAGCACCAGGTATGGACACTGTCAGTTTACGATTATGCCCTTTAGTTTGACCAACACCCCTACCATGTTTATGAATTTGATGCATCGGGTAATGAGACCATTTCTGCACTATTTTATGAAAGTTTTCATTAATGCCTGAGGACTCAAGAGGATCACAAACAGCACCTTAAGGAGACGATGTATACTTTAAGGGATAATAGACTCTACGCAAAGTTCAACAAGTGTGGATTTTGGATGTCAAAGGTCAAGTTTTTAGGTCATGTTGCTGGATCAGCAAGTATTGCTTTAGATCCGTCTAAGATTCGGGCTATTATGGATTAGCCAACACTGACATCAGTCACGATGATCAAGGTTTTTCCGGGGCTAGCACGATATTATCGTAGGTTCGTGAAGGGTTTCTTGAATATCAATTCACCGATTAGCAGATTGACTCTGAAAGACGTAATATTTGATTGGTCTTATGAATGCGATGATGCATTTTCTCAGCTGAAGAGGTTGTTGACTACCGTACCAATGTTGATATTGCTAGTGGCTTGATAGGAATACCTAGTATATATAAATGCTTCTCATATAGGTATAGATTATGTGGTTATGCAGGATAAATGCAGGGTGGCTTATGCATCCTGATAGCTGAAGATACAAAAGAAAAATTATCCCACTCATGACTTAGAGTTGGCAGCATTAGTATTTGCTTTGAAGATATGGAGACATCCATTATATGGAGAGAGGTTCACTCTCTACACTGATCATAAGAGTCTAAAATACCTCTTCACACAGAAAGAGTTGGACATGAGATAGCACAAATGGTTAGAGTTCTTGAAGGACTTGAATTTTCTCTAGAGTATCACCTAGGAAAGCTAACGTAGTTGTTGATGCGCTAAGTAGGATACCTACTGGAGATGCCGAGATTGTTAGATGTCATATGACACATGAGTATGAATTACTCGAGGCAGTACGATGATAAGTCTGTCAGATATTCCTATTGACACTCGGGTGATGATTTGTGCACAGATGAGGCTACAAACAGTGTCTACATAGAGAGTGTTAGAGGGTCAGAGAGCTGACATTCTATACCCAAGGTTCAGTAAGTTAGTCATGAGTATTGATTGTACTGAATGGACAAAGATGATGGATCGGTGTGTGAGAGATAAGATTCTTCAGGATTCACACCATTCCCGATTCACTATTCATCTAGGCGGGACCAAGATGTACTATGACATGAGAAGACATTTTTGGTGGTCAGGGATGAAAGCAAACATATCAAAGTTGATCAAGAATTGTGTGATTTGCAAGCAAATGAAGGCTGATCATCATAGACTTGGAAGATTATTACACACACTTCCCATTCTACGATGGAAGTGGAAAAACATAGTCATGGACGTTTTCAGGGGATTACCGAGGACTACTCATTGACACGATTCTATTTAAGTGATTGTGGACAGACTGACGAGATCTGCCCATTTCTTACCAGTTGCAACTCACTACATATTTGACTGATTGAGCATATTGTTTGAAATGGTAGTTATTAGGTTGTTTAGGGTACCATTGACTATCACGTCAAATGGAGATGATATGCATATGTCCAAGATGTAGCAAATTATGTAGGAGCAGTATAGTATGCGCCTACAGTTCAGTACAGCCTTTCACCCTCAAACTGATGGGCAGACTAAGAGGTTGATTCGGGTTCTCGAAGATGTGCTCAGGACTTGTGTACTCGAGTTTGGTAGATCTTGGGAGGAGTACCTACCGTTGTGTGAGTTTTCATACGACAACAATTATCAGGCTAGCATTGAAATGATGCCATTTGAGGCTTTATATGGCAGACCGTGTCGCTCGTCATCTTGTTGGGCTGAGCCAAATGACCAGAAGTTAATGGGGCTTGAAATTGTTATTAATCACACAGAGGGGCCTAAGATAGGCAAAAGAAGTATGCAGACAAGTATCGTAGCGATCTTACGTACACCTAGTGAGCCTTTATGTATTTAAAGGTTTCTCCTCAGAAAGGTCTTCACATATTTGGATTGAAAGGCAAGTTAGCACTGAGATTCATCAGGTTTTTCAAGATCAAAAGACGAGTCAAAAAGGTTGCTTATAAGCTAGATTTACCTCAACAGATGTCGAGGACTCATCCAGTATTTCATATTTCTATGCTTTGATTAGCTAAGTAGAAGGCAGATGTACGACCGACAATTGACCTAAGTCAGATTGACCTGAAAAACTATGTATTTCATAAGGAGCAATCAGCACATATCTTAGAACAAAAGGTATAGCAGTTAAGAGGCAAGTTTATCCCAAAAGTGTTAGTCAAATGACAGTTCCATAGATACTGGGAGCTCACTTGAAAATGAGAAGACTATATGCGATATAGATTTTTGTATCTTTTTTAGTCAGGCATAACTTTAACTTGAAGTTTAATTTCGATGATGAAATTTTCATTAGTTGGGAAGATTCGGCATGGCCCAAATTTTTAAATCCTAGTTTAATTCAATAATCAAGATCATTGACCCGTGACGTGGGGCATGCATCGAAATACGTGTAATAATTGTGGCAAGGGCTCGAGGTATATGTTAGATCTTTATGATGTATTTCTAGTGTATTGTATATGTGTAGGCTATTAAGTTACTCCTACTTGGATTTAGGTGTCAAGACGTATGTGGGGGCATGCCTCAAAATGTGTGCCGGCGTGGGACCGGGGTAAAGAGATGTGGTAAGTTGGTTTAAGCATATTGTAGCTTAAATAGTAGAATTAATATGGCTATAGTTGATTTTATATTAAATGGAACTTAAGTTAGCAAGTTAAAGCAATAGTCATTTGATGATTCTTAAAATACGTGTTGACACATCAAGAGACCAATTGAGTTTAAATTTGCGTTATCTAGATAGAGATAATGGAGAGTTATGGAAACTATGTCAATGTGTAGGTCATTAGATTAGTCTCAAGATACGTGTGTACATTAAGATCATTGACTATTAATCAACCTTATCTCATGTATATAAAGCATGAGATGAACATGCATTTCATTTCATTTGAATACTTAAAGAAGAAGCAAAGCTAGGAGAAGAAAATCAGAGAGAATCAACATGAGTGTTGAAAAAGATTTGGTGTTTTGTTGGTGGAGATCAAGCTAGGTGTGGTGTACAACAATTAGGTAATTCTACTTACACTACTAGGTTGGTTTAATTTGGTGAATTTATGATAAATATGAGGTGTGGCTGATCTTATGGTTATGATAAGTTTCTTGGGGTCTCTGGCAGGTTAGAAAAGGGATCCCAAAGTGTTGGAGTTGACTATATGTGGAGAAAACTCAAAATTTGAAGAGAAGAATTTAGGGTTTTCCTGCACTTAGCGTGCTACCTGTGTGTAGCGCGCTAATGAGGTCACTAGCGCGCTAGACATGTTACTCGGCTTGCTAGGTGCTATGAGATCACAAAATTTGCAATTTCCTAATTATAACTTAAACACCTTAAATAAGTCCAATATCCTAAATTAAGGTTTAAACACACTGAAAAACGTGTTAAACGATATCAGGAACCTAGGAATAAGTCTCAGGTTCAGATACGAGTTTTAAGGTGTCGGGAGGCCAAATTAGCTAGGAGATTTGCATTGATTGTAAGTAAATTAATTGAGATGTTTATTTACATTTCATTCTTATTTTGTTATTCATTTCCAGTCATTTGGACTGATTATTGTACTCTAAATATCATGACTTATTTTCTCTCTCATTTCATGGGTTTGCTATCATGGTATTATTTGTTACTTGAATAGTTTCATTGACTTTACATGAAGTGCTATGTCATTTTTTATTGTTGAGACATTTAGTTAAAGGAAATAGCATGCTATTAGGTAGATATTTGATGGTTTCGTAAATTTATTTTCCTTTGTGCATTATACATTGTTGGATTTCCAAACCATGTCATTTTTCAGGTATGAAAGTAGTTCTTGTATTTATGACCATGATATGATAAAGATAGCATGGCACACGAGGTCACTGGACTTTTGGGGTTGTCGGATCTCACCTCTATCGTGCTCAGCATACGGGGTATGGGGCCCAGGTTTGTTAACATGTACATCACTTGTAAGGGGCAATTGTGAGTTTATATATGAGAGGTGGCATTTGTGGGGATGTAAAGGCATTCGTGATATTAATTACGCCCTAAATAGTGGAATAAGGTTAATGTGATGTAACTCACAACCGACCGGTCCTAGATCATTACTACTTAGTCGAGTGTCGGTTTTATATTATTTAACTAGAGTATCTTATAGCATGATTCTTTTTCAGCCTAGTGTATGTTGTTATGCTTTCAAATACTTTTTGTATATTTGAAAATGTGAATAAATGTCTCTCAGTGTTACTTTCAACTTTCATGTACTCATTGTCATTTTTATGTTGGTGGGTGCAGATCCATCAAGTACCAGACTAGGCAAAATGAAGATCGGCGACTACCTCTAAGCCAGTGGAGTGCTGCTACACCGGATTTTGTAGGTTTTTGGCTTTGTTGTATGGATTTTATATGCCTTTCATATACTTTTGGGGTTGTATATATTATGGGTTAAAAGACAGTACCTTAATCAGATACATGATGATATATTATCATCGTTTTATTGTATATATATGTATGTGATCTTTACTTCCTGTTTTTCCACATTCGTTGGAATTATGTTAAAAGCTTCCACTAAATTGTTAAGACTTCCGCTGAATAGATTTTAAGTTTGTAAAACTTTAATTAACTTTGATTTATTAATCGACATAAAAATAAGAAAGTACTTAATTGAAATGTTAACTTATAGGTAGAAAGGTTATAGAAAAAGTTTACTAATTCATTGTTAAGTCATACGTGGGGAGATTAGGGCTTAATGATAAGATTAGGCCGAATGGTGCCTTAATTTGATATGGGGTCGTCATAATATCCTTATTATTTGTAGTAGTGATAAATGGGATCATCTCCACAAGGATTTAGTGAATTTCTTTAGTAAAAAGGTTCTCCAATATTTTTATTATTATTTGTGCTTTAACTTAATTAATTTAATTAAAATGGGAATTAAAATCATTGAATAAAACTATAAAAATTAATTAAACTAACTTAATTAACACTATTCAAATTCAATAAATTCAAATCAATTCAATTTAATAGAAAACAAACATCTAAACTAAAATTCAAATAATGAAACATTTATCTGTTTTATATCCAAACACATTACTTAAATATAAAGTATCATATATCGTTAAAGTCAAATCATAAGTAGATAGTCTTTACCAAACCATCAGCTCTCCTTATATCAATGGAAAAACCTTATTCGTATTTTATCAGATTAATACTTTGAAAGCTCAAAGAATTAATTAAGAAATAAAACATTATTAAGTTACATGAGAACTTTGAACTACTAAGCCTAATACCTTTAGAAAAATAACTTCAATATTAAACTTAAAACTTAATTCACTTTAGATATCTAAACGGTAAAATACCATTTTAAACAATTTTAATTAGTAATTTAAACTAGATATTGGATCCAAATATCATAACATACATTCTAGACTGTCCATGCAATAGAAAACTTCATGATTATAATTTGTAAATAGTAATCTATTAAATCAGTTAATCGAAGAATACAATTGGTTTAAAGCATTAAGTACAAATCAAACTCCATTATGACCACATCACAAAACGGATCAAGGTCATGTTTAGATTTTATTCATTTTAATAAACTACTCACTCGTATCCATAATTAATATCATAATAAAGTAAATAAAATACATAAATAAATATCTCTAATTAAATATTTTGAATGTTCAAATTGTCTCCGAAAGCAATGAAATATAAATTTAAACTAAATAAAAACTAATAATATGGCTCCAAGAGCAATGAAATATTGATTTAAGGTACTCAAGAGCAATTGATTTCGAAGCCTTAGGTTCATATATATAGTATTCTACGTAAAACATATCCCAAACTAACTCAAACTCTTCGTAGTTATCTAATATTCTCGAAATCGACTCTAGCTATTCTTGACTGGTTCCACTTAAAACGTTATTGCTGAGCAAATCGGTGGAAATGTGTCTCTGGGCTTGACCGATTTGTTTGGTGATTTTGTGTACAAACAGTGAATCACTGTCAAATCTCCAGTAGTAATTTTCAATTCATTCTTGATTCACTGGTTATTCGTTGTGCATTTGTTCCACTTGATTAAATTCATTCATTTTTTACCATTTTTCATCTATTTCTTCACATATTCTAATTATAACATAAAATTACAAAAACAAGATAAAACCCAGTGTAATATAGTCATTTACATAAAAAATTACCCTAAAATATAATTATTAACTTATCAATTACCTTTCTCCTTCCCTTTCTCGCTCTTTCTCTCCTTCTCTCTCTCTTCTTTCCTTTACATATTTTCTATAGTTTTAATGGAGTTTTTTTTAATAGTTATGATTAGTTAGGTTTGATTCCATACCAAGGGATTGCTACTATGGTTGCAAGTCTTTTATGATGTCTTTATTTTAATAGTTCTTTCTTTATTCAGTATTTTTTAATTCACTAGATTTAATAGATTGTTAACTAGGATTTGCGGATTACAATAATGAAACTTGATATTATATTCATAGTTGCAAATAATTTAAAGTAGTAACTATAATTGTTTAAAGAGGTCTTTTACTGTTGAAAAGTCTTAGGTGAATTGAGATCTATGTTTAATATTGAAATGGTTTTCTAAAGGTATTAAGCTTAGTAGTTCGACATTTTTACGAAGCTTAATGTTGTTTTATTATCTAATTAATTTCTTTAAGCTTTCAAAGGATTAATTTAATAAATTAGGATGTGGCTTTTTTTTCGATACAAAGAAAACTGGTGGTTCGATAAGGACTATCTACTTATATAATTGTTTGAACTTATCTTTCATGATCAATGACTAATTGACTACAATTGAGTTAGTAATTACTTTTGGTATAGGTTATTATCTGTGTGTTAATTTATTTATTGCTTTCTAAATATTTAATTCAATTAGTGATTCGTGACAAAAACGAAAAACCTTTTTTGACTTAATAAAGCTATACAATCCTTACGGTGACGATCTCACTTACCATTACTACAAATTTTAAAGTATGATAAAGGTGGAAAATTTGTTATACACGCTTGACACAAGTCAAGTACCAATGAATTCTTTTTTCTTTCTTGTTTATTAAGTAAAAGATATCTCTATTCAAATCTAAGATCGACGATTAGTTCATTTTATGTTGTGCTTATCAAATTCAACATTGGCACCAGTCAAACCTTCAAATGAGCATTTATATTTACATTTGTGTATGGATTTGCACCTGCAGCTTTTGGATTGAATTTTTTATCTGATTTTTTAATTATATACGTAGTTTTCTTCCACTTATTGGAATATTATATTTTCTTCACTCATTGGAAGTTTGATGTTTCTTCCCTTGTTGAAAGTTTCCTTTTTTTAGGGATTTAAATTTTATAGGCAAGAGAATGAAGTTGCTCATGTAATGGAGCGACTTTCCTAAACATATAGTATCCAAATGTATGAAATCAACCTTTTAATGAGGTAGCTATGGTTGGTACTAAATGATCTTAATGTTGAATGAAATATGAATATCCCTTTTTTTATATATACAACAACAACATAGCCTCAGTCCCAAATTAATTGGGGTCGGCTACATGGATCAAACTTTTCTATTGTGTTCAATTAAATGCAATTAATGGTGACCTTTCCAAACCATTCAAATCCCTCTTAATTAATGCATCCCATGTTAACTTTAGTCTACCCCTACCTCGTCTTATTTCTACAGTTTATGTTGAGTCAAGTTTTCTAGTATGGGCATTTGCAGGCTGTCTTTGCAAGTAACCAAACCACCACAACCGCCCTTCCCTAATCTTTGTATCAATCGATGTTACTCCTACTTGTCTTTGAATTTCTATATTTCTTATTCTATCTTTATGAGTTTTGCCACATATCCACCTAAGCATCCTCATTTCTGCTACATTCATTTTATGTAATTGTTGTTGTTTTACCGCCCAACATTCACTACCATAGAGTATAGCTGGCATAATTGTGGTCTTATAAGATTTTTCTTTTAACTTAGTAGGAACATCTCGGTCACAAATCACCCCTGTTGCACTCCACCACTTCTTCCATCCAACTTGAATTCTATATGTGACATCATTCCCAATATTACCATCATTTTGTATGATTGATCATATGTATCTAAAGTGGTTCACCATATGAACTTCTACTTTCTCTAATTTTACCACTCCATCATCTCGATGTCTAGTGTTTCTAAACTCACAGTGAATGTATTCAGTTTTTCCTACTCTACTTAAAGTCTTTAGATTCTAATGTATTCCTCCAGAGTTCTAGTTTTCTATTCACTCCATCTTTTGTTTCATCCACTAATACAATATCATCTGCAAATAGCATACACCATGTTATATCCTCTTAAATATGTCTAGTTAGTTCATCCATAACTAAAATAAATAGATATGGACTTAAAGTCGATCATTGATGTAGTCCTATCATAATAGGAAATTCTTTTGTAGCTCCTTCAAATGTCTTTATACTCGTAACTACTCCATCATACATATCCTTAATAGTGTCTATGTATCTAGCATGCACTCTTTTTCTTTCTAGAACCCACCAAATAACATCTCTAGGGAGCCTATCATATGTTTTTTTCTAAATCTACGAATACCATATGAAGATCTTTTTTTCTTTTCTCTATATTTTTCTAACAATCGTCTTACAAGAAAAATCATCTCTATAGTTGGCCTCCCAGGCATGAAGCCAAATTGGTTCTCTGATATTGTTATTTCTCTCCTTAGCCTATTGTCAATTATCTTCTCCCAAATTTTCATAGTGTGACTCATAAGTTTAATTCCCCGATAGTTTGAGCAACTTTGAATGTCTCATTTGTTTTTTAAGATTGGCATAAGAGTGCTTCTTCTCCAATCCATTGGCATCCATTTTGATTTTAGAATTTTATTGAAAAGTTTTGTTAACCAAGTCAATCCAATTTCTCCTAAACATTTACAAACCTCTATGGGTATTTCATCTGGGCCACGTGCTTTACGTATTTTCATTCTTTTCAATGTCTCTTTAACTTCTATAATTCTAATATTACATGCGTAGTTTACATTTCTTTCTTGGTGTGGGTTTTCATCTATTATAGTATCAACTTGACCATCATTAAATAAACTATCGAAGTAACTTCTCCATCTTCTCCATTTCCAAACCCCCTTCTTTATATATATAAAAAAAAAAAAACAATGCATTTTTTGTCCTTTAACTTTTATAGTTTTTCTTAATTTAATTCTTAAGCTTTAATTTGTTAATATTTAGTCATTGAACTATATGTTTTTTTTCTTCATTTTGTCCATGAATTTTGAATTGTTAATATTTGGTCCCTAAGTTTTTTTTTTCATACTTTTTTTTGAATGAGACGCTAACAAAGTTTGATGTGGCAAACAATCCTTGCCACATTATAAGTAAAATGACAACCCTTGGCTCATTTTTTATTGATTTTTGTCTATGCACGTGAATTGCGCATGTTTGCTCGCTTGCTTAATCCAACTTGTTGGCGCACTATTCATCAGAAGGACTAAATACATGCAAAAATAAAAGTTCAGGAAATAAATCTTAACCAGTCAAAGTCTGATGACCAATTCAAGAAAAATTGCAAAGTTACCGGAAACTCAGACGAACTCTGTACCTTAACTTTCTAACCTGCTCTAACTTGATCTCTCCAATCAATTTGGCGTTAAATCAATCTTCATACATGATTTTTTTCGTTTGCCGTTTTCGGGCCATCTCTCTCGGCCACCCACACCAGTCCGCCACCCACACCAGGTCACACCACCACGCACCGCCCCCGACCACCATGACTTCAGATCGGTCACTGGGGAAGAGAAGCTTTCTAGATCTGAGTTATAGCTCTGCGACTTCGTTTCTAGGGCTTCCATTGAAGATCCAATTAAAGGCTTTTTGGGCCTATCGTAGTGTTTGCTTTGATGATTTTTGGAGATTTTCGAGAATCTAGGGTTTCCTTTCTTCTCTTTTCAAGTATCTATATCGTCAGATGCATCAGATCTATCTGTTCTTCAATCCTCATCGCTCGATTAGTGTCTCTTTGAGTTCTAGGTTTGGTTATTGCTTAGGCGATTGAGATGGTTCCCCTGTCCTACCGCCGGCCGTGACCATTAATCAGCCGATCAAAACAGAAGTTTTCGTTTTTTAATGGAAAGTTGACACCAAGTTGATTGGAGGGATTAATAACAAGTGAGCAGGAGTTGAGGGATGGAGTTGGCCCGAGTTTGAATTTAGGGACTTGCAACTCAGTGAGAGTACGGGGACCAATTTGGCGCTTTTTCCCAACTTTGGCTAGTACCTCCCAAATTCTATCACAAATTCCATCATTTCAGGCTCTGGGTAAAAAAAGTGTAACTATCAGTATCAATGCACTTTTAATAGTGGTGAAGTAAACACTTGTTTCAAAAACTCGACATTTTTTTAGGCACCAAAGTTGTTTTTGAACTTGCTATCTTCTTCCCACTTCTTTAGTATTCGAGCTTGATGCACTTCAAAATCCTTTCGCAATAATGGTGATAGTGCGGTAACATTTATGTTTATGATGCGTTCTTGTTCTTGTCTCTTTTGAGATCTTTCTTTCATTTGTTGGGCTCACTCGTTTAGCAACCGGTCATTCTCCTTCAACTTTAGACCAGATTCTTTCAATTCAAATTCTTTTCTCATGACTTGTTCTTGCAATTTGAACTCTTTCTTATCTTTTTCCTTTCTTTCCCCCAAACTCTTTTTGATTGATGGCAACTTTTTTTTCTAGAGTACTATGCAGTTTGTTCAATGCATCAACCACACATTTTTCTTCATTCATCATCTTCTTTTCTTTTGCAGTTTTTCCTCCTTCTGGACGTTCAAGTGCATCGGAAGAGACACCTCTTTCTGCTGCAGGAGAAGACAAATTAATAAATTCATCTCTTGGACGTGAAAGTGGTGTTGATGGAGTCAAATTGTCTCTTTCACTTCCTTTTTTTTTTTTTTTTTTTTTTTTTGCTTTCAGTTGTTCTTGTAAGCTCTTTAGAAGTTAGAACACCACTTTGGATTACTTTTTAGAAGCTTCCAACAATGCTCATATTTGAATGACCTCCTATTATTAAGATCCTCATACGTACGCCTTCCTTCTCTCATCTGCAATAAATCAATAAATAAATTAACCAAAACAAGTAAATATGCAATAGAATGTAATGTTTGAAGCAGCAAACATTAATTATCATATCTGGAGTTGTTCCACTTTTAGGACTTCTCTCCAATCGTTTCGTATACGGCATGAAACTTATTTATCGCCGGCACTATCTTAGCCCAACGACATTGTAAGTTGGTGATTCTTAATGCATCATATACGCCCTGATGATGATCTCTCCAAACTTGTAAAATACGACTCTACATTGCTGATGTTTTTTGGCAATTACCAATATCAGAATCAACATAAATATAAACCCATGCCCTTGTTAAAGCTATATCTTCGACTTTACTCCAATTTTTGTTATTAATTGAGGCTTGGGAAACATTTGAGATTTTAGTGGGTTTGTTTCTTTGCTTGGATCTTCCTTTGGTCGTATTGAGCATTTGAGTATCATAAGAAGAACTCGAAGCATTCAAGAAGTCTAGATATGAGAAACCTTGACCAAATTGGTTGTAAGCATGATTGGGATATGAAGAAGTCATTGAATTGAAAGTAAGATTTTGTTGAAACAGAAGATTAAATGGACCGAATTGGTTAATTCGTGTTTGAGGCATTGGTGGGTAAATTTGAGAGTAGAAAGTGTCACAACAATTTATGTTTTCAGAATCATGGGTAGAGCGTTGTGAGTGAGAGAATTATTGTGGGTCTTGCGAATCCATTCGACAAAATCTGCAGGAAAAGAAATATCCATTCAACTAACCGGGGTGTATTCAATTGAGATTTTAATAGACTTTTGGTTATTTTATTGACTAAAAAAGTTTAGGGGTATTCAATTAAAACTTTTAGAGAGTCTCTATAAAAGTAAGGTGTATTTAATTTTTTAGTGACTTTTGTAGATTGGTTACAAATCTTGACTTTTGTAGACTTTTTGTATAAAAATACACATAAAGAAGTCTTCAACTTCTTTTCACCTCAACCCATAAACTTTTAGAGACTTAATTTTTGTTGGTTACATTTTTCAATAAGGACTTCATTGTTTACAAAAGGACTTTTTCTTATCAATGGTTTTTATCAACTTCTCCAATCACTCCACAACTCTTAGATTTTATTGCTTACCCATTATACTCTCATATCTATGTTGATGAAAATAGATTGATGTCATTATTAATAAAATCTCATTCTTGCATCACTATACATTTTTTATAGTTTTTTTTTTTTTTTGACAAAGAAGTTTCGTTTATTTAGTGTATTATTCTCAAAAAATGTAGTATATATTATTATTTTTGAAGAAAATAATTGTATAATTTTTTTAAAATACAAGAAGTGCATTTTTTTAGAATTTAAACTATCATTATTAAGGAAAAAAAATATACTTTTTTTTGCTTAAGTCAAACAAAAAAATAAAATGCAAAATTTTTACTCTAATATTTTCAATTATCTTTTCTCAAAAAAATATATTTCCAATGATCCTACCACTAAAGGATGATTTATTTACCAGTTTATTATGTTGAGATTTATTTACTTATTTGTTATGCTACTACCTTGAGAATAATTCATTAATATGTCTATATGTTTTTTTTACTAAAATACAACAATACTTTTTTAAATATTAGTAATAGTTATTAAGAAAAAAAATATAATTATTTATTTTTTATAATAAAGTGCAAAATATTTGTTTCATTTTAAAAATCACAATAATCTATTAGTATCATCAAAATCATGTTTAAGAAGTTCACAAAAGTCACTAAAAATCTTAAATGTTAATAAAAGTCATCATAACGAAATCTACATAAAAGTTTATCAAAGTCTTTCAAAGTCTACCAAAATCTATAAAACTTCATAAAATTCATTCACTTATAAAAGTAACCAAAAGTCTATTAAAATCTCAATTGAATACACCCCCGTAAGTTTGTTGTGAGTAATAGAGAATCATATATAAAGGAAAATAATTTTTTCACAATCCTTTGTTACGTATATTTGCTACACAATAGTGTAAATTCCCTTAAAATTTGTAGGGTCCACATATCTCAATCAAATTTATACAATTGTGTAGCAAATGTATATCTAAATGTTAGATTATCATCTTCCATATATAAAATCATTCGGACTTATTGTAGTTTTCAAACTCGAGGTTCCTCTAAATAAATTCATCAAGTTTGGGTGGCCTCCAGCACTAGCAGTGTTGTCCACCTACCTCCATTCCTTTCAACTTGAACGTCATTGTTTCGTGACATTTATATAATTGTTTGAATTGGGGGGAAGAAAACACAGATGAACTCCCAAGCAATTAGCTTGGTAAGAGTTGAAAGTAAGTAACAAAATCAATCAAGGAAAATTAGAATCTTAAAAAGTCAAATAATATATAGTAGCAAGAATACATAGAGCGAGAGAGTAGAGTAAGAATGAAACTAGTTATACATAGTGGGAGTGGGAGACAGAAGGGAAGAGTAAGAGGAGATATTAATTAAGGACTTACAATGTGTATAATATATAGTAGCAAGAATACCTATAATTGCCTAAACTGTAAGCATTCTTAAACATAAGAAATATAGATCAGTTAGAGTACCTGCGGAAGCGATTATTTAGTTGAAATACCTTAAACACTACACCAATATCTTATCGCCCTCATGAGCCTCAATGCATTTGACACATTATTTGATGGTACAAGTGTCTTTTTTTTAGGCTTGAGGGAGAACCTTTAAGCTTCCCATATTAATACCAATTTTTATCAAATTGGTAACGGTAATGGAAGCTGAAAAGACTTTAGGTGACTTTAGGTAATTCATAGGTTATATAACTTAAGACATAAGTTTGAGGCATATAATGGTCTTACATTCTTCTACTTATCTCATACTTTATTTCAATATGTGAGTCACATATAGCTTAATGGTTCTCTCACTTGACCTACATAATCAAACATCTCATAATTTTTATATCAGCGCGCATATATGTTTGGCATCATTAAATCATTATAAAATAAATTAAGCAATGAGAGTCATAGCAGTTATACATCAAAATAAGACATATTCCCTTCCATGTACCACGAGCATTACTTAATTTATTTTAAATGATTCGTAAAACATAATGTCCGTGTCAAAGACTAAATTCACTTACAATGATCGTTAACATAAGTGTGCACAAATTATAGTAGAATTAGCACAATAAATTATATCTAATAAACATAAACATAAACAAATCAAATCCCAAATTAAAATCATTAGGAATAACAACTAAGGCTCATTATGTCGACATGTTCTTAATGTCTTTGGTAGTAATTCTTTCGTTAGGGGATTTGTAACCATAAGATATGTGCTAATATGTTTAATTGACACTCTTTCCTATTCAACTTCTTTAATTGCAAAGTATTTTATTCAACAAATTTGTACCAATTTAAAACCAGTCATTTTTGGAGAAAAATATAACTGCAAAATTATCATATTGAATCGTAATGACTTGAAAATGAAGTTAATAGTATCAAGCCCTTAAATGAAGTTCCTTAAATATAATCCTTGATTTGTAATTTTAAACTACAAACTTAGCTAGATTTCATAGTAGAAGCAGTAGTCATAATTGTCTGCTTAACTACAAACTTAACTAGATTTCATAGTGAAAAGAAAAACATGTTGAATAGTAGACTTTCTATTATGAAGACAACCAGTAAAGTCTATGTCTGAATAACCAATATCCTTAAAGTTATTAGACTTTCAATTAAGTGAGCATGTTATTCTTTCCCATTACAAATACCGTAATACCTTCTTTACAGCTCACAATTGGACCATGCGGTGGTTACTTTGGTAACATTCAAACACATCAACGGTAAAATCGAAATTTGGTCTGGTATATCGTTTATTTCAAAGTTTTGAAAGAGAAATTCTTTGATCTCATATAGCATAACGAGATTGCTATTGTTAAGCAACATATGTAAGTGTATCAAAATATGAATTTCTCCCACTGACCTTCAAATATATAATTGATTGATACATTTTTCATAAGTCTAAAGGATGATATGGTATCATTAACTTAATATACCATTGACAGGAAGCTTATTTTAATTCATATATTGACTTCTTAAGTTTACAGAAAAGGTATCTATTTCCTTCTACTATGAATTCCTTTAAATTAATTCATATAGACTTCTTCATCTATACTCCCACTTAAAAAATAGTGCCTTCATTCATTTGGTGTAATTTTAGATCTACAAGTTTAAATTTGGATTGTTTTATATTGTCTTTAAAATTATGTTTAGTTTTGAAAACCCATTAACATACATCAAATAAGTTTAAAATATCGAGTATATCACGATTAGGCATCAATCCATTTCATATAATCATCATTTTGATGGCTTCATGATAAGAAATTGGATTATCTTATTTTGTGAATTAATACTCCCACTGATTTCACCATTTACGATGATCCTTAAATTTTCAATTTCAATCTATATGCAATAATGGTTAGGGCAATAACGAAATCATTGACCATTTTAAGACTTAATTTATTTCCTTGTGGTTTATAAATTCTAACATTTACTGAACAACCTTAAATATTGAGATGCCTTAAGCTATATAGGTTTCCTTTTAATCCATAACTTAAAAGAAATTTTGTAGCATTTTTAAGGCTTTCATCTACAATGATTTAGGGAATGTAGAATTTCTTAGTATACCCCTAACCATTTTCATCAATTGTTTAGTTAGCCATTTTGGTACATTATTGTGCTAAGGCATATACCATATCATTCAATGAGTTTAGCAAATGGACCATAACACTATTAATTCAATCATATCTAATAATAATATTCACTAGATAAAGATTGATGGAGTATAAAATTATCCATGTATGCTTATATGAATCATTCATAAGATTGGTAATATTGTGTTTTTCTTTTGGGTGAAAACACAATAGACTTTTAAAATTAAAAATGTATAGTACCTTTGGGTATCTATTTCATTTTTAACTTGTCATAAAATTTAAATATATTACTAAAATGTGGTGTACCTTTGGGTCGACCATAATATTTAATAATTATTATATATATCATAAAATATTAGTTTATATATTATTAAAATGCGGTGCATCTTTAGGCAAACCATGATATTTTAGTAATCAATAAAAAAACTCAAGAAAATGAGGTACCTTTGGGTATCCTTCATCGTTCTTAATTATCATTAGCAGAACTAATATGCATCAAATCATGTTAATTATAAATTACTAAAAAAAGATTTTACCTTTGGGCTAAATTAATTTCTAATAATTATCATAAAATCATAAGAAAATGCATATAAAATTCATATAATTTTGATGTTTAAATTATTTAGTACCACTTTGGTGATTAACGCAACTTTATAATATAAACAACAAATTATATCTATAATATTAAAAATAATGCATTTTTTATTATCGCATATGTAAATACCAGTTCATTATACATTAATAATAAATGTTGTAAACTTTTAAGTCTACCATCATATTTTAGTAATGTGTGTTGCATAAGCATAGTTAGGCCACTTTGGTGACTACTAACTCATAAAAATAAGTTGGTGATAACCAAACTATATCTTCTTCAAATTTAAGAAAAAACTTTGAGATCTTTACAAGGATATATATATATATATATATATATATATATATATATATATATAATATTATCTATAAATTTGATTTGGGAGGTATACGTACCTATAAATTATTTTTTTAATTTAAATTATTATTATTATTTAATAACACAAAAATGTACTACTCGTATGAGTTAGTGGGACAACCTCCAGGTTGGGTCGCGAGACGAAGTCTACTTAGCAACCATGTCTCCTCGAACGGGGTAACCCGTCTCCCTTTCGATATTTAGCTTTACTAGGGACAATAAGGCTTACCTACTGTCAACTCAAATTTGTAGTATAACATTAAAGTGTTATTGAAATACATTAATTAAGAATATATATAATAAATGTATAATCAATTAGTTTCATTAATTCATGAAGTCTTCATATATAGAAGTGTCTATTCATATCTTAAGACTATAATATCTCTTCAACATTATTCCACCTTCATCCATAAAAATATTTATAAGACTTTTATTGCCATAATGTATATGAAATACAATCATGCCTCATTTATTAAAATATTTGTCAATAAACGGTTTATCTTCTTCAGCAGTTAGGAATTAATCAATAGTGTACTAACCCCGGATCTTTTATAAGCAGAATTATATTATCCTATTTAATTGAACCAACTTCAACTACGTAAGTGATATATACCATATGTTAGAGGATGCATTATAATATAAGTAACTCTCCATTTAATTAATTCAATCAATCATGTTGTCAATGATAGCCATTGTTAATGAGATTTTTAGTGACTTTGTAAGTTATGAAAGTTGTAGAAGATGAATATAGTTACTTTTCTTCAAAGATTGTGGAAGATAAATAGTTTCTTCATGAAAAGAGGCGAGATATTGGGAGTAAGAGAATAAAAAATCTAGTTCACACCACTTAATCAACTCAAGACATGATTCATACCAATACTTTCATCTACAGGCTTGACTGAAGCATATCATACAACAACAACAACAACAACAACAACATAGCCTCAGTCCCAAATTAACTGGGTCGGCTACATGTATCAAGCTTTTCCATTGTGCTCGATTAAGTGCAATTGATGGTGAGCTTTGCAAACCATTCAAATCCCTTTTAATTAATGCATCCCATGTTAACTTTGGTATGCCCCTACCTCGTCGAATTTCTACAGTTTCTATTGAGTCAAGTTTTCTAGTTGGGGCATTTGTAGGTCGTCTTTGCAGGTGACCAAACCATCGCAACCGCCCTTCCCTAATCTTTGTATCAATTGGTGCTACTCCTACTTGTCTTTGAATTTATATATTTCTTATTATATCTTTACGAGTTTTACCACACATCCACCAAAGCATCCTCATTTCTGCTACGTTCACTTTATGTAATTGTTGTTGTTTTACCGTCATAGCTGGCCTAATTGCGATCCTATAAAATTTTCCTTTTAACTTAGTAGGAACATGTCGATCACAAATCACCCTTGTTGCACTCCGCCATTTCTTCCATCCAGCTTGAATTCTATGTGTGACATCATTTTCAATGTTACCATCATTTTGTATGATTGATCTTAGGTATCTAAAGTGGTTTACCTTAGAAACTTCTACTTCTCCTAATTTTACCACTCCGTCATCTCGATGTCTAGTGTTTTCAAACTCACAGTGCATGTATTCAGTTTTCGTCCTACTCAACTTAAAGCCTTTAGATTATAATGTATTCCTCCAGAGTTCTAATTTCCTATTCACTCCATCTTTGGTTTCATCCACTAAGACAATATCATCTGCAAATAACATACACCATGGTATATCCTCTTGAATATGTCTAGTTAGTTCATCCATAACTAAAGTAAATAGATATGGGCTTAAAGCCGATCTTTGATGTAGTCCTATCGTAATGGGAAATTCTTTTGTAGCTCCTCCAAATGTCTTTATACTCATTACTACTCCATCATACATATTCTTAATAGTGTCTATGTATCTAGCATGCACTCTTTTTCTTTCTAGAACCCACCAAAGAACATCTCTAGGGACCCTATCATATGCTTTTTCTAAATTTACGAATATCATATGAAGATTTTTTTTCTTTTCTCTATATTTTTCTAACAATCGTCTTACAAGGAAAACTGCCTCCATAGTTAACCTCCCAGGCATAAAACCAATTTGGTTCTCTGATATTGTTGTTTCTCTCCTTAGCCTATTGTCAATTATTCTCTCCCACTGTTTCATAGTGTGACTCATAAGTTTAATTCCCCCGGTAGTTTGAGCAACTTTGAATGTCTCCTTTGTTTTTGAAGATTGGCACAAGCGTGCTTCTTCTCCAATCCATTGGCATCCGTTTTGATTTTAAGATTTTATTGAAAAGTTTTGTTAACCAAGTCAATCCGATTTCTCCTAAGCATTTCCAAACCTCTATGGGTATTTCATCTGGGCCACATGCTTTCCCTATTTTCATTCTTTTCAATGCCTCTTTAACTTCTACAATTCTAATATTGCGTGTATAGTTTACATTTCTTTCTTCGTGTGGGTTTTCATCCATTATAGTATCAACTTGGTCATCATTAAATAAATTATCGAAGTAACTTCTCCATCTCTCCTTAATATCCTCCTCGCGCGTTAAAACATTTTGATTTTCGTCCTTTATACATCTTACATGAAGTAGGTCCTTTTTATCTCTTAATTTGGCTAGCCTATATATATATATTTTTCGCCATCTCTATTACCTAACCTTGTATATAGATCTTCCATGAAATTTGTTTTAGCTTGACTAACTACTTTTTTAGCTTGTTTTCTAGCTTCTCTATATTGATTGTACGCATCTTCATCTTGACACTTAGGTATTTTCCTATACATCTCTCTTTTAGTCTTAATTGCTCGTTGGACATCCTCGTTCAACCACCATGTTTCCTTCTTTGGAGGTCTCAAGCCTTTAGATATACCTAATATGTTTGATCCCACCCTCCTTATGCAACTACTCATTTCGAGCCACATTGTATAATTAGCATCTAAGTCAAGATTCCAAACATTTTCCTTTAGTAGTTTTTCTCTAAACTCTACTTGTTTACTTTGTTTTAGGTTCCACCACTTTATTCTAGGGTCGCTAACTTTTTTATTCATATTATTTCGTTGTGTTAGCTTAATATCAAGTACTACTAACTTATGTTGGGTAGTAAGTGCTTCACCAGGTATTACTTTGCAGTCTCTACATAGTTTTCTATCTATTTTTCTTGTTAAAAGAAAATCTATTTGACTCTTGTTATGACCACTACTAAAAGTAATTATATGCGACTCCCTCTTCCTAAAACTAGTATTTGCTAAGACAAGATCATATGCTGAAGCAAATTCTAAAATTGATTCTCCTTCTTCATTTATATTACCGTAACCAAAACCTCCATGATCTCTCTCAAACCCATCGTTACTTACCCCGACATGCCCATTTAAATCTCCTCCAATAAAAACATTTTCATCTAATGGTATACTCTGCATAAATCCATTCATATCATCCCAAAACTTGAGTTTGATGCTCTCGCTTAATCCTACTTATGGTGCATATGCGCTAAGTATGTTCGGTTTTTCGTCTCCGATAATTAATTTAACTAGAATCAATCTATCCCCCATTCTTTTAACCTCTACGACCTTATCCTTATAATCATTATCCACCACAATTCCTACTCCATAAATAAAATATGAAATTTTGTTGACTGTAACACTCATAAATAAATCACTGTGATGAGGAACCTAATTCACTGTGATGATGCATCTAATCTATGAGATTAACAAAAAGTAGAGATATGTAGCAAGTTGAGTTCTAATTTGTCAACAATATCCGATTTCTTGGATAGTTTAAGAGATGCACATACTCTTTGTAAAGCCGATACATAATATTACTATATATAAAATAAGAATTATTCGTGGAAAACTCTACTGATCTAGTAGGCTCTGAAGGCTCTGATACCACATGTAAGCATTCTTAAACATAAGAAATATAGATTAGTTAAAGAATTGCATGCATAATCAATTACCTAGCTGAAATACCTTAAACACTACGCCAAAATCTTATCGCCCTCGTGAGCCTCAACACAATCGACACATTGTTTGATGGTACAAGTGTCTTTTTATAGGCTTGAGGGAGAACCTTTAAGCTTCCCATATTAATACCAATTTTCATCAAATTGATAACGGTAATGGAAGCTCAAGGGACTTTAAGTGACTTTAGGTAATTCGTAAGTTATATAACTTAAGACATAAATTTGAGACATATAATGTTCTTACATAAACTACTCAACATTACAAGACACCAAGTACCAACTATACATATGAACCGAGAAAAACATATGGAACAAACAAAAACACAATACAATCTCATTTGGGCTTTCTTTTAGAAATTTGTTCAAACATGTTCTGTACATCACCCATGAAAGATGTAGCATAAAATTAACAATGTGTAAATTCATCTACAACAAAAGATTAATTTAGAATTGCAGTAAAGGGCTTTGCTTATCTCAACCCAAACACAACCAAAAGCAACTAGTTAAAAATTTGCATCTAATCCCAACTTTTAGTTTCCATCAATGACCTTGAAAGATAGTAAAACTAAATCACGGAGCTCAACACTTGAAAGACAAGTTTGAACAACAAAAAAGACACTCGATTATAGATGAAATAGAAAACAAATGAAGTCATTTCAGAGATGCCCATATATATATATATACTAGTCAATGGACACGCGCTATGCGCGTGAGGCATAAACAATAATTATACCAAGAAACATTTATGAAATTTAATATTTAAATATTGTCTTAATGATCTTTATAATGTAATGAATTTATATTTAGAGGAGAAAATGTGTGTCAAAATTAGCTTTAAATAAAAGTGGTCAAAATTTTTTGTTAGGTCTAAACATTTTTTTAGGTGAAATTAGATATTTGCAGTGCTAATGAATTTAGAGTATATGATGAGAGATACATACAAATATTTATTGTGATAAGTATTTAGACAATTTTATAAATATCGTTTTGATTAATTTAATTTTACGAAATTAATTTTAACATGATCATGATCCATAACATTTTTAACAATATACCATTTTCAAAAAAAGCTTTTTAAAATAGTTTGACAATGAAAAGAAAAGAAAAAAAATAGATAAACATATTGTATATATAACATCATCCAACCAAAAAAATGCAACAATAAATTTTTTTTAGAGAATAGTAGGTATGCTCATGGAAGATATTATAACTGAAAGAATGTAAGTCCATGGAAGAGAGCATGTTCTTCCGAATTTGAGCCACACAAGATCACTGTACAAAAGAAAATCAAAGGTACAACTCAATTGGCCACAGCCAAAAATAGAGTCAAAGCTTACAACCACTTAACTCATCCTAGCACAATAACACCACCAGTGATATAGAACTAAACAGATAAATGGATAAGACATGTGGAGTACAAACTCATGTCAAGTCATTGCCTCAAGCCATTAACACTATCATCCACATTGCAACCAGATGTGGAGTAGGCAAGACCTTACAAAATATAGAAATGAAGACAATGCCAGCAGCACCAATGACAATCTTTCAAAAACGGGCAGTAAACTTCTCTCTGGGGCACTGACCAGCCGAAATTTGTGGCTCCAAATGAAGACGCAATCAAAACAACTTCCTATGACCATGTAAGATCCCAAGTAGTGATGTCCAAAATACATCAATAATAAACCTTTTCAACCACAGCGCACGCAATTTGTTCCCTGCAATGCGCAAACACCAACTATGAAAACTTCTAAAGTATGTAACGTACGACGCCTATGTCAAAATGTTTTTGACGCCGCTGATACCACATCTTAAAAGAAAAACCTCACCACCATGTATATTAGAGTTCATCAAAATATTATAAAGAATATGAAATAAAAATAAATAATTTAAAAATTATCAAAAACAATTTCATCATTTAATTTTTTTTCAAATAACAAATAATAAATTTAACAACATAATTATTGAAGATGAATTAAAGTACATTTAACAACATAATTAAAGAAGATGAACTAAAAAATTCAATTATTGAATTATTGGGTACATTTAACAACATAATTAAAGAAGATGAACTAAAAAATTCAATTATTGGGTACATTTAACAACATAATTATTGAAGATGAAATAAAAAATTTAATTAAAAAATAATATTTAATTAAAGATTAATTTAATATTTAATTATAAAAAAATTATAAATGTAAATAAAATGAGAGCTTTATTTTATTGAATATAAAGTGATTTAGTTTACATTTTATTTACGAATTTAATATGTGCTTTGCATGATGAACTAAAAAATTCAATTATTGAATTATTGGGTACATTTAACAACATAATTAAAGAAGACAACTAAAAAATATAATTATTGAGTACATTTAACAACATAATTATTGAAGATGAACTAAAAACTTCAATTATTGGGTACATTTAACAACATAATTAAAGAAGATAATCAACCCATGCTTTGCATGATGATGAAGAATTATTAAAGAATTAAAGAAGATAATCAACCCAATGAGAAAAAATAGATTTTACACTTACCTCACCTATTGTAGCGTCGTAGAGAATGTTGAGTGGATATTGAAGAGAGTAGAGTATGATTGTGTATATAAAAAAAAAAACGAAAAAGTATAAGAGGAAAAGAAGATACAATATTGAAGAGAGTAGAGTATGGTCGTGTATATAAAAAGAAACGAAAAAGTATAAGAGGAGAAGAAGATACAATGTATATATGGGGATAAGTAACCGATCCTACAAAAGTGGATCTAAAATGGAGAAACGTGTTGGGTGAATGAATACAAAAAACAGTTTTAGAAACTACCAATTAAAATTGCGAGGATTGACATTATTTTGAGTGGAGAGAGAAACGTGGAGATTTTGTTAATAGAGTGGAGAGAGAAACGTGGAGGGGAGAGAGAAAGAGAGAAACAAACCTAGAGGATAGAGAGAAGGAGAGAGAGGTAAAGGAGAGAGATTTTGTTAATAGCCGATTAACAAAATTGTTAATCCCCGATTAAATTGGATTTAATGATTCAATTACCAAATTGTCCTTATTTTGAATTGTTGTAATTTAAGTAAATAAGGGCATGCTTGAGAGATTTTGGCAAAAAGGCTTCACGGTTTACTGCTTTGGGTTTGCTATTATATATATATACTAGTTTTAAAACGTGCTACACACGATTCCCCCGCTCGCTACGCTCGCGGGAATTAATTTTTAAGAATTTATTAACAAAATTTAAAAATTAAAAATATAAGTACATTTTTTAGCTTATCAATATTCTCTAATGCGATTGAGATAAGATGTGAATGAAAAAACAAGCTAATCATGCTAGTACATTACTTCCTCAAAAAAAGTGTATTGGATTGATGAGAATGAGTTGATGATTGATTTGGAGATAAAGAAAAAAAAACGTATAGTGGATTGATAAGGAGTTAGAGTTTGATTTGGATACAAAAGAAAAGATTGATTTGGAGAAAAAAAAAAAGTATGGGCAAATAGGTAAATCTCATTACCACTCAAAAATTAGTGATTGGTGCTTTTATATATATGACATATATCTATCATATATATAAAAGCACGAATCACAAATTTTTGAGTGGTAATGAAATTTACCTATTTGCCCATACTTTTTTTTTTAATCTCCAAATCAACATTTTCTTTTGTATCCAAATTAAACTCTAACTCCTTATCAATCTACTACACGTTTTTTTTTCTTTATCTCTAAATCAATTATGAATTCTTTCTCATCAATCCAATACACTTTTTTTGAGGAAGTAATGTCCTAGCTTGATTAGCTTATTTTTCCATTAACATCTTATCTCAATCACAGTAGAGAATATTGATAAGCTAAAAAAGGTACTTGTATTTCTAATTTTTAAATTTTAATTACAATTTTGAATTTTGTTAATAAATTCTTAGAAATTAATTCCCGCGAGCGAAGCGAGCAGGGGAATCGTGCGTAGCATGTCTTAAAACTAGTATATATATATATATAGGTGTTTCTACCATCAGTATTAAATAAATACACATGGCATGGGTACCAATTCTTAACCATTGGATTAACATCAAAAAAGAAAATGGTTGTAAAACCCTAATTAATAGACATTAATGTGATCCACATATAATTAATGGCATTTAAAGTTATTTTCAATAAAAAATCACAAGTTTGACCATTTCCTATTTATTTTTATTAATGAAAAATTTAAAAATTTAAAATGTTATTTCTTTTTAATTTGTGGAAGATAAAGACATTTTTAAAATTTATTTGTAACATTCAAGCTAAGAATTTACTAGCAAATGTGCATTACCCTATATCAATGATAAAATTTATTTTAAAAATAAATTTTAGTACAACTCCTTATAACATTGCTATTTATAATTTGTCTATTTTTTGAAGAAATGGTTTACACTTAATTACTTTATAATTTAAATAATCAACCATTTCCTCAAAAGAAAAACAATTAAACATAAATTTACAATACAAAAAGTAGAATATATAAATAAATTACTTGAATCCAATTAAAACGATTAAAACTTTTGAGTTGTAAAATAATTAAATTTTAACATGATACTATATAACGATTAATTTAGGTTATAAAATTATATACGAATCACATAAAAAAACAACGATACACATTAGTAAAGCATAATATTGATTAGAATGACAAATAATTTGGTTTTCCTCTCGAGTTTGAGTTTTTTCATAAATGAAAAAATCGAGTTGAGAGAGCCACCACATGTATATGCATGAAAATATCCGAGTGTGGATTACTCAGTGTGATTAGAGCCAGATGTCAAGTATAATTTTTTTTTAAAAAATATATCGAAGGAAATTAAGGAAATAATTTCGGTTGTTATTCTTTTTTTTTATTTTGGTGTATTAATATTCACATCATACATAATTCATTTACATGATTAAAAAATAATTAATAGATTGTACAAAATAATTTTTAAAAACTGATAATTAAATTATCAAATTAAATTAAATCACAATAAAGTGTCCAAATTATAAAAATATAATTTAAAGAATTTGAAAGTTATCCGAAGTATGATATATATTACGTTAAATCAAACTCAATTAATCATTAGATTCAAGTAGTCGGGCCTTATTTATTAAAATTGATCAAATATTTGTTATATATTGTTGTTATAGCTATCATCATTAATTATTTATAATTGCAGTTTTTTTATAATTATATTTATAACTTCAAAATAATCTAGTTCATACACATGATATTAGATTATTAATTCTTCAATATCAATTTAGGATTTATGTATTTTCTATTATCTTTTAAAAAGAAGAAAAAAATGAAGTCAAATTTGAATTTGTGGTAATTTTAGTCTACACTTATAAAAAATCTCAAATTGTAAATTAATAGGTGATTTAATTTCATGATAATTAATAGTGTTATATAATGATTTAAAGAAAATCAAAATGTATCATTTTTTCTATAAAAAGAATTATTAGTATTATATTTATTACTTATTTTAATTATTTTAGCTTTGAAATAAATAAGAATTTATTAATTTTAATAAATTATACACGACCATAACTAAAAATATTGATTTTAAAAATTAATAATTTCATAATCTAAAAATAAAAAATAAAAATACTTTTTTGTTAAAATCTTTAATAAAATGAATAAGTATCCTACGTTATTAACTTATTTTCATTAAGTAATATAAATAATTAATTTATGTAAAAATTTTATATTTTTTACTCAAACAAGTTTATTTATATTGGTACTATTTTCAACGTAAGCCAATATTGTTGGTATATACTTATACCCTATTCTATAGTTACAATTAATATAATTTTAAATTAATACTTATACCGTGTACTACACCTTTATAATATATATCAATATTTTTTTAAAATATATCAACAATATTGACAAAGGTTGAAAATAGTACTAATATAAATAAACTTGTTTGAGTAAAAAATATAAATTTCTTATACAAAATTAATTATTTATATTGCTTAATCATAATATGTTAACAACATATGATACTTATTCATTTTATTAAAACTTTTAACAAAAAACTCTTTTTATTTTTTATTTTTTATTTTTTTTGATTTTTTATTCATTTTGATTGAAAAATCAATGGCTTCATTGGAGGCTCTAAATTGAACGTAATCGATGAGTTCCCCTAACAAGCGCCTAACGTGTCCCGAACTAAACCGAATCACAGACTGCCATGTTGTCCACTAAACCGGCAAACTCGAGACACCCGTACTTCTCTCTCCATTTCTCGTCTTGAAATTGAAAATCGGGAACCGATTCAAAGCGTTACAGGTGAAGCTACTACGGAATTGAGCCTTCGACAGACAAGAGATTGATCTTCTTCGTGGTCGGGGTAGCACTGGTAGGGGGTACTTCTCTCTCTCTCTCTCTCTCTCTCTCTCTCTCTCTCTCTCTGTGAAAGTGAACTGTGAATCTGGAGAAAATGGAGTCTGCGAAGAAGAAGAACGACGACAATGGAGATGATGCTGGTGTTGAACGAGGACGAGTGGGATTGTTGTACGACGAGAGGATGTGCAAGCATCACACACCGGATGGAGAAGATCATCCGGAGAACCCCGAGAGGATCAGAGCAATTTGGAGGAAGCTTCAGTCAGCTGGAATCACTCAGAGGTTTGTCTAAACCATTCTCTCTTAATCTTCTGATTGTACGGAACTAGGGTTTTATCGAGGACGAGTTAATGAAGAATCCACATTAAAAGATTGCACTTTTTAAGTCTGTATTATGTTTTTCTAGAATTTCATGGTTCCTTGAGATTTATTGTTGAAATCCAATGAGTGGTTTCAACTTGAATTAGCATGCAGGGGTTTTTCTTTTGTGATGCTTTTTTGTAAGGTATTGAGACACTGCAATAAACAACTCTATTAATCTCAACTCGTTCTTGTTTTGTGATGTTTTTTTATAGACTCACATAAACCCAACTCCATTAAAATCAAACTAGGAAATCAAAAACAAGCTCGAACTTTTACTCAAACATAAAACAAAACTCTGATTTAGATTACAACTCTAACATAATCTACACTGCGCTTCTGAATTAAAATAATCACCCCCATAATTTAGATTTTCCTTATCTTGCACTTGATCTCTCTCAATATTCATATCTCGACCTCTGCTGATAACCTTTGTCATTCAGTCGACATCTAGATGGCTTCTCAAACCTAAATATTGCTCCATGCCCTAAATTTCCATCATCGTCATTGACATTATGAAAGGTGAATTGAAAATCTTGAAGTCCAGCTAATTGCCCCACATTCTTATGCGGTCTATTAGTAGCACTAGGCTACTAGCTGAAATTTTACTAGTGCCAAGGGGAATACTATCCGAAGTAGAAGCAATACTATCCGAAGTAGAAGTTTCATCATCAAAATTGATCATTGTGGGTTGAACGATACTCTTTCCCATTGTGTCCCAATTCCAAGCATTACGTTCAAACATGATAGCTATGCTAACAATGACTAAATTGGTGAATGGATAATCTGTACTCTAGCCTGCCCTGGAACGTAGCCAATAGAAATGAACTTCACACCTTTGTCATCTAATTCCCTTCTATCAACATTAATAACGTGAACATATGTTGTGGATCCATACTTTTTCAAGTGTCCAACACCTGGCTTGAAAGCACTCTAAACCTCATGCGGGGTAAGATAAGCACAAATTTTGTAGGAGATCTATTTAGTAAAAGAACCGAACATGCAACATCTTCAACCCAAAAAGAATTTGGTAGACCTTTGGCTTTTTAGCATTCTACGAGCCATGTCCATAATTGTCTTATTCTGCCTCTCTGCAACTTCGTTATGCTGCTGTGTATGTGGTGGCGTGATCTCATGCTTGATCCCTTGATGATCACAAAAATCAGAAATGTTGACGACGTATACTCACCACCATCATTTGTCCTCAAAGTCTTGATGTAGCCGCCGCTTTGTTTCTCCATATATGCCTTGAACTTCTGAAAGCAAGTAAATACATAATACTTACATATTCTTGCTGTAGTTATCAGTAAAATACATAACATATTTGCTTCCTCTCGGAGAAGTAGTCCGCATAGGACCAAATAGATATGAGTGTACTAACTGTACTATAGATCTGCATGCCAAGGAGTGTGGGAAGCAAATGGGTGTCTATGTTGCTTCCTCACATAATTGTTCTAAATGCCGAATCTTAGGCAATCCTGTTTACTGTCCCTAAATTCTTCTGAGTCAACATCTTCAAACTCATGAAGTTCAAATATCATTACCACGACTCATTAGAAAAATAGATTATAAACATGGGTTGATCCAATGTTAATCTCAATTTGAAATAATCGATTTTTAAACGAGATTTAAGAATGATCATACCTCTAGAGTCAAATATGGTGAGATGATCATCTTTGAGATCCATTGTGTACCCTTTCCCCAAAAAATGTCCCCAACCTTTGCATTTCACACTTCCAGGATTGTACACAACACATCTAAAATCTATCGATGATCTTCATTCTTCAATTGGATTCGAATTTTTCCTTTTTCGTTTATTGAAAGTTTCTATAATCAACAAACTTGACCTTTCTGGCTCATCCAACTCGTCGAAAAATTTTCTTTCTTCACACACGTGGTTGCCTGCCCCTCAAGCTCTGATTGAGATGGTTGTTTATTCTTGTAGTGTCTCGCTATATGCCCAAATTTACCACATTTGTAACATTGGATCTAGTGCCTTTGTTGACCGCAACATTGGTCTCGACCACGACTTTGATTATTGTTTGACTGCTTCTAATTGTTAATATGTTCTCAGTCGCTATTCTGGCCTTTACTACGACCTTCATACCCATAAATTTTGTTTTGGTTTTGGTAGTTTCATTCTTTAGTGCTTGCTTAGTAGGCTTGACTCGGGACTCCTCTCTTTTTAATTAATTCGTTGCTCATGTGCTTGTAGAGATCCAATGTCTTTTTCTACGGACTTGGTCTTAGGGTATGTCACAGACTCCATAATAGCGACGACTAGATGGTTGAGTTTCGTGGTCAAGGCGTGCATAATCTTCTCTTTCACAGAGCGATTATCAACATCACCGTCGTTAGTCATTATCCGAGTGACGATTGTTTGCACTGGCTGTGACTCTCTCTATCTTTCGAGTCATCCATCTATATCAACTCATATTGTCTCCTTTAAGTATGCATTCTAACTTTTTATGCTTTCTGTACACCCTTGTAGGACTTCTCCAATGTGTCACTCACTTCTTCGATGTTTTGGCCAGTTGCACTTTTTGAAACACTATATCATCTATTGTTTGTAAAATAAAATAAAGTGCCTTCTTATTTTTCTTGTGAAACACTTTTTGTTGCGGGGTAGGAGTGATAATTTGGGTCATGTCATGATTAACCTGACACGACATGACACAACACGACCCATAATAAATATGTCACGGGTTTGACATAAATGGGTTGGGGTCATAAACATGTTAACATGTTTCTACACAGTTAATAAATGAGTCATAAACGAGTTAACATGTTAACCTGCTTAACTCGTTTATGACTCGCTTAACACGATTAAAGAATAATGTATAAATAATAAATAAGTTATAATGAATAGATTATTACCAAATTCCCCCATTTGACTACATGTTAATAATATGATTTATTTTTTTTATTTGCAGACATCTTTTATCATACTTTATTTTGTTTTTAGAGGAAAAGTTTATTTTACTTTTAATATATTATTTACTTTTTAGATTTTATTAATCATTATTTATTAAGAAAAATAAAATTTTTTCACCAAAAGTAAAATTTAGATCTTTTTTAGAAGATTCTTATATTTTTGTATATGTTATTTGTTAGGGCCCTATTTGTTACGAATCATTTTCCCTCTATTATTAAGACTCAAGACTTGAATGTAAAAATAAAGTAAAACTTAAGATAACAACTCCATTATATTTTGTTGACTATTTAATTGTATTCATTTAACTTTATTTATGTAGATATATTTAAAAATGTAGTAAACAAGTTATAAAAGTTTAAATAAAATATATAATAAATTGGTGACACGATCCATTTAGACACGAAAACGATTAACACGATTAATAAATGCGTCATGTCGTAGGTTTGCAGTATATGAGTCATGACCTGTTTACGACACGCCTACACAAATTGCCACCCCTAGTTCAAGGTAGGAGTGTCTTCTCAGGCTTCAAACCCGGTCTCCAAACCCATTCTCAACTACTTTGAGCAAGTCTTGAAAAGTAAGCAAGACTTTTATATGTGTGTACTCCATCAATCGAGCTTTTTTCCGTCAAACACTAGAAATGTTGGTTGAATTTGACCGTTACTAGTGGTAGTCATTGATAGACCAAAGTAATGCGGTCATCAAATTTTTGTACCTTCAAGGCCCACACTCTAATTTTAAATTAGAATGGACGAAAGTCTCTTACTCTCTGGACGTGTAGTTTTGTTTGATGTAAATGAAACCAACGAGCCCCATATTATCTTTTTGCAAATGAAAACAACTTCGATTCAATGGAGATCAGAGCTAAATACCAAAATAACTCCTTCAACTCAATTGGCCACCCAACAATTTATGCAAAATCTTCTTAATATTTACCACAATAAAACGGTGCCTATCACTTCAATTAGTCTTCCTCTTTTGCGAATTTTAATGGAATCGCAACTAGCTATCCTCCTCTTCTAGCAGAAAATCTAAACCTCTTCTTGAATTGTACTACGCTGATACAATATAAGGTTTTGAGACACCGTAATAAACAACTTTATTAATCTCAACTTGTTAACGGGGAGTTAACATATTTGTAGACTTACATAAGTTCAACTCCTAATTAAATGGAAAGTAGGAAATCTTAAACCAACTCAAACACTAACTCAAACATTAACCAAACTCAAATTTTAGATTACAACTCTAACTTCTTTGCTATATACATAAGTTTCATATATATATATATATATATATATATATATATATATATATACATATATATCTCACACGCACACGCACACGCACACGCACACGCACACGCACTTTCTCTTTTTTGCAATTGAGGGACAATTTTGATATGGCCATGAGAAGAGTGTATTAAATTTTACAGATGTGTGGTTTTGAATGGAAAGTCTTTTTTGCAATTGAGGGACAATTTTGATATGGCCATGAGAAGAATGTATTAAATTTTACAGATGTGTGGTTTTGAATGGAAAGGCGGCAGAGGACGAGCATATAGCTTCAGTTCATGCACATAATTATATCAAAATGATAAGGAACTTAAGTACTAAAGAAGTTGATCCTAGGAGAAATAAGATTGCTTCCAAGTTTAACTCCATATATCTTAACGGTGGCTCTTCGGAGGCTGCTTATCTTGCTGCTGGTTCTGTAATAGAGGTTAGTTTAAATGCCTGCAACATGTGTTACTGATTCTCATCAATTATCATTACCATGTTTCATGCAAGCTTAAATCGAAAGACTCTTTTGGATCATTTCTGTTTTATGTCTACTTTCATCTTTTTAGCTATTTTGTGCATAATGTGTATGCCAAACTTTGACTTTATTTTAAAATTCGGGTATCATTTACTCCTGTACGAGTTAATCATTTTGGGAAAGGTCGTGTTGATTTTTTTACCTGAAAGAATTAGAAACTTTGTTTTCACAATCTGTTGAAATATGAGAAGGATATGATACTTCTAGGCCAAGCAAATTGGATACTTGAGACTCATACATGGACATGTTTGTTAAACCTTGCGGATGTTTCAAAACACATTCTTTAATCTGATTCATGGATTTTAAAGCGTGTGAAACGAGTTTTTCTTTTGAAACTTGTCCCTTTCCAGTGCATTCCAGTGCATTCTCTTGATTTTTTTTTCCTTTCTTTTTGCTACATTTTTAAACTTCTAGCCGACCCGCCCTAATTTGGGATTTGAGGCTTTGTTGTTGTTTTCCACCAAAAAAAAATTGAAATGCGCTAACATTTTTTTTTTTTTTGTATTACATATCTCTCATGTTGTCATCTTGTTTCCCTTTTGGTCTATTACAAAAGAAAGACCTTAAAATGATTAAACAATGATTGTGTTATATTTGTTTTCTTTAACTATTATTCTTTTTTGATAATAAACCAATTTAATTTCAACACCCTTGACTCGAACCCCCAACCTTGCCTTCGGCGCGTGATGCTTTGTCTTAAACTACTATGTTATTTAATTACAACACTTGTTTAGATGTATCATGCAATATATTATAATGAAAGAGCTCACGCGAATTATGAGTTTGTGAACTTGTCAATGAGGTCATACCGATATTCTGTGTTGAAAAGTGAGATTTGACAAGATTCTTTAATAGGTCTCGGAAAAAGTTGCCAAAGGGGAACTAAGTTCCGCTGTTGCTATTGTTAGACCTCCTGGACATCATGCCGAATCAAATGAAGCGATGGGGTTTTGCATATTTAATAATGTCGCTGTTGCCGCAAGTTATATTCTTGATGAAAAGGTAATTATTGACTTTTTTCTTTTATGTTGTCTACTGCTAATAGTTCATTTTCATTTACAAACTTCCTGATCATATCAATTGTTTAAATCAATCCTTTGTCCTACTTTCTTGGAAGTTCACACTTCTTATTGTTATCCTGCAGCTAGAATTGGGCATTCACAAAATCTTGATCGTTGACTGGGATGTCCATCACGGTAATGGTACACAGAAGATGTTTTGGAAAGACTCTCGGGTGTTGTTTTTCTCTGTTCATAGGTATTTAGTGTGAAAGTCGAAACCCCCTTTGTATTACTGTTGACTTCTATACTCTAGCAATTTTCTGAATCTTTGCATGGAATAGTTTAGAAATATCAATTTAGTTGTTCTCCTTTCCTCCCTCACTTTCTTTATGTCCTTGTTAGGCTATTATGATAGTTGCAAGTCTAGTGTGTTCTATGCTTCTCAAGCTTTAGTTTCTTTTTTTTTTTTAGTGATTTTTGTAAATTTTGGCAGATTTGATTTTGGAACCTTTTATCCGACTGGAGATGATGGTTCTTACACTATGGTTGGAGAAGGTCAAGGTGCAGGGTATAATATAAATGTTCCTTGGGAGCATGGGCAATGTGGTGATGCAGACTACCTTGCAGTGTGGGACCATATATTGATTCCTGTTGCCAAAGAATTTAATCCAGACATGATAATAATTTCTGGAGGATTTGATGCAGGTGAACTTTATTTGATGTGTGTAATGCGAGAAATTCCTATTAGTTCAAGATTATCGTCTATCATTTTTTTTTCCTTCGTTGTTATACTCCTTCAGGCCATTTATATAAGTCGTTTTAGCAAAAACTTCTTGTTCGAAATTGCAATTCGTTTTCGAAATTCAAGAGTGTGTTTATTGCATTTTTACCCATTTTACCCATGTACAATTCAAACATTTATGATTCTTCAATTCATTTGATGTCAAAGGACATATATATAAATTACACTTATAATTAAAGCTGTCGTAATTCGTGTTCTTACCTTAAACGACTTATATAAATGAACAGAGGGAGTACTATTTAAGTTTCCACTGTGTTGTTCAATTTGGCCTTTTATTTATGCATATGGAATAATGTTATAGGTGATATTTTAGGTGTTATGTTATCAAAGATGTATAGCGAAAGGCACATGCCCTTCTTGACTTGTTGGAAAAATGTTTTTTTTTTTTTTTTTGTGTGCACGCATCGACACAAAGATTAGGGAAGGGCGGTTGCAGTGGTTTGAACACCTGGAAAGACGGTCTACAAATGCTCTCTCTAGAAAACTTGACTCAATAGAAACTGAAGAAATTCAATGAGGTAGGGTAGAAAGACGCATATTTCTGTAGATTACGAATGAAATACCTATTCAAACTAAAATAAAGGTCTAAGGGGCTTGTTTTGTGATCTATAATTTTGCAATTTCAACTTACAATGTGAATCAATGGAAACTAATCTAGTGGTTTTCTCTTAGGTGGGTCACTGGGTTGCATGATACATAATCCCTCAAGTGTACTGGTGTCAAGTAAATGGATTGAGGAAACAGTTTGTTGCTTTTGCAGTGTTTGTTTGTATACAACTTGATTTTATGATGCATGTGGATGGTTTTCTTGCTATTGTCACTTTGTTGTTTTAACTTTCTTCACATTTTTGAAACAGCGGTTGGCGATCCACTTGGAGGTTGCCGTATTACACCATATGGATATTCTGTTATGATGAAAAAGGTTACCATTTAAATGACTTCTTTTATTTTTTCCCTCATCCTACTTGCTTGTCACCCCTTCTATGATTGTTCATAGTTATGAAGTTGTTGAACTCATTTGAACTTTCAAGTGGATAATATTGCCTTCTTTCTCTTAGCTCTTCATCTTCTTTCTTGTACTTTTTTGTTGCATCATCAATTGTGATAATGTTGATTGTGTATTCTCAGTATGTTGTTCGAATGTTTGTTGTTTCCCCTTCCTTTAATTGCATTTGGCTCTTTTACTCTGCCTAATCCTTTTTTGCAGAAACCATTATTTCTTGCCAGTATTTGTAGTCAGCTTAATCTTCCACTCCAAAGGTTAATATTTTTTTTTAATATTTGCAGCTATTGGAATTTGCCGAAGGAAAAATTGTTTTGGCCTTAGAAGGGGGATATAATCTTGATTCAATAGCAAACTCAGTACTTGCATGCGTCAAGGTTTTACTAGAAGACAAGCCTCTTTCTGGAGCTTTAGAAGCATATCCGTTTGAGTCCACTTGGCGTGTTATACGAGCGGTAGTATAATAATACTACTTTATGCTCAACTTCTGTCATCTTACTTCCATCTACATGTCGCTTACTTTAATAAAACCTTCTTTTCAGGTTCGAAAAGAACTATGCACATATTGGCCTATTCTGTCCAATGAATTACCAAAAGAAGCATTGGCCATTAATAAAAAAGTATTTTCTTTTGAGGTATTTTTCCTCCCCTACCTTCCTCAATTTAAGGTGTTCATACTAAAATGTTTTTTTGGATGGAGATTTGATTGTACATCAAATGTAATGATCAGGGTAGTGATTTTTGTTGATGGACACTTTTTGACTATAAGCTCGCATGTCATGAAATTCGTTAGATGTTTGCCAATAAATTGATTTATGTATAAGATTTACTATTGTAATGCAGATTGAAGTAACTTTAATTGTCTATCTGAAAGCTTAGCGCTCTATAAATTAAAAAGTTGGGGGGATGAATAGATGATGATCCATACCATGGAGGTGATTTTCTTTAAAAAATTAGTGGAAATATGTAGTGGAAAGGACCTCTATATGATACTTGAAAACTTTGAAAAAGCATATGATCAGGTTCCTAGAGAGGTCTTTTGGTGGATATTAGAAAGAAAAAGTTGCATGCGTGTTACATAAAAACATTGTTCAAGATGTTATAGAAAAAGTGTTACATATCTACGAAGGAGTGGTAACTGGTAATTGATGACAAGCATAAAGATGATTGGAGGAATTTAAAAAAAAAAATCTCATCACTATAGGACTACACCGAGGATCTGCCTTAAACCCATATCTCTTTGTTGTAAACATGCTAGGTAGCATCTCGCTTACTTCTTTAGCCACATGCCTATATTCTGCCTTAACCTTGCTCCTGAGACTGCATTTTGTTTTGGCTCATCCAAGCGACCAATTTTGCATAGACATTAAATAGTACATGGATCTTCCAGGGTAATGTTTCTCAATGTTTTGTTGTGTGGCCTTCTATATGAGTAGAAATTTTCTTGGAGTACTTCAATATCGGGAACTTGATAAACTACTTTGAGGTGTTTCTGGTAAGTGAATACATTAATTTGTTTACCAAATTCACAATGAAAGCACTATGTGGTAGTGTATGGGATAGTAGATCAATTTCCCCACCAGTTATTTATTAAGCTTTATTAGTTTTTTTGGTACATATACTAGGCTTTATTAATTGAATCATCTTCCTTGTCATTTTCAATTTTCTTGTTGGGATAAATCTAATTGTTTTTGTTGAAGCCGGGTAAATTTAATTGTAGATTGGCTTTCAACCACTAATTCCTGTCTCCTTTAGAAGATCAAAATCATAGTAGCATATTTTCATGAGAAGATGGCATTTTTCCTTTATCTGTTTTTTCTTCGTGTTTCATGAGATTCATTTTTGTTTGCCTTGTCCTATTGGTGAATCTTCTTGCATAAAAAAAAAAAAAAATTTCAGAAATGCAGGACACTTGAGGTTTAAAATTTCTAGAATATGGTGCTATTATATTGTTGGTTATGTTAGAATCTAAAGGCTTTAAGTTGAGTAGGACGAAAACCGAATACATGCACTGTGAGTTTAGAAACACTAGACATCGAGATGACGGAGTGGTAAAATTAGGGGAAATTGAAGTTCCTAAGGTAAACCACTTTAGATACCTAGGATCAATCATACAAAATGATGGTAACATTGAGAATGATGTCACACATAGAATTCAAGCTGGATGGAAAAAATGGCGGAGTGCAACATGGGTGATTTGTGATCGAAATGTTCTTACTAAGTTAAAAGGAAAATTTTATAGGACCGCAATTAGGCCAGCTATGCTCTATGGAAGTGAATGTCGGGCGGTAAAGCAACAACAATTACATAAAATGAACGTAGCAGAAATGAGGATGCTTAGGTGGATGTGTGGTAAAACTCGTAAAGATAGAATATGAAATATAGAAATTCAAAGACAAGTAGGAGTAGCACCAATTGATACAAAGATTAGAGAAGGACGGTTGCGATGGTTTGGTCACCTGCAAAGATGGCCTACAAATGCTCCAACTAGAAAACTTGACTCAATAGAAACTGTAGAAATTCGACGAGGTAGGGGCATACCAAAGTTAACATGGGATGCATTAATTAGGAGGGATTTGAATGGTTTGCAAAGCTCACCATCAATTGCACTTAATTGAGCACAATGGAAAAGTTTGATCCATGTAGCCGACCCTAGTTAATTTGGGACTGAGGTTATTTTGTTGTTGTTGTTATGTTTTCTGAGTATGACCGTGCTTAATGTTGCAGTTGATCTCAAGTTCTGATTCAGATGCTGAGAATGATGAAGCTTTTAAAGCTCCATCAGAATCCAAAAATGATTCTATTGGCAATCTTGTGGAAAAGTTTCAGAATGTTATTCGACCTCTTTCACTTATTCCATTCGAAGAAAGTGCTCAAGGTAAGTACACAGTCTAGGTCTTCTTTTTTGCAGATTAGAATGGAGAGTTCTATTTAATCCGAATGATTTCTACATATTTGGTGTTATTTTCAGTTAAAGCAATTGGTTCTTCCGTTTCTTGGAGGGCAGTCTTTGCAAAGACTGATATTTGGTATGCATGCTTTGGATCAAATATGTGGATGCCAAGGTTCTTGTGTTATATTCAAGGCGGACAGGTAAATGCTTTTATTACTGTTGCTATTCGGTACTTATGGCACCTATTTTAAGAATTGAATGAGGACATATCTTATCTCAAGCTTTTAGGATCTCATGTTTTTAATCATCAGAGCACTAACAATTGTAATGTTACTTGTTAGTGATGATGATATTGTGATTCGGCAAAGCTGTTAATTTCTCATCACCTCATCAACATATTGTAGGGCCATTTTAACTGTAAATTATGAAGAACCATTTGTCAAAAAAATTAAATTATTTGGCAAATTATTTATTATTAGTAAGGCACCTTTCTTTTGTAGCCGTGGGCCTTGTTTGCCACCTTGCTTTTTTTTTTATTTTTATTTTTATAGTTGGTCTATAGAAGCTAAAACTTTTTTTTGGTAAATAGAAACTAAAACTTCCATTTCTCTCATATAATGGATAACAAATTATTAGCAACTAATGTAATTTTCTAAACTGTTTGAAAAGAGCAATAATAATTTGATGTGAAAATTTAATTTTGTGTTATTGTTTTAGAATTATAATTGCAACTTTGTTTTAGGACCCTATCCTAACCCTATTTATACTTTACATTCGAAAGTCTCGAAATACTTTTGCTTTCGAAGCAAAACTTGGTGCTCAAGCTATTCGATTAATCCGACGCCATGAGTGGCGTCGTAGCTTTACACAGATTGCGCCGTTGGTGGTGCCAAGTGGCAAAGTCATGGAATCATCGTGTGAGTTGGTGCCATGGGTGGCGCCACCTGTCTTATATGGGTGGCCTCTACCGGCGCCGACACTTTTCTTCTGGACTTCTTATCTCTCTGAATGCTCTTTGTTTGTGGCGCCATTGGTAATATTCAATGGGTTTTATCCCGCCCCCAGAAAAATAATTTCTCTCGAACTTCAACTCTGAATGGGCTATTGATAGTGTTTCTTTTCTCTATGTTCATGGTTTTGAGATAGTTCTTGGCGGTTTTGTATTGCCTAGGCGGACTAAAAAATATACACTTAGACCTCCCCTAGGAAATAATATAATTATTTAGAGACCACTCAACATTAAAGACCTTTTTTTCACCTACACTTTCTCATTAATATATTTTTCGCTGCCACATTTTCACTCACATTTCTAATTAAAAAAAAAATATATTTTCAGAATTATAAAATAAAAATGTATTTTAAAAGCTTAAGTATTAAATAGGGCAACCCCCTGCTCTTTAGGAGAAAGACACTTGACTAAGCTGTTCAGAGAACAATCGAGAACAAAAGAGAGAGTTGCTGGTCGGAGTTGGCAGGGATTTGTAAAGAGATAGTGGAGGGTTAGAGTTTAAGTTTGTGCTTTTATATTAAATATCGAGATTTCCCTTATATATTTTGCAATTTGATTTCAAGCTCACCACCTGCCTAATTAAGGCTAGGCAGTAGGCAGCGTAAATCGCCTACGGCGCCGCCGATGCCTTGAAAATGCTGTTTTTTTCATGTTTAATTGAGGTCTGCCAGTGCCCCCCAATTAGAAAACTCGATACGGTAGAAACTGATGAAATTCAATAGTGTAGGGATAGGTTGAAGATAACTTGGGATGTATTGATTACAACGGATTTAAAGGAATTTGAAAGCACCTTATCAAGGGCATTGAACAAAACGCAGTGGAAGAGTTTGATCCATGTAGCTAACCCCAACTAATTTGGAGTTTAGGCTTTGTTGTTGTAAATGCTTTTCTGATGTATATACATGCACTTTCAGGTGGAAGGTATGCAAAAACCATTTCCTGGATCAATTGATAAACGTCTACCTAAAGATATTATGTGGAAGATTATGCCTCATCGTTTATTCTTTGGGCGATCTCATACATGCACATGGGGCGAAGGAGGTGTTGCTTTTCTTCATCCTGAAAGTAGTATTGATGATAAAACTTACATGTGCCTTTATAGAATAACGTAAGTCCCCATTTTAAGTTAAAATTTTTTCAGTTTGAATGCTCTAGTCCATAGGAGTTTTCAATTGGTAATAGTAGAAATGAAGAACTACAGTTGGAGCTCAGAGATGCTGCATAGTTTATTGTGCTCACTTTCAGTTATTATTTATTTTTGATAAATTCAGTTCTGTATTCAATTCACTAATATTTGGTAGTTTGCTTTTGCAGGCTTGAGCAGTTCAATGATTTAATTGTCCAGGAAAATGTATTGGTTCAAGAGAATGTTCAACACGATTCGATGATAACTCCCTTCTTTGATTCAACTTCTTTAGATTCTGCTGTGACAAACAAGTCCATTGTTTTGGAAGCAATCAAGGTGTGTTGGCTGTTTTTGAATTACTCCAGTTTTCACATAGTTTTCCAATTCACTGTTTCCATTATGCATAGTGTTCGTGAAAAATTAAAATTGATGTCTATTGGATTGTTATTCTCATCTGCCATCATAAGGTTGTAAATCTCATATGAAGTTGAAGCTGTAAGCTGAAAATCCAAATGTATATATGTGAAAGTTCGTCATCAAGTGCATTAAATCGAGCAGAGTAGCAAAGTATAATCCATGTCGCCAACCCCAACTAGTTTGGGATTGAGGCTTTGTTGTTGTTTTTTTTGTTGTAAACAAGCCTAGTCAAAGCAACAGTTGCGCAACAGTTGCGAATAGGAAATTAGAACTCTGGAGGAATACATTAGAATCTAAAGGCTTTAAGTTGAGTAGGACGAAAACTGAATACATGCACTGTGAGTTTGAAAACACTAGACATCGAGATGACGGAGTGGTAAAATTAGGGGAAGTAGAAGTTCCTAAGGTAAACCACTTTAGATACCTAGGATCAATCATACAAAATGATGGTAACATTGAAAATGACGTCACACATAGAATTCAAACTGGATGGAAGAAATGGCGGAGTGCAACAGGGGTGATTTGTGATCGACATGTCCCTACAAAGTTAAAAGGAAAATTTTATAGGACCGCAATTAGGCCAGCTATGCTCTATGGAAGTGAATGTTGGGCGGTAAAGCAACAACAATTACATAAAGTGAACGTAGCAGAAATGAGGATGCTTAGGTGGATGTGTGGTAAAACTCGTAAAGATAGAATAAGAAATATAGAACTTCAAAGACAAGTAGGAGTAGCACCAATTGATACAAAGATTAGGGAAGGGCGGTTGCGATGGTTTGGTCACCTGCAAAGACGGCCTACAAATGCCCCAACTAGAAAACTTGACTCAATAGAAACTGTAGAAATTCGACGAGGTAGGGGCAGACCAAAGTTAACATGGGATGCATTAATTAAAAGGGATTTGAATGGTTTGCAAAGCTCACCATCAATTGCACTTAATCGAGCACAATGGAAAAGTTTGATCCATGTAACTGACCCCAGTTAATTTGGGACTGAGGCTATGTTGTTGTTGTAATCTACCTTCCGTTGTCCAAGGCTCAATTTTCAATCATTGCATCAAGTAATAGTTGGTTGGTTGATGTCCAAACAGAATGAAACCATTTTGATGTCGGAATATATACTAAACCTTACTTAGGCTTTTAAGAAAACTAATTTGATTGTCTACAAATTTGATACATAAATTTTGAAATTTAACTAGCTTAAATTGATAGAAAGAGCTCCCAACGTTTACATCAAGTTGTAATTGTTTGGTTTCTGATAGGATCCCATATAGTCTTATTTAGAGTTAGTTAGAAGAAAACACTATAAATAGGGGTGAGTTAGTGAGATTGGGCATTTGAGAAATTGAATTATAATTGAACACCCTCTGAGTGATTGAGGTTGAGAGAGTTTTAAGACTCTTCTCTGGGTTACTTTTGTGTTTGTGATTGTTGTAGTTTTTCTCAATTCAATCGATCAATATCAATGTTCTATCATTGGTATCGGAGCTTTTCTTCAATCATGTCGCCAAACGTTGTTCAACGAATTGAATCCATGGAAGTAGAGCTTTGCAAGGTCCAAGTGATGGTGGAAATGATCTCTGGGTTGACATTGAAGGTGGACGAGTTCAGATATGAGATTTTAGAGGCCAGATCTGAGATTAGAAGACTAACGCATACAATGGAGGCCGCCTTCTCTCAAACTCGAGTGTCGGGATCAGCTATCGTTGCAGATCCACATATTAGAGCACTAGGGTCGTAGATAGTCAATAAACAAGGGTCGCATATCCCATGTCCACTGATCGGGGCGTTAGGATCCTAGAACCAGAACGTGCAATGGTTGCCGACACCAGATCCACTTGATCCAGAGTTGTCTGTGGTATTGCTGATCGTTGGGGAACCAGATCAACACCGTCGCTCATATTTAGGTGTTGGAATGGACTAGAACGACAAAAGGAACCAAGATCGACACATTGCGGTTGATGGATTAGATCAGTTAGACACTCTCATGGCTCCCAACAAGTGCTTAGATATGCTGGTAATTATGACCAACCTAGAAGCTTCATGGTGCGCATTCATTGTATGCACGGGGTGCTATGGGATCGTGAATGTTTGAATCGGACTTCTAGACGAGACATTGAGTTCTGCAAACTCTTTGCGAATGCGTGTTCCATGGGCGTTGTTACATATTCAAGATTGGCCACCATAGGAGACTCTGTTGACATGATTGTTCCACCGCGTTGGCCGCTGCCTCTTCATAACAGTCAATGATCATGGTCGTCAAATTTGCGTTTTACATACACTTATATACTCTTTCTTACCTTTCTTTTGAAATCTCGCCTGCGCAATTGGGGAAGATGATGTTGATCTTATACGCCAATCGAGGATATTTGACTATGAGTGTTAACCCACAAGTCTATTTGTGTCCCAACAATACGACTTCCAAGTTTTTTCCACTTTTGATAGATTCTCCTCGATATACATACTCTTCATCAAACTTGAAGTTGTTGGTCCACTTTGATTGTGCGTTGCTCGAGGATCATCGTAGGTTGTGTTTTCTTTTCAACTTGTAGGAGTTTTGTTCAGCGATGGAAGAGTATTAACGTGGCTGTCAAGAGCGTGGACATAACAGTTTTTGTAGAGCATGCCACTATGGATGTTGATCAATTGTTGTTGCAACTTAATGATGCTAGGGAGCATGGTATGGCCACAATCATGGATGGTATTCCTTTTATGGGACAAATGGTAAAGTTAATCTCCTTTGAGAACTTATAGGGCCATATTTATGACATCAACACATCTATGGGTTATGGCTTCTTGATCAAGGGTCCAGATGACTTTGTTGTGAACTTGTTTGCCAATTGGATTAGCCCAACGCAGGGTTGTGCTGGTGAGTGGATTTCGTTGGTAACATCCGTTTTCAACTACTCTTTTCTAGTTACTTCGGATACCAATCATGGGGTCCTATTGAAGGACGTTACTTCGGTGGTGGCTCCTATTGACACCTTCTTCACTGTTGCTTTCGGGTTGTTGATGGTGGCAAATGTCCAGTCACCTTCCTTTATGAGATTTCTTTGGATCCTGGCATGGTATGTTCAACCTCTGCATTATCAGTTGGTTGCTCTAGCTCTAACTTTCAGGTGTTGTGGTGGTCCTCCCATTTTGGTGGGAATACAGGTATCAAGTGGGTTTATTGAGGTTGCAATTGCAATATTTGATGACATAATGTGGAGCAATTTGATATGTGGGGCTTCTTGTTGTCTTCATTTGGCTTTTGTGGCGCTGGTGCACCTTTCATCACCATTTGAGGGGCGAGGTTATTATAGCATCTCATTCATTCACTGATAGCGAGGCTCCTCTTGCAACATTCATAGGGTTTACATGGTTGGCAAGCTCTTACCCTTACATTCATTTTCCATCCGACACCTTGAGGACAAGGTGGATGTTTGGGGGGTTATAGGATCCCATATAGAGTCTCATTTAGAGTTGTTTAGAAGAAAACACTATAAATAGGGGCGAGTTAGTGAGATTGGGCATCTTAAAATTGAATTGTAATTGGGTACTCTAGTGATTGGGGTTGAGAGAGTTTTAAAACTCTTCTCTGGGCTACTTTTGTGTTTGTGATTGTGGTTTTTTCTCTCAATTCAATCGATCAATATCGGTGCTATCAGTTTCCTTCCAAATTTAACGAAAATCATTCTGAATTTTGAATAGATGAAAAGAAACCACATTGAAATTCCATAAAATAATTTAAGAAAAAGGAACTATATGTCCATATATGATATTGCTACATAAAACTTGAGATTCAAGTGCGTTACTAGAGATATCTACATAAGAACTAGTTAGCAGTCAATTTATGTTTCATCAGCGTGACCCAACATGTCTAAACACCCAACATGTCTAAACTGGTTATCGTTTTAAAATTTCTAGTCTCTTATGCTTAGTAGACAAAATACGAAACCCTTGTGGTCTGTTTGCTTCAAGAGGGTTGCTATCTGATAAAATCTGCGTACATATGAAGTGCATACCCAAGCTGAATCGCTGAAATACGGTGTTGTTTGGTTGGGCATCTAAAGTGATAGGGTGTAAGATCAGATGACCTTTATACCCACCATCTTCTTCTCTAACTTGATGAATGCGATGAATGAAACAAATAGAGATTAAATTTGGGGAAAAAAGAAATGATCAAACCAAGGTTCGATGACCAAACAACAATCCCTAGAATCGCAATCTCGAACAAACACACTCCATCTTCACTGTGTTTTGATGGAGGAGTAGACAACCCAAAGATGATTTCCATCTTCATTGTGCTTTATTGGCGTAGAAGACATTCCCAAATGATGCTCACAACTCCTATCATCACTTCGCGTTAATTGTGGAGAAGAGGGAAAACAACCCGCAAACATATGCACACTCCATTTTTATGGCGTGTTAGTGGTGAAGAAGAGATCTCTAACATAGATCTAGGGGTTGACGGATTAATAAGGAAAAGATTCGATATGACGTAAAACATGAATTTATTGGGGATGAAAAAATCATTTTATTCTCCACAAAGTTAGGCTTATCTAAAGATAGGGGGAAGGTGTCTTTGTGTAACACGCACTATGGGCTTTTACGCAAGAATGCTGCTTATGTAGCATGCGAACCAAACGTGGGGTTAATTGCAAAGCCTAGGCTTCGTTAACATATCATGCTAACCAAATGGACCATTATAATGCAACGTAGCAATTCAACAATCGGAGTTTTGACAAACTTGATCAATTTTTCTCAACTTGGAGGAACTGAAATTGAAAAAAGAACACTAATAAACTGAAATTTTCTACTGATTAATTATCTCCTTCTTACATTCCAGCAGCTTTAATTATATACTAAACAATACTTAGAAGCTGACTACAACTTAATCAAATAACAACCAAACTTACAAGACTCCTAAAACCAAGGAACGAAAATTCGATAAAATTAACCGAAGTTTAGGTGAAGTTTATCAAAATTGAAGGGATCGAAGCGAAGTTCACGGGTAATTTAAAAATTACAAAACTTCTCTGAAGTTTATATTAAAAATCAACAACATTGATACTAATCGATATGGATTGCTAAAAACAAGGAGAAATTGCAAACTTTTTGGTAAAAAAAAAACCAAACAAGTGTGTAGGAGACGGAAGGGTTGAGGGTTGTAATTGATGATGGCTTTTGAGGGTTATTGAGAATTTGAGAGTAGCTCACTTTTGTACACACGTCTCCTCACCAATCTTGTGATCCCTTCAAGATTTAATGTATGCATCGAGATTCACTTTTGCACACACATCTCTACAACGCTTTGTAGTTTTTTAATCGATGCATAATGTTAAAAAGTGGATATTTTCTTTTGCTTTATATACTGACCCATATATTTCATAATTTTGATTTTACTTGTGTGAATGTGCAATTAATAAATGGTTAGAGAATCAAAATAAGTGTAATTATTATCACTAAAAAGTGATCTACGATACACAGTATGCATGACTAGTGCCAATAAAATTGACTTGAAACCATTAAATTGTAAATTTTTTAGGTATAAATGCATAATTGTGCTTGTTTTGCATCCCATAAAATGAGTTTTAGTTTATTGACCATTTAAATAAAAATTTCTTAAACTTCTCTAAGTTAGCGAATTTTTACCAAAATTCTCCACGTCGAATTAAACTTTTCCGAATTAATTCCAATCATGAGGGCGAATTATAAGGCGAAACCGAAGTTTCGATCCTTACCTAAAACTACTACAATTCTATGTTTATCTTTCCAACTAAATTGATCCACATCAACACACCTAACTCTATCAAAATAAGTAATACCCTCAACTAATTAAACACAACTGAAATTACTTAATACCCAAAACCAACGAAACTCAATCTTCGTCAGGCTGCTCCACTTGAGAAAAATTCGTCCGTGAGTTTGAATATAATGGAATCTTAGGATCATAAAAGTGAGACAAGTCTGCGCATTGAAGGTGTTTGAAATACCCATGGTGGTTGATAAATCTACCATGTTTGCATCGTCATCAATCTTCTTCAAAATAGCATATGGACTATACTTCTTAGGTTATAACTTATTGTATGTACCCATCGAAAAATGCTCCTTGCGCAGAAATGCCATTACTTGATCACTAACATTGAAAACCTCATGACGCCTATGTTTATCGGCTACAGTCTTGTACTTTTTGTTGGCTGATTCTAACCTCGATTTCACCTCTTTATGAACTTCAATAACATGCTTCGCCAAATGCTTTGCAGGAACACTAGTTCCATCACCCTTTGGTAGGCAAATTAGATCAAGGCTATGTTGTGGAACCTTAGTATAAACTATGGGGAGAGGAGATCGACCAGCGACACTATGAACTGCATTGTTGTAGGAAAATTCAGCTTGGGGACGTGCTAGATCCCATTGCTTCGGATTATCACCATAAATCTTCGAATCAAATTTCCCGAAGTTCTATTAACTACCTCGATTTGCCCATCAGTTTGAAGATGAGCAGTGCTATTAAACTTAAGAGATGAATCAAATAACTTCCATAGAGAACGCCAAAAATGACTAAGAAACCCGTCCTGATTAGAAGTAATCGAATTAGAAACTTGTTAACAAACCACTTCCTTGAAAAACAAACAAGCAATACCCACTGTATCTGAAGTCTTCCTACAAGGAAGAAAGTAAGCCATCTTCAAAAACCTGTCAACAACCACAAATACCGAATCAACATGTCTTTGACCTAGGTACGAACACGAAGTCCATAGAAAGGTCTTACCAAATATTTTTTAGGTACAGGTAAAGGCATGTAGAGACACGTATTTTTAGATTGTCCCTTCGCTTGTTGGCATGTAAAACACTTTTCAACAAACCGATACACATTCCAACGTAATTGAGGCCAATAAAATTTTTCTTTAAGAGGTGCAAGAGTCTCGTCACGCCCCATGTGACCCCCTAGACCTCCATCGTACAAATCACTAATCACCTGTTCTTGCAGAGAAGTTCTAGGCAAACATAGATGATTCTCATGCATTAAATTAAGTCCTTCACTCGTCTACTTCTTTCGATGCAAGAATCTTATTCGCTACTTGTTCCGGTGTTGGTTATGGTGATTATTGTTACGAGTCGTGGGTTGGGCCAGGCTGACGTGCTTGAAGACGTGGGCCGAGAACCAGCCGAACCCAAGATTTGCAAGCCCAAGCACCTCATTAAAAGTCCAGCTTGAATGAAAGACAACCAGATTTAAAAGGAGTTCTTAGTACTTTTTGTTTTTAAGTTGTGCCGATGTTTTGTTTGCACTTATCATTTTGTTATTGTGCTTCTGTAAAAGCATCAGGGTTATGTTGTTTAAAAGCCACGCTTGAGAAATAGAAAAGACACAAAAGAAATCAACAACTCTCCCTCTTATTGTCTCAGTTCTTGTTGTGAATGTTCGTTCTATCAGTTATGTATGATGTGACACATTCATTGAGCTTGGCCTAGCATTTCAACCTGACATCAGATACTGCTGTGGCAGTACCCTTCGAACAACAGATTGGAGTATTATCACTTTTTTTTCTTAATATAAAAAAAATAAACAAAAAATTATTCCAGAAGAGCTAAAAACGGCGCGAAACACTAGAGGGTGAACTTAGTCTTCTATCAATGTTTTTGAAGAAATTTCGATTTTCCTTTATCACTAACAGCTGCTAAAATTCTATGGCAGGAGGGCTGGTACTCAAACGTTGTTCATTTGGGAACGGAGGGTGCGCTTCATATATTAACCATGACGTAATCTTCTCAGAGAATATTTACTTTCTGTTATTAATATTCTTGTCATTGTTTCATGACGTGGTTCTGTAGAATTGCATTCAAATTTTTTTTGTTCATTTTTCCTTTCTCAAAACAGGTGCTCACTTTCAGACGTTGAGAGCTTCAAATCCGGCGAACATCCTCTTAGAGCTCCTTCTAAAGGATACATGAATACTTTGGTGAGAGGCTTGGTACAGGGGAAGCAACTGTCTGAAGATGAAGCTATTTCTTATATAAATGGTGCTTGTACCAAACCACTGTGACTGAAGGTCAACTTGTACGTTCTGTATTCCTTTGGTGCTTCTTACACATATCAAGGGAGAAAACCAGCCTGATCTTCAAGATTTGCCAAAATATCTACTGCCAAATATTTATTCCAAGAACGAGGAAAGGTCAAGGACTAAAGCCAGATTCATTTTGATGTATGATTTATTCCTTCTAAATCATGTTAAATATGTGTATATGCTATGATTCAAGCGCAAGCTATGGAAATATGTTGCAAATCAAAGGTTCAATGAACTGTGGATGAACAAATTTAAGCTTTGTTAATGGTTTCATGAATGTAATGTTGGCCTTGAATGTAAGGCTGCGTTATTTTGTATCCATATTGTGCTATCTTCTGGGGTAGTGTTCGTCTGCAGAACGTCGCTGTCTACATATGGACTTATGTAAAAAGATTTTATTTGATTTCAATGGCCTAGCCTGCAATCTTCTTTGTTCTGTTTTTCAAAAGAAAGAAAAAAAGAAAAAAAAATCCTCTTCGTTCTACAGATAATGTAAGAGGACCGCTATGGGCACCCCACTTATAAATAAAGGCACACTATTGTTGAGGGCATCAAGTGTTTTACCAAGGGCAACCAAAAAATTTGAATGAAATCACGAAATTGCCTTTAAGTGCACCCTACCACCAATCCACCAATTTAATCCACCAATTTGATAAAACGAAGGAGGAACTGGAATTTTTTTTTCGAATCCTAGACTCTCTCTTGATCTTTGGCAAGGGCAATCGCTTCTTTTGTTCTCTTTTGTTTTTCGCTCTTTCAAATGGTGATGTTTTTCCAATTTCGTAGATCTCGAGTTGTCTAAGTTGGTTATGTTTTAGGGATCGATCGAAGGGGTTCCAATTTCATAGGAGACATTTATTCGACAACTTATTGGTATGTATAAACTCAATTTTGATAGTTTATGGTTTAGTTTTTGTTTGTTTTGTGTAGTTTGCAAACCCGTGTTTCTCGACCACACAGGTCAGAGAAGATGCTCACAGTCTCGGCTAACCATGGTCGAGACTTAGGTTTTTAGTGTAGTTGCATAAAGTCTCGGTTACATACTACTGAGAATCACATTGTTGTCTCGGTGCACAATCACCGAAAGTTGTAATGTATTTGTAATCGATCATTGATCGTCTCGGTTATCCATAACCGATATTGTGGTTAGGTTGTATTATCCTAGGTACCGTGACACTTGGATTGCTCTAGGTCACCACATTCCGTGATTAATTTAGAATGTGCAATTAGCTTAGTCTCGGTGATGTACAATCGAGACTGAGCCCATTGTCTCGGTTGTCAATTACTGAGACTTGGGTTACTATCTCGGTCATGCCTCACCATGATTGTAAATGTTTTTCTCGGACTTGCTTGATCGAGACTATAAAAAATGGTTTAGTTTTCTTTGGTTTTTTTTAAAGTTTACTTATGTTTCTGTTCGAGGTGCTTACATTCAATTATTTTATCAGATATGGCTCATTCCAATACCTTAGTGAGTAGAAAGGAGGCTGGCGTTGAGGGGTAACCGTCGGCGAGGCGGCCCCCGACTACGTCTTATCGGAAAGAGAAACAAAAGGTAGATGTGAAGGGAAAGGGAAAGACTATTGGGAATCGTGTAAGGAATGCTGAATTGCACGATGAGGGTTCTAACGTTGACATGCGTCGACAAAATGATCTTGTAATTGATCGAGGTGAAGATGAGGCTCATGCATCGGAGTCTAGTAGTAGTAAGTCCTCAACACCAATAGACACCACTAGTGGGCATCTTAATGTGGGTGGGAGTACTAGTGGTAGAGGTAGCCGTAATGAAGGGGAGTCACAAGAGCAAGTGCAGCAGCGTGCTCCTTTCTTCGGTGGCCCTTCAGTGGATCATTGATGAAAAGTTTTAAAGATCATGTCGCATTAGCGATTTGGAGCAGTTAGGTATCTATAGTTTCATTGAACATATTACTTAAATCATATAACTGATGAAATGTTTTTGTTGTTGTAGGATCGCCCGTTACTCAATTGTATCAATCACGATGCTCAAATCCAAAAATGGGACTTACAGTCGTGTCAGCCTGACACCGAGGGCCTTCAGAGGATTATCCAACAGTCCGGGTTGACTCCACTGATAGAATGCTCATACTATAAGGCAAACAAGGAGGTCATGTCTGTTTTTGTGGAGCGGTGGTAGTCGAAGACGAACACATTTCACTTACTATTTGGTGAAATGTTAATCTCCTAGAAAGATGTGAGCATTCTCCTGAAAAACTCCTGTGACGGGCAAAGTGGTAGCAGTTGACAACTTTGCGAGGTACACCGAGGAATCTCGCGCGGATGCGACAAAGTTGGTGTTTAAACTACTTGAGGTTAGCATTGAAGATGGTAAGGAGGAAGTGAAAATCAACAAATGGCTCACGGTGCAAAAGTGTTGGCTGAAGACGGGCAAGACTTGGCGGATTCTTTGGCACGAGCAAGGCCGCGCCTTGGCACAAGGGTTGACAAATCTTGACTTGGGCGTTGACCCAGTCAAAGTACGCTTGGTCTCATTTTGGGATGTTTTCTATTGGAGCTGAGGAAACGACTTAACATCTACTATAGGGAGAGGTGTGCTCTCTCCCTGGGGCAACATGGGCGAAATAGCAAGGACCCTCGAGCATGCCTTGGGCGCAATGCCAAGGCACGATCCATGGACGGATCATGGCGCCGACCACCCCGAGCTGGTGGGACTCGACCGAGCCCCGGCTAGCACCCGAGGTGCCTGGGCACGGCTAGGCACCACCAAGCAGTCCCTGTCCCGTAGAGAAATATGGGCCACGTCCCTTAAGGCGTGGATGGACCGAGTCGAGACGGTTCCAAGTGGTTGAGTAACTACCTTGGTCGTGGGCAGGGGCCATGATCAAGGCACGACTAAGGAGGTCCCGAATACCAGGAGCATGTTGCAATTGACCCTGTAATGGTGGCGGTTATAGAACGATGCGACAGTAAGGGAGCAAGGCAGTTGGGTAACTGCCTTGACCACAAAGGAAGTGGTGTTTTACTTGGTCTATGGATTGATGTACACAAGACATGTGTCCTAGTTGGTTATGTAACTACTTGTTGGCTGGTCTATAAAGCTAAGGGCTCTAAGCTTCGTGGCTTCGTTGGTGACTAGAGGAGAGTCACAAGAAGCTGTAATAGCTATGTGGGAATAAAAGATTTGACGAGCTTGTAGCGGATGTACGTTCGATAGGGGAACTTACCACCGAAACAACCTCGACGATGGCTATGAAGGTGAATCTGCTCAAGCGAGCCGTGGGCAAATCCTCGGAGGTTGCAGTTGCGGTGAAGTCTAGAACCAAGGTACCTGAGCCAAAGAAATTCTCAGGCAAGCGGAGCGCTCCTGCTGCCTTCCTTGGATGTGGTAGCCGTTTCTCTGGCTCCCTCTCCGGAATCGAACCCTAATTCTCCATCAACCGTCACCACCATGGTAGGCCCCTATCCTACCATCAAAAGTTGATAGGGCAGAAATTTGAATGATGCGTCGCCGACACAAAGGCCATGCGATCTGTTGAGTTATCATGAATCATCAGGAAAACGGGCATAGCCCGCGATGACCTTTTATCTAATAAATGCATCCCTTCCAGAAGTCGGGGTTTGTTGCACATATTAGCTCTAGAATTACTACGGTTATCCGAGTAGCAGATACCATCAAACAAACTATAACTGATTTAATGAGCCATTCGCAGTTTCACAGTCTGAATTTGTTCATACTTACACATGCATTGCTTAATCTTTGAGACAAGCATATGACTACTGGCAGGATCAACCAGGTAGCATTCCTAGACGACACTAACGACACCCCACATTGTCACTAACGACACCCCACATTGTCCACCCTTGCTAGGCAAAGAGAGAACAATGTCGAGAGCGCAATTGTCTTTTTTAAATGCACACAACTCGATGACAAGAGGTAAAGCCACTTGTACACCGTTTTTCATCTTCCCCACCCATAAGCACGAACGAGCATAATGCACCAACAATTCATTGCACCAGGCAATTTAAGGTTGAAGGCACATGACCCGCTGCAATCATCCGCTTTACCCCTACAAGGAGCATAAGGGAAAGCAAGAGAACCAACGTCAGCAACTATCGTTACAACATCACATGTAAATAATACAAAAACCACATTCAGAACTAATGTAGAATCTAGCATTAGCAACAAATGAAAAGAGATTGCACATGCATGGTTCGCCACACTAGAGGAGAGCCGAAGACACACAATCTCATTACAACTCACACGCCATGACGTTCGTAATTGAGTAATTCCTCGCCACCCAAAACACAACTCCATAGGAACTATGAATGTGCAACGAAAGAAATACCTAAAAGGATCGCTGGGCATGAAAATCAAAAGCACAAAAAGCCAACTTCAACAGCTTGCCAAACCCATATCCAAGTCGCAACTCAAGCATGAACAAAGCAAGAAACCATCAAATCTCATGCAACAAAATGCCCCAACACTTGCATCCAACAAAGACAAAAAGATTGTAAAAGCCATTTAATCCCCCACTAGTCTGACACCCAGGTTGAAACCCAGTCATGTATTAGCCGCCACCCAATTGTGACGTGGCCTTACATGGCCTGATCGCAACCCAAGATTTGGACAATCGATGGGATCGAGTCCAGCAGCCTATCGCTTTGCGAGGAACAAGCAGGAGCTGAGGGAGGCAGCTAAAGACAGTTTGGCCAAAGCTGTCAGAAGGATGAAAAAGTATGCAGACCAGCACAGGAGACCCTTGGAGTTCCAGGAAGGAGACCTGGTCTTGTTGAAGCTTACTCCCCAAATTTTAAAGAAGTTCAACAAGAAGGAGACACACAAGGGCTTGGTCCAGCGATACGAGGGACCATTTGAGGTGATCAAGCGAATTGGGAGGGTAGCTTATCATCTTAAGCTACCAGAAAAAAGGTTCTCTTCAACCACCACTGATCGCGTCTTCCGAGCATCGAGGTTGCTATTTTAGCCAACCGTACACTCGTCGCGGGAGGCCAATCTCCATTCCTACATGCAAAAAATGGGTTGCGGTGCATCATGTGACGCCCAGGCAGACGTGCCAAGGCCGTGCCAAGGCGGGCCTAAGGCGTGCCAAGGCCAGGCCAAGGCGGTGCCAAGGCCGTGCCAAGGCCGTGCCAAGGCGGTGCCAATCCGTGCCAAGACCGTGCCAAGGCGTGCCAAGGCCGTGCCAAGGCTCGTTTGATGACCCAAAAATGATATCATCTTAATAGATTTGGACAATCTTGCCTCGTCAAAGCTTTGCCAAAAAATCCTGTGTGCAGGATTACGACTGAATGCCTCTAAGTCGGAATCCAGTAGCGCGAAGCTATCGTGTGCAGGATTACGACTAAACGCCTATAAGTTGGAATCCAGGCTAGAAAGGCGGCACATGTGCCCGTTGCTCGCTTGCCGACCCGTAGTAGGGGCCTAGACCCCCCAAGGGCACGTGTCATTGGTAAAGCTCGCGCGTCGGATCATTCGCGCGTCGGTGGTGCCACAAAGCTGTTTCGAAGGATACTACTTATCCGCCCTTGGAATGCAATGCCTGGGTGTACTTGTTATGCATGCTCTCTTGCACACTTTTTGCGAATAAGAGTAGATCTCGGGTCTCTATTGCTTTGTTGAAGCTTCTTGAAGACTTGGATGATGCGTGTAAGTATGCATGGGGGTGCGGTGCAACTACGTTGGCGTATTTGTATAGTCACTTAGGTCTGCCGCGAAGGTATAAGTTTCTCAGATTGTCGGTTACCTCACATTATTTGAGGTAATATTACTAAGTCTTGTTTGGTTTTTAAAAAATCTTAATTAGGTTTTGCATTTTTTCAACAACTAACCTTGTATGTATTGTCAGGGATGGGTGTACGAGCACTTCAAACTCGAGCTCGCCACATCCAATGTAAAGTATATGGACTACGTCCAACCTCGTGTCTATAGATGGATTCAGAAACACGAGACGGTGATGAACGTTGACAAGCTTAGGTCTATCAAGAGGACATTGAACAGGTTGCAACCAAACGAGTTGAGTTTGTTAGTCGATCGTGTTGGTAAAAGTTCAAGTTAGTTTTTATTTACTAATTACGGTTGTTTATGCTTAATTAGGTCACTTGGGACCCTTATGTTGATACCAGGGATAATGGAGTTGTGCACCCGATGGCCTTCTATTGTGACACATTGAAGTACATGGACGTGGTGGAGCCATACTATCCAGAGATGATTCTAAGATAACTTGGCTACATGCAATTTATACTCGACCCTCCGTACCGCCCATTGGAAGTAGTCTGAGGCCCATCTGCACTCAAATACTCTATCAAGTATGGGTTCCAACAAGACAATTGGAAGCATTGGTGTAACCATTTGTTGGCCCCCGAAGTTCGCGGCGAGAAGCCGCAGTTTGAGTTCTTGGCTAAAATGGACTATCTACCTTGGTTTTTGAAAGTGTCACACCCGGTGATCGAGAACCCTAACCATGAAGATGACGACTTTGTTGCCACAACTATCAAAGACAATGAGCTATTGGAGGTATGGTAACTATTTTAGGTTTTGTGTTGATGTGTGCAACATAAATTGTGTTGTAATTGTTAACATTAACTCATTTATTTTGTTTTCAACAGTGGAATAGGTGTTTGTGGATGCGGCATTACGATGGATGGACTCCCCGCCAGAGTTGTGTACTTTGGAGTCTGCGAAGAAAATAACGAGTGATGTCGTAAATTTCCTGTTAGGGAGGAGTCTCGGTCTTACCACCACCACTACCACTACCATTACCGCAGTCACCACCGCCATCGACACAACAACCCCTACCTAGCCAGCCTCTAAGCACTACCAGCATGATAACACTTCTACACAATCAAAATTCACCCCGGCTAATTCTCCACTGCCACTGGTCGATGCTCGCACCCCAAAGAGAATGCTTGGCAATGAATACACTAGGAAGAATTTGAAAAAGCCAAAAAAATGAGGGACTTTCAAGTACTTTGTCAATGTTAGTGGCTATGTTGGATTGTTGTATTTTGTGTTTGATTTCAAAACTTGTATTTTTGAAATTTATGTTGTATTGTTGTACTTTGTGTTTGATTTTGTCTATTGATGTGAATTTTATTCCATTGGCCATGTGATAATGTGAACTCGGGTTTAAAACGAACACTTTGTAGTGATAAGAACACAGTCTTGGTCTTTCACATTCGAGATTGGTTGGTAAATCTCGGTCCCTCAGGTCCGTAACCGCTCAAATAATTACGGACATGTGTCACTGAGAAGTACATTTAATGTCATTTTAAACCATCCAAAGGATACTTTTGCTGGTACAGTTCTGAGAAGTTTATCATATTCTCGGTTATTAATGATCGAAATTGGGCTATTATTCTCGATAGAATATTACCGAGTTTTATGTTTAATGGGTTGTTTCACCTTGTTTCGGTTAGATGTGTCCGACATGTAAGAAGTAGTTTCGTACAGTGAAACTCCGAAATAATCAGTTGATTCTCGGTAACTAGTAACAGAGATGATTGTACCATATGTAATTTCGTTTTGTCTCGGTATGTAGTAACCAAGATCATGTCGATAGTTTCGATTATTGCATGGCGAGATTTTGGGTACGTTCTCGATCCTAAAGAACTGAGGTTCGGTTATAGTACAATTCGAAAAAGAAAGATGCAGCCAAATAAGAAATAAAATTACCCTTTCACCAATGCTCGTAAACGAACAAAAAATAACACATATTTTTGGACAATAATGTTGTAATATAGTAAGTAATGACGTAAACAATAATGTAAAATACACAAAAACATTTTTTTTATAATTAATGTTCTTAAAGCGAAGCTAAGTTACTACGGAAGGCGTGCCTAGCTGAAAAGTTACCACCGACACGATTTCTTGAATTATGAACCAACTTTTAGCGCATTCCTCAGCATACCTTTCCCATGATGGATATAATGATAGAAGCGATGCATTCACATTCAACTTCACTTATCAAATACAAAGTACAACAAAGAAGTCATTATCATATAAGTCAAAGTTGAAAAAAAACATACTGTAAAAACTAATGAAAGAATTAATGTATGAACGTACCCTAACCCAATGGTTGTTCCTATCATTAATTATGCCAATGATAAACTGACTTTCGAAAGATGGCGATGAGACATTACTTTGAGGAAGAAATGTCGTGCAACTATTATGCGAGAGATTTACTAGAATGACGTTAAAGGCCATTGATATTAACAGCCCCATGTCCAAAAATGTTAACCATTAGTCAAAAGAGGCACCAACCCGATCATCCAGAAAATACATGACAGTCTTCACCTTTTCGTAACTCGTTCCAAGTAATTCCCGCCAAAGAGTTTCATACCCCGTTATCTCATCAAACATCCTTCTACATACTAACCTCCAACCATCTACATCGGGGAGTCCAAGCCCAGATGCAATGCACTGATATCCACAATTACCATCGCCCATCACATTAATAGTTCTCTCAACGTATAACAACCAATCCGGTTGTATGCAATGAGAATAACCAACCTTAAAACTAGATGCATCTTCTTTCAATAGTACATACTCAAACCCTCTTAACAATCTTGTTGAAGTATCTTCTTCATCAAGTTTCCTTTTTGATGCTTTCGTATTTCCTTTATTCATTAAACTTCAAATCGTAGACCTTAGTGTCTTTCCCTTCGTCATTATTTTTGTAGGTGGGACAACCCCCGGTGTGGATGAAGGCCGACTAATCTCTTTGAGCTGCTGAATAATCATGATGCGATCGTCCTCGTCAGTGCAAGTATGAAACATTTCTAACACTCTTTGAATCTCATCGTTCACATTGTATCCGGCCTAATCCATATCATTATGTGGTACAATACTCAACTTTCGCTAGTATACATGAATATCCTTGAGTGGGATGGGTGAACCGACCAATTTATGGAAGTTTATCTCGTATGCACAATGAAGACCATGTATGATACATATCTCACAACCACAACGAGTATAGTCATGTCCAACATCCTCTCCACATTCCAAGTCATCTCAAATTAACTTAAGCGCTTTTTGAGAGACATATCCAAGCAGTCGACAATACAAACCATCAACATATTTATGTTGCACCACATTCAAACTGAGCTCAAATGATGCTTTGATGTTGTTGTGTTGGATCCTAATGAGACAACCTACCACATCCCACAAAGTCTAAAAACTTGCCTAACTGCTGCCAAAATGCAGCTTTAAAGTGGGATGCGCAGACTTATTCCTCTGCGTCGTTATTTTTTAAAAGTGCACAATTCAATCTATCCATGCTGGTACAAATTCTTCCTCGTAGTTCTTACACCAATGTGTTATCCAAGTAATCAATAAGACCATAAGTCATTCATCCTAAGTTTAGATGATGTCTATGACTTAGCATACAACACACCCGTCCACCTATCTGTTGGGTTTCGAGGATCATGCGCAGCGAAAGTTTTGAAACCTTTTTCGAACATCCCTGAATAAAGATCTTATCGATTACATTAAATTGATGTGCCAATAAAAACCATACCTTAACAAGAATAACTCTATCTCTGCCTTGCTTGGTGTTGATCAATTCCTTCAAGACGTTGTCAGAGACGAACGTCCTCTATCAGAAATCCACACACGAACGGACGATCACGATCCGGAGTGCTAGCCCCAAAAACCCTAGGACAAAAACTCTATAGGAGAAACCTCTCTCATGAATTCTCTACAATAGTTGTGACCCTAATTTCTTATTTATAGTACACTAGGTCGAGTTGTAAAAGAACCTCATCTCCTAGTCACACTCCAAATAGAGTCATAGATAAAGTCCAACTCTAAAAAGGATAGAGTCATAGAGAATCTACAATTACTAATTCATTAAGAGTTGTAATTGATCTAAAACTCGAATAAAAATTAAAGTCATACTATAATTCCAATTAGAGTCCTATTCAAAATAAGCTTTATTAAGAGACAAAATTTCTAGTCACACTAGAAATGTATGAGAATCTTGAATCCTAGTTAAACTAGGACATTTAATGAGAATCTTCAAAATGAATTTTATCAAATAAAATTCATTAACCTAGACTATTAAATCGCGCGAATCCGTTCTTTGTGTGCAACCCGATAGGTTCATACACCGTTGGCAGTGAACCAAAAACATTTTTGTATACAAGTCATACGCGGTCTTTAGCAAGACATTATGACTACCCAAGTAGCATGAAGATCAATAAATTGATATAACCTAATAGACGATGTATATCATATCCTTTTGTCACACGATATCTTTTGATTGAGCATAAGACATGTAATGTTACCCTTATAGTTCAATCTACTAGTCTCGATTTTCTAGTAGACTTAAATTGTCAAGTGACATTGATCTAATCAATTCACTAGACATGACCATTTATCAGTCTAACATATCGAATGGCCCAATAGATATCTCTCTAAAAGATAGAGACAAATTCCATCTTGATCACACAACATCCACACATTAGTCAAATAATGACCAATCACAATCTTTATAATCATCCGGTTAAAGACAATGTTTGATTGTATCAAATCATTATTCTCCTAATGTTGGAGTCTCTGATGATCTCAAGTCAAAGGACCAAATGACATAACTCTCATGAGAATCACTTGTGACATTGATTTTGTAGTGTTCTCATAGTGGGCCGGTCCAGCATCTGTTCCCAACATATACCCATTATTTTGATCCATATCCGTATACGCATAATCATCACACGATTATAAATCAAAACTCATACTAGTCTTAATTTATTATTTTTCCCACAATAATAACTGACTAGGGACATTTAAAATAATACAATAATTATCCATGGATACTATTATAAAAGAAACATGCATCTACTTATAATATTTAAACAACGTTTACAGAATTGGCCTAGGGCACATACCCCAACATCTTCCACTTGCACTAGGTCCTATCCTACACGTATCCAATACTGAGTAACCTTAATGCATTCTTACTAAGTTTGTTTAGGTATCTACTACATTGTTTGTTATTAATGTTATGCAAATCTTTACGTTCTCTCTCTTATAAGATAAAAACGCTCAAGTGATTGTTTAGATCTATAGTATGATTTAGGTTCCATAACCTAAATTTGTCCATTAGTTTTACAATAAAAGCCAACATTATTTCCAACACTTAGAACTACACCTTATTCAATCATGAACCTTACGATCTAAACACTTTTTTTGGCTGCATCAAACGTCGCTAAAAACTCAGTTTATGTTATAGAACTTGTTATAATGAGTTTAGAACATTTCCAACTCATTCCTACGAAGTTAACACATATCCATATTGCGATCATTAATCTTTTATATTAATTTGAAAGTTTGCATCGTGTATCCATTTACAAGACTCATATCTTTCAAACATATGCAAATCTAATAACATCTCTCAAATGCTTCTAAAGTACTTAAGAATGCTATTAGTAAATATCCAGTGACCTTCACTAGAATCTATGAGATGTATGTATATTTTGCCCAAAGCATATAACATTTCAAGTTGAGTGCAAAGTATAACATATGTGATGATTCTCATAGCTTACGCGTATGAAATCTTATTCACATTGTCCCGCTCATCATTTGTCTTAAGATGTTGAGTCTTGCAGAGACTTATGTTATAAGACATAAGTACGAATTCTTTTAAGAATCTCATACACTGAAACCTTTTCAGTTGTTTGTCTATATAAGCACTCTTATTTAAAGCAATTAACCTTTTAGGTCTATTTCCATAGATCTATATCACAAGGATATATGCCTAATTAACTAAGAATTTCATTGAGAAACTTTCCTTAACCAAGACTTGACATTCTGCAGGGTTAAGACGTCGTTTCCAATGAATTAACATATATATTCAGAAAGATAATTGTGCTCCTACTAACATTTATGTATACACAAGGCTTATCTTCGATTCAATGAATGTAATTCATTAATTATTTCATCAAAACAAAGATCCCAACTTTGATAAGCTTACTATAATCCATAAATGGATCCTTTAAGCTTGCATACCTTTCTCAAATTCTCAAAATAATAAAAATAACCTTTAAGTTGTGTCATACACATATTTAAGGAGCATAGAGTAATCTATTTTTGACATCCGTTTGTCATATCTTATAGTCAAACTATGAAGTAATGATAATAGAATTCTAGAACTTGAGCTTAGCTACCAGTGTATCATAATCAACACATTGATTTAGATTGAGATTTTCAATAAGCCGTAAGCCATGCTTTTAAGCATGCATCTTTTTTTTTTTCATGTCACTTTAACTCATTTACATACAATGGTCATACCATCTTCAGGTAAATAAATCAAGTTCCAAACTTGGTTAACATACATTAATTAAAATTCAGAGTTAATAACACTTAATTTTCTTCGTTCAATCTAGACAAGACATGTCTCTTAATAAGTAGCGATTCATTCTGATCCAATATCAAAAATACATCATAACGATCAATAATAAGAAGTTCCAAATTTCTCTGGCCAATTTCTAATTATTCTAGATTTTCAAGAGATATATGTTACTTGTGTATACTTAACAAGTTCAAAACTTTGTTGATCTTCCTAAAGTGGTTCGGTTCTGATTTGTGGTTCTTGAATATTTCAAGATTCGTTTTGTTCCCAATAGTGTCTTTTAAAATAAACTCTTTATTTAAAAAGACATGATTTTAAGCAACAAACAATTTGTTCTCAATTGTATAAAATAGTATCATAGCGTTCAACCACCATTAGAGACAAAAAACTTAGGCATCAAACTTTATGTGACTTAACGTCTTACGCAAGTCTCGTCGCCTCAAATCTCAATAAGGTTTAGTGCGAGTGCCTTGGTTTCTAAAGTATAACCTTTATAAGATATCATAGAAAAGTCTGTGTGACACATCATAAATCAAATTATATCCTATATAGTTCAATTTCTCCTCTTAAAACATTATTTCTCAAATGACTTTCCTAGTGGAGTTAATTGCAAGACAATCCCACTTAAACTCTTGGCTCAAATATTTTTCACATTGATTTCATCAAAGTATGTTAATAGTTTGCCAAATGATTTTTTATACTCATTTTTAAATATTCGTAATAATTCAAAATTATGTTTTTCTGATAGGATTTGTAATTCATTATAAAATGAACAATTTCATTATATAAAAAACAAAATTCGTTCTTTAAGGCTTTCTCTAGAACTTGACAAAGTCTAGCTCACAACTAAGGTTTTTTTTTCCAACACAAACACCTTTTGTAGCTTTTACCTTCCCTTAATCTGTCTTTATTAAATTCCTTTATGTTAGAACCATAATATATATATATATATATATATATATATATATATATAAGTCTCTTTTTATTATTCTGTCTTACAATTTTAAACATCATATGCAACTGTAAACATTGTTCTCCATGTCTTTTATATTATGTAGTTCAAAACTATTTTGATGAATTATAGATCAAATCTACTGCCAACTTTTGGTACATGAAGACTCAAGCCTTTTGAGATAATTAATATAGTTCTTTCATGTTCCAAACATAAAGACATATTAATAGGTTCTCAACCATTTTACAAGAATCTAGAAATTTTGCAATCTTATGCCCTTCCCATGTGACTTACTGTTGGAGCATTTCCTGTAGTGTTACTGTCATGTCATTGGTTTTCATGACCCAAGTCTTTCCTAAAGCCCGATAACATATAATCTTTGTACTAATAGATGGTAGTTTAAAGGAAATTAGTCTTAGAAATAATTTTATCCTTATCAAGGATTGATCGCAGTCGCTATGAATTAGTGTTACTAGGAATTTAACATCTACACTTAGAAGATTATGCAGAATAATTTATTAGTGAGTAATTAAACTCCCACTAAATCAATAGCCTTCGTAAATATTAATTTAGTGGTCTAAGATCTATATTTCACTTAATTTTGAGACAGCTAAGACATGACACTGAAAATCAAGTTATTTAGGTAGGTAATCATTACCAATTACATCATATGCAACTCTTAGGTTCTTTATAAGACCTAGACATCATATGTCACAACATGTTATGTCTCATCTATGCCTAAAGCCAAAAACCGTTTGATAGCTTTATTAAGTTAAACCAATTTAAAACATCCAGATAATCGTTACCCTGCTTTCCTCACCAAGATGACACAATACACCCTACGAAAGTAGATCCATATTGATGTGATCGAGGTCTTGACAAGTGTTTAAAAATAGGTGGCATTAATTTAAAATTCTAATCGAGGAATTTATTTTTTTATCAAGTTTTATAATCATGTAGTGTTTTACAATGACTAGTTCTAGCATCTATTTAATTATGGAATATCATATATATACCCAATATGCATAGAATAAAGATCATAAATGTAACGGCCCGCTCTAATTAATCCCGATTAACTGACAATTTCAGATTAAGATCCTAAGCTCAAACCCACGTGGACGTCGCGAAAAAGTTTAGGGCACGCATAACGAGGTAAAAATTGTTATTTTTGTGTGACAAATGTTTATTTATTTTACTATTATTTCATAATACGCGCCGCATTAATTAAGAACTTCGTTTGGTCGTGGTGTTTTCGCTTGGTCGTGGTGTGCGCGTAACGCGGGTGTACGTGGTAGTATGAGATTTAGCTGTCACATCACACAGCACATCAAACCCATCCCTCATCATTACCTTATCTCCTCTTCAAATGATTAAAAAAAACTTCTTTCTTTATAACCGGGAAGAGAGAAAGAGAAGGAGAGTGAGGGAGAGGAACGTTGAGAGAAGAAGAAGAGAGAGAGAGAGAGAGAGAGAGAGAGAGAGCTCGCGGCGGAGCTCAACAATGGCGCCGGCGGACTCCAGCAGCGGCATCAGCGGCGGCGACGCTCGCGAAGACCTCCATTGATCAAGGTGAGCGAAATTGTTATTGTTGTTAAGTTGTTGATGGTGTTGTTGTTGTTGTGAATGAAGAAGAAGAAGAAGAAGAAGAAGAAGAAGAAGAAGAAGAAGAAGAAGAAGAAGAAGAGAAAAAAAGGGAACATCGTCTCTGCTGTGTGCAGAGACGATGTGGAGGAGACGAGCCAACAGGTTGAGCCTTCTGGCCAGTCCACGCGGGCCGGGCTGGCCAGCCCCTATGGGTCTGGCTGCCAAGGGCCCATGCGAGCCGCGCTGCCCAAGTGGGCTGGGCCGAGTCGGCCCGCCTCGGGTGGCCCTGGTTGGGCCGAACCGGGCCCAACCGAACCAGGCCTGGTTCGTGCCCAACCCATCCTAAATTATTTTTAATTAATTATTTTAAAAAAATTAAATAAAATACATTTTTAAATCAAATAAATATAAAAAAATCGGAAAAATAGCTAGAAAATTATGGGAAAAACCATAAAAATTAAGAAAAATATAATAAAGTGGGAAAATATTGAAAAATAGTTTTTGATGATCTTTGGGGTATCGACACCTTGACATAACTCGAGAAGGGTGCCGAAATTTAACTTTTTGAAAACAAAATCTCAAATTTTTGGTCTCACATTATAAATTTACTTAATGCGACTCTAAAATAATAAAAACTATATAATTGGATACCAGGGACTTAGGGGACCATAATCGGGTGTCGGGTACGTATCTTGAGGCATGTGCGGGACGGTCAAAGGCATTTTGCGATTGTTTGAGGTAAGTAAACCCACGAGAAAGTCAGCTTAGAATTTGCTTATTTTCATTGTAAATTATTTATTTCACATTACTTTTTGCCAGTTCAGTTTTCATGTTTACTATATTCTCGCGTGTGTCTGTGTATGGTTGAATGGACGGTGCGACCCATTCTGGCTCTCTCGTTGATGACGATCCGATTGTTGCTACGATATTAGTCATACCCTAGACTATGCGTGAGATTTCTCTAAGCGAGTCGATGATTTCGAGGGTGAGTTGACGTGAGGCCCACCTCCGTCACATATTTCCTCTCCTTTGAGGCGTTGGGCGGAAGTCTACATTCTGACCAACAGAATTCCTCATTTCGACCGTGAATAGGCAGTGTGGATTTACTCACCTCCAGGGCCTTCTCGGTTTAACATTTACGTCCCAAGGCTCGACCGTTTACACCACACTCGTGTTCCATATTCTTCATTATCTCATGACTTATATTCATTGTGACGGCCCCAATTCCCCACAAATTGGGCCCCGCTCGGCCTAAGCCCTCGTGGACCCCCGAGCCAGTCTCGCAAGGTCAACACAGACCTAGTCAGCCTTCCAATCCTTCATTATACGTAAATTCACAATTTTAAATAGAGTTATTAATATTTTTGCAAGTTTTACGATTTAGCAGAAGTAATTATTACAAATAAATAACTCAACAATATTTGAAGAGAGTTGGGCAACCTAATTGTGGAACCCAGTAAATATGTCACCATCAGAGGAAAGTAAATAAAAGATATACAAAAATTTCACCTAGCTATGGAGCCTTCCCCTTGCTGGACCGCAAATCTGCACTCAGTCATACCCAAAAATGACGAGCCCATGTAAGTAAAGCCAGTAGGATATATGCAACATTTCAAAACAACTAAAACAATCGAATTCATGCAATTAGAAAGAAATGAATAAGTAACGCATGAATATAAAAGACTGTAACAATCAATCGATGAGTGAGGCCAAATAACAAGGAGTCCCGACCAAAGGTCGTTGAGTCGTGGCAAAAGCCCACCAGACTCGGGTTTAGGACGAGACCCCAGCCTCCCAGCCCTAACCCTTGCGACTATGAGAAATCCACAGACCCGGATCTAGGACGAGACCCCTGCCTCCCAGCCCTAGCCCGTGCGACTATGAAACATCCACGGACCCGGATAAGAGCCTCCAACGTACACTCAAATGGGAGATATCGACGGATGACCAGGAAAAACCTCGGGTATAAGATGAGACCCCTGCCTCCCAGCCCTAACCCTCTTATATCGCAGATAACAATAACCATGACTCAGTTGCCAAATGGACCACTCGACCGACAACAATTTCAAACCACTCAACCGACAACAATTTCAAAGATAGATATCACCAAACAACAATCAATAGCCAATGGAAAGAAACTATCACAAAGCAGTGAACAATAGCCAATGGACCACTCCACGCAATAGCACTTTCAAAGATTATATCGAAGCAATGAATAACAATATCAAAGCAATGAATTTACTGTACTTTTCCTCATTGGTTTACTTACTTCGAGAAATCGCGAATCGTCCTCAAAAACGTCTCGCTCGCTTCTCGATATGTGCACCCGACACCTAACTATAGCATCCTAAGTCACTGGTGTCCATTTATATCATTTAAGTTACTTAAATCATGCAAATCACACTAAACTTACGTGAAATACACCTCACCTCCATCGCGTCGTCGAATTTCATCGAAATCACGCCTTCGATCGGTCCGACAACGCCATCGCACCGTTCACCGCGTCACTGGCCGCGCTGCTGTTGCTGCAGATACTGCTGCTGTTGTTGCTGCAGCTTCATTGCTGGCGCTGCTGCTGCGCTTCTGCGCTACCGCTGGTGACAGGAGCCGCGGACCACGCTATCGCGCCACCGCTGAGTCGCCGGCGCTTTGCGCGATCAGGGACGTTTTTGGCTGGCGTTGCCGCGTCAGCTTATCGGCCATCTCGCCCAGCGGCCGGCGTCACCGAGCCGCCGCGGTCCGCGTCCCGCTCCGAGAGCCGCTCCTTCCCCTCACCTCTGGAGCCCCGCTGTCACCGCGTCACGGCGCGTCACCGCGTTACCGCGCGGCGTCGCGGCTGTCCGTGCTTCGTTGGTTCGCGAGCTCGCCAGATCCTCTGCCACTGCACCGACAACCATCGTCGCCGGATCTCTGTCTCTCTCCTCTTCTCTCTCTCCTCTCTATTTCTTTCTCCTTCTTATCCGAATCTCTCTTCTTTTTTTTCTTCCTTATTAAGTAAACTATTATCCTCGAGATTCGTGCAAAGCGAAACTCGAGGCACATCAAAACATATTTTTTTTATGCTTCCCTTATAAAAATTGAGCAGCGCGCTTCTCGAGGCACCAACCTGTCTCATTTCAAAATCTCGATTCTCGCTCCACACGCATCACGAGGTGTATCCAATGTATATGGTTTTAAGGTGACCACATTAAAGTCCACTATAGCCAATATAGCAAGCCACTATCTCAGTCCCACGTCGGCACGCCACTCAAGGCGTGTCCCTGTTCGTGTTTCGGCTCACCGAAATTCCCCGCATATACATTTCTCAACAATTAGCATTTTAAGCGCAACATACGTATTCGACTAGTGGGTCCCACATACGACCATGACCTGACACGTGTTACAAGTCAAATTTTTGGACCGCGACTGCCTCTGATTTAGAGCGCCTCCACTAGCTTACTCGTAGGTGATTGTATTTACGTATGCATACTTTTGTGATTATTTTGGGAGACTTTTCACTCGATACATATATATTGACGCCTATTATACATTTTCGTCGCCTAACTGATATGCACGGTATCCTTTTGCTGGGTTTCCACCTCATAGGTTGTTAATTAATGCATAACTTGTTTACATTAATTATACGCATATTATTAAGACTTCCGCTACTAAAATAACTTAAATAAATCATAATAAATGAATTAAGTTATAAAACTTCTTAACTTAGTATATTTCGATAGAAAATTTATCCTTTAAAATAACGAAATTTACTAAGTCGAAATACAAGACGGATAGTTCGCGGGCCGTTACAGACAGGTGTGAAGATGACGTGGCATGGTTGGTGACGTGTCAGACGATGTGGCGATTTTCAGTTTGCTTCAAAATTTGGGACCGTCGCAGTTAGTATTAGAGCTTAGGTTCAGGCGAACCTAGGGGAAAGTTTTGAGAATCTCATGGCTTAAGACATTGTGATACCAACGTCACAGTTGGTATCAGAGCTTAGGTTTAGGCGAACCTAGGGGAAAGTTTAATACAACCGAATAAAACTTAACAACAAACATTAGATGTGAAAACCCAAAGATCCTAACTTAGAACTTTAGTTGGGAAGCAAAGTGAGCGGGTAGTACCAGGTTTTATATGTGTATATATTGATTGTAATACTTATGTACACGTATTACGACGCTGATTTGCGGCACGTTCGCGATTTGCAGATCCGACATGGATGGACGCCCAGTTCTTCATACGGATGATGGAGGCCAGACGAAAGACTCGACACCTGCCGACTCGGATCAGACCTTGCGCAACACGGTCGCACCTCATAGTTTGCAGCTCGAGGAGATTCTTCGATTGCTCCGAGCGCAGGCACCGGCCACACCGGCCCCTGTCGCACTCGCCGTCGCCGCTACTGTAGAGCAGACAGTTGTCACCCTGACTGTTCCGGCGACCCCGCTCACGACCACTACCACCAAGATACTGCCAGCAATCACTACACCATCGACTACACCGCCCGTGGCACCTACACTGATCCCACCCCAGGAGATCACATTCGAGACCTTCTTATCAATTGAGGTGAAATTGATTAAGGAATTCGTTCATTTTCAGCCAGGTTACTATCGTGGAGGCGGAGACCCAGAGGTAGTTGGGAAGTGGATCATTTAACACAAGAAACTTCACGGACTTTTGAGGATTCACGACAGCATACGGGCTAGGATCTCCGGATTTATGCTCAAGGGAGATGCTGCAATATGGTGGACCGCCCACACAGCCGCTCACGGAGAGCCGAGTACTTGGGTAGAGTTCAAGAAATTCTTCTATGATCAGTATATCCCGATTGAGATTCAACTGAGACTAAGGGAGGAGTTCTTGACACTGAGGCAAGGTAACCAGACAGTGTCATAATACATGGAGAGATTCACATACCTGCTTACTTTTGCGATGGACGTAGCCGGGACCGAG